>CM014271.1:60674751-60704229 GCA_004135705.1 Alloteropsis semialata | reverse complement strand
ATTATGGACCAAGTTATAAGTCCACTGGGAGAGTACCACCATGACGGAACCGCTATAGCTCAATTGGACTCCCTTTCCGCTCCTTCTTCCAGTTCTGCTCGTGAATTGTAAATAACTTTTAAATGCTCTAACTTTTGTATTGGCCGATCTCAAATGTTTATATGTGAATGTTCGAAAAAAATGCAATCAAAGTCGGGTCAAAATCAATTGACAATTGCGACGACTTCAATCTTATTGCGTGAAAGATCGTGTACGACATATGACATATGACGAGCAGACACGTAGACGCGTAGATTTGTATATAACTAACCCAAATATCAAACATTTAAAAAAAATAACCAAAAGAGCCTTTGGTACCGGTTGGTAACACCAACCGGTACCAAAGGCCCTCCCCCGCATGCCTACGCGGGGGGTCCTTTGGTACCGGTTGGTGTTACCAACCGGTACCAAAGGCTCCCTTTGGTACCGGTTCTGGACCCGGTACCAAAGGCCACCCCCTTTAGTCACGGTGTCGCGGTACCGGTTCCAAAACCGGTACCTATGAGGGTTACGAACCGTGACCGATGAGCATCTCTCCAGTAGTGTAGGAACTCTGATCAGAACAGGAACAATAAGATAAGCACTCAGCATCTTGAGGTGTTAAAATGATAGCATGAAAGTTTTCTTGAATTTAGAGAACTTCACATCGGTAAATAACCAATCTGAATAAGAAACGTGGCATATGCTAGTTAAACATTTCATCGAACATTTGAAAGGCACTAAAGCAAATAGAGAAGAACAGTACCAAATACTGGCCATCATATCTCTGATTGTTTCATCATTAGATCTTCCAAATAATTTTGGCCCTGGGTGTAGAAAGATGAATCGAGATTCATTCTATCGAGTAAGGTAGGGTTCAAAGAGACAAAAAAAAAAGAATAGAGGAAGGTGACATTTGCATTTGGGTGGAGGGAGGATATATGGAGGTGAAAAGGAATGCTTGCTGCTCTCTCCATGAGCGTGCCTCTGATGGCTGCAGCGCTTCAAGAGCTCCAGGCCACACTAAAGCTCGAGCTCGAGCTGATTGCCTGCGCTGCCTCACCAGAGCTCACAATAGCGCCGCCGCTGACTCTCCCACGCCGGCGAGCTCAGCAGCTCGAGCAATGGGAGAGCCCAAGCCGGCATTGAGGGGGTGAGGCGCTCGGAGGCGCGTGGCGAGGGCAGCAGGGAGGGGCGGCGGCGAGGAGAAGACATGGAAGGAGAGAGGAACGGGGTGAGAGAGGAGAGCTAGGGTTTAGTTTGAGTTGGGCTGCAGGTTGGTTTTGAAGAAAGTAAAGGACCTTTCTGCAAAATAGAAGGGACAGGTGGCAGCGTGAGAGGCGCGGAGCGCTGTGGTGCCTCCAACAGCCGGCTGTCTTTAAGAAACCCCGATGAGGTGAAGCTAGAGGTGGACATGTAAATGAGGTGTATGCCAGGTAGAATGAGAGCCAGCATATGTGGCTGGGAGTGGAGGGAGTAAATAATAAAGAACAACTAAAGTTCAACTGGGATTAGCATCGAAGATAATGTTTGAAGTGAAGGCGGTGGGTGTGAGACAATATATGTTCATGAATGAATGATGCACACATGACATACGGAACTGGGATGGTCTGGCCACACGTGTCGGCTTAGGAGCGGTACACAATGGTATTTGCTATGTATTATATTTAACTGGCTGATCGATCACTGAAGTTGAGTACTCTGAATTTGTTTGACCTGCTTTTGTATTCACATGCTTTGGGCTCCACACATTGTGCTCTCCATTGCCCTAGAACCGGTTGGAGGTGGAGGAGAATGTCCCTGCTAGGACCAGGATGGCATGGTCACAAGAATACATGCGGCAGGGCTGGAAGCTACCAACCATTATCATTCAAATCGACATAGATGAGCTGGGCCTTCAGGAGGAGAAAGGTATAGCTTTTACATAGAGTGAGTAGTAGCAGCAGCTAGCTAGCTCATACAAGACGGATAAACTTGTAGTTGTAGTATGTGTACTATCTGTCTATCTATCTATCTATCTATCTATCTATCTATCTATCTATCTATCTATCTATCTATCTATCTATCTATCTATCTATCTATCTATCTATCTATCTATATATATATATAGATAGATATATATATATAGATATATATATATAATATTACTATATGGTACCCTGGGTCCTGAATAGTATTTGGTACCCTCCCATTCTCTGTCTGAACCTGTTTTCCGGACCCTCGTCCGTGGATTTTCTTTTATCGTGGATTTTCTTTTATCTCGCGCAATTATTATTCAATTTAACCCCACGATCGTCAAAAGTGAAACCGTCTCGCTCGGCGATTCCTCTTTCTGTTCCCTTCCCATGGGTCCGTAGAATCTCCCTCGACGAATTTCGCTGTCTCGCCGTCCAACGCCGCTGACGGAAGGCCGAAGTTGCTGCGCGGTGTAGTTCCCTGCGATCCTGGTTCCTGACCTGCGCCTCCCCTGTTCGCGTGTTGCGTGCTGTGTCGCCGGCGACGCGCACGACTCCGGCCATCAGCTCGTCCCGCCCAAGGCCACCGTCGAGTTGCTGCAGTTCCTGCCGCGCCGGCGCATCAGGTGCCCTTGCCGCCGCGTAGATCCTGACGCAGCTGGTCTGGGCCGTCGATGAGCTATAGATATTTTCTGAGTTCCTATGTTCTTGTTTAATTCGCATGCATGCTTCTCTGGTGGCCGGAGTCGTGCGTGGTTTTTTTTTTGCCATCACGTAGGGCTGTGTTCATGGCCAATACTTTAATTCGCATGCATGCTTTTTTTATTACAATCTTCTCATACTTTAAAAGGTCATTTTAGGTTCCAGGTTCCTCTCAAACCCGAGCTGGATCTTTAGCTGGTTTGGTGAGGGCAGGTCTGGCAGCTCCCTGCTACAACCTCCTCATCAGGTGTCCTGACATTGGAGACAATGGTGATATCGCTAAACTCGTCATTCACCTGTCCTAGTTCCTCTCTGTCACAACTTAATCCTACTTTGGATTTGGACTACATATATGTGTGGTTCAGTGGATAATTCATCTCGTCAGAACCATAATCCACATTATCGATTTGTGTTGCTCTCTTGAGAATCTGCACCATGGGTGGGTGCCAGATCTGATGAGCATTGATGTCCATATGCATGCATATGTATTCTGAAATTTCAGTATCTGATTATGCATGCCACATTGCTTGTTGCAAGACCATTTATATGATGCTCAGATGCTTATCTTTGCGTGTGGACAGCACTGTATCTTGTAAATTTGATGCACACTTTGTGTTATTGCAAATTGCTGCCTTTTCTTGTCAATTTGATCCATAATATCTAACATTTACACCACGCACTAATTAATTGCAACCATCTTTCAAAAAATAATATTTAATTGCCAACCCACTACCACATCGTTGTTCGTGTGAACCGAAGCATACAAGGTAGGCATGAAGCCTTATCCGCCATTGCAAAATGTTCTATTTAAGGTTGCTAATTTGTCATTTTCTACAAACTGATTATATGGTGGACCAGAGTGTCGATTCCATGGTTGCTATGTGAAAAAGATGGTTGATTGGTTCGGTAGTTGTCGTTATTTTGTATATTGTAGTTCCACCAATTTGTAAAAATAGGGTCACTAAAATAGCAAAGTGTACTCCTTAATATAGTAAGCAGCTCTCCTGCATTTTTCAAAAAAATAGCAAAGTGTATTGAGTTTTTCCAAACTTTTATAGTGTGCTCGGAGTCAATGAAATAGCAAAATGTACTCAGTTTTTGTGCTTGAAACTAAGATCAAACAGTCAAAATCATTGCACTCAATTTGCAACTTCATATATAGTTTGATGTATGAAAAATGTTAGTGTTGCAAAATGCATTACAAAGTACTTTTTTTTCATTCCATAAGTCTATTAGCCAGTACTAATTGCCTAGTGTAATATGCTCATGTAAATAAATTATTTTGTGACATGTCTTCGGTATTGGTGTCACTGCAGGCAGTGAGCTACCAGGGCACTTGATTTATGTGTTAAGACCTACCTAACTACTAGTAGCTGTTCTTTCAAGAGGTAGCTCATAAGTCGATGGATTCGCTTTGCTGGCTCTCTGTTTCCTGCTTGTAGTGGACTATCCTTTGAAATTCCATCTGAAATCTTCTTCCCTTTCAATAGTTTTTGATGCACACACTTTGTGTTATTGCAAATTGCTGCTTTTTCTTGTCAATTTGATCCACACTGTCCAACGTTTACACTGTGCACTAATTAATTGCCAACCATCTTTCAAAAAAGAATATTTACTTGCCAACCCGCTGCCGAACCTTTATAGTGTGCTCAGTTTTAATCGTGGTCAATCAAATAGTAAAATGTACTCAGTTTTTGTGCTTGAAACTAAGATCAAACAGTCAAAATCATTGCACTCAATTTGCAACTTCATATATAGTTTGATGTATGAAAGATTTAGTGTTGCAAAATGCATTACAAAGTACTTTTTTTTCATTTCATAAGTCCATTAACCAGTACTAATTTCCTAGTGTAAATGTATAATATGCTTATCTGAATAAATTATTTTGTGACACATCTTCAGCATTGGTGTCACCGGAGGGCAGTGCGGCACCGAGGCAACCCAGTCGCCAGAGTGCCACAGGTGGGCTTGACGCCCTGGAGCTTGATCACAAGTCCGGATAAGCTTTTGGTTCAGTGTTTGTGCGCAAGTTGATTGATGGTGGTTGTGAATTTGCGTTCTGATGTGAATCCTAGCTCAGTTGGGAATATGTCAATGTTTACATCTTATTACTGAAATGGAATGGATGATATGTGTACATGATGGATTTTACAAGTAATTCTTGAGTCAAGATGCACGCTTTCTATTGCTACCGTCACATTAAGGTCAAGTATTAGTTATCTAAATCAATGTAAAATATGTTAATTGCAATATTGCACGTGTGACAAAAGTCTGCGTGATTGGTGATGTGAAAATTGCAATGTGAACATATGGAAGATAGAAGTGAGAACTGGATGTATTAAATTATTTCCTTTCACGAAGAAAAAAAAGGAAGTGCACGTATATACTTGACATGATTCATCATTGCCTTGTCCTGAACGGCCAGCTGAGGTCACCTGTAGACATACAACCTCCGCTTTGCAATTTGAGTATAATAATGGTTCTTCGCTTTGCAATTTGAGTATAATAATAATTCATCCACAATCAGCGCAGCGGATGGTTGACACAAGAGTTTGGGAGACGCGCACGGCGCACCAGGGCTGATCGGCGACAACCACCGGCGGCATCGACAGGAGAAGGCAGGAAATCCCAACGGCAGCAGCTCTGTTGCACACGCGGCCACGCGAGCCCTTCCGATATGGCTGATTGAGGCCGACAACATGCGGACGACCTGAGCGGCGGTGAGGTCGACAGGGTCGCAGAAACTGGCAATCGAGATCGTGTGTTTGGGAGAGCGCCGGTTCTGTTGGCGCAACCGCACAGGCTAGTGCGGCATGGTTCTGTGGGCGTGTGCGTGCGGGGCAGTGGGATGCGGCTGGGTACCAAATAACTATTCAGGACCCAGGGTACTAAATAGCGGAGGCCTATATATATATATGGCGGCGGCGATATAAGGGGGGTTGTTGAGGTTGGAAATAATGCCCTTGCAGCAGCAGTGTCTTGTTCATTCAGTTAATTGCTCTTCCATGATTGACATCATTTTTTCTTTTCAAAAGACCAGTCCAGGCGCAGCTCATACACGCACGCAAACCCTACTCTTATGAGCTAGCTATGTTCTGATCTTAAGATCAACGCAGTCACCACAGATGCCTCGCTATCGACGGGCATGTCGTCTACCACCGAAAGAAAGCGCTAGTTAAATTTTTGAATAAGCCCAAAAAATACGACACCCGTGCCGAGTCGGAGACTCGAACCCAGCTGGTGGGCAAGATCCACCACACAGAACCTAACCAATTAACCTACGCTTAGTTCGCATGATTGACATCACTATATGCTCCTCCATAGTTGAGTTTTTTTTCCACTGAGCCAATCCTCCGTAAAACTGAGGTATGGCCACCGCCTGCTTTAGAATGGGATGGAGACATCTAATGCAAACCACAGCTCTAGGATTTTAGACCCACACCAAAATTGAAATGCGGTAGGGTCACCCACCACGTGACGAGCTTTGTTAAGCTAATCCTAATCCATTGGTTCATGTCATGCTCTCTGTAAAAAATAAATAATTATAACAAAAATACGTTCCCCCACAACAAATATTTCACTACTCTTACTTGTGGAATTCACAAATAACTGTGAATTGTTTTGCATATTAGCCTTGTGTGTGGCGTTCTTAGCTGTTATGGAAATTCAAAATTAATTAATACTATTTTAACAAATAACTTAGTTGTGGTTGACCGAGTTCGTCGGGTACAATTATCCGGTTGCTGAATTGTTGATGCTGCAGAGGGACTAAGCATAAACAGGTTATGCTGTTTCGCAGACTTTTGTGTTGCACGCACTACGGTTCTAGGGCATGGACACAAATTAAGATCCACAATCTGGATCCAATGGTTACTTGCAAAGCTCTATGGCCATATCTATGGTTAATCCTGTAGGAGGGGAATGAGAAAATTTTCATTTGGTGGCCCCAGGATGGTAGCAATTGTCCAGTGAGTAGTGGCAATGTAACGGATAAATCTCTGCATGGTCCTGCTCAGTGGTGGAGCCAAGATTTTGAAGTTGGGTATTTCCAACAAAAAAAATGTAAACACAAAAATGTATATGTAAATTTGAGTGTAAATGCTAATTGGTTCATGTTATAGAGATGACCACTAATTTATAGAAAATTATTCAATTGTGCTGCAAATATGTACTTGAAATTTGTGGGAAAATTATGCATAGAATGTTCTGCTCCTCTTATAAGTCGGCCTTGTCGTTTGGGTTATCCTCTAATATTGAGAACAAATTGCATCTAGCTTGCTCTTTTGCTGACATATTAGCTTGCATTGGGTCTATTAGCTTGGTCCAAGTTTTGGATTTGAGAAGTAAAATAGATGGAGGATGACAATTAAAATGCGATTTGCCAGACTTTAGATATGAAGAGATGTTGAGACAGATGTGATGGTCTAGATAATATGTTTATAGACATAAAAACAATAGAATGTAAGCAAACATAAATTATACATATGTATATACTTGTTATTTTGCTAATTAAGTTGGGTATTCCTGAGAATACCACGAATACCCTCTGCCTCCGCCCCTGGTCCTGGTGCAGTTGCATGGAGCCTGGACAGTACCAAGCATTTTTCAAGTTCACCCGTCGGAGCAACAACCTGAACCAGCTGGTTTGGAATTCCTACATGGTAGCTGGCTGATACCTCACATTCCCGGCTAGTTTGTTCGTTTGTTTGTTACTAGGTTTTCATGCCCGTGCGTTGCTACGGGAAGGAAATAAAATTTTAAAAGCGATAAAATTGGCGCGACAAAAAAGCCATGCTTATTTAGATTACCAAAAATGCGTGACATGACGCGCATAGTCACACATATATTTTATAATTCAAGCAAATACATAATAGTATGAATGGGTTGGAAAATTGTTATATAAATTTATTTAATATTTTATTTAAGTTTTGTTTATAAAAAAATATATGTTATTTTTTGTGGGGACCGAAGATTTTGGATGGCTGCTGTTTCGTGAGCAGAGTAGGGCTGAAAATAGTAAGGATAAATCTGGTACCGACCAGTTTCGTGTTCTATATTACGATATCTTTTTCGACAATTTCTGCATTAAGCAAAACATAAAACTTGGCATTTTTTACTTATTTATTTGCCATATATTATAGTATTTGTATTTATTTATTTATTTACTTGATAGAATGTAAAAAATCTCAACCAAATCGTTCTATTTTCTATATGGTGATGCAGTTTCCCATCTTTTTCATCCCTAGTGCCGACCAAGCAAGACAACATAAGTAAAACCATGTTCATTGATTTTTGTTTTCCAATATGTACAATCAAACTAAGGGAGTAGGCGTATAATAATGTAATAGAGTCTGCAAGAACCGAGTGCGAAGATAGCCATGGTGCACGGTGGCACATTTCACACAATGTCCGATAGGGTCTGGCAGTGTCGAGCTGGACAGCTAGGTTAGCTATTGTGTTAGACCTTCGAAAGTAATATTGACATTGCTCATTAATCAAGATTAGACATCTTAAACTAAGAATTTATCATTGGAAGTTTAACTCATGGTACTTTGCAAGCGAAAGTACATATGTTTACTGTATATATATGCGCATACATATTAGCTAAGGGCCCATGTAGATAAACTTTCAGCTGCACTAGTCTATCAACCCGTGCTCCGCATGGGCTTATTTTAGAAAACATGAGTATTAAAAGTTTATGAAAAAATAGAGCTCATAGTTAATAATCAGAACTATTTAACTTGTGCCTCTCTCATTTGTTAAATTATTTTTAATCTCACCTCTATATGCATTTGTGTGTAATTGAATCCTTAGTTTGAGCTACAGCATTAACATCAAAATCTGCATTCTCATTGTTTTTTTCATATATCTACACATGATCTACATGGTGGCACACATCACTCACATATGCCTTAATAACTTAGTATTTCCATATTAGCAATGTCTGAAATAGGTAATTTGCAATTTTATATTGGTGGTAAGTTAGATGCTTGGAGGTTTAGAGTTTGAGCTACGTGTTTATCATGGAAAAATCTATGTTCTTATTGTTTTTTACATGTATGTATGGTCTACATAGTGACACATATCATGCATATATACCTTAATAAGTCAGTATTTTCTATATTGACAATTGCCAAAATAGGTATTTAGAATTATAAGCTGGTATTAGGTTAGATGCATGCAAGTTTAGAGTTTGAACTACATGTTTAAAATATGGAAAGTCTTTATTGGCACTACTTTAATCATAAATATATGTATGGTCTACATAGTGACATATCTCATGGATGTATACCTTGAGTTACAATATTTTTGTACTCAATACATCGCGGTAACTTAGGATGTTTTTTATAGTGACATGTAGGTTATTTTTAATAATGGTGGATTTATGTAATTTACATGCGAATATTGGGGTTATTTTAAGTTATTTTGTAATGGGATAGGTGGTAATTCAAATGAATATTAGGGGATTACTATATGTTATTTACATTATGGCATAGGTGGGTAATTTATTAGAAAACATAATAGATCTAATGGCTATGATGATTAGAGCCTATCGATGGATGGCTAGATGTTTATGTTTTATGTGAGAATTTCTAGGATTTATCTTTGTTCATAGCGCATATCATGTTTTAAAAGGAGTCTCTAATTAGTAATAGTAAGATTCCTAAGATCCAATGTGTAAACAGTGGTGGGCGCAGCCCATGAACCCAGTGGGGGCTCATTCTTGTTCCTCTTTTTCCTCCCTTCTCTTCTTCTTCTTTGCTCAAGAATGATGGAGGGGCAGATGGGGTCCATTGTGGGAGAGGGGTGTGTGTGTAAAAGTTGTTGTAAACAACGCGCATGTTGTATTCATCTCAACATGTGATACATATAGACGTGTAGGAGAGTGATCAAAAGACTGCTAGTCTGAAGTAACATGAGATCGAGCCATTATACTCGGCAGCGACAACAAGCTTGCTTACTGCCATGTGATCAAGACCTGGTCTCATAAACCGCCCCAGTTTGTGTATTGGCTGAGATTAGACTTGAAGTCGTTGAAGAGTGCTGTCCAGCATGTGAGCAAGCTCACTGTCTTGATGTCCCCAAACTGATGTTCGGTTGGAATATGTACGGCAGGAAGTTGCCAGGTGCAACTTTTATTTTCACAGAAAAAATGAATGTCGAGCTCCACATGTTATTGACTAGGTAAATACTTTCTCCATTCCAAATTATAATTTATTTGACTTTTTCGACCCTAAGTTTAATTTGACCGCTCATTTTATTCAATAAATTTGTGCAAATATAGTCAAATTTAAGTCATTCTTGAAGAACTTTTATTAATAAATTAAGCAAGCCATAATAAAAGATGTGATATTTTACACAATTTTTTGAATAAGACGAGCGGTCAAATTTGAGGTCAAAAAAGTAAAATGAATTATAATTTGGAATGGAGGGAGTAGCAAATGCATTATGACAAATTATCACCATGGTTGTGTCTATCAACGTGAAGGTCATGCTAAGAAGGTTGCCAAGCCATTTAT
The DNA here is from genome assembly GCA_004135705.1 of Alloteropsis semialata. Classification (NCBI taxonomy): domain Eukaryota; kingdom Viridiplantae; phylum Streptophyta; class Magnoliopsida; order Poales; family Poaceae; genus Alloteropsis; species Alloteropsis semialata. Next base: position 60,694,034 of record CM014271.1, on the reverse strand, counting down.
TGTTATGCGACAATATGTTCTCAAATACATGATAGTCATCAAGTAATTTTGTCATTCCATTTGTCGCCGGAACAGTTCGACTTGAGTTTTATGCTGAATGTTGTATCAAGAGTAAACTGCAACCACCATATAACAACTTGTTGTACTGTATCACTTCAGTCCAACAACTTGCATAACGTTCAAACTAATACATTAAGTTGTCAAATATGTGCATATACGGTTCATAGATACATCACCAAGCATAGTATTTTTCCAATGTGGCAGGTAATTTGGACTGAACAGAGTTTAGCGGCATGTGTTACGTGCTCTCGTGACAAAATTCCAGTTCGTGAGATGGATCTCACAACAAGATTTGTGACAATTGCCTATGGTTTTAATTAAATGGCTGACGGGTGCCAGTTATTTTATCCACTAATCATTGTTTCGTCCTTGATTTTTGGTTGGACATAAACACCTTTAAGCTATTACACCAAAATGACAGTAGTAAAGCAACGCTCCAGTCCGCCTACTTAAAAAAATCGGCAATTATTACTGCTTCTTGCTTGATATTGATCTTACAAAATTTCTGCGTACCTTGAAGATTCACGGAATTAAATCTTGTCATACATAGTACTGCTCAGTAGAATAAGTTATCACGGAATTATTATACGTCCGCCTACTTAAAAATAATCAGCAATTGTTACTGCTTCTTGCTTGATATTGACCTTACAAAATGCTACGTAACTTGAAGATTCACGCAATAATTTATACAGTCGAGCGCTCTATTTTATAATTTTTTTATAGGCTGTATATGTAGACACATTACACCACCTTCTAGTCTCGTATCACACAAGAGCGTCCCATCCAAAATAATATCATTGTGTTGGATTATAATCACAAGTGGGCAGTGTAACATAAACAATTAAACTATGTTATAACCTGTAAATATTTTATTTTTGTTGAAGTCAAACTGATAAATTTAATCAGAACTCATGAAATACCACCTCAGTTTGAATATATAATTTCAGCAACCAAAATTTTAACCTAGCTATTACTGGCTCACCACGATCAAAATGACATGGAACACCCTCAAACAAAAGCAACATAATTCTGCAAATCACTGGTATCAATCCCAGTTGCTGCAGCTCTCAAAATTCTGCAAATCACTGGTATGTATCTTAAGGCCTAGTCACGCTGTTGTCGCCACAAATTTCTAAGTTGGGCATGGCTGCCGGTGGTCTTGGTGTCTTGGCAGATGGCCATTGGCAGCATACGTCTAGCTCCATGAATCCATTTTCCAAACTCAAGCATGGCGAGTAGGGGAGTATTCCGAGGGAGCGAGGGGCCAGTTAACTCACTTGGGTTTGTAGCTAAGTGTAGTTATTTTATTGTCTCTTTACTTTCAGACATCTGAGGTCATCACAAAATTGCGGCCGGTCTGGTGGTTGAAGAACTTAACTCACTCGGTCACTGCGTGAATGCATCTCACCTTAAAAATAGGAAGCCTCTCAGTTTGCCGTCACCTACAACTGATATTGCAGAATTCATGTGCATGTCATTGGGCTGCGAAGACGACAGAGGAGACAGTACAGGGACACAAAAAATGTCATGCGCTGCTGGTAGAAGTATGTTCATATGGGAATGAGATGCAATAGGAATAAGGGCATAACGGAGTGATGCTCATATAGCTCCCCTCAGTGAAAGCAATCATGGCGTGCTGCTCCATTCCGTGGCGAAACCGTTCCATGAGCCTCTGTCTGTCACCGCTCTCGAAGCACACATGATGGTGAAACCATTCCATGAGGCCCTTTGGGCCCTGGATTTCCTCCAGGCGCTCGAGCTGTAGCCAAGAAACTTGAGGGGAGCATAGCTTCACTCATGGTACACGTAAACTCTTGTGCAGTTTATTCTAAGAGCAAGAGTGCAACACAAGTTGTTAATGACCCAATGGTTGGAGACCTTGTTGTAATTTTCTTTATTTTCTTTTGTCATTTTTTTGTCTCTTGAACCTTTTCTTGTAGCTCGCGATTTTCCTTATTTCTAGTTTAACCCGTACCCCTCCTGTTTCTAAAAAAAAACTCCTGTGCACTGGTGTATGGATATCTCGAATTAGTCAGGAGGCTAGTGTTTGGCCGCGGCCTCCATTACAAGTTTGTACTGATGTCTTAAATCCTCTGAACTGTGAAATGATCACACATTTACTGATTGGCTGTTCCTACTCTAGGGAGATAAGGTTTAGGCTCCTACTGAGGTTCCATTTGCAGGTTCTATGCCGAGATGGTTCGGAACTTTTTTTAGCCAATTGGTGGCTCCCAGCTCGGAAGAGTCTACACAAATCTGCGCGGAATTGTTTTGATGCCAAGGTCATTCATAACTTGTGGATGCCATGGAAGGAGCGCCATGATCGGAAGTTCAATCACTCATCCAAAAGTCTGAGTCAGTTGGCTGGAGCAATCAGTGACTAAGTGCTGAATTGGTCTTGGGCAGGTTTCTTTACCTCGCCGATCGAACGCCGTTCAGGAGTCTGATAGTGAACCTGTGATCGCCGGGCAGTGATTATGTAATCAACAATAGTTTAAACATGCTGGGCATGCTATCCTGAGCTTGTTCAGCAATTAGACTGTAACACTCTACTTCTTCCTCGTAATCAAAAACTTGCTCAGGTACGGTCATGAAAAAAGTACATGTTCAACGCCTTGATCATAAGAGATCAAAGTTCAGTTTAAATCGATTATTATTTTTTGAGCATTACTTGATCATAACCACTAACTCTGGGCAAGCCCATAGTATCAAAGAATCACTTAAGCAAAAACATCATCATTTAGAGAACCAAATAGTTATGAGCAACTTATTTATTTAGTGCATAAAATAAAATGCACCAAAAACATTAAAACACATAATGCAAGAGCATAATTTTCCGAGTGGATTCCACACTTCAACTACCAAACCTTAAAATTCCAAATAGATTTGTCCCATTGGTTCAAACCTAATAAGCGAAACCAACTCAGTTTGTGGGAAGGTTGAACATTATTATTGGTAATTCAGTTTATAAACAGTGCCTAACGAATTGAAACACGTAAGAAATAGACTAATGCAATCAAGTCCAATACTTAACTCAATCCATCAAGATACTTATCTTTTGACACTTACCAATGCTAGGCTGAGCAAAAACTTTCCGTAATAGGCCGCATTTAGCACCGCCCAGCGCCCACTAAGCTCTCACGTGCCTCCCACGTGGGTCTGAGCTGCTGGTGGGGGTACCCTCTACCTAGCTTGTAGCTACAAATAGGCAATAGCTCTAGTTCCTCGAAATATGTAATGTGAGCAATGAACTAGAGGCGGAGGGGAGCAAGAAACGATATTGAGTGCATGCCGCTGGTGGGTTTCATATTTCTAGGAATGTGATGCGACAGGAATTATAATAGCTCAATTTTGGGATAGCATTCATGCAGGACGGGGATGCAAGCCTCAATCGCACTAGGTGGCAAAGCTAGTTTGTGCTGTTCTTAGAGGGGTGGATTTTCTCCGAGAACAGACAACAAGGAAAATTGTTGCGTCACTCGGCTGCATCGGAAAGGAGTTGTCGTGTAGTGGGTTATCCACGAGAATTCAAGTAGAGCTCTATTCTCTCTATTTTTATTTACATGTCATGTAAGGTTTGTCATAAGTCAAATTTGGTCAACTTTGACCAAGCTTATAGAAAAAAAGTAAAAAAAATTATGACAACAAATTTGTTAAAATATGTTAGATAGTATAGTTGTCAATATATTTTTCTATAAAATTAGTTAAAGTTGGCTATAAATTTGACTTAAGACAAATCTAAGACGACATATAAGGCCCCGTTTGGAACATAGGAAAAATATAGGAAAAATGAAGGTTTTCATTCCAGAGGAAAGGAAAGCAAGCAACGCGTTTTGAACAAATGATTGGATGAGAAACTTTCCAGAGGAAAGGCTAGCGCAACTGTACTTCTGGAGGAAAGAAAAAATGAGCTCAAAGCTAAGGGAAAATTTTCCTACAACTCTCGCTCGCACTCTCACGTGCTGATCATCCCCTCATTACTGAGCTGCAGCTTATCAAGATGAAGGCTTCATTGCAAGAACAGGAAATAGAAGGGGAAAGAAAGAAAGATCAAATCGAGTTTCTGTTTTTAGGAAATGCTGAAATTGACAAACAATATGTGAGAAATTCTAGGTATTTGAACTCCTGATCTAAAAAATTGGAAAAGGGAAATACCAACAAGGAAGAAAAAAATTCCCTTTCTCTTGATCTAGAAGAGGAAGCTTTGATCTTTGAGAAGCGGAGGGCCTTCCGCGTGATTTGAACAGGTCGATTCGAGCAAATGCTCACCGCTAGATGCCGACCTGCCGCCCTGCCCCGCTGTCCCATGGTTGCCCCGATCTCATTGCTATCCTATCAGGAGGATGGGAACCAAAGCTTTGCAGATGGTGATTTTACTTGATCCATGGAAAGGATAAGGATGAGGTGAAGTGAATTGCAGATGATGCCAATGGGCCCACATGTAGCAGGGTCACTGAAGATACAATATCATTTTTTGTTTGGGTTTTACTTAGGCTAATTGAATGTCATTTATAAACAATTTGTCCTTGTCAATCTTTCTTTTATCTTCTAAGGATTTATATGACTGCAACGTTAGATTCCTATGCTATGAATTCCTGTGATCCAAACGCTCCAAAATTTTTATTCCTGTGTTTTCGATTCCTGTAGTTTTCTACTTTTTGCTCCATCCTATTCCTGCATTTTATTCCTTTCCTCTATTTTGCATTCCTGTGTTCCAAACAGACCCTAAATAAAAACAGAGAGACTATTATCTTCAATGGCTGCCTAGCTAGGACCTAACTAAGATGGCGTTCGCATTAGAATGGGAAAGGGGAAATAAAGTTGGATAAAATAAGGTGGGTATGGGATAGCGTTTCAATAATGTGTTAACTATCCTGTGTTTGCTTTGCTATGGGATAGGGAAAGAAGTACAAATGAACACACAATTATTTTTTTGAAAACAAAGAAGAAGTCATTATAAGGAGCAATCTAATAATGGGCAAGTTTGTAATTTCCTATTTTCCTACTCTCTATCACAAGCATAACCCACCTCCTACCCTGTATTTCATTTGGTGGAAAATGCGGCTCTCGTAGCCCTGTCCCCAATGTACAATTTTCCCCTTATCCCATAAACCAAATAATGGAAATGTCTTATCCAACCTCTTAGTTCCAAAACCCACCCCACATTTCCAATGACCCAAATGCCAGCTAAGTGCTAGAGAGCTCAATGGTAGCGGATGAAGTTGCAGCATGTGTATGTGGTACGTGTTAAACCATAACAGATTCTTGTAAACATGATCTGTCACGTATGAACAAACCGAGTGCTTGTTAGTTAGCATCTGTAGGATGTTCTCCATGTAAATAGGAACTCAAGCCAAGGTTGTTCAACGTGATTTGTAAACCACGCTGGAGGTTATTTCCAGCTCTATATAACACGTACAGCGGCCTCGGAAGAGGTTCTACGCTTCCACCAAATCTTTTACATGGTATCAGAGCCAACCTCTAGATACATCTAGATGGCGAACCCTGGATCATCGGCGACAGCGGCACCGGTGGCGACTCCACTGTTCGGACTGCCAATCACGGAGAAGCTCACCAAGGGTAACCTTGCCCTATGGAAACTCCAAGTTCTACTAGCTATTCGGGGTGCTTAACTTGAATCATTCCTGGATGCCAAGGCGGTACCACCGCCCAAGGAGATCGACATCAAGATCGATGAGAAGACAACGGTCAAGGGCGCAAACCCAGACTATGCAAACTGGGTTGCGCTGGATCAGCAGGTTCTCAGCTACTTGCTTACCACCATGACGCGTGACGTCATGTTGCAAGTTGCGGAGGCGAAGACGGCGACTCAGCTATGGGCGGCGGTTGGAGAAATATTCTCCTCGCACACTCGCACAAGGGCGGTCAACACCCGCATCGCTCTGGCAACCCTCAAGAAGGGAAATCTTTCTGCTGGAGAGTACATGACGAAGATGAAGTCGCTGTCTGACGAGATGGTGGCCGCCGGGAAACCTCTCGGCGAGGAGGAGCTAATGTCCTACATCCTGACTGGGCTTGATGAAGAATACAATCCGCTGGTCCCAGCCCTTCTCACCAGGGTCGAACCAGTCCCCTATGCCAAACTCGTCGCTCAGGTATTGAGTTTTGAGTCTCGACTTGATCTGCAGCACGGTGCCAGGTCTTCCTCCTCCATCAACTCCGCATCTCGTGGAGGGAGCGGCTCTGGCGCCCCTAGTCGTGGCCGTGGTCGCAATGCACCATCAGGATGAGGGCGTGGTCGTGGCTCGGGCGGTCCTGTCGTCCCTGGTCACGGTCGTGGAAGAAATCAATCTGGTGGACAGAAGCCATGCTACAACAGGCGCTGCCAAGTCTGCTTCAAGGAAGGACACAGTGCTGTCAATTGCTGGCGTCGCTTCGATCCTGATTATGCTCCAGATGAAAGGAACGTTAATGCTGCCACCAGTTCCTCCTACAGCGTCGACACCAACTGGTACACCTACACCGACGCTATAGATCACATCACCAGCGAACTTGATAGGCTGGTGATCCATGAGAAGTACAATGGTGCTGATCAAATCCGCACAGCCAGCGGAGCAGGTATGAACATTAACCATATTGGTAATGCAGTTGTTCGTACCCCTAGTTGTGATCTTCGTTTAAACAATGTCCTTCATGTACCTGCAGCCAAGAAAAATCTTGTGTCCGTTCATTGTTTTGCTACTGATAAACATGCTTTCCTTGAGATTCACCCAGACTTTTTCTTGATTAAGGATCAGGCCACGAGGAGAACTCTTTTGGAAGGCAAGTGTAGAGGGGGCCTCTATCCTCTACCAGGACCAAGCAAAGACGTCTTGAGTGCTGTCTAACCATCCACATCTTGATGGCATGATAGATTGGGTCACCCTGCATTTCCTATTGTTCAGCGAGTCATTAGTGAGAATAAACTGCCTTGTGCTAGGAAGTTCCTCATAATTCTATGTGTGATGCGTGCCAGCAAGCTAAGAGCCACCAGCTTCCCTATCCCAAGTCAACTAGTATTTCCAAATTTCATTTTGATTTGGTATTTTTGATGTATGGGGACCCGCTCCTGATTCTTTTGGGAGAAATAAATATTATGTGAGTTTTATTGATGACCATAGCAAGTTCACCTAGATCTATTTGCTCAAATATAAATCTAAAGTTTTTCAGAGATTTCGTGAATTCCAAAATCTTGTTGAACACCTTTTTAGTCGCAAAATTATTGCCATGCAAACTGATTGGCGGGTGAGTATGAGAAATTAAACTCATTCTTTCAGAACATTTGTATATCACACCTAGTGTCCTGCCCCCATGTGCATCAGCAGAATGGAGCTGCTGAGTGCAAACACAGACACATCGTTGAAGTTGGTCTCTCCCTTCTTGCAAATGCATCTATGCCATTGAAATTTTGGGACGAAGCCTTCTTGTCAGCCACCTACCATATAAATTGCACACCCACTAAACTCCTTCTGTATTCTACACCCATAGAGGTTCTTACTCAAGAAAAACCAGATTACTCGATGCTCAGAGTTTTTGGTTGTGCATGTTGGCCTAACCTTCGCCCCTATAACACACATAAACTTGCCTTTCGCTCTAAATGCTATGTTTTTCTTGGTTATAGTCACAGGCACAAGGTTTTACGTGCCTTGATATTCCCACTGGTAGGGTGTATATCTCTCGCGATGTTATATTTGATGAGAGTGTCTTTCCCTTTGCCAAACTCCATGACAATGCTGGTGCACGTCTGAGCAAGGAAATTGATCTTCTTCCTGTCTCTCTGTTAAATCCAAGTCATCTACCTAGGGGTACAACAATGCGTACTGATACGGTTAATTGTTCTACAGTGTTACCTGCTGAAACTAATGCTAATCCGGCTGCTAGCCCTGTTCCTGATTCAGTATCGCATCTGGTCTCGCAGGGGGAAATCGGCACGGACTCCAGAAGTGATTCGCCTGCACCACTGATGAGCAATGATGCGGCGACAGGCTCGGAAACAACGCGTATGGTCTCCGGCACCGCAGGACTAACGCCGCCGACCGTGGAGGATCCCACCACGGACGAGTCCCCGCCCTCCACCCCACCAGCTGCTGGTCCTTCCACCGGCACACCGTGGGAGCCCGTCGCCACACATCCCCAAGCTACGGGCCCGTCGGGATCTACTGCGGCACCGGACGGAGCATCTTCGTCGGGATCTGCATCGGATGGATCTTCTACGCCGCCCCCTCATGCAGACGCCCCCGCGGTCACTCGACCCAGAACATGCCTCCAAGATGGAACTCGTTCACCAAAAGTATACACTGATGGTACAATCAGGTATGGGTTGTCTGCTGTTTCCAGTGAACCACAGAATCTCAGTGAAGCACTAGGAGATGAGAACTGGAGGCGGGCTATGGATGTGGAATATCAAGCACTGATGCAAAACAAGACATGGCATGTAGTACCTCCTTGCAAAGGTGCTAACATCATTCATTGTAAGTGGGTGTACAAGATCAAAAGGAAACCTAATGGATCTATTGACAGATACAAGGCATGCCTGGTTGCAAAAGGATTTAAGCAACGCTATGGTATTGATTATGAGGACACCTTTAGTCCTGTTGTTAAAGCTACTACTATTAGACTTGTGTTGTCCATTGCAGTTTTAAATGGATGGAGTCTTTACCAACTAGATGTACAGAACGCGTTTCTTCATGGGATACTTGAACAAGAAGTGCTCATGAGGCAACCACCTGGGTATGAGAAAAAGGATCAGCCACAGCTTGTAAGTTAGATAAAGCTTTATATGGTCTCAAACAAGCCCATAGAGCTTGGTATTCTCGACTTAGTATGAAATTACAAAGTCTTGGTTTTCAGCCATCAAAAGCAGATGTGTCACTTTTCTTTTTCAACAAAGGAGGAGTAACCATATTTCTGTTAATCTATGTTGATGATATTATTGTTGCTAGCTCATCACCCAAAGCTACAGCAGCACTGTTGGAAGATCTCAAGTCTGACATTGCACTAAAAGATCTAGGTGATTAACATTACTTCTTGGGAATTGAAGTGAAAAGCCTACAGGATGGTATATTGTTGACAAGCAAGTATACATCAGATTTACTGAACAGAGTTGGAATGATCAACTGCAAGCCAATAAATACGTCCTTATCTCCTACAGAAAAGTTGTCCATATATGAAGGGGAGCAGCTCAGTCCAACAGATGCATCTCAGTACCGAAGCATAGTAGGGGCATTGCAATATCTAACCTTGACACGCCCGGATATATCATATGCAGTCAATAAGGTATGCCAATATTTACACATGCCCACTGCTGTTCACTGGAGTGCAGTAAAGAGAATCTTGAGGTATTTGAAGTTTACAATTGGTTTGGGCCTAAGGATACATAGATCTTTGTCTACACTAGTGAGTGGTTTCTCAGATGCCGATTGGGCTGGGTGTGTTGATGATAGAAGGTCCACTGGAGGATTTGCTGTGTTTCTGGGGTCAAACATGATATCCTGGAGTGCTCGCAAACAAGCTACAGTTTCAAGGTCCAGCACAGAGGCAGAGTATAAGTCCATGGCCAACGCTACAACAGAGATTATGTGGGTTCAAACATTGTTAAGTGAACTTGGAGTAAAGGCTCCCAAGGCTGGTCGGTTATGGTGTGACAATATAGGGGCAACATATTTGTCAGCCAATCCGGTGTTCCATGCTAGAACTAAGCATATAGAAGTTGATTTTCACTTTGTTAGAGAAAGAGTAGCTCAAGGGCTCCTACAGATTCAGCTAGTATCAACAAATGATCAGGTAGCAGATGGATTTACGAAACCTCTTTCAGTTAGAATTTTAGAGGCAATCTCAATCTTGGAAAGGTGTGATTGAGGAGGAGTGTTAAACCATAACAGGTTCTTGTAAACATGATCTGTCATCTATGAACAAACCGAGTGCTTGTTAGTTAGCATCTGACGATGTTCTCCATGTAAATAGGAACTCAAGCCAAGGTTGTTCAACGTGATATGTAAACCACGCTGGAGGTTATTTCCAGCTCTATATAACACGTACAGCGGCCTCGAAAGAGGTTCTACGCTTTCACCAAATCTTTTACAGTACGTACAATGTGTTAGGTGTAATGGTATATTTTTGAAATTTTGAATGTGAGATCACGTGGTCCATCAGTTGAACTAGTGCACGTTTCTCTCCACTCCATAACTTCATGACACATTGAACATGGTAGATTCCATGTAAGATTCCTGGTTTTTTGTATATTTTAGTATAAAAAATTAGCTACCAACTGAATATGGGCACAAGAAAAAAAACTCACATGTATCGAGACACATTCAACGGACAGGATAACACTCATCTGCACCATATACCGGGTCATGTAGGGGACATATAGATTATTCCCGCAAACGGTGCAGCGTGGTCCTTCCGTTGGGTGGTGAAGAACTCAAGTCGTTCACCCCTTGCTCCGTGCAGCTACTCCATCTATTCACCCATAAATAGCTACACCTTCTCTCGCTGCAGTGACCACCTCAACGAGCTAGCATGGAAGAAGAGATAAAGGACAAGAAGGTAGCGAGTGCAGGGTCAGTCACTCAGTTCGTAGGGACTGGGACTGGGAGTGGGATGCAGTGGGAATTCTCGCACTTCTATGTCTCTAGCAAGCATCGTGTGCACTTACCTTAGCACGCGGCAGCAACATCTGCTTGGAACTAGCGCAACACAACAGATGAGGGCTGAGGGGAGAGAGAGTGCACAGGCTGACGGGCCAGAGTGCAAGTTTTCAAGAACCATGTCGGGTAGCTAACCTTCAATCCGTCCCCATGTTGCTGCCAATGGTGAAAGCAATGGCTCTATCCACTGCAGAGAAGACTTCACCTGTTGAACTACAAAACCAGATGTTTAACCCTCTCAACTATATAAAGCCGTTTAAATAACCCCCAGAGCGGTTTCAGAGGTGGTTTTGGCCACATGACGGCTCATGTGGGCGATGACGTGGCAGGAATATCTACATGACCCCAAACTATCGAATCTAGAACAATTTACCACCTGAACTACAAAACCGGACCCCCATAGCATACAATACTATTTAATTACGCCCTAATGAGGCCTATTTAGAGGTGATTTATGCCACGTGGCTTTTGATGTGGATGATGACATGGCAATAGCCTACATGTTAGGCACACCATCATCATTCTCTTTCCCCCATCCATCACCCGCAGACTCACTCCATCATCGCATACAGGTCCTCCTCCACTGTTGCCGCCATCCTCCTACTCCCATTCAAGGCGTTGGGACTGGGAGAGCACATGGGCCTGCACCGATGTCCAGTGGTCGTGGTTTATCCGCCCTTCTGACCTCATGTGACACCCGGCCCAATTTGGATATGTCCCAGTTGTGGCCCATTGTTGACACCAGCGGTGGCAAACAGAAAGTCCACAAGCGCACGGCTGTCGTAGTAGCTTTCACCCGTGAGTAAACCAGGTATCGAATCCACGGGGAACATAAAGGCACTGTCTAATCACTAAAGTTGACCAGATCAATCGAGTGTATATAAAGGCTGGGTAGAGAGGATAACTTAGCACTAAGGCTGTGAATATAGCGAAGGAAATTCTCCTATGCTTGCCTTGGGCACCGGGGTATCCTAAACCTCTAGGAAATTGCCGGCAAACAGCTCTACGCCGTACCCGAACGTGGAGGATTACAAAGGACGGACAGGGTTATCACCACCTGAAGCCTATCTCTTCTAATCCATGGGGCTACAAGGCAAACGAGGGCAGATATACACCTAAGCACCACGCCTAAGATAATATAAGCTATCCTAACCCTGATCAGAGATTAGAATACTTTACGAATAAAGCAACGAACCCACAAGCACAATAGAGAACTCAGCTTTCTATAACTCAGACTTAAGTACTAGTTGAATCCCGGATACTTACTGAGCAGGTTGCATCCGTCGAGGTACAGGTGGAGGGACACCGACACGCCGGGACTCCTCCAGACTCTCCCTCACTCTCTCCCTATTTCTACTCTAGATATGAGGAGGGCTTCGCCTTGGATCTTCACGTCAGCTCGATGATGATGAGCCCTGCCCCGAGTCCCTCTATTTATAGCTTGGAGAGGCAGAGTAGAGGCGGTGCGTCGAATGGCGGCCGGTAAGGAGGTGGGCCCAGGTCGGCCGACCCCCGTGGGATTCACCGACCTTGGTGATGCACGGCACGGATGGCTTCCTGGAGGCGGTTGACAGTTGTGAGTCAAGGTGGTGGTGGTTTGGACGCGTGGCCAGTTCGGCCGACCTGGCCAAGTCGACCGACCCGTGGTTGTGGCCCCTCGGCCCCACTTTGCCAGGGACACTTCCTTGTGGGCCCCATGGTCGATTCCCGGTGGGTACTCACGCAGTTGTGTACGTTAAGTCAGGGATGTGGGCCCATGGATCCATGTGCTTGCCACATGGCTCAATCCCATCTCTTTCCTTCCACCGACTTGATCTCAACGTTTTTGACCATCCCCGAGTGTGCTTCTGTCAGTGGGCCAAAGCTGGACTGAGTTGGGCCTAGACCCAGGTCGGCCGACCTGGTGGAGTCAGGCGACCTGGCCCTGGGCCCACTTTGGTCCTTCTTTTGCCCCTTTATCCGTGTAAACACATATGCACTAAAACTCGTGGAATTCATTAGTAAATAACCCTATGTCTATTTGTTTTATCATCCTTTTGTGTCCTTGTTGGCAATAATATTTTATCGTTAAGAGCCGCCAACAAGCTCCCCCCACACTTATCCTTCACTCATCCTCGAGTAAAGACTAAGATTCATCACAGGAGTAAATATGAACAAACATATAGGTTATTCCCAAACATTTAGGCTTAGTGGAATTATCTTGAGTGGCTAATATGTCTTCTTGGGTTATTGCAGGAAGAAACAACCTCTTTATGACATGACACACCTTACCCTCAAGTACCTAGGTTTTAGAATTTTGCAAATAAAACCAATGCTTTGCTCCTCAAAGAGTTTCTCTCTGGATATTCATGGTGGTTGGACAACACTCATACTCTCCTGAAAGTAACTTTGCAAGTGGAGCTCTCAAGATACATACCTTATGTCACTTATGTTGTCATTCCAAGAGGTGGATCCAAAACAGAGACAAGTCATGTAATCAAGTCAAGATGTGCAAGTGTATGATATGAAGTGGAAATGTAAATGGTATTCCTTTGTATTGGCTTCCTTCTTTTTTTTCTTTCTTTTTGTTGGATATGGGCTATTGCACTTTCCTTCTTCTCTCTTCTTTTTTTTCACTCAATGCTTTTTTAGCATGAGTCCTTTTTTTCTTCTCTCTTTTTTTTTCTATGCATATAGCCCATATCTTCTTTTCATCTTGATTTTGGGAAGAATGCCATTTTAGGAGTATTTATTCATGAATATGGAATGAAGGCATGTTTAGCCTCACCCTCAGTGTAAGGGTTTATCTTTTTATGGTGGAGTGTACGTGATCTTGACTTTAAAAACATGAAGTGTCTCTACTAAGGGTCTCAAGACTTGAAACAACTCAAAGCTCAAAGGATATGCATGATTATCAATGTAAGTGGTTGTCTCTCAAACCCATGAGGAGCTTAGCAAGGTTAAAGTTTTTTTAAAAACAATTTTCATAAATTTCAAGTACTTGAATAAGTAAGAGCATCCTTTATATTAAAGCCATATCTCAAAATGCAATAACTTAGATGACATGGGTTCCTAAGAATATGAGGATTTCCACAAGCCAAAAGGTGCAGGGAATAAAATATATGTAAGTTAATAATTTTTCATGTGATGGGGAGATAAGAAGGGTCAATTTTGGTTAAGCACTGAATTCCATGATCAGGTTCTGCAAAGATTCAACTGAAACAGGGTTTAGGATAATCAAACTAGCGTGCAGGAAGAAACGGGGGCCAGATGGGACCCAGTCTAGGTCGGCCGACCTGGTGGGGTCGGGCGACCTGGGTGTGATCCCTCTGGTTCAGATCTTTCGTATGCTGTTCTGGTTCGTTCTGCTATGCTCTGTTTCGTGTTGGACCACTCTGTCTTCCGTTGCAAGCTTCCCCCACACTTGTACCTTTTATTCAAAACATGTGGAAACAGAAAAAAAACACAATCCTAATATGCTAAATATTTTATTTTATTCATCATAGCATAGGCACGTTACAGAAATAAATAAATGAAATAAATGAAGGAATTTAAACTAATATGCCTATCCTATTCTAAAGCCTAGGGTGTCTAAGGTGCATTGTTGAGATTCTCATCCCCTGCGGCTTTAGCATAGCGCTTAAGCTTTACGACTATTGATCTACGCAGCATATCAAAGTCGTCTTGAAGGTTTATGCGCTCAAGTTGCTCTTCAGCGAACCTCTTCTCCAACTTGGCATAGTCACGACTGAGTTGATTAATCAACTCTAGCAACTCTGCATTGGAGGAAGCCATGGGGGCCTTCTCATCATCACTTTCATAGTTACCCCCTGGCCTGCGAATTGGAGGAGGCCTGATATGTCTCTTGATCTTGCCGACGGGTGAAGACTCCACCGACTCCTCCAACTCCTTCCTCTCCTTAGGTGTGTGGGGAGGGAACAACCCTTTTCCATAGCCGCCTCCGGGTTTCCTTTCCCCGAAGACACGGAAACGCGGCTCCGGGGTGCTAGCGGGAGAGTAGATGGACACGTCGGACGTATAGTGATACGCCACGATGTCCTCCCACTTGTTCCTGACCACTTCCTTCAGCTTCTCCCCTAGCTGAAGCGTGGGGAGTCCATCCCCCTTGGTAGGATTGGCCGCCGGCGTCTTCTTCGAAGTGAGTTGCCCCATCGTTGGCCTTCTATACGGGCTTGATGCCGGTGCATCACGTCTCTGGGACCTCCTCGGAGATTGAGACCGTGCCGCCGAGCGGGACGACGAGGGGCCACTAGGGCCCGTCGCCCGACCTAAATAGTCGGCCGACCTCCTGGTGCGGCCTCTCGCATCCTCCTCTGGCGGGAGGCTGGCTAGTGGGGATACGACCACTGCCATGGCCGACTCCAGGTTGACGGGCACAAGTTGATTCGCCGGAGTGGGCTCCCCATCAAGATCGAAGGTCGATCGGGATTTGGGGTGGCTCTTTCCGGCCATTCTTTGGGGAATTGGAAGGTGTGGCTCGGTGTTTGCAGAATGGGCGCGCAGAAGAACTCAGATGAGAGGGGAGAAGAGGATGGGCAAAAATTTAAAGAAAGATCAACCCTCTTCTTGGATCAATCAGAGGTTGAATCGCTCATCCACCGTGGAATGGCTTCAGAGATGTTGGAGTGGAACGTTTGCAAAGGATAGGGCTGATCGGGCTCAGTGGCCTGTCGGCCAACCTAGCCTTGAGCCTGGTCGTCTTCTCCTTTTTTTGTGCACTACGTGACAGGTCCAATATACCCCAAAGTGTGTGCATATAGGCTCTAGGGTTTAAGGACTTTAAACGTTGACCATTTATATTGAAGAGGTTACCTTCATCATCTTGGAGTGTGATTGCCCCATGCGACAAAGTCTCCACCACAACGAACGGTCCTTGCCATTTGCTTCAAAGTTCTCCATGCCCAAAAAGCTTCACCCTAGAATTAAAGAGTAATATCTTATCCTGGGGTGGAACTCGTTCACCTTGATCATCTTGTCCTGCCATCTCTTGGTTCTTTTCTTGTAGATTTTGACACTGTGGTACGCTTTGTCTCTCAACTCTTCTAGCTCTGATAATTGCATTTTTCTCATCTGCTGGGCTGCTGAAAGATCCATGTTCCACTTTCTTATAGCCCAGTGTGCCCGATGCTCTAGCTCAACTGGTAAATGGCAAGTCTAGCCGTAAACCAGTTGATGGGAACATCCCTATTGGCGTTTTGTATGTCATTCGGTAAGCCCATAGATCATCTGGTAACTTGTTCTTCCAACCTTTTTCCATTTCTGTCACGGTCTTCTGCAGAATGTTCTTGATCTACTTGTTTGAAGTTTCTGCTTGACCGCTTGTCTGGGGTGGTACGGTGTAGCTATGTTTTGCTTTGCTCCCAGTTCTGCCAGAAACTTCTGGAAGGTCTTGTCGATGAAATGTGACCTTCCATCACTGATCACCATCCTGGGAGTTTCAAAACGTGGAAAGATGATCTCATGGAACATCTTTCGCGCATGTTTGGAGTCAGCGGCTTGACATGGCATTGCTTCAACCCACTTCGAGATGTAGTCCACTGCCACCAGGATGTACTCACTATCGTTGGATTTGACAAAGGGTCCCATGAAGTCAATGCCCCACACATCAAACAACTCAACTAATAAGTTATTTGTGAGTGGCATTGCATCTCTTGCTGTGATCCCTCCGTGTTTCTGGCATTGCTGGCATTGTCGAATGAATTCCTTTGTGTCCTCATACATTGTGGGCCAGTAGAATCCAGATCCGATGGCCGACGCCGATACGATGATAGGTCCGATAGCCAGCGCCGATATGATGATAGGTCCGATGGCCGACGCCGATATGATGACAGATCCGATGGCAGGCGCTGGTTTGATGATCGTCGTCAGTACACTTATAGGTCTGATTGGCATATGGACAGGCGTCAAGATTATGACCGGTATGACCAGGATGATGATCATTGGGGGTGTCCTTTCTTCGTATTCTGCTAGAATGAGAAGCTTAGACTGCCATCAAAAGCAGATTGTCCTGAATGCAGCTTCCAGTATGAAGAATACAGAGCTTCCAAGAGAGGTCGACGATCAGTTCATGAACGGATCGGCGTCAGGATTGATGATCATCATCAAAGAGATGAAGGCCGGGTTGATACTCATGGCCATAAAAATAATGAAGGCCGGGCTGATGCTCATGGCCCTAAAAAAATGGAAGAAAAGGCTCCAGTTCAGAATCGGACTAAAGAACCTCCAATGAAGCCTGGACAGTGGTGCCCCTCAGGGATTTCTAGGTCCAAAAAGCGACATGTTCAGAGGTTGCGCTATAATGAGCAGATTCGGGAGCAGGAATTGGCAAAAGAAAGGAAGACATGGCGCATCAAGATGGCCAATGATGATGAAGCAAGCACATCGGCTGCAATAAACATGGTTTTGATGTTGCCTTCTGATTTTGCTGCTCCTGATGAACAGGACAATCATGAAGTCGATTATGAATTGGAAGAAGCCGCTGCATGCTTGGTTCTTGATTCAGAGAAGACAGTCTTTGAGAAGCCAGATGCAAACGGATATCGGCACTTGAAACCTCTGTACATCAAGGGATACGTTGATGGGAAGCCGATGACCAAGATGCTGGTTGATGGAGGAGCCGCTGTCAATCTCATGCCCTATTCTACATTCCGCAAGCTGGGAAAAGGGGTTGATGATCTGATCAAGACAAATATGACACTCAAGGACTTTGGCGGTAATGTTTCAGAGCCTCGGGGGGCAATTCATGTGGAATTGACCATCGGCAGCAAGACATTGCCGACCACCTTCTTTGTGATTGATGGCCAAGGTTCTTACAGTATGCTCCTTGGACGTGATTGGATCCATGCCAATTGCTGCATACCATCCACGATGCACCAGTGTTTGATTCAATGGCAAGGCAATAAAGTGGAGATCGTCCCAGCTGATGATTCGGTTAGCATTGCTACAGCTGAGTCAACGATTTGGGAGTTTGAAGGAGTTGAATGCCTGTCAGGGAAAGTATGGGATGGTGACTTCCTCAAGGTGTCCGATCAAGGACTACAGCCGATCCAAGCAGTCGGCTCTGAGACTTTGTTTTAAATGGATGATTATATAGAAGATCTTGAAGACCGAAGTGAGTTCGGCAAATTAGGGTTTGGATTTACGTCGGCCGATGAATTAGAAGAGATAGATATAGGATCTGGTGATAGACCAAGGCCGACGTATATCAGTGCTAAGTTGGATCCCGAGTATAAGCAGGAGTTAATAAAACTTTTGAAAGAGTATTCTGATTGTTTTGCTTGGGAATATTATGAAATGCCAGGTTTAAGCCGTGATATTGTTGAACATCGGCTACCCATCAAGCCAGGGTATCGACCACACAAACAGTATCCAAGAAGGTTTAAGACTGAGATGCATGAACCGATTAAGGCCGAAATAACGAAGCTATTTGAAGCTAAGTTTATCAGGCCATGTCGATACGCTGAGTGGGTATCAAATATAGTTCCTGTTTATAAGAAGAATGGAAACCTGCGTGTTTGCATTGATTACAGGAACTTAAACAAAGCGACCCCGAAGGATGAGTATCCGATGCCGGTGGCCGATATGCTTGTTGATGCAGCATCAGGCCATAAAGTGATGAGTTTCCTGGATGGTAATGCTGGTTATAATCAGATTTTCATGGCAGAAGAAGATATTCCCAAGACTGCATTCCAATGTCCAGGTGCTCTCGGTTTATATGAGTGGGTTGTTATGACTTTTGGTTTGAAGAATGCCGGTGCTACTTATCAACGTGCTATGAATTATATTTTTCATAGGTTGATCGGCAGGATAGTCGAAATCTACATTGATGATGTGGTAGTCAAATCAAAAGGTTATCAAGAACATTTGGCCGATTTGAAGGAAACGCTGGAGTGTACGAGGCAACATGGATTGAAGATGAATCCGCTCAAGTGTGCTTTTGGCGTATCGGCCGGCCAGTTTCTCGGTTTCTTGGTACATGAGAGAGGAATTGAGGTAAATGATCGGAACCGCAAGGCGATTGATGATATTGAACCTCCAGTAAACAAGAAGGAATTGCAGAGTTTGATTGGAAAGATTAATTTTCTGAGGAGGTTTATATCAAATTTGTCGGTCCGATTGGAGGCATTTACTCCTCTTTTGAAGCTGAAAAATGAAGAAGAATTGGTTTGGGAGCCTAAACATCAAAAGGCGTTGGATGAGATCAAGCAATATTTAGCGTATCCACCAGTTCTTATTCCACCACAAAAGGGTAAGCCGTACAAGCTTTATTTATCGGCTTTTGATCATGCAATCGGTTCTGTTTTGATTCAAGAAGATGATGGGAAAGAGCGAGTTATATTCTATTTAAGCCGAAGATTGCTAGATCCTGAGACTCGGTACTCATATGTGGAGAAGCTTTGCCTTTGTTTGTATTTTTCTTGTACAAAACTGAGGCATTATTTGTTATCGGCCGAGTGTACTGTGATCTGTAAAGAGGATGTGATCAAGTATATGTTATCGATGCCAATCATGAAAGGGAGAATTGGCAAGTGGGTTTTTGCCCTGACTGAGTTTGATCTTAGGTACGAATCGGCC
>CM014271.1:60647411-60671817 GCA_004135705.1 Alloteropsis semialata | reverse complement strand
TCGCATAGGCGTTCATCCGCTCGCTGTGGCGATCCCACTCTTTGTTCACCTGGTTTATAACAGCAGAGTCGCCATAGACCAGGAGCCTCTTTATGCCTAGTGAGGTGGCGATGCGGAGCCCGTGGAGAATTGCTTCATACTCGGCGGCGTTGTTGGTGACAGGGAAACGAATTTGGAGGACGTATCGGAGCTGTTCCCCTTTCGGCGAGATGAAGAGCACCCCGGCCCCTCCTCCGTCGATCATCAGGGAGCCGTCAAAGTACATCTTCCAGTGTTCGCCGCTGGTGTCTTCTTTCGCGTCCTGGCTCTCGGTCCATTCGGCGACGAAGTCGGCGAGGATTTGTGACCTGATGGCGGTGCGCGGGACGAAGTCTATGATGAAAGAGCCGAGCTCGACGGACCACTTGATGATTCGCCCCGTGACGTCTCTGTTGTGGAGGATTTCCCCGAGTGGAAATTGCATGACCACCTTGATGCGATGCGCTTGGAAGTAATGTCAGAGTTTTCTTGATGTGATCAGCAGTGCGTAGAGTAGCTTCTGCACCTGGGGATAGCGAGACTTGGATTCGCTGAGCACTTCGCTCACGTAGTAGACTGGTCGCGGCACTCGTTGCACCTTTCCTTCTTCCTCCCTTTCCACGACGATGACGGTGCTCACCACGTTAGTCGTGGCAGCGATGTACAGGAGTAGCGTTTCGTCGTTATGCGGAGCGGCGAGTACTGGTGGATTGGAGAGGTAGTTCTTGAGGTCGGTGAAAGCTTGCTGCGCCTCTTGGTTCCACTCGAACCTGTCGTTTTTCTTGAGGATCTTGAAGAACGGCAACCCCTTATCCCCCAGCCGGGAGATGAATCTGCTCAAGGCCGCCATGCAACCAGTCAGTTTTTGGATCTCTTTCTTCCCAGTCGGCGGTTTCATCCTCCGGATGGTGTCTATCTTTTCTGGGTTGGCTTGGATACCCCTGTTGCTGACGATGAAACCGAGTAGTTTCCCTTTGGGTACGCCGAAGACGCACTTAGTCGGGTTCAGCCTCCAGTTGAGCCTGCGGAGATTGTTAAACGTTTCGGAGAGGTCGGCGATGAACTCGGCTTCGATCTTTGTCTTGATGACTATGTCGTCGACGTAGGCCTCGGCGTTGCGGCCGATCTGAGTGCCCAGGGTCAAGTTAATGGCCCTCTGGTAGGTGGCTCCAGCGTTGCGGAGGCCAAACGTCATCTTGGTGTAGCAGTAGGCGCCGATCGGAGTTATGAAGGACGTCTTCTCCTGGTCTTCTTCTTTCAAGGCGATCTGGTGGTAGCCGGAGTAACAATCAAGAAGCATAAGAGTACGCATCCGGCGGTGGAGTCAACGACTTGGTCGATGCGGGGTAGGACGAAGGGGTCCTTAGGGCAGTGCCTGTTGAGATCCGTGTAGTCAACACACATTCTCCATTCATTATTCTTTTTTATTACAAGGACTGGGTTAGCGAGCCAGTCAGGGTAAAATACTTCTCTAATGAACCCGGCAGCTAACAGCCTTGTAATCTCTGCCCTAATGGCCTCCTTGCGGTCCTGCGCAAAGCGTCGGAGCTTTTGGCGAACTGGCTTGGCGTTCGCGTCAACCTTCAAGGAGTGCTCGACCACCTCCCTCGGAACACCCGGCATATCTGATGGAGTCCATGCAAATATATCGGCGTTGTCCTGGAGGAAGGCGACGAGCGCGCTTTCCTATTTGGGGTCGAGCCCTGATCCGATCAGGGCAGTTTTGGAGGAGTCGGAGAGCCCAAGTGAGATAGCGCGTACTTCTTCAGCCGGCTGCATTGTGGTCGGTGCGGCTCTTCGCTTGGAGGACTCGGGGATGGAGCCCGGGTCTCCTTGGAAGGTTCTTGCCTCGTGGACCACCTCCATCTGCAGCACGCTGCGTTCGATGCCGGTGCAGAGGTGGAGCCCTTCTTTGTCGCAGCGCTTGGAGGTGTGGACGTCGCTGCGGATGGAGAGGACGCCGTTTGGTGCTGGCATCTTCATCAGCAGATACGTGTAGTTGGGGATTGCCATGAACTTGGCGAGCGCTGGTCTCCCTAGTATGGCGTTGTAGGCGGTGGTGAAGTCGGCGACCTGGAAGTTGAGGTACTCGGTCCTGAAGTTGTCCTGATCGCCGAAGGTGACGGGCAGAGCAATCTGCCCGAGTGGTTTGGAGCCCTTGCCCGGGATCAGCCCGTAAAACGGGTGGAGAGAAGGAGTCAGGGCGTCGAGGCCGATGCCCATGTCCCTCAGCGTTTGGGCGAAGATGATGTTGAGCCCGCTCCCACCGTCGACGAATACTTTGGTGAGGAGGGCGTTGTGCACGATCGAGCTGAGTACCAGCGGGTACTCGCCCACGTCGGAGACCTGGAACCACTGGTCCTCCTGGAGAAGGTGATCGGCTGCTCGGACCAGCGGAGTGGTTGGATCGGCGATGTGTAGCAGGAGAATATCTCCCGGTCACGTACTTTCTCCCGGCGCTTGTCATCTACGGGCGGTGGTCCTCCGAGGATGAAGTTCACCTGCCTGTCGACATTCGGGAAAGCAGGGTTCGCGGGAGCCCCTTTTCCCTTATCGCCTTTGTCGTCATCTCGTGGCGGCAGCTTCCCTCCTTTTTCTTGTAGGCGTCGGCGAGCCCCATGCAGTCGATCATGCGATGTTTGGACTGCTTGTGGATGGGGCAGGGTCCTTGGAGCATCTTCTCGAAGTCAGCGCTGAAGTTGGACCGCGGGCGAGGGCCGCTACGGTCCATGGCGGCGACGGTGAAGTCTCTCGAGCGCTTTCGGTCATCCCTCCTGCTTGGTTCAGGTCGGGGGCGGCGTGTGTCCTCCTTCTTCGGGCGGTCTTCTCGGCGAGGGGGACGATCATCGTCCCGAGTGCTTTTCTTGCCGTAGTGGAGGCGGACGGCCTCCTTGGCGTTCGCCATCTTGTTCACCCGGCCAAAGAACTCGCCGGAGGTCTTTGGCATGTCCTCGCAGAGGCGCTCGAAGACGGCGGAGTCGGCGAGGCCATCGAGGAAGTAGCTGATGATCTCGGACTCGGAGCAGCCGGGAACTAAGTTCCGGTTCTCCATATACCGGTCGGTGTAGTCGCGGAGGCTCTCCCCGCGGTTCTGCTTCACCTTGCCCAGGTCCCCCTGCCTGGCGTGCCAACTGTCGGATATTTGGACCCGGCAGTCCACACAGGGTAGCCTACGTGGTTGATTTGTTGAGGGACAGATCGAGGATCAGAAGTCGATGGTAACACAAGACGCAAGGATTGAACAGGTTCGGGCCGTCGAGATGACGTAATACCCTACGTCCTGTGTTGGGGGTGATTGTATTGCTGTGTATGAAGTTTCTTGAAGGATCTCCGTAGTTGGGTTCTGTCCTAGGTTGAACGATTGCTCGTAATGTCGTGTTCTGGAGGGGGGTCTCAAGGCGCCTTATATAGTCCGGTTGCCTTGAGTTACAAGTCGGCTAGAGATCGTAACCTACCCGAAATACAAGGATTCGATCCTATAATGATTACAGATATCTTTCCCTATAATTCCGGCTAGTTTATCTTGATCTCCGAGCTTCTTGCGGGATACGCCGTGTTGTTCCTTGCCGCGCGCGCCGTCGCACCCATCCGGTTCGCCCGACTGGTGGGCCTCCCGACTGGTGGGCCACCCAGTCTGACAAACCGATCCAGTTGCACTCGGATTGGGCCGTCCCTTGCTGGTTGGGCCAATCCGCCTTCTGGGTACCCCTGGGGGTCTACCCCCGAAAGGAAGCAGCAGCCCACCAAGAGGGGGGCTGAGGGGTATAAATACCTCAGCACACAAAAACTAGCCGTTGGGATTCTGTCCTGACCGGTCAGACCGGTCACCCTGAGCTGAATTTGAAAACTAGCCGTTAGAGCCGGCACCGGTCAGACCGGTCCCCTTGACCGGTCAGACCGGTCAGGCTGAGTGTGACCCAAAACTTCTCTCAAGTTAGCTCAAGGTTTCATCCAGGGATAAAACCACACAATGTTAGTTGAGCTGGGACTGTTAGCACACTCTGAGACTCTCTTAAGGCTATTCTCACATAGGTCAACTATTCAGCACTTTTGATATTTGTCAATAAGCAAATGTTGCATCCCTCTTGATAGTACGGCGTACCCATACTCAAGGATAAATATAAACACAAAGATATCCTCTTGAGTTTCCAAGTCTTGATCAATGCCATACTTTGATAGTTGTCAACTTGAGGGCTTTTAACATTGCTATCTTTCTTGAGTAATTCCATACTTGAGCTAGTGACTTAGGATTTTCCATCATCCATTGACAAAGTGTATTTGAATCCTTAAGTCACTCCATTTTATCAATCACAACTAATTGATGCTTTGCATTGCTTCCCTCAATAAAGCTTGGATATGGTTCTTCGAAACCCCACGGACCTAGGTACTTCACCTTAGCAATTTGTACACATGGAAAGCCATCGCTTAGCCAAAGCTTGCTTAGTCCCTCGCTCTAGTCATCTCGGTTGATTTCTTCACCACTTACCCTTGCCACATTGAGTTTAGCTTTGCTTCACAATTTTGAAATCCCATTTGAAAGAACTCTTCGAATGCTTGTTCTTGATTGACAAAGTACATTCAAACCATTGCAAGCTTCCAACAATGAGACCAACGTATATCACATAAGCATATTTCCCTTTGGTGTAAATGCATGAAGCCTTGCAATTTCCACTTTGAATGATCCCTTCATATATCAACAAGCTTTCTCATAGATTGGAACCGCATAGACATACCTTTGTTGACTTGTCCAAAATATATCAACACTCATGCTTGTCATTCATTATTTATGCACAAAGAGATCACACACTTGCTTGCCTTTTTCATCATGAGCCAAAGAACATTCATTTCATATATAATTCAATATCACAACATGAATGTACAAATAAAAACCTGCTCATAGTCTTAAGCAAACAAGTTAGTCCTTTAATCGTTTTGTCATACAATTCATCAAAACCCACATGGGGGCCTAGATGCACTTTCAATCTCCCCCTTTTTGGTGATTGATGACAACTCGATTAAAACTTACAAATATGACAATTAAGCTCTTTTGGTTTCTTAGATATATTGTGAGCTCCCCCTTAATGTGTGCTTTGAATGGAATTTCAAAATTGGCCTCACATGCCAAGAGCACACATTTCACAATAAAAATATGAGAGCTCACCCTATATCTCAGAAACCGTGGGGTGCAACAAGTGTGTGTACAAAAAAATAAAAAAAATACCCGTGATGCATATGACAAGAAAGGCACACAAAGAAATGTATGTGTCAGGTGCCTGACCGGTCAGACCGGTCAAGGTTACCAGTCAGACCGGTCAGCCCCAGTCAGCACACATACAAGGGATAAAAACAACCACCAATCAATCCATGCATCACATACTAACACAAAGTTACTTAGAGTGCATAAATAAAGGTCTTACACACACAATAGCACACATTACAAGTTCTCAAGTCCACAAAGGAATGAAATTCGAGATTTATTACAAAGTTCCATATTGCCAACTACACCTGACCGGTCAGACCGATCAAGGCTGCTGCCACTGCCCTGAATCTGAAAACTGAAGCTTTAATCCAACACTTCTCCCCCTTTGTCATCAAGCATCCATAAAAGGGCCTGGAGAAGTTGTAGCTGCAGTCACTCCTGTCCATTGCCACCGTTTCCTCCATTTCCTCCTTCACTAGGTGATGCTCCTGACCAAAGATGAAGTCCTTCATGCAAATGCGATAGAGGAGGCATAAGATATATGAAATCTGATACGGTGATCTCAGAGGAAGGAGCAAGAGTGGGATCAGTAGTACCATAGGAAGCTGAAGAGTCAGGAGGCACAGGAGGTGTATATCCAAAGATGGAAGTCGAGAGCCTCGCTGCTATGTTAGAGGTCTCCGGTGCATCACTAGATGTGCCAAAAATGCCACCGCTGAATGGTGGAAGAGAAGAACCCGCCACCATGCCCTCACTGTGAAAAGAAGGACCCACTCAAGACGATCCCGCTGGATATGTACATCCCATCATGTCTGGCACAAAGCCTGAAGAGAACATACTCGGCATGCTAGCAGAGAGAGTCTGGTACTGTGGAGGAACAGGTGGATACTGTGGAGGTGCAGGCTGATGCTGTGGCTGAACTGGTGGAGCACCTGATGATGAAGAACTAACATCTGGAAAGAACATGCTCCCGTACTGATCAAAATATCCAGCTGAAGAATAACCTCGGAGCTTGTCCTCAACAGATGGAATCTCTATCTCTGGAGGTGGTGGAGAGGGAGGAGAACGCGGAGGCTGAAGGTTCATTGCATTGTGCATCAACTTGATGGAATCATTGATTTTCTTGTTGTCCCTCCGCTGATGCTGCTGCTCCACCTCTACATCTCTTTGGCTCTTGCACATGCCAACAAACAAATTGAACAGCTTCTTGATAGGAGAGGTCGGACGCTCCTGTGGCCGACGAGTGAAAACAATGGGCTCAGGCCCAAACCGGTCAGACCGGTACCGGTCAGACCGGTACCGGTCACCGGTCAGACCGGTGCCAGCCTGAGCACCAGGCTGAGCTGGCTGAGGCTGCCCCTGCTGCACAAACTCATCTCCAACTGGCTCATGCTGAATCTCTGGCTCAGGAGAAGGAATCCTAGGATGTTTCTTGGCATTAGGCCTCAAGGGTTTGTGCTTCACATCACTAGGAAAATCAATTTTGGTCATCTTTCTGATCATGTACATGATATAGGGACAATAGCTACAGATCTTCTTTGGATTTTCAGACACATGCTTGATCTCTTGCCAAATGAAATCCCCAACACTGAATTCAGGTGCCTCAGGTCTCATAGCAAACATCAAATTCTTTTGGAAGGAAGTGATCTCAGATGTATTGCCATCTCTAGGGGTTATTGTCTTTCTAAAGAGCCTATTGAGAACTCCATAGAAAGTGTACAAGTGCTTCACTTTCCCCCATTCATTTTCTATATTGCGAGGATACATGATCTTCATCATAGATAGTTCAAGTTCGTCCTCATCATGCAACATTTGAAGGCCTTCTTCATTACCAAGTTTGAACATGTTGCTGAAGGTCTGAAAGGTGATACGATATCTAACTCCATTTGTCATCCAAAACATGGCTTTAACACCATTCCTAAAGCCAAAGTACACTGTGGCATAGAACTGAGCAATAATCTCTTTGTTCCAGCTTTGCTTGAAACCCATGATGTGCATTATCCTTTGTCTTGTACAGGTCTCAATGATCTCATCAAAAATTGCATTATGCTGATATGTCATGTGTTTCCAATCCACATACTGAGCCTCATGTGTGATTTTGGACTTCTTTAGAATGACTGAAGTGTAGAAATCCTGCTGAAACATAGTCCAAAATCTATTATCACTAGCTGTCCTAGGCCCACTGTAAGGATCTGCATCTCTCATTTTCAACACAGCCTTTGTCATCCCTTCCCCATGATAATTTGTCATTCTTGTACCATAGAGATAGATAGGCCTCACAATGACAGGAATGTCATCATCACCTTCACCATCACCGTCATCACCATCACCATCATCATCACCGTTGCCATCACTATCACCACCACCGTCACCATCACCACCATCATTACCATCACCATCACCCCTCATCACTGCCACTGCTGCCATTATCAATAGCTGGGCCTTTGCCATGGCGACGTTCCACTCTATAAGGACTCTGTTCTTCATCATCATCACTACTAGTTTCCACTTCCGCCTCTTCTTCCTCCTCGACATGCATCTCAACTGAAGACCTCTTCTGCCCTCTAGGTCTCAGTTTGCTGGCATAATCATCTTGCATAGAGCTGGCACCTTGAGAACTAGAATCATCTTGTCTTCTCTTTTTCCTTCTCTCGGCATCATGACCCTTAGTCATAGCTGCTGATCCTGAGTCACAAAGATTATGAAAAGTATCCATAAGACACCAGGGCACAAGATTTGATAGATTTGACGATAGAAAGCACACGGAATAAAACAATTGGAGTAGCTCTGGGCTTGACCGGTCAGACCGGTCAAGGTGACCGGTCAGACCGATCATCACCAGAACTGAGCCAACAGCTCCATCCAGTAATCTTGAGCAGCTAGATGGTCTAGATATGATCAAAGAAATTTATGAGACATCCTAAGCAGATAAAGGTTGAATATACTGAACAGAATCAAGTTTTGGAGGTGAACTGCCCGGACCGGTCAGACCGGTCGGGGGCACCGGTCAGACCGGTGCCGGCAGTTCATCCCCAAAACTCAATCCACACCAATGCAACCAACGAAATTGAAAGATCTTCTAGAAATAGTCTCTAAGGGTTGCCAGGAGATGTTCTACCAAAGGAATTTCAAATCTACTCATGGAGTTGATAGATCGGGCAAAAACAAGATTTGAATACCTTTGGAGAGAGGAACTCGAGATTAATCCAAGGGGCCGGTTAGGGCACCAGTTAGACCGACCGTGGAGACTTGAATCCTTGAGGAGGGCGAGCTTTTCCTTGGTTGAATCCTCAAATCGCCAATGGAGATTGAGGGGGCGACTTGGGCGCACGGGTAGGAGAGAGAACAGGTCGTGGAGGAGAGTGGGGGGTGAAAGAGGATAAGATTGCACTGTTTAGTCACGGGTGGGGGTAAAAGGGTGAAACCCGGGGTACACCGGTCAGACCTGTGGCCGGCACCGGTCAGACCGGTGCCCTCCCCACAGAAAAGATGAGGTGACTGATTTGATAGATTTTGATCCTTTAGCCCTCACAAGATTGGACATAAGATTTGTAGTAAATATTTATCCAAAGTTGACATAACTTAGAAGAATATAGAATAATCCAAATTATTTCTCATTTCTTGATTCTTCCAAGAAAGATAGATAGATAGATAGATAGATAGATAAAGATTTTATGGACTTGAGAAAATCTTCCTATTTGTGACTAGGCATCAAACAAACAAAGTGAACAATAGTCACAAATGAGTCAATCGGGCCACAAAGACCAAGAACCAAAATTTTCAAAGAAAGCACACTTCCTACACATGCTAGTTGAATTTTCGCAAAAACTACCCTATGCCACAAAAGACATACATCCATCTCAAGTCAATAGTCATCTTAGCATATTTAGCTCATATCTTGCAAGAGATGACACCAAGTCAATTCTCAATGAAGACACCAACTAAATATCTAGATTTGAAGCTCAAAATTGACTTAAAACAATTACATGCAAAAACTCACACTAGCAAGGACATGAGGCCTAGATGCTCAATGTAAAAACATAGTTTAAAGGAACATACCTTGGCCTCTAGCTAATCCTTTTCTTCACATTGGTGAAGATTCATTTCTCAAGTCTTGTGCATTATCAATATAATCCAAATGCCTCTTCTCATTTATGATTTCCCTTATATACATCATAGAGAAGAAATGCATTAAGAAGCACAAGATCTAGTTTCATCATTTAGTGATCTTTGGATTGGAAAGGCACAATGGATCACTAAAAGATGAAACCTCACAATATAGGTTAAATTCCTTTTCTTGATGCACATGTGTATATAGGTGGAAGGCAAACTCACATGCATCAATCTTATCACAAAGCCAAGCAAAAGAATTTAATCTATATTATGGGAAGCAGCTATTTAATAAGATAATTCATTGTCCAAAGAGGAGATAGATACACTTTTACCAATTTTGAACAAAAGACATAGCTTGCTTCAAAGAGAGACAAACTCTCACACATGAGACTACAAGATCACTAAAAGAAAATGTTAGTCTCTAGGACACAAATTGTAGCATAATCTCCCCCTTAATAGGTGCATCATGTATTTGAATATCATGTCACATGCACTTGATCAATTTAATGAATTTGAGGAGTTTGTCTCACAATTTGGTCCCGGCACATAAATAAATTGCATTTATTGATAAGGTGCCAAGAATACTTACTACCACAAAGATAGTGCATAAATTGTATGCCATGGAAGTGCTAAAAGAATTTCTTGTAATATTCCAAATTAGATGAAGATTCACAATCAAACCTCTGCCGGAACTTCTGGTATGATTTGGCGGAACTTCTGATACGGGACAGAGGCTGCCGGAATTTTGGGTCGGAAGTTCTGGCATGAAACCGAGGCTGCCGGAACTTGATGTTTGCTAACTGGGCCAGGACCGATCAGACCGGTCAGGGTGACCGGTCAGACCGGTCACCCCCAGTCAGTGCACACACAATTGAAATTCTTTTCTTTTACTTGCTCCAAGAAATTTCTTCTTTACTTTTATGTAATTTCCTGCACTTCAAAATAGTATACTCTACTAGAGAGTCATTAAAAGCATCACATGGCATAAAGGGAATAAATCAAATAAAAATGTCAAAGTCACTTTCTCATGCTTCACAACCTCACATTTGTGACCCATGAGTGTTCACATAGAACTGAGAGTGACTAAGGCATGACATTAAGCACTAGTTACCGAGATGACATTGGTTTTGTGATTTCAACACTTTGCTAGTCACTTGGCTAATTTCTTCATTTCTTGTATCTTTTCTATAAGCCAAGTGTCCAATGCCTCTCGACGATCCTGCAAGCTCAGCAAGCACTCTTTACCCAAATCTTGTTTGGTCCTTTGAGGTTAGTCACAAGATGCTTAGGAACCCAAATGGCTCTTATGCTAGTTTGAGGTGAACTAATCACTCTTATAGCACAAGTGTCAGTTTTGTCTTTCCCAAGCTTACTAAAATCATAATGGACAAGGTTAGATTCAAGAATGTTACCATTTGGACAATCCTTGCCCATGTGACCCTTTTGTCGGCAAGTATAACAAACACGGCTCTTGTCCTTGCTTGACTTTATATTTCTTTGCTTTTCTTGCCTTTGCATGCTTTTGGGTTCCATGGATGAAGATGTGACTTCAATCTTATCACTGTGGTGAAAGGTGGCTGCCCTGGCCGCCACCGGTCTGACCGGTCCGGGGAAACGGTCTGACCGGTCAGGGTCAGAGCCGCCTACATCAGCAGCGCCAGGACACATGGCTACCGTGTGTCCCTTCTTCTTGCATCCATAGCAAACCCTTTTCTTTGCAAGACTTCTTTTCTTGGATACTCCATGCTTCTTTGTCTTGCTTTTATGCTTGATGGGGCACATAGATGCATAATGCCCCATTGTTGAACAATTGAAGCATTGTATGTAATCAAGCTTCTTTTTCTTCTTTTCTTGAGTCTTGTTCTTGTTGACTTGCTTGTCATGCTGAGGGATTAAGCCAGTGACCATTGATCCCTTCTCAAGCTTATTCACCATGTTTTCACGGTTATCTTGAGAAGGTTGCACTTGGCCCTTTCCCTTAGGCTTGACCAAGTCATTCTTGATTTTTTCATTCTCTTGCTTGATATCTTCCATTTCTTCAGCAAGAAGATCATCACAAGACTCTACAACAACATGCTCAACACAAGTTTGGGTTGCTTGGGAGCAACACGGTTTTTCACCTAATGAAATAGAATTCATGTGAGAGCATGTTCATATGTGTGTATGAGGTTCAAGATGTTTTACCGATGTTAATACAACCTCATGAGCAATGTCTAGCATAGCATATGATTCTACAAGCTTCTCATGAGAACACTCAAGTTCTTTGTGAGTTGCTTGCAAAGCCATATGCTCACTAGTGAGCTTATCAAGTTGAGCACTAAGCATTTGTTTGTCTTGTTCTAAGGATGCTACACAAGTAGATAAATCAATAGCACAAGCATAATCCTTTGACAAGATTTCATACTTACTGACCAAGGAGGCATGTGACAACTTGAGCTTTTCAAGTTCTTGAGTTAGAGCCTTGATGGTTCCAACTCTATGGAATTCATCTCTCTTGGTCTTCTTCTTACTCCTGCAAGCCATCAGACACTTGGGTCCCTCATCATTGGATAATGAAGAACCAGAAGTGGATGGGGTGGCGCTGGCGGCTTGGGTGTCTTGAGCGCACTCGGAGGCAGCTCCCTGGGGAGAACCGGTCAGACCGGTCCCTGGCACCGGTCGGACCGGTGACTCCAGGCAGGCTGCAATTTCTTCCTTTTGCTCTTCTAGCTCCTTGGAGAAAACCACCTGAGGCTCAATGAATATTTCTGATGCAGTTGAGCACTTCTCAGGTGATTTCATAACTTCTTGCTCTTCATCATCACTTTCCAAATCTTCAAATGTATCCGTGATGAGA
The DNA here is from genome assembly GCA_004135705.1 of Alloteropsis semialata. Lineage (NCBI taxonomy): Eukaryota > Viridiplantae > Streptophyta > Magnoliopsida > Poales > Poaceae > Alloteropsis > Alloteropsis semialata. The sequence goes on along the minus strand of CM014271.1, from coordinate 60,659,650 downwards.
GTCCAAATGTGATGAGTATCTCTTTGGATTTCTTTCTTGCTAGAGATGATATCCCATAACTCTTCACAAACAGAACTCTGCAAGAAGTTAATAACACAAGCATTGAGTTGCGTGCAAGCTAGCTCCTTTTGAGTGAGTTTTGACAAATCAAAGTTGTCATAATCAAATTTAGGAGGTAGAATGCTAGCAACTAAAATATGTTCAACTAAAGGATCTAACTTTCTAAGAGCATTATGAACATTACCAAACCAAGAAACATAGTTTGAGCCATCGAGCTCAAGTGGCTCAAATTGTACCTCAATCGACATCTTTTCTTCACGGCGGTTAAGCTTAGATGTGAAGCCAAGCTTTGATACCAATTGAAAGGACCTTGATGTCGTCTAGAGGGGGGGTGAATAGGCGAATGGCCGGCAAATAAAACTTTTCCCCCAAATTCCTCTAGCTGCCAGAGGGTGACCGGTCAGACCGGTGCTCCACACCAGTCAGACCGGTGCTGTGCAGTGCACACACCCAACAGCAGCTCGAGCTTCTTCTTGACTTCTAGCACGAACCAAACATGGTGAGTAGCTTCTGAAGATGATATTTAGCAAGGCACAACTATCCCTGCACACAATATAAGCACACCCAAGTAGATCGAAGCGGAAGCACAAATGATGTACTAGAAATCAACAAGTGAGGCAAAACCAAACCAAGACACAAGGAGTTGTTTTCCCAAAGTTCGAATTCACCGCTCGCACCAAGCAGCCACCAAGGCACGGTGAATCCTACTCTCCGTTGAGGAAGTTTATACGACCACACGAGGTCAAGCTATCTCCTCCTTCCACTAGTTTGCTTCTTCCCTTTCGGAGGTGAAACACAACCTGCACAAACAATCCCGTGGCTCACCACACACTTTGGTAGCTCACCGGGCGACGCCTAGCCGTCTAGGAGGAAGAACCTCCAAGAGTAACAAATGCTTCAAATGGCTTTCTTGACAGCGAATCGAAGTGCTCAAGCTATGGTTGCTCTTGTTTGCTCTCTAATGCTCACACAATCTTACTCTCTCAACCCAACACAAAGATATATCAAATATCACACAAATCTCACAAAGGAGAGGTTGGGGAGAGTTTTTCTGGCTTCTAGGATGTGTAAATGGCGTGTGGAAGCAGTAGCCCACCAAGAGGGGGGCTGAGGGGTATAAATACCCCAGCACACAAAAACTAGCCGTTGGGATTCTGTCCTGACCGGTCAGACCGGTCACCCTGAGCTGAATTTGAAAACTAGCCGTTAGAGCCGGCACCGGTCAGACCGGTCCCCTTGACCGGTCAGACCGGTCAGGCTGAGTGTGACCCAAAACTTCTCTCAAGTTAGCTCAAGGTTTCATCCAGGGATAAAACCACACAATGTTAGTTGAGCTGGGACTGTTAGCACACTCTGAGACTCTCTTAAGGCTATTCTCACATAGGTCAACTATTGAGCACTTTTGATATTTGTCAATAAGCAAATGTTGCATCCCTCTTGATAGTACGACGTACCTATACTCAAGGATAAATATAAACACATAGATATCCTCTTGAGTTTCCAAGTCTTGATCAATGCAATACTTTGATAGTTGTCAACTTGAGGGCTTTCAACATTGCTATCTTTCTTGAGCAATTCCATACTTGAGCTAGTGACTTAGGATTTTCCATCATCCATTGACAAAGTGTATTTGAATCCTTAAGTCACTCCATTTTATCAATCACAACTAATTGATGCTTTGCATTGCTTCCCTCAATAAAGCTTGGATATGGTTCTTCGAAACCCCACGGACCTAGATACTTCACCTTAGCAATTTGCACACATGGAAAGCCGTCGCTTAGCCAAAGCTTGCTTAGTCCCTCGCTCTAGTCATCTCGGTTGATTTGTTCACCACTTACCCTTGCCACATTGAGTTTAGCTTTGCTTTACAATTTTGAAATTCCATTTGAAAGAACTCTTCAAATGTTTGTTCTTGATTGACAAAGTACATTCAAACCATTGCAAGCTTCCAACAATGAGACCAACGTATATCACATAAGCATATGTCCCTTTGGTGTAAATGCATGAAGCCTTGCAATTTCCACTTTGAATGATCCCTTCATATATCAACAAGCTTTCTCATAGATTGGAACCGCATAGATATACCTTTGTTGACTTGTCCAAAATATATCAACACTCATACTTGTCATTCATTATTTATGCACAAAGAGATCACACACTTGCTTGCCTTTTTCATCATGAGCCAAAGAACATTCATTTCATATATAATTCAATATCACAACATGAATGTACAAATAAAAACCTGCTCATAGTCTTAAGCAAACAAGTTAGTCCTTTAATCGTTTTGTCATACAATTCATCAAAACCCACATGGGGGCCTAGATGCACTTTCACAATGCCGATCTTTGTCCATCGCAAATGTCCAAAACCCTCTGTGAAGGTGCATCTGGGCCCCTAATTCAATTTTGGAGATTAATGACAATATGATCATTGCGACTAACATGTGTTTTGCAGCGGCATTCATTAAGTTAGTGCAATGATGGGTTTTCATGGTATTCTTGGCCCTCATCATTTGATTTATATATGTCGGATCAAAGGATATGCGAGAAGCGTAAGGACAAGCTAGTCCCAAGTGTCGTTTGGAGTTGAGATGCACTTGGATTAGTATAGGTTTTTGTTTTTCCTTTGGTCGTACTATTAAGGGAGGCAAGAGTTGTAGCTTGACCTAAATAAGACTAGAGTCTAAAAGTGATGCACACTTGTGAAATTCTAGTACTAGGTAGCTCAGATGAAGCCATGGAAGCTAAGGAAGAAATTAGAAACTCAAAAGAATTTGAATTGGTCGAGTTTAATAACTTAGGAGTGCATTCCTGCACCCCGCCGACTGTTGCGGTGGTGACCAAGATGGTCACCGCAACAGTCGGTCAGGCTAGGGCCATCAGGGCCAGAACAAGGCAGAAGCCACCAACTGTTGCAGTGCTGGTACTTAGGTACCATCGCAATAGTCGGTCCTCTATGGACCAAGAGGGCCCAGGGTCAGTAGACCACCAACTGTTGCGGTGCTCAGCTGAGCACCCACCGCAATAGTCGGTTCCCCAGGGCCAGAGACAATTTCGTCTCTGGTTTGACGGACTGTTGCGGTGCAAACGGGGTTTTTACTCCACCACAACAGTCGGTCCCCTGTCAGTGACCATTGGGATTGTGCTAAAAAGCAGGCACCGACTGTTGCGATGCTGGTATTTGAACACCACCGCAATAGTCAGTCCTCACGACTTCAGCAGCATGTGAGGCTCAACGGCTAGTTTGTTTGCTTGGGCTATATATACTCCATGTATTGTTCAATTCAGCCCTCTTGCGACCTGAGGACGTTCATAGTCATATTTGGGAGTTAAGAGCAAGCAAAGCACTAGTAGTGATTGAAAAGTTCTTGATTGTGAAGATTAAGGACATCATTAGTTCTTAGTGAGTAGCAAGTGTGCATCCACCTTTGTCTCTTGTCTTGTGCAGGCCAAGTGAAGCCATTGCTTGTTACTCTTGGTGATCGGCATCACCTAGACGGCTTGGTGGTGGTGTTCTTGGTGATCTCTCGAGGAGGCGGCTTGTGAGAGGCCCAAGAAGGTGTACACGGCGTTTGGAGTCCGCCGTTCCGGAGGGGACAATCGACATCCACTAGAGAGCGCTTGATCCTCGTGTTGAATTAAGGGGGAGCAACACCCTCGTGTTGGGTGCTCCAACGAGGACTAGAGGAGAGTGCCGACTCTTCGATACCTCGGAAAAAAATCCGGTCTCCTAACTCTCTCTTTACATTTGGCAATTTACATTTCCACATTTACATTTCCGCCTTTACATTCCTAGAATTGCCATGCTAGACTAGGATTGGAACTATGTTGCAAAACTCTTTTTCCGATTAAATAGTCACACTCGCTAGGAATAGGCACATGGGGTGAATTGGCTTGATTAGGTGTTTAATTCCGCAAAAATTTGTTAGAAGTCTAATTCACCTTTTCTCTTAGGCATCTTGATCCTTTCACTCTGCATCAACCTGAGTCCAAATAAATAGCGAGCAAATAAACTAGAAGTCTATTTGCAACAGTGTTGGACCACTGGTTATTGACACGTCACTGACGTCAGCTGCCAACATCGTGTTTTCTGCCCAAATGTCATATAGGTGATACACATTGTACATCACCTGGCAAGTTTTGTTCCCAAATATAATGAGCGATTGGAGAGACGATGCATCTACCCTCCCGTCAAGTTTGTGTACTAAAGATGCATTTGACTCTTCTTTCAACTTTGGTTTTTACGTCTCATTGTCTCCTATAACGGAGAATGTAACATGGGAGTATTGAGCGGCTCCAAAACTGAAGACTCGCAGGCGCCCACAGCGGGGTGATGGGGACGAATGCGCCAAATTTGCACGTACCTAGCTTTATCCGCATACGCAACGCATATATGCGCTGACGCGGTTTGCTTGACCCGGCTAGCTGCAGCCTGCAGCACGACGACTGAAGAACAATTGCAAGCCTCAAACAAAGCTGCATATATGCGTCGTTTGAATGGGTACGCAAAAGCCTTCCTGCCGCCGCAGCTGCTGCACGTTTCACCGTCTGACTGACATCTGACAGCAGGCAGCTTGATCGCTATACTGCGAGCATATATGCATGCGTCGCAATTATTCACGGGATCGATCTCCATATAGTGATACAGACGCATGCAAATATACGCTGACGCGGTGTGGAATCATGCATATCGATCCGCGCTAGTCAGTGACCACGAGCTCTCCCTAGAGTCTTACGACGAGTCGTGTATGATGCCCTATATATGTCTATTAGCTTAGCTTCTTGCCTACCGGCCAGCAGGCAGCAGCTATCGGAGTGTGCTTGCGAGGCGTCGCGCGGCCGGCGGCGATGGCCGGCTACACCCCCAACTACGGCGCCGGTGCACCTGGCAAATCCACTCCTACCCACCCGTATGTATGCATGATTGATTGCATATACATGTAGCATTTGTTTGCTAACATATACTGTATTTGCATGCACGGCACAACGAACTGACTGACCTTGTTGATCGAGAGTTACTGCATTTTGTATACAGTATATCAAGCTATAGTAACTTAACATCTATCTCTCCAATAATGTACGTGCAGAAGCTACTACGACTACATGAGCAGCACTTTCCTGGATCACTTCGACAGTTTGCCGGCGGGGCTGAACGCCGGCGAGGAGCGGCCTCGCCCGCTGGACTCGGACAGGTACTTCGATGACTACGACAGCAACCAGTCCAACACGTGTGCGCGGCTGGCAGTGGAATTCTACAACCAGCAGCAGGTGTACAAGCTAGTACTCTACATACATATAGCTAGCTCTCTAGCTCTTCAATTCACTGTAGTGTATAGTAGTGTTGTTGACGCGGAAAATCGGCGGATGTATCTCCCGCGTGCAGCACACGATGACCGGGGAGATCAGCTTCGCTCCAGTGCCAGTCTACACTCCAGTTCAGGTTCGCGGCGTGCCAGTCAATTTGACCTGAAATTGACAAGGGAATAAAACAGTTAAATTGCTCTATGATTGTGCCGGCTCTATTTCAGACGATGGAGTAGCGTCGAATTTTAGCCAAGACCCAATCAGACACGCACCGGCCGATACTGATCGGACCTCAGAATCGGACCTCAATGATGACGTCAATCGGACCGAGTGATCGGACCTCAATCAGACACCAAATCGGACCTCAGGATCGGACCAATCAGGATCGGACCTTGATTGATATAACAGACCAGCCTTTGAATAATGAAATAAAGCATAAAACAAGGCCAATATGTAAAGTAATGGATCAGCTATGTCTTGAAACAAGATATTAAATAATCACAGTGTAAGCCGATACATTGTCCACCTTGTCTAATTACCAGTTTGACTCGTCTTATCGGACCATCTAACCAACCGATCGGACTATAGCCTTTTCAGAGAAATCTAGCTCCGACGTAGGTAATCTAGATTTCTCCAACTATGATCAGATCAGATAGCTAGATAACCAGACTCGATTCATCAACCTGTCAATTAGACAAGATGCTCGCACAGGTGTTGATCAGTTTAAGCAAAATAAGCAGGCAAAACATTAACAGATACGTTCTGATTCTAAGATATGCTACCAAACAATTAAGCATGATCCAGCTCCGACGTAGGGAATCTACACCACACTTAACATTCAAATAGCAATAAGGCATAATCTAAGCTTCCCTTGACTAATCAAGATGAACCTAGCTCCGACGTAGGGAATCTAGACCAAGCATGACAGTCAAAGATTAATCTAAGCGTATTACAAAGATCCAGCTCCGACGTAGGGAATCTACACCAATGCAATACTCATAGAACAACCAGATTAAACCACAAAGCAAGATCGGACATAGAACGATGCTGTAAGATAAATATTGCTTAAATCGGACCAAGACCTGTGCTCAAAGCCGTTGAAGAAGTAGAATTGATTCACATGGCGTAGATCTAAACCAATCTAGCAACTCCAACAAACCGCAAAGACTACCTTTAGTAACCAAGATTACTCTAGCTCCGACGTAGGGAATCTAGATTAATCTTGATACCTAGCTCCGACGTAGGGAATCTAGGCTTAAAGTATAGTCCGATAAACGATAATCTGTTGAATAATCAATATTGATCTAGCTCCGACGTAGGGAATCTATATCAATCTTGATTATCCAGAGATAAATCGGTTGAACAGTATAAACGAGAAAGGGCGATGCGCCTCAATTCAAAGCCTATACTAGTTCGATAAATTGACTAACTTACTGGTAAGACGGAGATCAGAACTGATGCAGCCCGTCCACCAATGAGCTTCGTCGATAACTACTACTAGGGTTTTGGCGTGAAGCCGGGTTGTATTGAATTGTGAGAATTCTTCTTTACAATGGACGAGGGTTCATATTTATACCCAGGTCATGGAGAGTCCTGATCGGACCAGACTAACTAAATAAAGTAAACTAATCTTAAGATACAATGGGACTCTCATACGCCTTCTGAAAAGGAAATAGTCCCCGGATCTGACACGCTTCCCTCTTAGCCGACACGTCTTTTCTCCTTGTATTCGTCATCGGATCGGACTCCCGCTTCTTCGGCATCGGCTTCATTCTTTGTCACCTTTGGCTTTGACCAGTCAACGGGTCCACCGCACAGTCTCATGTCACCATCTGACTCTGTATGTCAGGTGCGAAAATCTGGTGTCAACACATGCCCCCCAATTTTGGAATAAAATATCATTTTGTTCCAAAATTCATATCTGTCACCATAACCTCTCCACCAATTTTCGCGCCGAAACTTTCCATCCCTGCACTGCACGGCTTCCCGATCTTTCTCCTGGACAATAACCTCTGACAACGAACAGATATGGATCCCTACATTTACCTCATGGGTATCCATACGTCTTCTGACCCAGTTAATACGACTTTTCAATGCAGCCCCTCAAAAGACGCCCCTCCTTTAATTACAGCAGCCCTGAATCAATGCCGCATTTCCACGAGAATACTGTTCTTCATTTGGACGGTTTCCACGAGCGTCCTCTGGATTCCATTCCTCTTCTAATGCATCCATCGACTGCCGGCTATAAATAACCGCCTCAAGCCTTCTTCTTTCACCATCCCTTAGCCATGGCACAACCAATATTCATGGTAGAGCACAAACTCCTCCTGTTTGATATAGGATTCGACTCCTTCCTCCTCCTCTGCTAGAAGAATTCTCGTGAAGAAGTATAGGGTACTCCCCCCTTTTCTGATCCCACAGTGAATCCAGGTGGAACTTCCGCTAGAAGAATCCTCGTGAGGTTCCTCTCATGGTTCACCAAAGGGAAGGTTTTTCAGAGGGGTGTAATAGAGTGCCCTTTACAGGCTAGGGCGGAGCGTGTCCACCGGCGCGCTCTTCAAGGGACTGCATCCAGAGCGGATTTCTTCGACTCAAGGAAGAAGATATCTCCTCAAACTTGCGCTTCCTTTTGCCCTTCCTTCTTTCAATCTAGTTCTGGCAATGATGAACAAAGTACATCGGCGTCTACTAGATCCTTTTATCTTCTGAAATCCTTCTGTATGAGAAATATATGAATATATATGCAATCCCTTTTCAAACAGCCTGATCCGTCATCGAACGGCTTGATAATGTAATGTATTTTTCTGTTTGTATATAGCCCTTAAGGCGATGCATATCGCATCGGCTCTTATTTTTGTTCTTGAGGCGATTTTCCATCGGCTTTCAAGCCTGACGCATAGCATCGGCTCTTATGAATTTACCCAAATGCTAGGGTAGTACTTCTTCAAATATTTCCCGTTTAATGCTTTAGGAAACATTTCTCCTTCAAGCGTTCGTAGAATATAAGCATTTCCAGGAACACATCGGACGACTTGATAAGGTCCCTCCCAGTTCGGTGACCACTTGCCGTACTTGGGATCTTTAGAACCAATTGGCAGAATAACCTTCCAGACAAGATCGCCCTCCTTAAACTCTTTCCCCTTTACTTTCTTATCATAATGCCTCGCCACCCTGAGCTTATTAGCCTCAATATTTTCAAGAGCGCGCAGCCGACGAACAGCTAAGTCATCGGACTCACTATTCATGAGCTCCATGTATTCGCCGGCCTTCAATTTATCCTGAAGCTCGATACGTCTTGATCCAGTACGAATTTCCCATGGAAGAACGGCTTCATGTCCATAAACCAATTCGTACGGAGAAACCTTGATCGATCCATGACAAGCCATTCGATAGGCCCATAGAGCTTCAGGAAGCACAATATGCCATTTTCTTGGATACTCCTCAATCTTTCTATCAATCAACTTGATCAAACTTTTATTGGAGGCTTCAGCTTGACCATTGGCTTGTGCATAATACGGCGATGAATTAAGAAGCTTGATACCCATATCAGCAGCAAAATTTTTGAACTCGTCCGATGTAAACATCGTACCTTGATCTGTTGTGACCGTCTGTGGAATCCCAAATCGGTAAATAATGTGCTCCCTAACGAATTCAATAACATTCTGCGTCTTCACCTCCCTCAAAGGAATAGCTTCAACCCACTTGGTGAAATAATCTGTTGCCGCTAATATGAATTTATGCCCCTTACTTGAATGCGGAAAAATTTGGCCGATCAAGTCAATTCCCCATCCTCTAAACGGCCATGGCTTGATAACAGGGTTCATGGCCGATGCTGGAGCCCTTTGAATATTTCCATATCTTTGACACTCTTGGCATCCTTTATAATATTCAAAACAGTCTTCTAGAATCGTCGGCCAATAATACCCATTCTTTCTTATCATCCATTTCATCTTGAACGCCGATTGATGAGCCCCGCAGACACCTTCATGAATTTCTCCCATCAAAACTTTGGCTTCTTCAGGTCCGATACATCTCAACAGGACTCCATCAATCGAGCGAAAATAAAGCACTCCCTCAATCAAGACATGTCTGATCGATTTATAGCGTACTTTTCTAGAAGTCTTGACAGAAGGATCCTTCAAATATTCAACGATTTCTTTCCTCCAATCCCCTTCTGGTATCTCCTGTACCATTACATCGGACGCAGGCCGATAGCCAGACGCTTTTTGCGCCAGCCGATTTGCTTCTTCATTATGATGTCTTGGAACATGCTTAAGGGTCACCAATGCGAACTGGCTAATCAAATCTCGGCATCTTTCAAAATAAGATAACAAAGCATCCATCTTGCAATCATATTTGCCGAGTAACTGATTGATAATCAATAAAGAATCTCCAAATACCTCAACAAACTGAGCTCCGATATCTTTAAGAATCTGGAGACCTTTCATCAGTGCCTCATATTCCGCCTGATTATTTGTGCACTTCTCAATCGGAAAAGCAAATTCTTGCCCCCCGAGGCGAAATAATAACCAGACCGATTCCGCAGCCATCATTACAAGAAGAACCATCGAAGAATATAGTCCAAGGAACCGCGTCAACCACATTGGCCTTTTCCATCGGACCAGATTTACCAAGTTTTATAATATTTTGCTCAACATCATTAATGTTAGATCCACATTGATCAGCAACCAAATCAGCCATTACTTGCCCTTTTACCGCTTTGGCCGATTCATATCTGAGATCAAATTCTGTCAAAGCAAAAACCCATTTGCCAATTCTTCCCTTCATGATTGGCATTGATAACATATACTTGATCACATCTTCTCTACAGATCACAGTACACTCGGCCGATAGCAAATAATGCCTTAATTTTGTGCAAGAAAAATACAAACAAAGGCAAAGCTTTCTCCACATATGAATACCGAGTTTCAGGATCTAGCAATCTTCGGCTTAAATAGAATATAACTCGTTCTTTCCCATCAACCTCTTGAATCAAGACAGAGCCGATTGCATGATCAAAAGCCGATAAATAAAGTTTGTACGGCTTACCCTTCTGTGGTGGAATAAGGACTGGCGGATATGCTAAATATTGCTTGATCTCATCCAATGCCTTTTGATGTTTAGGCTCCCAAACCAATTCTTCTTCATTTTTTAGCTTCAGCAAAGGAGTAAATGCCTCCAATCGGACCGACAAATTTGATATAAACCTCCTCAGAAAATTAATCTTTCCAATCAAACTCTGCAATTCCTTCTTGTTCATTGGAGGTTCAATATCATCAATCGCCTTACGGTTCCGATCATTTACCTCAATTCCCCTCTCATGTACCAAGAAACCAAGAAATTGACCAGCCGATACGCCAAAAGCACACTTGAGTGGATTCATCTTCAATCCATGTTGTCTTGTACACTCCAGTGTTTCCTTCAAATCGGCCAAATGATCTCGATAACCTTTTGATTTGACCACCACATCATCAATGTAGATTTCGACTATCCTGCCGATCAACCTATGAAAAATGTAATTCATAGCACGTTGATAGGTAGCACCGGCATTTTTCAAACCAAAGTCATAACAACCCACTCATATAAACCGAGAGCACCTGGACATTGGAATGCAGTTTTGGGAATATCTTCTTCCGCCATAAAAATCTGATTATAACCAGCATTACCATCCAGGAAACTCATTACTTTATGGCCTGATGCTGCATCAACAAGCATATCGGCCACCGGCATCGGATACTCATCCTTCGGGGTTGCCTTTGTTCAAGTTCCTGTAATCAATGCAAACACGTAGCTTTCCATTCTTCTTATAAACAGGAACTATATTTGATACCCACTCAGCATATCGACATGGCCTGATAAACTTAGCTTCAAATAGCTTCGTTATTTCGGCCTTAATTGGCTCATGCATCTCAGTCTTGAACCTCCTTGGGTACTGCTTGTGTGGTCGATATCCTGGTTTGATAGGTAGCCGATGTTCAACAATATCACGGCTTAAACCTGGCATTTCATAATATTCCCAAGCAAAACAATCAGAATACTCTTTCAAAAGTTTTATTAACTTCTGTTTATACTCGGGATCCAACTTAGCACTGATATACGTCGGCCTTGGTCTATCACCAGATCCTATATCTATTTCTTCTAATTCATCGGCCGACGTAAATCCAAATCCTAATTTACCGAACTCACTTCGGTCTTCAAGATCCTCTATATAATCATCCATTTAAAACAATGTCTCAGAGCCGACTGCTTGGATCGGCTTTAGTCCTTGATCGGACACCTTGAGGAAGTCACCATCCCACGTCTTCCCTGACAGGCATTCAACTCCTTCAAACTCCCAAATTGTTGACTCAGCTGTAGCAATGCTAACCGAATCATCAGCCGGGACAATCTCCACCTTATTGCCTTGCCACTGGATCAAACATTGGTGCATCGTGGATGGGATGCAACAGTTGGCGTGGATCCAATCACGTCCGAGGAGCATGCTGTAGGAACCTTGGCCGTCAATCACAAAGGTAGTCGGCAATGTCTTGCTGCCGATGGTCAATTCACATGAATTGCCCCCCGAGGCTCTGAAACATTTCCGCCAAAGTCCTTGAGCGTCATGTTGGTCTTAATCAGATCATCAATCCCTTTCCCAGCTTGCGGAATGTAGAATAGGGCATGAGATTGACAGCAGCTCCTCCATCAACCAGCATCTTGGTCATCGGCTTTCCATCAACGTATCCCTTGATGTACAGAGGCTTCAAGTGCCGATACCCATTTGCATTTGGCTTCTCAAAGACTGCCTTCTCTGAATCCAGAACCAAGCATGCAGTGGCTTCTTCCAGTTCATAATCGACCTCATGGTCGTCTTGTTCATCAGGAGCAGCGAAATCG
>CM014271.1:60610378-60646717 GCA_004135705.1 Alloteropsis semialata | reverse complement strand
ACTTTTGGAAACTATCGTGAGTGTAAACAGCTCACGTGACATTTTAAATATAGTTTTTCCGATCTAAATTTATTATCATGCGAGATCAAAACAAAATGGGTTATTATTGATTTATTGCTGCAAAACTTTAAGATTTTTAATATTCTCTATGTATTTTATTTTATTTTGATTGAATTATTTGAAGGTAGTGTGATTCAAACTTCAGGAGATGAGGGCCATGGGTGGGGGCAGATGGGGAGGAGTGGACCGACGAAAAAAAGTGAGAGGTAAGGTGAGACGAAAAAAAAACTATGATTTTCATTTTTTTAGGTGTAGAGAAATTGTATGCTTCATGGCACAATTCAAAACGAGATACGAATGGCATATTGCTCCCATGCTCTGTGTGTGTGTATGATTCCATCATCCAGCAGGGAGCATGCTAATGGAGCTAGAATCACAAGCGCGCACGAGGATCCGAATTAGGGGTGCCCAATCCAACCTCTTAACCCAGGAGCTCGCAATAATCCACCCCTCCAAAAACAAAAATCAGAGACCCAAAGCAAGGCGAACACCCCATGCCCCGACTACTTGGATCGCCCGAGTGGTTCCCCGATTCGCCCGAGAGGTTCTCCGCCTCCGAGTGGCCTCCCGGTTCGCCCGGGAGGTTCTCCGCTCCCGAGTGGCCTCCCGGTTCGCCCGAGGAGTTCTCCGCTCCCGAGTGGTCTCCGACGCCCCGGGTGAAACTACCCGGCCGCGCCCCGGCCCATCCGGCGCCGTACCCACTTGGTACCCGCTGGAGAATTTGGAAAAATCCGGCACTCTGTAACGTGGAGGAAGTGGCACTGCATCAAAGTAAGATGGGTACGGGTGCCGATACAACCTCGCTTCATCTTTAGGCTTCAAGCCGAATTGATTCTGGATCACCTCGGCTATATTTTGTGACCAATCGGACTGTTGATTTCCATGTGGCATTCCATCAGCTATGTCCATTACATAGTTATTGTAATCTCCGACCATACGCTGATGTGAAGGAACCTCTGTACGTAGCCTTGCAGCAGCAGGCTGTTTCTCTTGTTCGCTCAGAGTCCTGGCATACTTTTCACCATGTGGGCCGACAATAGTTCCATCGGCCATCAACAGGAAACCGTTAGCCAGTTCAACAGGAGGTGGTGGAGCAATTGGCATCTGTGGAGCAACGGTCATTGTATTATCTGCAGTCTCTTTTCCTCTTCCTGATCCTGATGCTCCTGCAGAATCTGCTATAAATACTGGACCCTTCAAGCAAACAGCATCGTCCACCGCCTTCTTGATGAGATTGTCCAAAGAATTCACCAAGGTGCCTGATTGGTTGATCAATGCATGATGAACAGCCTGGTGAATCATCTCTGACATATTAACTTGGTGCTCCCGAGCTTCAGTTGTCTTCTTGATCAACTCTGGATCCGGGAGAGGACCTTTGAGTATAGGACCTGAACGATTACGCCCAAACTGACCAAGGCATAGCTTCTCAAACGCATCAATCTGGGCCTGAACTGCATCCAACTGGGCTTTGGACAGATCGGCCTTTGTAATGGGCATAGTCACCTCAGTCGCCCTGTTCTTGTCGTTCTTCGCCTTTTCAGCAGCTTCTTTCTCAGCAGCAAGTCTTGCTGCAGTTTCTTGTTCAGCATCAGACGACGACATCTTGGATTTGTTTCTCGTGTCCCACCAGGCGTGCCAAAAAATGTGTTGACGCGGAAAATCGGCAGACGAATTCCCCGCGTGCAGCACAAGATGACCGGGGAGATCAGCTTCGCTCCAGTGCCAGTCTACACTCCAGTTCAGGTTCGCGGCGTGCCAGTCAATTTGACCTGAAATTGACAAGGAAATAAAACAGTTAAATTGCTCTATGATTGTGCCGGCTCTATTTCAGACGATGGAGTAGCGTCGAATTGTAGCCAAGACCCAATCAGACACGCACCGGCCGATACTGATCGGACCTCAGAATCGGACCTCAATGATGACGTCAATCGGACCGAGTGATCGGACCTCAATCAGACACCAAATCGGACCTCAGGATCGGACCAATCAGGATCGGACCTTGATTGATATAACAGACCAGCCTTTGAATAATGAAATAAAGCGTAAAACAAGGCCAATATGTAAAGTAATGGATCAGCTATGTCTTGAAACAAGATATTAAATAATCACAGTGTAAGCCGATACATTGTCCACCTTGTCTAATTACCAGTTTGACTCGTCTTATCGGACCATCTAACCAACCGATCGGACTATAGCCTTTTCAGAGAAATCTAGCTCCGACGTAGGGAATCTAGATTTCTCCAACTATGATCAGATCAGATAGCTAGATAACCAGACTCGATTCATCAACCTGTCAATTAGACAAGATGCTCGCACAGGTGTTGATCAGTTTAAGCAAAATAAGCAGGCAAAACATTAACAGATACGTTCTGATTCTAAGATATGCTACCAAACAATTAAGCATGATCCAGCTCCGACGTAGGGAATCTACACCACACTTAACATTCAAATAGCAATAAGGCATAATCTAAGCTTCCCTTGACTAATCAAGATGAACCTAGCTCCGACGTAGGGAATCTAGACCAAGCATGACAGTCAAAGATTAATCTAAGCGTATTACAAAGATCCAGCTCCGACGTAGGGAATCTACACCAATGCAATACTCAAAGAACAACCAGATTAAACCACAAAGCAAGATCGGACATAGAACGATGCTGTAAGATAAATATTGCTTAAATCGGACCAAGACCTGTGCTCAAAGCCGTTGAAGAAGTAGAATTGATTCACATGGCGTAGATCTAAACCAATCTAGCAACTCCAACAAACCGCAAAGACTACCTTTAGTAACCAAGATTATTCTAGCTCCGACGTAGGGAATCTAGATTAATCTTGATACCTAGCTCCGACGTAGGGAATCTAGGCTTAAAGTATAGTCCGATAAACGATAATCTGTTGAATAATCAATATTGATCTAGCTCCGACGTAGGGAATCTATATCAATCTTGATTATTCAGAGATAAATCGGTTGAACAGTATAAACGAGAAAGGGCGATGCGCCTCAATTCAAAGCCTATACTAGTTCGATAATTGACTAACTTACTGGTAAGCCGGAGATCAGAACTGATGCAGCCCGTCCACCAATGAGCTTCGTCGATAACTACTACTAGGGTTTTGGCGTGAAGCCGAGTTGTATTGAATTGTGAGAATTCTTCTTTACAATGGACGAGGGTTCATATTTATACCTGGTCATGGAGAGTCCTGATCGGACCAGACTAACTAAATAAAGTAAACTAATCTTAAGATACAATGGGACTCTCATACGCCTTCTGAAAAGGAAATAGTCCCCGGATCTGACACGCTTCCCTCTTAGCCGACACGTCTTTTCTCCTTGTATTCGTCATCGGATCGGACTCCCGCTTCTTCGGCATCGGCTTCCTTCTTTGTCACCTTTGGCTTTGACCAGTCAACGGGTCCACCGCACAGTCTCATGTCACCATCTGACTCTGTATGTCAGGTGCGAAAATCTGGTGTCAACAAGTGTATTACTGCAAGATGATTGGTAGTATAGTACAGCATACGAACCCAAACTGCTGCCGGTACGGTGAAAAAGAAAATGTGTGTGTGTGTATATATATATATATATATATATATATATATATATATATATATATATATATATATATATATATACATATATATATATATATATATATATATATATATATATATATATATATATATATATATATAACATGCTGCATGTTGTGTACGCAGGGCAACTCGCCCATCACATTGCAACGCGCAAAAGACAGCCACAAGTTCTTCTCCAAGTGGACTGCCTATTTCCACGTCAACTTCGAGGCGGCGTTCGACGGCGGCGGCGGGCCGTGCTACACCTTCTTCGCAGAGGTCAATGGCCCCGGCGTCCCCGAGAGCGTCACCATGGTTGTCCAGTTCCACACCAAAGGTCGGCCAATACCACACCATCATGCACGTTCGTTGCTGATTGTTTGTCAGTCATGCACGTTGATTGACATCGATCGTTGCCCCTATACATGGACGATGGACCTGTATCTGTATGCAGAAGAAGGTAGGACCCGGGACAACTGCTTGTACTGCACCGGCCTCAGCCATCCAGAGCAGGGAGGATTTGTTGGGCACCAGGACCCAGCAGCAGGCAAAGCGATCGATCTATCCATGCACTGCATACATGTCTCAGCCACCAAATTAGTAGTAGTTATTACTATATATACTTGGTTACTAGCCATTTGATTGATCATTAGCAACTGATGATCCGCTTATGTGACTGATGATGGCACGGCGGCCAACTAATCTCAGAAGACGGCAGCGAGGAGGAGGGCGGTGGCGATGATGCTGCTGAGGAGGAAGAGGACCAGGAGAGCGCCAGCAGCAGCGACGATGACGAGTGCCAGGAGGAAGGCGGTGACAGCGACGAGGACGGCTGCGAGGATGGCAACTAATCAAATTGCTCCTCAATCCAGCGGTTAACTATCCAGTGCTAGATAATAAGCGTACAACTATTGCGTCGTGGAATTACCTTAGCTATTTTAATTTGTTCTGTAAGCAAGTTGGTAGCCTAGCACCTAGCTAGACTCAATGTAGTCATGTAATGTATCCATATCCGATGGTTCAGTTATTTGGTCGATTTTTGGTCAGTCCCTTGGTTGCTTTTATGTCGTTAAACTTGTAGTCTCGGTTTGTTATGTCGCACACTGAACCGTGGACCTGGACATCTATGATTTCATTGCAACAGTAATGAAATTCGGGCTTCAGCCCCTATGGAAAAAAGGGTTATTTGGTCGATAATATGCATGGGAGTAACTGTTTTTCCGCTCTGCACATCACCATAACTAGGGGTGAGACCGTGAAAGTGAGGTGTATAATTTCCGCATCCTTTTTTTACATATATATGAGAAAGAGTTTTTTTTTAACATCCGTACGAATATAATAATCCAACTCTGATTGTGTATCGATGCGGAGTAGGATATGGTTTTAGCAAAATCCAACGGATATGAATTATCCGTTAATTAAACGTAGATTATTCAAACCTTATAATAAAATATCCAACTATTCTAGCAAGCCCAACACGATCAGCACAACCCAAACAACGAGACACCCATATATAACTTTGTTTTATGTGCTCTCCCTACTCTTAAGTTTCTAACTCAGAATATCTAAAAAAAAAAGTTTCAACTCAGAACTTGTTTTGTTCATCGTCAATTGTTGAGTGATAGTGTCAATTGTTAAATTTACCTTAGATGTGCTCAGTGAGCACTTTTGTGATTTGTGAACTTTAAAGTTGAGTGTTTTTCGTGTTGCTACATAATGGATTTGGTTGAGGAATTATTGATCATAATACAAATCAACACATGAGCATATCTTATCTGACTATATACATTTATATTATCCGTTACGCTCCGACACCGTTCTGACTTTACACCATTTCCTATACACCCTAAAAGATCTGCATCTGTAACATGCTTTGCTCCATATCCAACAAAAAAAAATAGATAAGGAAGTGAAAAATATCTACTCCGATCCTATCTGTTTTCATCTCTAACCATAGCTCACGAACAACACAGATTGCTGTTTTGTTATATGCATCTCATCCAGCATCTCACACAAAGCCCATCATTTTTATTTTTATTTTTACTCTACTTCATCCGCAAAATAAAATATATAGCATTGGTACATCCATAAACCACTAATCCGCAAAATAAAATATATAGCATTGGTACATCCATAAACCACTAAACCTAAACAAAAAGGAGGGGCATGTTCTGATAATACGGAATTGCAACTTAAGGTACAGCTACAGCTTCTGTTCCTTCTTACTTTTATCACAGATGTGCCTCTTCATAAGGTGACTGCATCAGTATCATCCAGCTGATCAAGTTGTTCCAGGGACAAAAACAAGGACCGCTTGCCCCTCTTTAGCATGTATTGGTGTAAATGTGTGGAACGTTGCAGTGCCCAGCAATGTACTTGTCACCCCGCGGATGAAGAATCCCCGGACTGCAGGCAAAACAGCGCGTGAAGTCAACGTTCTTCCTCACCGCCATGGCACCAGCGACCTGATACCCTTTGTGTCCAACTGCAACAAACAAACCAGCAGCTTAACATCAGACATTGTGGGATTATTTGAACAAAATGTTTTGAACTTCCCAACACCAATCGACTCTTGACAGAATTTTAGGTCACTTGATGTCTACTATTTCCATCTTTTTGGTAAATTAACAAATATTAAATTTAAACGTCATACATCCCTAAGAGCACCTACGAGACGACAGAAGACTACCAGCCTCCATAGCCTGGAATCAAACTATCTTCCGTAAAAGATCAAGGGCTGCATCCATACTTGTCAGATTTAATTACCAAACCTGCCTATATGCATGCTTTATAGGGAAAACTAGTTTATGAAGAAACTGTTAACTTTAAGGAATAGAAAAGAAATTTTAAAAACTCACCAGTAGAGTCAGAACCCAATGGTTCACAACAAGTCACAATGAAGCCACCTGGAGCACGCCTTTTGCCACAGTTGTAAAGTTCAGCAAAGAAAAGCTGTTCCTTTGAACCCTCCTTGCTCGACCTTGCAGTGAAATTAACATGTGTGTACAAACGGCCTGACTCAGTCATCATGATCACTGGCATAACATCCAACAGCTCAAACTTGATCTGTTGGGCACAAGAAATTAAGCAGGTCATGACACACAAATTACAATTCAAACTGTGTCCTTTCTAAAAAACTGAACAAAATGAGCAGCGCACCTTTTTCCTTCTGTTGTAATGCTCCAAGGCACCCTTTGCAAATCTCTTGCACTTCTCAAGAATAACATCTGGATGTGCATGGAGAATGTACTTATGTGTTTTGTCAGTGATTTTCCTGCACCAACAACAACAGTGTCAGAAATATAAAAAACATATAACTTGCCCATGTTTAAAAGTAATCAAATAGCAAACATTGCATAGAATATTTTATATGATATCCATGGTGCACTCATTTGTTCCTTGCTTATTCAACACCATAGTGGCAATGATGCAAAACCTTAAGTTTCAAACTGGCACTTTGTAAGACTCATTTGGTCGTAAGAGTATAGTCTAGACTAGTTTTAACGGTTGTCACTTGCCTTAAGCCCTTAACAATACTGATTAGAAGGATGCATAATTCTTCTGAAGCACGTACGGCGATTATCCATGCATAAGTAAATGTCACATGAAAATAGGGGCATAGAGCTAGTCCTTGCAAAGTTGAGAAGGAGGGGCTCAGATAAAGATTTTGTGGCCATAGGACAATTTTGCATCCTGTAGGCTGTAGGAATATTATGATCAATTGTCCTAACTAAGGTGCATGATGAGACAAATAGCACAAAGAATTGCAATAGTTAACCATTATCATCTCAATCCATTGCACAAATCACAACTACTTCTCTTGGCACAAGGCATTGTACCAGCCCAAGCCACTAAGAGTCTAAGATAGAAACTTCACATGTTACTGCAACCTCTTTCAAATGTTGATGATACACAAAATAACAGTAAATACAAACTACAGCAGACATAGCAAAGTGCAGTTTGCAAAAAAAGTGGTGCATGCTTATGCTAATGCCATAATACCTGGTGCTTTACAAAATATACCATTGCAATAATAAGAAGTCTTATGTTTAGAGAAGAATGCTTTCTACTCCAGCCCAAATACATTGCACTCTGGACATCCTGTAGTCTAAAAAATGCAGGTTTGAGTGCTACTTTTTATCATCATCTATGTATAAAACCTGATAAGAATAAGCATTGTGAAACTACTTTCAAGGCAAACCTACAGAAATTTCATGGAATCAAATATAAATATCTGAAAAGTATTTTTACATGGAAGTAGTTTTGACTTTTGAATGGCTAAGTATTTTCACGTGGAATATATTAGTAGCAAACAAAGTAGAAATAGGAATATCTAACTGTAGCACCAGGACACAGACTAACTCACTGCACAAGTCCCAATACCCTCTAATTAGGCCAATGTATACATACCATGCATACAAATAGTAAGTGTGCAATAATTGCATATGGAATCAATGTCTTACTGAGCAGGTGCAGGCGGTGGCGGAACAGGGAGGTAACTTTTAGCCAAGTTCATGATGCATCGGTGTTCGAACGAGGGGCATCCAGATTCTCCTGACTCTGAGCTAATGCTTGACTGTAGGAGGGCACCAACTGCGGGAGGGAGTGGTCTAGGCTTTTCAGACTCTGAGCTGCTGCTTGACCAAAGCGAATCGGGCCCCGACTCAGAGCTGCTGCTTGATCGCAGCCAGGGAGGGAGCCATCCAGCTTCTCCAGGCTGAGGAACGCGGTTGCCCAAATTGTCAGCCGTCCCCAACGTGTGCTGCAGCACCTCCATGGCCGTGATTCCCTGAAAATTGACGAATGCTTGCTTTTTAGTGACATCCAAAAGTTTTTCAAGTCGATTCAGAAAGGTTTTCAACTCGTCCCCGGTAGAAATATAATTGAGCCCGAAATCTTCAACCGGATTGAAAAAAAATTGGCTCTTCGGCCCGATGAAATCCGAAGTTCAATTCGAATAGAAGCAGGGAAAACGAATTTCTCAAAAATTTTCAGCTGGAATCGTAACACGCACTCAATTTGAGTCGAAGGGGGAAAAGGCTCGGTTGGGTTAGGGTTTGGGCACCATCACCTTCTCCTTCGGCGGCGATGGCGTCAGCTACAGGAGAGGGGGAGGGGGGCGGATACTGACGTGCTCCGCCCGCGGGGACGAGGGCGAACGTGGTTCCCGGTGGCGGTGGCCCGGCCTTCTCCTCCGGGAAACGGCGCTTTGCTGTTCGGCAGCTTCGGCTGTTCGCTATGCGGGCGGAACGGGGAAGAAGTAGAGGTGGGACTTCTTTTATTTTTATTTTTTTTAAGCACACAGGAACTTTTTTTTTTAGGGGTGGGACTTCTTTTATCTGGTCAACCCTGCTCCAAATCCTGTAGCGGGCCGTGGCGCGCTGGCCCGGCCCGGTCCTCTCGTGGCGCGGGGCCACTTTGGGCCTAAATTTCCATGTCCATCCTCCTCTCTTGAATTCTTTTTTATTTTTTTTTACGATTTTTCAAAAACAATGCTTGGGTGCAAATCCGTCGCCGTATGAAACGGCGGCAAGAGTTTAAACCGCCAATTGAAACGGCGGTTAGACTTAGCCGCCAAATAAAAAGACGGTTAAATCTAACCGCCGTTTCATTTGGCGGTTCAATAAAACCGCCATTTTAACCGGCGGTTCACTCCTTGCGAGGAACCATCGGTCTGCATGAAATGGCGGTTTTTATAGCCGCCAAATGAAATGGCGATATCTTTTTTTAATTTTTTATCATTTTTTATTTGAAAAAGGGCTGTAATTTGTATTTGGAACAGTTCATTTTTTTTAATGACTGTGAATGAAGGGAAATTATAACATCGAACGGAAAATATCACAAACAACAAACAAGTCAACATAAAAAGTATAATACAACATCCAGTAAGATACATAATGACTCGAACGTAGAAAGTAAAAAACTAAATGCGGCCTCGCTTGGCCACCTTAGCCCTGCCCCTCCTGGCCGCTTGCTGCGCGGCCCTTGTGTGGTGCGCAGAGTACATAAGGGGGTCAGGTGGCGGCGCCTGCTGACTCGGGCGCCCTGCATCCGCAGGAGGGGGTGTCGCGAACGGTGGCTGGGAGAACTGTGTAGCAGGTATGGGAGCCCCGGCTAACTGCGAACCACCAATCTCGTCCTGCGACCCCTGCTCCTGTCGATACCACCGGTCAATGTCGAAAGGGACCACCTACTGGGTCGCTGCTGGGTGCTGCTCCTCGACTATGTCGTCGGGTATCTCTCCTGAAGCGTATGCTGAATTATACACAATCACGTTAGTACGCAAGTAAAAGTATGTAGTCATATGGCTTGGTCAATTACGGACGTACATAAGCCGTAGATGGCGTGCCCTGCCGACGTAGACCCACCGCCTGTGGTCATCGCTGGTTGCCCTGTCACATAAAATGTTAGTCGAAAACGTAATTACATAATGCTAGGATGTTACAAACAAAACGTTGATACTATGGTGTACCTGTGTTGTAGACAGCTGCTGGCCTCAACGTGTACGTGGGTATCCCCGAGAGAGCGCTCTGAACTGGGAGAGGACTGCTCAGCACGGGGGGTACCGTCGACGAACCTGCTCCCATAGGAGGGAAGGGTGGCCGCGAGGAGTTGGGCGGTGCATGGTACGAACGTCCAGTAGACGCCGAGCTCGAGGACGAGGCAGGGTGGCGTGGAATCCCTGGAGCGTCGTCGTGCCGGCATGAAACTGCCTGCCTGAACCTCGTGAGGAGGTTAAGAATCCGGTCGTACATCGCCACGTGCTCAGTGGGGGTCATGAAATCTGCCCTCGCTCGGCTCCTCGCAGCTGTAGCGTCGATCTTCGCGAGCACGTCGTACTGTTCAAATAATATAGCAAGTCTCAACAACAAAAGGAGGTTAGAAATAAAAAATGTTTGATCACATACCTTTCGGAGGCACCACAAAGACCCCATGGTGGGGTAGTCGCGCGGGTCTGTGTCAGGAGCCAGCCAATCGTACGGGTCGAGGCTCATCGCTGGCCTGCCTACTGGGAACCGCTCGTAGGACCACAGCTGCAGAAGCAAGGGACAACCGACGAAGATAGGCTCTCCCTTCTTAACCTTCAGCACGCCCGTGCAGAGGCCCCTGTACGTGGTGGCCAACACCGCTGAGCCCCAGCTGATCTGGGGCATCTACTCGAGCGGGGCACTCGCGACGGCCGTCGCGTAAGAAACGAGGACCTTGGGACACGAGTCTCCCTGTGAGCTGCAGAACATGACCCACCCAAACAGCCAAAGCAAGTACGCCTCCGAGTGACGCTAGACGATCTCGTCGTCAGCGTCTACCCCTATGTAGTCCACCTGCAATAAGTGACATAATGAGTCAGCGTTGCAATTACTCAAAGGAGAAACGTGTAAGGAACGGTGTAGATACTTACGCTGAACTGAAGCAACAACCTCTTGGTGGGTCCGTGCGTGCTGGTGAACTTGGTGTAGCCCACCGCGCACTCATTCTGCTGAATGTGCGCGAACCTGTCGAGGAGGTCCCGCCGCCAAGTGGGCGGAGCGTCGATCGCCTCCATGGCGTCGCCTACTATCGGCAGGCCAAGCAGGAAGGACACGTTCTGCAGAGTGGGCACCATCTACCCCACGGTCAGGTGGAAGGTGTGCGTCTCTGGCCGCCACCTGTCGAGAAGAGCCGCCAGCAAGGAGTAGTCGAACTGGAACCGCGTCATGCGGTCCGGTACTGGAACCTGGGACCGGTCCATGTCGCCCTCCTAGACGCGCGAGAGGCAGAAGGCCTGCTACGCATAACCTGCAACGCAAAGTAGTGGTCTCATTAAATATAAATTTACAAGATATGATATATGTTAACAATTTGAAATGACGGCTTACCTCGGAACAAAGCGCGGGTGTAGTAGCGGCATGTAGTTCATGCCGACACAAGACCGAAAGGTGCCCTCGACGTCGACCCGCAGCACGGCGGAGTAGTACGAACGGTGGTGCTGGTCGACTCGACTGTCCAGCAACTCGGGAGTCACGTACGCTCCTGCAGAAGGCTCCCCCATAGCTGCAAAGAATTTAGTGCCAAAAAAATACTGAATAAGGTAAATATAGACATACAAAAACAAAAGTAAAATTAAACATAGACATACAAAAACAAAAGTAAAATTAGAAACACAACATCAAATAAAACAACAGATATCAATAATTATAAAGTACTAATATTACATAACTTATATTACATTACTAATATTATAGAACAAATATTACACTACTAATATTACATAACTTATATTACATTACTAATGTTACATTACTAATATTACAATCCACTAAACTGAACAATGGTAAAGTAGTATTATATGAGGCCCTCATTGGTGCCACGCCCACGACCAGTGCCCCTTGATGGAGGATTTGAGACCACATTTGATGACCCTCCTGCACCGCTTGGATCATAATAAGATGTCGCAGTGCACTTCTTGTATGTGTGCCCAGCCTCATTGCACTTAGAACAGATACACATGTCTGAACCAGCTTCAGATCGATCCATGTCATTCCTAATGCGCTTCTTCTTTCATCTTCCACGGCCTTGCCTCATTTCTGGATCTGGATCAGGGATATAAGTTGCATTTTTCCCCGGGTTGTTGGTGAAGGAGCCAAAAATGCCATAGCCATACACCTCACAACTCCATGTAGCCATAATGGTTTGCTTGAAGAAGTAGGGAGAGACGTACATACGGGGCTGTAGTCCCCCAACTTCATAGCAGGCAGCAATTACATGGGAGCAAGGCTTGTGTAGCTGCTGAGGCTTCTAGCACGAGCAAATGCAAATATCGTTCCGAAGAACACATCCTTGTTTGACCCTTTCCCGTCCGACCACCATCCACCCCTTGTCCTTGCAAAGAACCTCGAACTGTCGTTCAGCTGAACCCTGCGGATACGCACGGTGTAATAGAGCCTTCTTCTGCTTCTCGTCCATATACTCAGTCATCTTGTAGCCGTACATCAATTGGTTGTTTTACATGGCAGCCGCAGCCTTTCCATACCGGTCATGGAAATATTTGATTGTGCGGCACACGAAGAACTCGATGATTCCCACTAGGGGGAGGCCCCTAGCACAATGAAGCACCCAATTGTAAACCTCAGCATAGTTTGTAGTCATTATACCATACCGAGCACCTCCTCCATCATAGATCAATGCCCATTTTTCTTCGGGCTCATTCTCAATCCACTGGCTGAAAGTCTTAACTACACGACCCTTTCTCCTTCTCTGGCTAGTGTCCAACCCCACATCTTCAAGAGACTTCGGCTCATCTACTTGATCTGTCACGGGTTTCTTTTGCGAGCTCTTCTGATTGTTTCTTCGTAAGGTCATCTAATTTCTACCAGATTTGTTTGAACTTCCTCTCTTGATTCTGGCTGCATAAGCGCTTGAACAACTTCGTCAGTGCCTTGTTCTTGAACTGGCTATAAAAATTTGCCCCCATGTGGCGCATGCACCACCTGCTCACGACATCGGGCCAATGTGGTAAAGTCTGCCGCTCGGTGCTGCCATTCTTCATTTCTTCAATTGCCTGCAGAATACCTTTGTGCCTATCGCGTATGACACAAACGTTTGGGACATCCCCCACAACCATACTCTTCAGCCTCTCCAGAAACCAATACCAACTGTCTTCGCTTTCTTTCTCCACAAAAGCAAAGGCCAAAGGCACTAATTGATTGTTACCGTCGCCTGCAACGGCGGTGAGGATTGTGCCTTTGTACCTTCCTGTCAGGAAAGTCCCATGCATATGACTGCCCTACAGTGTTGGAAAGCCTTAATGCACGGCCCCAATGCAAGGAATGCCCGCTGCAGCACTTGCTTCCCTAGCCTTTCGACAGAGGGAAAAGTCTTAAGGTCATAGAAGCTCCCGTCATTTCGCTGGCATATGGCGTGGAGCAAAGCTGGAAGGTTGACATATGATGCTTCATAAGTCCCCCACTTCATCTTGAATACCTTTTGTCTCGCTCTATATGCCTTGCCGTAACTAATTTTGTATTTGAATTTCTCCTCGATGGCACATATTATAGACTTAGGCTCGTAGCTTGGATTCTCAATGATATGTGCATACATGAAGTTAGCCACAAAATTGGATGTGAGATTCTGGTGGTCTGTGTCTAACTGCTCAAGCACACATGTGTGATCCTCGATTCTGGTCACCTCCCAGTAAGTCTTCCACTTCCCACAGAATGCGTGAACCCAAAAAGGACACCCTTCTATGACGCAGCATATGTCATAGACTTGTTTGCTGCTCCTAACAACCCTGAACTCCTTTTACAAACATAAAATGGACCACTGTTTTATTGCATCCTTCATTTCTTCTGCAGTCTTGTAGCATGAACCGAAGCAAACCTTGTTGCACCTGTACTCCCAGGGGACTTGTTCGGCTTCATTTATCGTAAGCTGTGAGAAGTCATAGTTCTCCCAGTTCCTTGGCACTTGCACCTCCTCGTCGTCGTTATCATCATCTGACGAGTCCTCCTTAATGTACTGCTCATGCTCTGTGCCCTCCCTCTCTGCCTCCAAAACCATCTCAGGAAAATTTTCGGCTTCATCAAGCTCCGCCGATGGTTCAGGGGGTGGGTAATAATCTTGTCCAGCTGCTCCTTCTTCCACTTCTTCACCTTCCTCATCAGGAGCATCTTGAAGGTTTTCACGTGCAGCATCTTCAGCTTCTTCGTGCACTTTACTATTGGACCCACCCTTGTGGAAGGCTTGCACACGCAACACCAGCAGCATACCATGCTGCGTACAAAGTGCCACAAATGACCTCCAGTTCTGGGTACCTTCAAGCAAAACAAGTTCCAATACGTAGTTGCACTTCTGTTCATCACTGCCATCACTGACAGGTCATGTTGCGCCTCATCAAGTCCAAATGAATGATAAAGCTAATTTCTTATTAAAACCCAATTTTTCTCTGCTGCTCTAGCTATTTTTTTGGTGGTGGAACTAAATTCTAACAGGTCTACCCCTTCAGGACCATATCTAACTTCCCCTGATCCATAGTACAATTGGAACCATAAGGGTTCGGACATGGCTAAAACCAAACTAGGACAATAAGAAGAATTAATATGAGTTTCTACTCCTAAAAAGATATATGCATAAAACTGTAAACTCTAATATCAGTAAATCTAATATAAAAAGATATAAACTGTAATATAAACTCTGATATGCATAAAACTCTAATATAAAAAGATATTAACTCTAATATAAATCAAAAGATATAAACTCTAATATAAAGTCTAATATCAAAAGATATAAACTCTAATGTAATCTCTAATATGCATAATTACAGTTCATATAAAATTCTAATGTAAACTCTAATATAAGTAGATCTAATATAAAAATATAAAAACTATAATATAAACTCTTGTATAAACTATAATATGCATAAGACTCTAATATAAAAAGATATATTACTAACTCTAATATAAACATATCAGTAAACCTAATATCACTAAAACTAATGACTGTAACTACCTCTAATGTCACTAAATCTAAGGTCAATCAAACTAATATCACTAAATCTAATATCAGTAACTACCTCTAAAACTAATTTCAATAACTGTCTAATATCAGAAACTCAAAAATAATACTACAATATCATAATGTCTAAACTAAATACTAAAATAACTACAAATTAATACATCTACGAATTTGAAGTTACAACTACGAGTTCGGATTTTACCTGAAACCGACGCGCAGAACCGGCAGGGCTTCGCTGCTGATTCTCCCTCTCTAACCGTAGTTCTTCTTTTTTCTGATTTAGAATGAGATTTATAACTGATTTTGGGCTTATATAGGCGACAGCGACCTAACCGCCGTATGAAACAGCGGTAGGGGGCTACCGCCATTGATCCGACGGCACTTCGCCTTCCCACCAGATCAGGCGGCACGGGAAGGCCCTGCCTTCCACAACCACCAAATGATCTGGCGGTTAGGTGGGTCGGGCCTAGGTGCCGACATCTACCGCCGTATAATTTGGCGGTTAGGTTGGGTATATGACGCAGATATATATTTTAAAATTAAACAGCTAATTCATATGACGGTTGTTGACGCTCATTAGCAACACACTTTTAGTGCTATTTAAGTGGTATTTTAGGACCAATTCATATACTAACCCGCCACTTGGCACTTGAAATAACCCCGTTTTTGCATATGCATGTATTTTTGGAGGATTTTGGTTTACGCAGGTTTTTGAGCTATAAATGAGCACTTTTGGACAAAGACCAAGATCATGCGTAGCGCGGAGGAATGAAGGCCATGTGACTCGGAGTTCATTCGCTCTCATCTATGGTGAACCAACCTTCAAGAATGAGGAAGGGTAAAGACTTGAAGATAAGATCGGATGACTTCGGGATCAAGGCGAGTCACGCAGACATATGGAAAGCTATCAAGACCCAATCTTATCCCAAAAGCAACCGATGTCAAGTACCCACATGCATTGGCAAATCAATTCCTGGAGGATCTAAAAGCTTGCACGCGAAAGATGGGACCAAGGGGCCACAAAAAAGCCCTGCAGGTCAGCCGGCCTAGCATGTTTCTGCGCCGCCTCGACCTCCTCTTCGAGTTAGGGTTTCCTCAGATTATTTATAGCCCCCTATACCCCAAGGGCTCGCACAGCCATCCACCAGAACTCGGCGAAACCTAGGGCATACACCAAAAGGAGACGATGGCCACCTCAAGTCCTCGAAGTTGTCTAGGGGATGGCTTAGGCCAACCCTAGCCACCATGGCCTCCCTAGATGGTTGTGCCATGGTGGAGTTCATGAGCTAGTTGTATCCCCTTACGATCCCGGCACCATGGGTAAAGCAAGAATTATGGAGAAAATTCATCATTGAAACCGTGCTACTCGCTAGTAAATCAATGGTGATGACCTTGAAGCCTAAGGATGCACAACACGTCGCTCCAAAGACCACAAGATCAAGATCATCGACATCTCAGGATCAATTTACAAGAAGGTATTGTTTATGTCAAAAGTTTGCACAATCTCAGAAGAAAACAGCAGAATATTTTTGGATATTTAAAAGTCCCATGAAGTTCTGGTTCCAACGAAATAAGAACCAAGTCAATCGGAGATTCCTACAAGCGGTTATGATCAAAACATCAAAGGTCGTGCATTCTGAAATTTTCTGGACAGCACGCAGCGCTAAAGTAAAATTGGCATAACTCTCATATTTGAACTCTGTTTAAGATGAATGACCACTCATTGGAAAGGTAGTTTCATATACTTTTCAATAGATCTATATTTTGGTATATGTTCTGTTCTGGACACAGGGTAAAATCCATGAAGAGTAGGCAGGAGCAACTTGATGAGAACAAGGTAGAGGAGATAATAATGACAACAATGAAGAGGAGCTTGGGCAATGCTTTCATCAAGCGTACATGATCAAATTCTGAAGCTTAGAACAAAAAAAAGATCCTCAAGATATTGGCATAGAAGACACAATAAGGTGACATTTGATTCATGAAGATGTTACAAGCAAACCACGATGAATTACACAAGGAGACATCAAGCTGCATGGATACTTTGGATTCTCGCACAAAGACCATGGCTTCGCATGAAAATAATCGAGGTGAGAAGTCTAGCTCTATGACTTTAAATGAAGCGCTTTGCGGGAGGCAACCCGATCTTTTGATTATTATCTATATAAGATGACAGTCTATATTGTGCTCTTTAATCGAATCATCAAGTACCATTGTACCATTGCTCTAATAAATGCCACAACTTTATGTTGTATGATCTAAATGTTATCGAGGGAGCACTTTGTTATTTGATCTTGGAAACTTGTAGACCCTTTTGTGTGCCTATTAGTGTTTAGAGTCTTTTTCTTTGAGTCTTTTTAGAGAGACATATGAGGTATGACATCACCCTTTGATTCTAAACTTGTGGCTAGTTAACTTAGGCTAACTTTTGCTTTGTTTTTAGAACACCACGTCATGTCATATCATTTTGTTCATCCCCCTCGTGTTGCACTCCATGCCATATTGTTCTCACCCTTGCATTGCATTGCATGTTTTGTTTTGATCTAACTTTTTGTTAAAAACCACCTAAGCCTTCCTATCACCCGCCAAAAACCGTAGCAAACAAGGGTAGGATTGACTTGTGTTGATCGGCTTGCTGCTCCATTCGGATTAGCCAAGTCTATCTCTATTCCTTGTTCTAACTGAAAACTTTGACTAGCCTACCTACGAGATCCTAAGCCCTTAGGAAAATCTCTCATACCCCTAGCCATCCTAAAACCATAGGTTTTGTTTTCCACCCATTGAAACAACCTTTATTTTTCTTTTTGTTTTCAACCACCTTAGGTAGATTTTCTAATCTTGACTTCTCCCTTCAAAATTCTTGTTTTAAGCCAAATATAGGATACCCATGAACCTTCCCTTAAACCTCGTTAGCTAGGTTGTTTAGTTCTTTTTGATGAATGATTTTCCTGTTGACAATGCTTCACTTCTCATGAAGTGACCGGCCAAACTTTGTCGCTCTAAGCAATTACTCTTTGAATGAATTGATTGCGGAACAACATTGAAAGACCTTTCAAACCTTGCTAACCCTTATTTTCGCTAACTTTTTGCATTTGTATTTTGCATCCATTCCATCGTTCCATCATGCATTTGTTAGCTCGGCTCTCTCACAAAACTTTATGATGAATGCTTTCATATCCATGTTAATGCTCCATGGGCATTTTCCATTTGCAATCTTGTGTAAACGTGGTGTTTAGACATGATCACGGACCATCATCATTTAGTTTTGAGAGCCTTGCTAGTATTTGCATTGCATCGGTTGGTTTATAAGCTTTGCAATGCGCTTTATTTTTCTTGCGCTATAAGGGATTATTGACCTTGGGATAGACATGGTGTTTTAACCTTGGTTAACAAATCTTTATGTCTATGGAGAAATTCGGCAATCTAGTTGTAAATATGATGTTTAGAACTAAGTGTAAGCATTGTCTTGGTTTATGTGTCTTCCTCGCATTTGCATTCACTTCGCACACACGCACACCCATTAGGTTTTTATTTTTCTCTTTTGCTAGGTCAATTATGCCACAAGTTAAGGTCTTAAGGATGTCATTGGTTATTGGCGTTTGCTTATGCTCCCAACCGTCACCCCAGGGGTAGTTTGTGTGTTTCAAGTGATCTGCAGGCATGACGAAGGAATCCCATGAATTCATGATTAAAGTTGCAACCAAGATTGTTAACATCTCCAAAGATTGAAAGGGATGCTGCAGTTTTCATCAAAAATCTGCACATGTTCAGAGATGTGCAAGAAAGAAAAAAGTTGATATTCGGAAGCTCCATCAAATTCTCGTTCCAACGCATCCAAGATTAATGAATTTGAAAACCCATACAAGGAGATACGACAAAAACATTGGGCACTGCGCGTTCTGAAATCAGCTCGGGACAGATTGCAGTGCTGGAATAAAAAGGGCATAACTCTTTTGTTCGGAATCCTTTTTGGGCATACGATGACTCTTTGGAAAGAGAAATTTGTGCACTTTGCAGTGGAGCAAGAATTCAGTATGTGTTCTGTCCTGTAATTGGAGGAAAAATTCATGGAAGATGGGGCAGCAATGAAGGCAACAAGAAAGGAGGTGATAACGGTGCGAAGAATGATTGGGACCATGGCTTAGTGACAATGGGAAGTGATTGAAGAAGAGTTAAGGCAACAAAGGTGAAGAAGTATAGAGATAATCTCCAAACACATGATGGAAGGATTTCAAGAATCACAAGATGGTCTATCTTCTTCTTCCACGCTTAGCAACATGCTAAGCATAGGGGAAGACTTGTTAGACGAAAAGAAAAAAAAAAGCCAGATGGAGTACAATGATCATGTTCACCACAAGATGCTAAAGATTCTTCTTTCATGCTAAGCACAATGCTTAAGCATGGGGGAAGCCGCGCTACACTCCACTACAAGCATCGAAAGACGGTAACTCTCCCTCAACATTCTCTTTGTTCATTTACTTCTAAATGCTTGAATATATGTATGCCATCGACCATAAGTTAGAAACCTTTGTATATCTCTCTTGTTAATAACATGGCTACTAGGAGGACAACCTAATTTTTTTTTGGTTTCAACAAATGATCATGATCACTTTGTGCTCACCACGATGCAATATTTTAAATGCTTTACTTATGGAAAAGTGATGAAAGTTGTCGCCTTGTTTTACCTACATGATGTTGTATATGACTTGACTATTTGCTCTCTAGAAAATGATCTCAAATTGATATAAATACCGGCTCTTTTATTTGTGGAGGTTAAATGACTAAATTCTAGACCCACATATTCCTTATGTTGCTCTTTAATTTAAGTTTACCGATGACCTTATGCCTTGTATTATATTATTTTATTTAAAACTTGATTCTTATGCTATCTACATTCGTGAATTTCTTGCAAAGTTCTACCTACCATAGCCTTTACATATACATGATCTTTCATGATGAAACCTTTAGATTTGCAAACTTATATTTTGATGAGTTGTATTAAGATTGATTTCTATGGTTCAAGGCTAAGAAGCTGGCCATTCCATTTTTGCGTACCTTCCTTTTGCTAGCCTTTCTATCCATGCATTGTGAATTTCTACACCGGAAACTTCACAAACTTCGCTGGATATGCACCCTAAACTCAAATATCTTTTTGTGATTACCTCCTTAACCACAACCCATAATTGAGTATGGATCATTTTCTTGATGGAAATCCACAAGAATCGAGAACTTAATTTGGAAAACATCAATTTGGGAGGCATCGAAGAAACTCCCTGAAGATTCAAGTGTCAGTTTTTTATGCCGTCTAGCCTACTATGGGGGGTCCCCAAGGTAGTGATTTGTTCGGTGGTGGATCGCCAGACCTGAAGCATGAAGGTAAACGCGGGACACAAGACACGATTTAGACAGGTTCGGGCCGCCAAGGCAGTGGACCCTATGTCCTGTATGGGGTGTATAGTATTGCGCCCTGTGCTGGTGTGTTTTTATCTGCCTGTCTAGGTACCGCAGTTCTCCTTTATATAGTCCAGGGGGCGGGTTCCTAGTCGGCTACAAGGTAAGAGTCCTAGTAGAATTACAGAGCATGAGTCCTAGTAGGATTACAGTGGAATTCTAATAGGATTCTGCCTTCCTTGCAGATACTGGGGATTCTATAACCGACAAGCCCCCGAGCGCTTCATAGCCGTATGTAGCAGTCTCCGAGTACTTTTCAGATCCTCGCCGAGTAGTTTTGGTGCTCTTGAGTACTTTGCTTGCTGAATCTTCAAAGTTTAATCAAGGCTGCCATGAGGGTATGGTGTGCTCAAAATCTTCACGCCTGCCGAGTTGTTTTCCAACAAATTTAGCATCAGTCGAGTTGTTCCTCGCCCTACTGCGCCTTCGTTGAAAATCTCCAGTAATGTACATCTTGATATATGGGGTGCGGCGAAAGTCGCACTCCATATGGAGTAGCCTCCGAGCCTTAGGTTGAATCGAAGAATCAGGCTGAGGGTCAAATCTTGAATCTTCTTCTTTCGTCTTTGAAAAAAGCAATTGATGAGTGTAGCTTATCAGCCCCCCGAGCCTTGGAGTGGTTGAATAATCAATCCAAGGGTCTTTGAACAGCAATCTTTTTTGAACCTACGACCTTCTGCTTTAGGAAATAGACTTCTCGTCCGAGTTTTTGAAACTTCATCCGAGTTCTTCTTTGTGTTCGCCGAGTTGTTTTCTGTGTTCGCCGAGTTGTTTTTCAACACATGTAGCATCACCCGAGTTGTTTTGCGGCGTCCAGCCCCCGAGCTTATGCGCCAGGTGAGCAATTAGAGCCACGCCGGGTAGTTTTGCGGCGTCCAGCCCCCGAGCTTGACCTGAAAGAAAAAAATGCATACATTATGTAGCATTTTTGTAAAATGTTCAATTTACTAAAATTTATTCAGCAATAAACATAATACAAATGTAAGTGTCATGCTCTTTTTAGGTCATATTTTTTCCCGAGTAGTTAGCCTATTACGTTTAAGCACCTGGTCCTTGCATTAGCCGTTGCTCATAGCATGTATTTTACGCATGTAGAGACGTTAGGCGTAACAGAAAGAGCCGAGGTTTCACGAATTAAGGCGTGTTCTGCTCGAAGAAATTAGTGACCGCCAAGAGAAGACAATAAGTAGTCGGCTTTGCGACAGGAGCGCGGATTACACGCAAAGTAGTCGGCATTGCGACATAGAGCGTGGATTGCACGCAAAGTAGTCGGCGAATGCATCCATAGGGTGTAGCTGTTGCGGTGCCTCCAGTACTCAGTACACAAAACTTCGTGGCAAAGCCTCCTGATTCGGTGTACCAAGCATGTGGCGACGCCCTACGAACTCGATGTACCAAGTGCGTGGGCAGCGCCCTACGAACTCGATGCACCAAGCACGTGGGCTATGCGTTAGCAGACCCCAGGAGTAGTCGATCACGGAGTAGCCCCCGAGGGTAATTCCCGTCGAAGAGCATATCCGAAGAAGTCGGCGCATGGCCAAACATGTTAGAAAAATAATATCAAAAGAAATAAACGACTTAGCTTGATTCGTGTCCGAGAAGGAGAATCAGCGCGCCATTGTTGATGAAGCCAACTAGTCGGAGTCGATTCCGACTAGTTGTTGGCGGAGTAGTGTCTGATCCCGACTAGTTGCTTAGTCGAGATGAGTAGTCGAAGTGGTCGGCCGAGTAGTCGAAGTAGTCGGCCGAGTAGTTGGTCGTCGTAGCCGAGTTGTTCTGAGTTGAACCGAGTAGTTTGTCATCGGATCCGAGTAGTTGAAGATGTTGCTTCATGTTGAATTCCCGATCTTCTCTCTGATTCAATTCCGCTCCGGACTTGGCAATGATCCAATCTGCGCCTTGAACTCGACTAGGGAAATCCACACGCTAGTCGTCGAATATGAATCCACCGCGGATTGGTGACCAACGCCCACCGAGATAATGTGCAGCCGTCTCACGCTGGCTAGATCGAAGTTGATGATGAGGTCCTTCAAGCTCGCCCGATGATCTAGACGATCACCCCTACCTGCGCGCCAGCTGTCGGTTTTTTATGCCGTCTAGCCTACTATGGGGGTCCCCAAGGTAGTGATTTGTTCGGTGGGGGATCGCCAGACCTGAAGCATGAAGGTAAACGCAGGACACAAGACACGATTTAGACAGGATCGGGCCGCCAAGGCAGCGGACCCTACGTCCTGTATGGGGTGTATAGTATTGTGCTGGTGTGTTTTTATCTGCCTGTCTAGGTACCGCAGTCCTCCTTTATATAGTCCAGGGGGCGGGTTCCTAGTCGGCTACAAGGTAGGAGTCCTAGTAGAATTACAGAGCATGAGTCCTAGTAGGATTACAGTGGAATTCTAATAGGATTCTGCCTTCCTTGCAGATACTGGGGATTCTATAACCGACATCAAGTGTTTTTCTACAAGATCAAGATGGACTTTGTATACTTACTTCAGCAATTATCAACCCTCACTTCTATGCTCGAGGACGAGCAATCGTTTAAGCACAGGGGGGAGGATGCTGAGTAAGTACTATGTTGTAAAAATTTCTTAGGAGCAAAAGGAAAGAAAAAGAATAAGAAAAAAGAAAGAAAAGAAACAAAGATGAAAGAAAGAAAGAAAGAAAGAAAAAACAATAATGCTCCTTAGTTCTTTTAGCTTCATCAAATTCCAAGTGCTTTGAAGACAATTCCATACTCAATTTTCCAACCATGTGCAATCTAATAACGAGGACTTCATTTGTGACTCGGGATCATCCACTTGCCATTTGCACATGTCCACCTATCTATATGTGTGTGTTCCATCCCTCTCCCTTTCCAACATTTATTCTCCATGGCCTTTTTGACTAGTCTCGGTAATTCCAATAGATCTCTCTCTTAGTTTGACAATATTTCAAATATAATATTTTGCTAGGATTGTTTTTACCTATCAAGCTCCACATAAGCCTTCCACTTTCATATATGAGTAGAATAGGTTGAAAATAATCTAGTATAGGCTTGAACAACTTGATGAGATGAGTGTTTCCATGAGCTTTTGCAAGAGAATCTCACTTATGTTGGATATTCATCTTTTTGAAAACTCTTCATGATGGAACAAGGCAAAGGTCTAAAGTTTGCTTAAGTACAAGAGCATTGCATTTATTATTATTGTGGCTTGTTCTTTATTGCTAGTCTATCTTCCATAATGAAAAGTAGCCGGTCACAACTTGAACTTGAAATGCTAGACACTTGAGAGCAATGTGTCTTGTTGTGTATAACTAAGTGTAGGGATGACATTGAAGGGTAACGCTGATTTCCTTATTAAGCAGAGATCTTGGACTTACTCGAGGACGAGCAAGGTTTAAGCATAGGGGGATTGTTGACGCTCGTTAGCGACACACTTTTAGTGCTATTTAAGTTGTATTTTGGGACCAATTCATATACTAACCCACCACTTGGCACTTGAAATAACCTCATTTTTGCATATGCATGTATTTTTGTAGGATTTTGATTTACGTAGGTTTTTGAGCTATAAATGAGCACTTTTGGACAAAGACCAAGATCATGCGTAGCGCGGAGGAATGAAGGCCATGTGACTCGAAGTTCGTTCGCTCTCATCTATGGTGAACTAACCTTCAAGAATGAGGAAGGGCAAAGACTTGAAGGTAAGGTAGGATGACTTCGGGATCAAGACGAATCAGACAGACATATAGGAAGCTATCAAGACCAATCTTATCCCAAAAGCAACCGACGTCAAATACCCACATGTATTGGCAAATCAACTCTTGGAGGATCTAGAAGGTTGCACGCGAAAGATGGGACTGAAGGGCCACAAAAGAATCCTGGGCCGGCCGGCCCAGATGGGGCCAGGTCGGCCGGCCTAGCATGTTTCTGCGCCGCCTCGACTTCCTCTTCGAGCTAGAGTTTACTCAGACTATTTATAGCCCCCTGTACCCCAAGGGCTCGCACAGCCATCCACCAGAACTCGACGAAACCTAGGGCATACACCAAAAGGAGACGACGGCCACCGCAAGTCCTCGAAGTTGTTTAGGGGATGGCTTAGGCCAACCCTAGCCACCATGGCCTCCCTGCGTGGTTGTGCCATGGTGGAGTTCATGAGCTAGTTGGAGTCATCAATGGTATGTACTTGGTGGTGATGATCCAAACACATCTATTATATGAGTATTGTTCTTCATGTTATCCGATCTTTTAGCGACTCAATGTCTCCTTCTATGCTTTCTACCTATCATGAATATGATTGTTCCCTAGTCTACTTCATATGTTTAGACTATATAGCATGCTTTATGTAATCATGGTGATTAGATCTAGCATGTCGACCCTTCATGATATCTAGACACGTTCACTCGTGGGCGTGCCCTTGTACTAACCACGCTGATAGGGAGCATCGTGGCAGAGTGTGAACCCGTGTAAGGGGCGTTTTCGGGAGGTGGACTGGAAGTAAGGGTTTAAAGATTGCTTTGGATGAGATGCATGATGCGCTTGCTCTATTTGGTTAGAACTACAACTAGAAGACGATAGGCCCGTTTATTCTTTGGTTGCTCTATCTTTACCTATGTTTATGGATGTGATCAACCTATACACTACACTCAAATCTTATAGGTTTTACTCTTTTATATGTAATCAATGCTTCATGCTAGGAATAGATGTTCATTGTCGATCCACAGATTGATAAACCTTGGATGGAATACTCTAAGAGAAAAGCTACGATGATCCGTATGCTTGCGGTTCACAATTAACACGTCTATAGACCGTCAACAACGGTCTTTGTAACTGCCGTATGATTCGATGGTTACCAGACCTTGCCGCCGTTTCATACGGCGACAGACATATGAATAGCCCGCAGCTCGTACGAGCCGGAGGGGCAAACCACCCGCCCAACTGCTCGCCGCCTCCCTGTCCATCTAGCCGCAGCTCATCCGCGCCGCCCATCTGACCGGCCGCTCGCCGCGCCCGCCGCCCCGGTCGACCGCCCGCAGCTCGCGCACGCGACTGCCTCAAGCCGCGCATCGGAGGCGAGGGGCACGTACGGCACCATCGGAGGCGAGGGCCACGTAGCCACGTACGGCACCATAGCCACGGCCCAAGGTGGAAGGAAGGCAGGAAGCAGGCGAGGCATGAAGAAACGTGCTCCCTCGCCGTCAATGCAATCAAAATCAGATTCCCAGAAGCAAGCGAGCCTGTAGTAGGGCGGGGCAGGCACAAAGTATAGCACCAGTAGCTAGGCTCGGGCAGAGCAATACGCCCACCCCCGGATCTCGCCGAAGGAGTTTCGCGGAATGGCGGAGAGAGAAAAAGGATGGGAGAAAAGAAGAAGGCAGGGGTATTTCTTGTTACAGGAGAACGACCAGACAGCTGCCATCATTCAGTTTAGGGTTACAAGTATACAAGTATGGGCCAAAAGGGCCATAAGCATTAAAGCATCTCCAAGAGTGTCTAAAAAATAGAGTACCAAAAAACTAGTTTTTGGAGCATGCTAAAAAATTTTGGGAGGAATAAATACCACTCTATCCAACAGTTCCAAAAAAAAGTTAGTTCCAAAAAGAGATTTATTGCTGTCACATCATCTATCTGTGGGCTCAACACCTAATATTCTCCTGTGTGAATAGTAAATCGTGATTTTTTCTTTTTGTCGCCACTTTTTCCGTGGGATTGGGAGCGCGGATCTGAGGGCCAAATCTGGCTCAAGATAGCTCCATTATTGGGCAGGCCAAAAAATTGGGAGCAGGATTGGGCCACTGTTGGAGCGCTAATTTTTACTTTTATTCCCAAAATTAATTATTGGGATTGTTTATTCGGCACTCTTGGAGATGATCTAAGGTCGACATGAGCCAGAAAGTGGAAGAGAAGCCTATGTTTGTTAACACCCCCCTCAAACTAACGGTGTCTGAGAAGAATATGAGTCAGACACACTTAGTTTGAGTATATGAAACTGATATTGATTCCTAGTCTGAGGCTTGGTAAAAAAAATCTGCAAGCTGAAGTTCAGAAGGCGTGTATTGAAGGTCAACAGTAGATTGCTGGCAATGGGATCTAATGAAAGAGGTATCAACACCAACATGCTTAGTGAGCTCATGCTTGACTGGGTTGTTTAACGATTTGAATAGCACTAGTGTTGTCACAACGGAGAATGGTAGGATCAGCACAAGTAACCCCAAAATAAGCCAACAGCCAACAAAGCCAAAAAAATTCTGTAGTTGTTGTGGCAAGAGCTCTTAGTTCAGCTTCCGCACTAGACCGAGAAACTGCACTTTGCCGCTTGGACTTCCATGCAATTGGTGAGCCACCAAGAAAAATACAATAACCAGTAACAGATCGACGATCAACATGATCACTGCCCCAAGTAGCATCAGAATAAGCATGAAGCATATGTTGACTTGATGTGGCATAAAAGAGTCGACGGGATATTGGTCCCCTCAAATACCTCAGAACCAGAATCAGATGAGCATAGTGGACTGTGGTAGGTGCACTGACAAATTGAGTGAGAATATGCACTGCATAGGCAATGTCCAGTCTAGTAGCAGTGAGATAGACAAGACTACCAACAAGATGCCGGTACCTTGTTGGATCAGCAAGAGGAAGACCATCAGACGACTTCAAATGAAGATGAAGTTCCATAGGGGTAGCAGCACTTTGAGTGTCGGTGAGACCAGAACGATCAAGGAGGTCCTGAATATACTTGGACTGAGAAAGATAGTAACCAGCAGCAGTGGAGTCAATCTCAATGCCCAGAAAATAGTTTAAGGAGCCCAGGTCAGACATCATGAATTGCCCACAAAGGCGCTCTTTAATAAAGGTAATATATTCCAGATCATCTCCAGTAATCAACATGTCATCAACATAAAGCAGAATTAAAGACGATCATGTGGAGAGGTATGAACAAACA
This sequence comes from Alloteropsis semialata, assembly GCA_004135705.1. Classification (NCBI taxonomy): domain Eukaryota; kingdom Viridiplantae; phylum Streptophyta; class Magnoliopsida; order Poales; family Poaceae; genus Alloteropsis; species Alloteropsis semialata. The sequence goes on along the minus strand of CM014271.1, from coordinate 60,619,229 downwards.
GAGTTGGATCGTGGTCACTAGGAGTGAAACCTGCAGCAGTAACAACTGAACTGAACCGCTCAAACCAAGCGCAAGGTGCTTGCTTGAGGCCATAAAGAGCACATCGAAGATGACATACATATCCAGGAGGAAGCTCAACCCTTGGTGGAGGATGCATATAAACATCTTCTTGTAGATCACCATGAAGAAAGGCATTCTTGACATCCATTTGAGAGATAGTCCATGAACGAATGGCTACCACAACAATAAGAATACGGACCGTGGTCATATGAGCAACATGAGCAAAAGTCTCCTCATAATCATGACCATACGACTGTTGGAATCCCGGAGCAACTAGACGAGGTTTATATCTCTCAATAGAACCATAAGCTTTGGTTTTCACCTTGTAAACCCACTTGCATGTGATGGGAACAACATCAGCAGGCAATGGAACAACCTCCTAAGTACCAGTGCGTTGTAAGGCATGGAGTTCATCCAACATTGTATCTTACTAAACAGGGAGGTGAACAACTTCCTGATATGATGAAGACTCACAAGCAGCACTAGCAGTGGAAAAACCAGGTCGATCAGGGGCATGAAGACTTGAACGGTCCCGAAGGTTATAAGGTGGTGAAGAAGGTGATGTTGGGACAGAAGGAATATCATCTAAAGGAGGGCTGGAGGTAGGAGAAGGAATAAGGGAACGACGACGATAGTGAAAAGGAAAAGGAGTAATAGATGAGGGTAGTTGTTGTGAAGGTGGAATGGACAAGGGAGGTGCAGGTGTTGGATCAGTAGACGGAGCCGGTTCATGATGAGATGGAACTGAAGTATGTATGGGTGGTAGGGAGAGAAAAGAGAGTGGCGCAACAGATGATGATGGTGGGGGAGTTGAAGAGTAGAAGTATGGTCTATTTTCAAGAAAAGTGACATCACGAGAAGTACGAACACGACAAGCTGAAGGGTCATAACAACGATAACCCTTATCTTCAAGACTATAACCAAGAATAACACACTCAACCAACTGAGCTGTCAGCTTCGTGCATTCATGGGAAGGTAGAAGAACGTAACATGTACAACCAAAAACACGAAGGTGAGAGTATTTCGGAGAAGGCCCATGCAAGACTTCCCCAGGGCATTTCCCCTGAAGACGGGATGATGGCTGAAGATTGATGAGATAGACAGCGATAGATACAGCTTCAGCCCAAAACTGAGAAAGAACAAATGAGGAAATGAGAAGAGTTCGTGCAGTTTCAATAATATGACGATGTTTGCGCTCAACAACACCATTTTCAGTGTGAGCACCAGGACAAGAGAGCTAAGGCAAAGTTCCTTCAGAAGAAAGAAACTGACGAAAAGCATTGGAAAGATACTCTCCCCCAGAATCCGAACGAAATATGCGAATAGGAGAAGAAAATTGAGTATGAACCATTTTAGCAAAAGACTGGTAAATGGATAATAATTGAGAACGATGCTTCATGAAATAAATCCAGGTATAGCAAGAATAATCATTAATGAAAATGACATAATATTTGTGACCGCCTTTTGAGACAAAAGGAGCAGGTCCCCATACATCAGAATGTACAAGAGCAAAAGGTTGAGTAGTGTTAGAGACACTAGAGCTATAGGGAAGTTGAATCTGTTTCCCTAGCTTACAACCAGTACATTCAAAAGAGGAATCAATTGATACATGACCAAGCACACCTTGTTAAACTAAGGTAGACAAACGTGAGCCACATAAATCACTACGGGAAACCCCCCCTTTGCCGAGTGTCAAATACACTCGGCAAAGGGACTTATACACTCGGCAAACAGTTTTGCCGAGTGTAGCCCACGGCAATGGCACACTCGGCAAACAAGTGACGGCAAAGGGCTGTTTGCCGAGTGCCAAACATCGGGCACTCGGCAAACCTTTTGCCGAGTGTCTCCTGGCACACGGCAAAGACACGGTCCCCCTCGGCAAATGGGACTAACGGCCGTAAGGCCAGAGACGGCGTCAGGCGCCCTTTGCCGAGTGTCCGATGGTTGACACTCGGCAAATCTATCCTTTGCCGAGTGTCCCGCCCTGACACTCGGCAAACACATGTGCCCTTTGCCGAGTGTCCGATGGTTGACACTCGGCAAATGTTACACCCTTTGCCGAGTGTCCCGCCCTGACACTCGGCAAATACATCCCCTTTGCCGAGTGCTATGGTAAATGCACTTGGCAAAGGGCCTTCACAGCAACGTCCAGTATGGTCACTTTGCCGAGTGCTATGGTAAAAGCACTCGGCAAAGTGACCAGAACAGCTATTTTTTTCCTGTTTTCTCTCGTTAAAAGTACCCCAACTCACAAATATCACATTGCACAGGAATATATCACAATATCCATCACAAACGCAAATATATCTCACAATATCCATCAGAAAAACAAATCCATCACAATATCCATCACAAACACAAATCCATCACAATATCCATCACAATCTAGAAATAAGTATCACATCCATCACCTAAGTTGACATGAACATAACAAACTCTAAGAAGGAGGCCACTGTGACCACGGCTGCGACGGATTTGACAAATCTTGGTCCTCATTTGGCGCATTGGATCCCGCCGACTGGTTCTGCACATAGGACAAGATTATGCATTTGTTAGACAAGTTATACATCAGAAGTCATGAGATGAACATATAAGTTTTATAAATGGACTAAATTCTCTAAGTTATCTAATTTGTGAATGTTTTCTGAATTCTCTAAATGTACTTTGCTATATGAATTCGCACAAGTCTCTAAATCTTCTAGGTTCTCTAATTCTCTAAATTCTTCTAAGTTCTCTAATTATCTAAATTTTCTAGGTTCTGTAAGAAATTGAACTTGAAGGTTGTTCGAAGTGACTCACAGGTGTATGTGATCCAGGATATGCCGGCGTTGGAGAGAATTGGATGTTTGGCCCCGGCACACCTTGCTTTGCGGCCATGCTCTGCATCCACATGTACATCTGCTGCATCTTCTGCTGCTCGGCCGTCCACCGCATCTGGAAATCGGCCTCTAACTGCTGCCGCTGGGCCGCCAACCTCTCTTCTAACATCTGCTGCATCTGGGTCTACAATATAATATCCAAATGTTAGAATGAAAATCAAACGTATTTAAATATCAATGAACGATCAATAGAACAGAAACAACCTGGAGCTCCTGTATCTGGTGCTGGGCTACGGTCGGCCTTGGTCGTATGGCGGGGCTGGAGTCCGTACTCCTAGCTTTAATCTGGTTAAGCGTAGGAGTACTGGCCGTGTCGATGCAACCGTCACCCATATAGAAGCGTCCATGCTTCTTTCCTCCTCCCATCGTCATGACAACTTCTCCATCGAGGTTCTCGTTGACAACATCGAACTCTGGCCCGCGGATCTCTCTTGCCATCGATGTGTAGTCACTGAGGCGGCTGTGGATGCTTGCATTGCTGTACGCCGAGGGCGGGTCGTCCGGGTTGTAGTTGACGTCGGACGTCGCCTTGCCCTTGTGGGACAAAGCATACGCCTTGAACGTCGAGCAAGACTCACCGCCATGGGCCCCCGACTGCAAAAAAAATGATCGACGTAATTAGAAATTATGGACAACTGAGTATATTAATGAAGATATGGAATCTCTTACCCATCTAGACGCGTACAGAGGCAGGCTAAGGTTGCCCTGATGGTGTGGTATACCCGGCATCAGCAAACGCCGCTCCCGGCAAGCTTCGTGCTGTTGGACCCACTCCTCCGACAACCACTTGTCGACAATGATCTCCCAGCACTGCCGATGTTGTGCACACCACCATACAGGAGCCTACACATCATCAAGGTTAGGACATGAGAATAACAAATTAAATGTTTTGTATTGAATTTCTATATGTACCTGCAAGTATTGTTCCCGGGTGAGCCTAATGTTTCGAGCTTCAGCTTTAGAGCACTTCTGTTGGAGAAATGTAGCGTAGTACACGATGAAGGACTGGACGCGTGCCTCGTAGTGCATGTCCTTCACAAGCTTGAAACATGCTCTGTGAGCCGTCTCATTTGCCGCTTGCTCGTAGCCCGGTTCGCATCTGTAGAAATCCTGCATACAGACGCGATGTAGACATTCAATATTTTAAGAAAATATCCAATGAATGTGCAACGAATTAAGCAGTGTAGTGCGAGGAAAACTTACCCACAGCTCGCCCGTGACACGAGCCGCCTTGTTCTGGAATATCCTGTTGTCCCGATCCATCGAGTCGGGGAAGGCCATGTAGTGGTCAAACGTGTAGGCTGGCTCTTGTCTTCCGCCTCTGTCAACGAAGCCTGGAAAGTGCAACCTGCACAAACCACCCAGGATCCCGTTGACATGGCGGTCGTGAACCCCAGGAGCGACCATAATCCAACTCCTGCATAAGTGATTAAGAGAAATTTTAAGTTTGCAATCAAGTTATAACAATATGAAATGAAAATGTTACGATCAAATATAAACCATATTACCTAGGAGCGATGGGCCGAATCATCGGCCGCCTCTCAAACGGTATGGGTCGCTGGGGAAGCTGCGAGGGACCTCTTAACCAAATGGCTGCGACTCCTCCTCCTCCTCCTCCTCCGCCTGCAGCCTCCTCCTCCTCCTCCTCCTCCTCCGCAGAATCCTCCCCCTGCTGCCACTCCTGGTCCGGGCCATCCTGTGCCACGACGTGGTCGGGAGAGGCCGCCTCTGGAGTAGGTAAAACCTCGTCCTCAGACTCACACTCAGACTCCGAGTCTGCCTCAGGAGACGGTGCTGGAGCCTGCCTCCCTCGCCCCCTGCCTCCACCCTGTCTCCCCCGACCCTTGCCTCCACCCTTCCCCCGACCCCTACCTCCACCCGTCCCCCTGCTGGACCCCTCATCGGCAGAGGACCCTCCACCTGCACCGGGAAGCCGTCTCAAAATCCCCGCTAACGACTTGGTGACACCGCCCACCATCTGCAATTACAAAGAGAAAATCAATCAGTACAGATAAACAAAATGTACTTAGAAATAAATGCAATTGAACAAATCATAAATTGGAAATAACATGGTATTGCAAATAATAAATGCGGAACATACATGTATTAGAAATAATCATCGTGGTTGGGATTCACTGGATCATAAGTCTCATCATCATTATCACGGTTGTCAAAATTTTCATACTCATTCTCCAACGGAGGAATGTCCTCATCACTGTCATCGCCTAACTGTAATCGCTCTAGTAACTCTAAGTCCTTCACACCACATACCTCATCTCCAGCGTTCTCTTCATTGTCTACTTCCATTTGGATCGCTTCGGTTAAGTCTATCTCAAAATTCCCTTCTAGCCCATCTTCTTGGAAAAACTCCCCGACATATGTATTTGGGTCAATGTTGTAATCTTCATTGTTTGGAACCGGTATTTTACCGTGTGGCGATACCTTGTACACAACATCCCACCCCCGAAGGCGTGGGTCGGTTTTACATGGGTACGAGAGATAGTAAACTTGTGTTGCCTGTTGAGCCACAATATATACGTCATCTCCTGGCAAGACGGTTGATTGTCGAATTTCGACTAGCCCAAGATTTGGAGTTCGTCTCACTACTTTGGGATCAAACCAATGGCATTTGAATATGACTGGATTAAGAGGTTTGGATCCATGAAAAATGAGTTCGTATATTTCTTCAATTTTTCCATAGTACTCGACCCCATCATGCCCGGCGTAAAAACTCCTGAATTTGTGGTTCTTCGGTTCGGCCGATTCTTCTCGTGGCGTGTTGTGTGAAAGCGATATCCATTCACGTCATAAGCATTAAATGTTCTCACCCTATAGCCACAACCATCGGCAACCTGTCTCAACTCGGCACTCATAGACACATCAGTTTGCCCCTGCAAGTTCATGGATGATAGTTCGTTATATTATTCGCTACGATGAAAAACCCACGAGGTAATTGGGTTGGTACCTTATGTTTGAACCACGAAATGAAATCGGGTTTTTGTCCACCCGCGCCCTCTCTAAGAAGGGTCTCGCTTTCCTGCGGGGTAGGTTGCCTTGAACGACGCCAGAATAGACGATGAAATTCCCTATATCAACAACAAACACAAGGTGTTGGATGTAGAATTGTGAGTTAAAAGACTGAGGTAGTTGAAGAGTACGTACCGCAAGTACGGCTCCACCTCATCAAGGTTGGTCAACACATAAAGCATGATAGTGCGCCACTCTTCATGCCTCAAGGTTTTGTATGACCCTTCACTTGCACTTCCGAGTTGCCCTCTGAAAAGGCTGAGGTTCGATTCATCTTCACGAGCATTGTAACGAGGGTGGATTATGCACGTTTGGAAGGTTGTCAAGATAGTATTTTGTTGTGTAGTTTGAAACCTCCTCCAGAATGTATGCCTCAGCAATGGAAGTTTCAATTTTGCATTTATTTTTGCATTTGGTTCGAAGAACCTTCTGACATCTCTCAATTGCATAGCACCAACGGGACTGCACAGGCCCCCCATTCGTGCCTCATACGGGAGGTGCAGAATCAAATGCTGCATTGGATTAAAAAAACCAGGTGAAAAGATCTTCTCCAACTTACAGAGCAACACAGGTGCCATTCTTTCCATTTCTTCAATCATGGACCGAGATATTTCCTTAGCACACAGCTGGCGGAAGAAGAAGCTCAACTCAGCCAGCACTTGCCAGACATGATCAGGGACATATCCTCGAACCATCACAGGAAGAAGTCGCTCTAGCCATATGTGATAGTCATGACTCTTGAGCCCGTTGATTCGCATAGTAGATAAGTTCACTCCCCTCTTTAGATTCGCTGCATAGCCATCGAGAAACATTAACGTTTGAAACCATTCTAGAACTTCCCTCCTTTGAGGCCTCGACAGGACGAAATCGGCCTTAGGCTTTCTCCATGACTTGCCGTCTTTGGGAGGCGGTATGTCTAGCTTTGGCCTATCGCATAACCTCGCCTGATCCACTCTAGCCATAACATTGTCCTTTGTCTTATCAACCATGTCCATGATTGTACCAAAAAGTGCCTCACCAAGATTCTTTTCTGTGTGCATCATATCAATGTTATGTGGCAGAAGAAGGTCTTCCATATAGGGAAGCCTCCACAAGCCCAACTTATGAGTCCAGGCATGTTGCTCACCATATCCAACAAAACCACCTTCTTCATTGACCACGAGAGCATCTAGCTGAGCACGAACATCCACACCTGTCAACATTGCTGGTGGAGGGTCTTTAACAACGACGCCTTTCGTAAAGTTCTTGGTGTCCCGTCTGAATGGATGGTCAAGAGGGAGAAACTGTCGATGTTTGTCAAAACACGAATACTTGCCACCTTTCACCAACCAAATGAACTTCAGAGCTGCCTTGCATATTGGACATGGGAACTTGCCATGAACACACCACCCACAGAACAACGCATACGCCGGCAGGTCATGCAGAGAGTAGTGGAACCAAACATACATTTTGAAGTTTGTCTTTGTAGCTCGGTCGTATGTCCATACCCCTTCCTCCCAAGCACGGAACAAATCATCAATCAGAGGCTCCATGTACACACTCATATTTTTCCCGGGTACCCCGGAATTATCAACGACAAGAATATGTTCTGTCGTTGAAAGAGCACACCGGGGGGGGGGAGATTGAGGGGGATAACGAACATGGGCCAACAAGTGTACGGTGCAGCCGTCATTCTGTAAGGATTGAACCCATCTGTTGCCAGCGCAACACGGACATTACGAGCCTCTATAGCTTTGTCACTATGAATTGAATCGAAGTTAGTCCATGAGTCACCATCGGATGGATGTACCAGCTTCTCAGGATTGTATCGACGGCCTTGCTTGTGCCATGTCATCTGTTTCGCGGATTCCTCTGTCATGAAGAGTCGTTGGATTCTCGGTATGAAGGGAAGGTACCGTAGGATTTTCACGGGGATTGTGAGCTGCCTCTTAGTACCATCACCTGACTCTACCTCCAAATACCTAGAGGAACCACACTTTGAACAGTACTTTGCTTCCGCATTTTCTTTTCTAAATAACAAGCATCCATTCGGACAAGTGTGTATCTGCTCATATGGCATCTTAAGTGCACGAAGGAGCTTCTGTGCCTCGTACATGCTCTTTGGCAGAATGTGACCCACCGGAAGCAGGCTGCCAACAACAGTCACCATTGAATCGAAAGCATCTCGACTCAGGCCAAACTGCGATTTTACGGCCATGAGGCGCGCAACGGCATCCAGTTGAGAAACTTTGGTATGCCCGTGAAGGGGTTGCTGTGCTGCATCCATCATTTGGTAATACGCCTTTGCGGTGGGCTCTGGCTCCTCCTCCCTAGGTGCATCATCGAAGTGTGCTTCATGATAGTCATCCAACATGTCCGCTACCCCGGCATCAGCATCATAATTCTCGATGTGTTGTCTCACGACCTCGCCTCGCACACGATCGTTTTCACCATGGTAGATCCACCTGGTATAGTTTGCCGTGAATCCAAACTTGCAAAGATGTTTGCCCATGGTATCCTTTGTTTGTCGGCGTGTGTTTCCACATTTGTTGCACGGACACCACGTGCTGTCCCCACCTTTAACCTTGGCAAATGCTACATTCAAAAAGGCCTCGGTCTTCTCAATCCATTCATCGGTCAACGAACTCAGATTTGTGCGGCCCGTGTACATCCACTCACGGTCATTATCCATCCTTTAACATCAGCGGGGGTGATATTAAAAACAAATATATCTAAACGATGTCTATCATTGTCTAATAGGTAAAGATAGGTCCTAATCCCACCCGAGAATGCGTAGATGGGTACAGTTTCCATGGTCTACTCCTATCCGAGACAGAATTTCGGCAGCATCTCCCCACTGTTCTCCAAATACACGTCCGGTCAAGGAGATTGTGTATCCGGAGAAC
>CM014271.1:60556101-60609455 GCA_004135705.1 Alloteropsis semialata | reverse complement strand
TCTCTATTTGCCGAGTGTCGCACTTTGTGCACTCGGCAAACTCTCTATTTGCCGAGTGTCCCATCTGCGGCACTCGGCAAATCTGTAACAAAAATTGTATAACTCTTTTTTTTGAAAGTTGGTGCAACGAAATTTGAAAAAACATGTTAACTGCACTGTACGATGCAGATCTCGTCATTCTTCAATGATTGTTACATTATTTTATGTGGTTATTCATCAACATCCATTTATATCATTTGATTTTGAATATATGTAGTAAAAAAATTATAAAATAAAAAATGGATCCAAAAAATTACCAAAAGTTTACAAAAAAACATTTTAAGTAGTATGTTGCCATTGAAAAATGTGTTGAAGTGAAAATCGAACTGTCATGTCACTCTGTCTCCAAATTATGAACTATCTGTTGACACCGGATTTTCGCACCTGACATACTGAGTCAGATGATGACGTGGTGAGGTTGAGACTGCGCAGTGGGCCCGCTGACTGGTCAAAGCCAAAGGTGACAGAGAAGGAAGCCGATGCTGAAAAGGAGTCCGATGAAGCAGAAGTCCGACCCGATGACGAATACAAGAGGAAAGGCACGTCGGCTAAGAAGGAAGCGTATCAGATTCAGGGACTATTTCCTTTTCAGAAGGCGTATGAGAGTCCCGTTCTATCTTAAGCTTAGTTTACCTTATTTTAGTTAGTCTGGTCCGATCAGGACTCTCCATGACCAGGGTATAAATATGAACCCTCGTCCATTGTAAAACTATTCTCACAATCAATACAACCCGGCTTCACGCCAAAAACCCTAGTAGTAGTTACCGACGAAGCTCATTGGTGGACGGGCTGCATCAGTTCTGATCTCCGGCTTACCAGTAAGTTAGTCAATTTATCGAACTAGTATAGGCTTTGAATTGAGGCGCATCGCCCTTTCTCGTTTATACTGTTCAACCGATTTATCTCTGGATAATCAAGATTGATATAGATTCCCTACGTCGGAGCTAGATCAATATTGATTATTCAACAGATTATCGTTTATCGGACTACACTTTAAGCCTATATTCCCTACGTCGGAGCTAGGTATCAAGATTAGTCTAGATTCCCTACGTCGGAGCTAGAGTAATCTTGGTTACTAAAGGCAGTTTTGCGGTTTGTTGGAGTTGCTAGATTGGTTTAGATCTACGCCATGTGAATCAATTCTACTTCTTCAACGGCTTTGAGCATTGGTCTTGGTCCGATTTAAGCAATATTTATCTTACAGCATCGTTCTAGGTCCGATCCTGCTTTGTGGTTTAATCTGGTTGTTCTTTGAGTATTGCATTGGTGTAGATTCCCTACGTCGGAGCTGGATCTTTGTAATACGCTTAGATTAATCTTTGATTGTCATGCTTGGTCTAGATTCCCTACGTCGGAGCTAGATTCATCTTGATTAGTTAAAGGAAGCTTTGGTTATGCCTTATTGCTATTTGAATGTTAAGTGTGGTGTAGATTCCCTACGTCGGAGCTGGATCTCGCTTAATTATTTGGTAGCATATCTTAGAATCAGAACGAATCTGTTAATGTTTTACTTGCTTATTTTGCTTAATCTGATCAACACCTGTGCGAGCATCTTGTTTAATTGACAGATTGATGAGTCGAGTCAGATTATCTAGCTATCCGACCTGATCATAGTTGGAGAAATCTAGATTCCCTACGTCGGAGCTAGATTTCTCTGAAAAGGCTATAGTCCGATCGGCTGGTTAGATGGTCCGATAAGATGAGTCAAACTGGCAATTAGACAAGGTGGACAATGTATCGGCTTACACTGTGATTATTTAATATCTTGTTTCAAGACACAGCTGATCCATTATTTTACATATTGGCCTTGTTTTATGCTTTATTTCATCATTCAAAAGGCTGGTCTGTTATATCAATCAAGGTCCGATCCCGATTGGTCCGATTCTGAGGTCCGATTTGGTGTCTGATTGAGGTCCGATCACTCGGTCCGATTGACGTCATCAATGAAGTCCGATTTCGAAGTCCGATTGGTATCGGCCGACACGTGTCTGATTGGGTCTTGGCTAAAATTCGACGTTACTCCATCGTCTGAAATAGAGCCGGCACAATCAAAGAGCAATTTAACTGTTTTATTCCCTTGTCAATTTCAGGTCAAATTGACTGGCACGCTGCGAACCTGAACTGGAGTGTGGACTGGCACTGGAGCGAAGCAAATCTCCCTGGTCTTCGTGTGCTGCACGTGGGAGATACGACCGCCGATTTTCCGCGTCAACACATTTTTGGCACGCCCGGTGGGACACGAGAAACAAAATCCAAGATGTCGTCGTCTGATGCTGAACAAGAAACTGCAGCAAGACTTGTTGCTGAGAAAGAAGCTGCTGAGAAGGCTAAGAACGACAAGAACAAGACGCCTGAGACGGCCATGCCCATTACAAAAGCCGATCTGTCTAAAGCTCAATTGGACGCAGTTCAGGCTCAGATTGATGCGTTTGAGAAGCTGTGCCTTGGCCAATTCGGGCGTAATCGTTCAGGTCCTATACTCAAAGGTCCTCTCCCAGATCCAGAGTTGATTAAGAAGACAACTGATGCTCGGGAGTACCAAGTCAACATGACAGAGATGATTCACCAGCTGTTCATCATGCATTGATCAATCAGTCAGGCACTTTGGTGAATTCTCTGGACAATCTCATCAAGAAGGCGGTGGACGATGCTATTTGCTTGAAGGGTCCAGTGTTTATAGCAAATTCTGCAGGAGCATCAGGATCAGGAAGAGGCAAAGAAACTGCAGATAATACAATGACCGTTGCTCCACAGATGCCGATTACTCCACCACCTCCTGTTGAACTGGCCAACGGTTTTCTGTTGATGGCCGATGGAACTATTGTCGGCCCACATGGTGAAAAGTATGCCAGGACTCTGAACGAAGGAGAGAAACAACCTGTTGCTGCAAGACTACGTACAGAGATTCCTTCACATCAGCGTATGGTTGGTGATTACAATAATTATGTGATGGACATAGCTGATGGAATGCCACCTAGAAATCAACAGTCCGATTGGTCACAAAAGATAGCCGAGGTGATCCAGAATCAATTCGGTTTGAAGCCTAAAGATGAAGCGAGGTTGTATCGGCACCCGTACCCATCTTACTTTGATGCAGTGCCACTTCCTCCACGTTACAGAGTGCCGGATTTCTCCAAGTTCTCCGGGCAAGATGATATGACCACCATCGAACATGTGAGCCGATTCTTGGCTCAGTGTGGTGAGGCTGCTTCTGAGGAGGGACTCAGGCTCAGATTTTTCCCTCTGTCACTGTCAGGGCCGGCGTTTACCTGGTTTACGTCGTTGCCAGCAGGATCAGTCACAGGGTGGTCTGATATGGAGAAGCAGTTTCATAAATACTTCTTTTCTGGTCTCAACGAGATGAAGATCTCCGATTTGATTGCTATCAGGCAGAGGAACGATGAGACCGTCAAGGAGTATATTCAACGGTTTCGTGACACTAGGAATCGGTGTTACAGTTTGAAGCTGTCTGATATGCAGTTGGCCGAGCTTGCATTCCAAGGTTTGCTCGCGCCGATTAAAGAAAAGTTTTCTGCTCAGGAGTTTGAGACATTGGGGCAATTGGTTCAGAAGGTGTCAGCTCATGAGGTCCGATATCAGGAGATGAAGCGCGTGAAGTTTTCCAAACAAGTATCTTATCTCTCTGAATCTGAAGAAGAAGCTGATGTCAACATAGCTGAATGGACTAAATCCAAGAAGCCGGTGTCGCTCCCATGGATCAAGCAGAACCCTAAAAAATTTGGATTTGATATAACAAAGGCCGATAAGATTTTTGATTTGCTGCTCAGTGAAAAGCTTATCCAACTCTCTGCAAATCACTCAATTCCATCGGCCGATGAGTTGAAGAAGCGCAAATATTGCAAATGGCACAATTCAACTTCTCACGAGACCAATGAATGCAAAGTGTTCAGGAGGGAGATCCAATTGGCTATAGAATCTGGCAAGATCAAATTTGAAGACAGCAAGAAAGCCATGAAGATCGACGGTCATCCCTTTCCCAATAACTTTACTGATTTCTCCTTTCCTGTTAATATGGTTGATGCTAATGAAAAGGGGAAGTTTAAAGTGCTCACATCGGACCACGCCAAGAGTTCTGGTGCCGTTGATCCTGCAGTTCAAGTTACTGTTGAAGAGCTACACAGGAATCATCAGGTGTTTGGACGTGAATCTAATGCTCCTGGTGGGTATCGGCCGCGTGTGACTTCCCAGATGTTGATTAACAAATACAAGAGGCAGCAGGCAGCAGCCCGAGCGTGGGAAGAACGCGAGGAACGACGACGTCGGAGGCGTGAATATCAGGCAAGGCGGCTTGATGAAGAGTTTGATGATCAGCGCCGACGTGGTGACAGGTCCGATGGCCGACGCCGATATGATGAGTGGTCCGATGACCGACGCCGGTATGATGATAGGTCCGATGGTTGGCGCTGGTTTGATGATAGAGTCAATGATCGTCGTCAGTACGGTTATGGGTCTGATTGGCGTATGGACAGGCGTCAAGTTTATGACCGACACGATCAGGATGATGATCATTGGGGGTGTCCTTTCTTCGTATTCTGCTGGAACGAGAAGCTTAGACTGCCATCAAAAGCAGATTGTCCTGAATGCAGCTTCCAGTATGAAGAATACAGAGCTTCCAAGAGAGGTCGACGATCAGTTCATGAACGGATCGGCGTCAGGATTGATGATCATCATCAAAGAGATGAAGGCCGGGTTAATACTCATGGCCACAAAAATAATGAAGGCCGAGCTGATGCTCATGGCCCTGAAAAAATGGAAGAAAAGGCTCCAGTTCAGAATCGGACTAAAGAACCTCCAATGAAGCCTGGACAGTGGTGCCCCTCAGGAATTTCTAAGTCTAAAAAGAGACGTGTTCAGAGGTTGCGCTATAATGAGCAGATTCGGGAGCAAGAATTGGCAAAAGAGAAGAAGTGGCGTATCAAGATGGCCAATGATGATGATGCAAGCACATCGGCCGCAATAAACATGGTTTTGATGTTGCCCCTTGATTTTGCTGCTCCTGATGAACAGGACGACCATGAGGTCGATTATGAACTGGAAGAAGCCGCTGCATGCTTGGTTCTTGATTCAGAGAAGGCGGTCTTTGAGAAGCCAAATGCAAATGGATATCGGCACCTGAAGCCTCTGTACATCAAGGGATACGTTGATGGGAAGCCGATGACCAAGATGCTGGTTGATGGAGGAGCTGCAGTCAATCTTATGCCCTATTCCACATTCCGCAAGCTGGGGAAAGGGATTGATGATCTGATCAAGACCAATATGACGCTCAAGGACTTTGGCGGAAACGTTTCAGAGCCTCGGGGGGCAATTCATGTTGAATTGACCATCGGCAGCAAGACATTGCCGACTACTTTCTTTGTGATTGATGGCCAAGGTTCTTATAGCATGCTCCTCGGGCGTGATTGGATCCATGCCAATTGCTGCATACCATCTACGATGCATCAATGTTTGATCCAATGGCAAGACAATAAGGTGGAGATCGTCCCAGCTGATGATTCGGTTAGCATTGCTACAGCTGAATCAACAATTTGGGAGTTTGAAGGAGTTGAATGCCTGTCAGGGAAAGTATGGGATGGTGACTTCCTCAAGGTGTCCGATCAAGGACTACAGCCGATCCAAGCAGTCGGCTCTGAGACTTTGTTTTAAATGGATGATTATATAGAAGATCTTGAAGACCGAAGTGAATTCGGCAAATTAGGGTTTGGATTTACGTCGGGCGATGAATTAGAAGAAATAGATATAGGATCTGGTGATAGACCAAGGCCGACGTATATCAGTGCTAAGTTGGATCCCGAGTATAAACAGGAATTAATAAAACTTTTGAAAGAGTATTCTGATTGTTTTGCTTGGGAATATTATGAAATGCCAGGTTTAAGCCGTGATATTGTTGAACATCGGCTACCTATCAAACCAGGGTATCGACCACACAAGCAGTATCCAAGAAGGTTCAAGACTGAGATGCATGAGCCAATTAAGGCCGAAATAACGAAGCTATTTGAAGCTAAGTTTATCAGGCCATGTCGATACGCTGAGTGGGTATCAAATATAGTTCCTGTTTATAAGAAGAATGGAAAGCTACGTGTTTGCATTGATTACAGGAACTTGAACAAAGCAACCCCGAAGGATGAGTATCCGATGCCGGTGGCCGATATGCTTGTTGATGCAGCATCAGGCCATAAAGTAATGAGTTTCCTGGATGGTAATGCTGGTTATAATCAGATTTTCATGGCAGAAGAAGATATTCCCAAGACTGCATTTCAATGTCCAGGTGCTCTCGGTTTATATGAGTGGGTTGTTATGACTTTTGGTTTGAAAAATGCCGGTGCTACTTATCAACGTGCTATGAATTATATTTTTCATAGGCTGATCGGCAGGATAGTCGAAATCTACATTGATGATGTGGTAGTCAAATCAAAAGGTTATCAAGAACATTTGGCCGATTTGAAAGAAACACTGGAGTGTACAAGGCAACATGGATTGAAGATGAATCCGCTCAAGTGTGCTTTTGGTGTGTCGGCCGGCCAATTTCTCGGTTTCTTGGTACATGAGAGAGGAATTGAGGTGAATGATCGGAACCGCAAGGTGATTGATGATATTGAACCTCCAGTAAACAAGAAGGAATTGCAGAGTTTGATTGGGAAGATTAATTTTCTGAGGAGGTTTATATCAAATCTGTCGGTCCGATTGGAGGCATTTACTCCTCTTTTGAAGCTGAAAAATGAAGAAGAATTGGTTTGGGAGCCTAAACATCAAAAGGCATTGGATGAAATCAAGCAATATTTAGCATATCCGCCAGTTCTTATTCCACCACAAAAGGGTAAGCCGTACAAACTATATTTATCGGCTTTTGATCATGCAATCGGTTCTGTTTTAATTCAAGAAGTTGATGGGAAGGAACGAGTTATATTCTATTTAAGTCGAAGATTGCTAGATCCTGAAACTCGGTACTCATATGTGGAGAAGCTTTGCCTTTGTTTGTATTTTTCTTGTACAAAACTAAGGCATTATTTGCTATCGGCTGAGTGTACTGTGATTTGTAGAGAGGATGTGATCAAGTATATGTTATCGATGCCAATCATGAAAGGAAGAATTGGCAAATGGGTTTTTGCTTTGACGGAGTTCGATCTCAGATACGAATTGGCCAAAGCGGTAAAAGGGCAGATAATGGCTGATTTAGTTGCTGATCATTGTGGGCCTAACATTGATGCTGTTGAGCAATGCACTATGGAGCTTGATGAATTTGGTCCGATGAAAGAGGCTGATGTGGTTGACACAGTTCCTTGGACTATATTCTTTGATGGTTCTTCTTGCAGTGATGGTTGTGGAATCGGCCTAGTTATTATTTCGCCTCGGGGGGCAAGGTTTGAATTTGCTTTTCCAATTGAGAAATGCACAAATAATCAGGCGGAATATGAAGCATTGATGAAAGGTCTCCAGATTCTTAAAGATATCGGCGCTCGGTTTGTTGAGGTATTTGGAGATTCTTTGCTGATTATTAATCAGTTACTCAGCAAATATGATTGCAAGATGGATGCTTTGTTATCTTATTTTGAAAAGTGCCGAGATTTGATTAGTCGATTCGCCTTGGTAACTCTTAAGCATGTTCCGAGACATCATAATGAAGAAGCAAATCGGCTGGCGCAAAAGGCGTCTGGCTATCGGCCTACGTCCGATGTAATGGTACAGGAGATACCAGAAGGAGATTGGAGGAAAGAAATCGTTGAATATTTGAAAGATCCTTCTGTCAAGACATCTAGAAAAATACGCTATAAATCGATCAGGCATGTCTTGGTTGAGGGAGTGCTTTATTTTCGCTCGATTGATAGAGTCCTGTTGAGATGTATTGGACCTGAAGAAGCCAAGGTTTTAATGGGAGAAATTCATGAGGGTGTCTGCGGGGCTCATCAATCGGCGTTCAAGATGAAATGGATGATAAGAAAGAATGGGTATTATTGGCCGACGATTCTAGAAGACTGCTTTGAATATTATAAAGGATGCCAAGAGTGTCAAAGATATGGAAACATTCAAAGGGCTCCAGCATCGGCCATGAACCCTGTTATCAAGCCATGGCCGTTTAGAGGATGGGGAATTGACTTGATCGGCCAAATTTTTCCGCATTCAAGCAAGGGGCACAAGTTCATATTGGCAGCGACAGATTATTTCACCAAATGGGTTGAAGCTATTCCTTTGAGGGAGGTGAAATCGCAGAATGTTATTGAATTCGTTAGAGAACACATTATTTACCGATTTGGAATTCCACAGACGATCACAACAGATCAAGGTACGATGTTTACATCGGACGAGTTCAAAAATTTTGCTGCTGATATGGGTATCAAGCTTCTTAATTCATCGCCGTATTATGCACAAGCCAATGGTCAAGCTGAAGCCTCCAATAAAAGTTTGATCAAGTTGATTGATAGAAAGATTGAGGACTATCCAAGAAAATGGCATATTGTGCTTCCTGAAGCTCTGTGGGCATATCGAATGGCTTGTCATGGATCTATCAAGGTTTCTCCGTATGAACTAGTTTATGGACATGAAGCCGTTCTTCCATGGGAAATTCGTACTGGATCAAGACGTATCGAGCTTTAGGATAAATTGAAGGCCGGTGAATATATGGAACTCATGAATAGTGAGTCCGATGACTTGGCTGTTCGTCGGCTGCGCGCTCTCGAAAGTATTGAGGCTAATAAACTTAGAGTGGCGAGGCATTATGATAAGAAAGTTAAAGGGAAAGAGTTCAAAGAGGGCGATCTTGTCTGGAAAGTTATTCTGCCAATTGGTTCTAAGGATCCCAAGTACGGCAAGTGGTCACCAAACTGGGAGGGGCCCTATCAAGTCGTCCGATGTGTTCCTGGAAACGCTTATATTCTACAAACACTTGAAGGAGAAGTTTTTCCTAAAGCATTAAATGGGAAATATTTGAAGAAGTACTACCCTAGCATTTGGGTAAATTCATAAAGCCGATGCTATGCGTCAGGCTTAAAAGCCGATGGAAAAATCGCCTCAAGAACAAAAAATAAGAGCCGATGCGATATGCATCGCCTTAAGGGCTACATACAAACAGAGAAAAATACATTACATCATCAAGCCGTTCGATGACGGATCAGGCTGTTTGAAAAGGGGGTTGCATATATATTCATATATTTCTCATACAGAAGGATTTCAGAAGATAAAAGGATCTAGTAGGCGCCGATGTACTTTGTTCATCATTGCCGGGACAAGACTAGAAAAATAAGGGCAAAAGGAAGCGCAAGTTTGAGGAGATATTTTCTTCCTTGAGTCGAAGAAATCCGCTCTTGATGCAGTCCCTTGAAGAGCGCGCCGGTGACCGGTGGCTTTGCCCTAGCCTGTAAAGGGCACTCTATTATACCCCTCTGAAAAACTTTCCCTTTGGTGAATCATGGAGGAACCTCACGAGGATTCTGCTAGCAGAAGTTCCACCTGGATTCACTGCAGGATCAGGAAAAGGGGGGAGTACCCTATACTTCTTCACGAGAATTCTTCTAGCAGAAGAGGAGGAAGGAGTCGGATCCTGTATCAAACAGAAGGAGTTTGTGCTCTACCATGAATATTAGCTGCGCCATGGCTAAGGGATGGTGGAAGAAGAAGGTCTGAGGCAGGTATTTATAGCCGGCGGTCGATGGAAGCATTAAAGGAGAAATGGGATCCAAGGAGTGCTCGTAGAAACCGTCCAAATGAAGAGCAGTATTCTCGTGAAGATATGGCATTGATTCAGAGCTGCTGTAATGGAGGAGGGGCGTCTTTTGAGGAGCTGCGTTGAAGAGTCGTTTCGTCTGGGTCAATAGATGCATGGATACCCGTGAGGTAAATGCAGGGTTCCATATGTTATTCATTGTCAGAGATGCTATTGCTTGGAGAAAGAGAGAAAGAAGAAGATAAGCTCCATGGATTGTTGATGAGGGAAGAAACGGTCATGGCCCGAAGATCGAGGAGCCGCGCAGTGCAGCAATGGAAAGTTTCGGCACGAAAATCGGTGAAGGAGTTATGATGGCAGATACGAATTTTGGAACAAAATGATATTTTATTCCAAAATTGGGGGGCATGTGTTGACACCAGATTTTCGCACCTGACATACTGAGTCAGATGATGACGTGGTGAGGTTGAGACTGCGCAGTGGGCCCGCTGACTGGTCAAAGCCAAAGGTGACAGAGAAGGAAGCCGATGCTGAAAAGGAGTCCGATGAAGCAGGAGTCCGACCCGATGACGAATACAAGAGGAAAGGCACGTCGGCTAAGAAGGAAGCGTATCAGATTCAGGGACTATTTCCTTTTCAGAAGGCGTATGAGAGTCCCGTTCTATCTTAAGCTTAGTTTACCTTATTTAGTTAGTCTGGTCCGGTCAGGACTCTCCATGACCAGGGTATAAATATGAACCCTCGTCCATTGTAAAAACTATTCTCACAATCAATACAACCCGGCTTCACGCCAAAACCCTAGTAGTAGTTACCGACGAAGCTCATTGGTGGACGGGCTGCATCAGTTCTGATCTCCGGCTTACCAGTAAGTTAGTCAATTTATCGAACTAGTATAGGCTTTGAATTGAGGCGCATCGCCCTTTCTCGTTTATACTGTTCAACCGATTTATCTCTGGATAATCAAGATTGATATAGATTCCCTACGTCGGAGCTAGATCAATATTGATTATTCAACAGATTATCGTTTATCGGACTACACTTTAAGCCTAGATTCCCTACGTCGGAGCTAGGTATCAAGATTAGTCTAGATTCCCTACGTCGGAGCTAGAGTAATCTTGGTTACTAAAGGCAGTCTTTGCGGTTTGTTGGAGTTGCTAGATTGGTTTAGATCTACGCCATGTGAATCAATTCTACTTCTTCAACGGCTTTGAGCATTGGTTTTGGTCCGATTTAAGCAATATTTATCTTACAGCATCGTTCTAGGTCCGATCCTGCTTTGTGGTTTAATCTGGTTGTTCTTTGAGTATTGCATTGGTGTAGATTCCCTACGTCGGAGCTGGATCTTTGTAATACGCCTAGATTAATCTTTAACTGTCATGCTTGGTCTAGATTCCCTACGTCGGAGCTAGATTCATCTTGATTAGTCAAAGGAAGCTTTGATTATGCCTTATTGCTATTTGAATGTTAAGTGTGGTGTAGATTCCCTACGTCGGAGCTGGATCTCGCTTAATTATTTGGTAGCATATCTTAGAATCAGAACGAATCTGTTAATGTTTTACTTGCTTATTTTGCTTAATCTGATCAACACCTGTGCGAGCATCTTGTTTAATTGACAGATTGATGAGTCGAGTCAGATTATCTAGCTATCCGACCTGATCATAGTTGGAGAAATCTAGATTCCCTACGTCGGAGCTAGATTTCTCTGAAAAGGCTATAGTCCGATCGGCTGGTTAGATGGTCCGATAAGATGAGTCAAACTGGCAATTAGACAAGGTGGACAATGTATCGGCTTACACTGTGATTATTTAATATCTTGTTTCAAGACACAGCTGATCCATTATTTTACATATTGGCCTTGTTTTATGCTTTATTTCATCATTCAAAAGGCTGGTCTGTTATATCAATCAAGGTCCGATCCCGATTGGTCCGATTCTGAGGTCCGATTTGGTGTCTGATTGAGGTCCGATCACTCGGTCCGATTGACGTCATCAATGAAGTCCGATTTCGAAGTCCGATTGGTATCGGCCGACACGTGTCTGATTGGGTCTTGGCTAAAATTCGACGTTACTCCATCGTCTGAAATAGAGCCGGCACAATCAAAGAGCAATTTAACTGTTTTATCCCCTTGTCAATTTTAGGTCAAATTGACTGGCACGCTGCGAACCTGAACTGGAGTGTGGACTGGCACTGGAGCGAAGCAAATCTCCCTGGTCTTCGTGTGCTGCACGCGGGAGATACGATCGCCGATTTTCCGCGTCAACACTATCTTTTGAACTCAACGATACTTCGGTGGAGATGTCCTGGTTTACAAGCGTCGTATGTGAAAACTTTTTCAGAATGTCCTATATTTTTTACCATAGCCTCCTCATATGATATCATGATCTCCTGACAATTTTCATGAATTACAGAGTTCATTTGATTTTTCTATAATTAAAAAACAAACTGGACACACGTAGTTTCAGTTTGTTTCATGAAAATCAAGTTGCAAATTTACTTCTATTACATGGAAAATGTCACACAATGGAGTTAGTAACATGAATATCAATTTTCCAATAACTCTGTACCCTTATTTGACACACTTGTAGTTCAAATTTTGACTTCAACCAACAAATTCATTCTAATGAGAAAAATGTATTGAATATAGCAAACGGGCCGACAAAAATCCGAAATAGTAATATGGAGTGCAATGTATCATATGTGAAACAACAAGCAAAGTTTGGAATGATTTACATGAAATATAGAGGTCCCCTTTGCCGAGTGCCAGAAAAAACACTCGGCAAAGGGGCAGTTTGCCGAGTGCCAGGGGTTGGGCACTCGGCAAAAGGACAGTTTGCCGAGTGCCAGGGGTTGGGCACTCGGCAAACTATAACGGCACTCGACGGCCGTTAGGGCAGCTGGCCGTCTGAGGTAACCCCGTGGGCCCGTGGGAGATTTGCCGAGTGTCCCAGCACCTGACACTCGGCAAACCTCTCCTTTGCCGAGTGTCCCTGGCAAAGCACTCGGCAAAGCACACCTATGCCGAGTGCCGTGGCTATGCCGAGTGTTTTGCTCCGGGCACACGGCATACGAAGCTTTTGCCGAGTGCCCGAGGTTTTGCACTCGGCAAACTTCGTGACACTCGGCATTTTTCGGTTTTCCGGTAGTGAATGTCCCAAACAATGATGCCATTGGGGAAAAGTAGCAGCAACAAAAGTTGATGGTGATGATGCAAAAGAGGAGGATGACTATGCAGGAGACGGCAACCAAAGGTGATCAAGGATGTAGAGACCAGATGAGCTCCTATGGCGATGGCCAATACCAAAAAGAGCTCAGGTTTGCCGATCGTGAACAGAACAAGAAGTGTCATCAAACTCAATAACACAGTTCGCATCAGCAAGTTGGCCAACAGAGATTAGATTCATGGAAAGCTTTGGCACAAGAGAAACATCAGAGACATCAAACTGAGAATCGGCAAGATGGCCCTGATGAGTAATTGTGCAAAAATTACCATCAGCGGTCTGAACACAACGAGGATGAGTGATAGGCTGACAAGAATCCAAATGAGAAAAATTTGATGTCATGTGAAAAGAAGCTCCAGAATCTAACACCCAAAGAGGAGTACCTAGATGTGATGTAGCGGACATGGAGCTAGCTGACATGTATGCACTGATTGGAGCAGATATGTTGCTAGGTTACCGCTGGAATTCGGGTGCTGACTGCTGACTGCTGTTGGAACTGAGGAGCTGATTGCTGCTGGAACTGAGGAGCTGATTGCTGTGGGAACAATTGAAACTGAGGTGCCGGTTGTGCTGATGCTGCTTGGTTGCTGGAAGAAACTGAATGTGTACCCCAACGTGAAGCAGCACGCTTTGCTCTCATTTCAGCTAGCAGGTGAGGATACTTCTTGAAGCATGGCACATCGGGATGATTTCTCCTGCCATAGTGGCTGCAAGGAGTCTTTTGAGAGGTGGCGGCTGCTGCAACTTCAACACACAAGGGAGGAACAGCTAGCATTGAATGTAGAGACGCCGGTGAATTTGCAGTAAGAGTTTTAGACGTGTCTCCTCAGCCATGAGAGCAGTGTCTCTGACAATGTAGGAAGAGTAGGCCTCCCCAAAAGCTGAACACGAATGGGTTCAAACTCTGGACTGTAGACCCATCACAAAGTCAAACATGGTATTCTGTTGATCATACTTGTCTCTTGCAGTCCAAGATGGAACACAAACTTGCATAAGGAAGAAGGTTTGGGTACCATGGAGTCAAGTTGGCTTGATAGTTTAGTGAAGGCAATGTAATACTCCTCAATTGACATGTCCTGTTGTTGAAGATGATGAAGGTTCTTGTGAAGTGAGTAGCGAAGGGCAGAGCTACTTTGTTGATAGCGACCTTTCAGATAGTCCCACATCTCTTTTGTAGTGTTGTGATCGTCAAGACATGAGCGAATGCTCATATCAATACTCATGCAAATAACGGACATTACTCGATCATCATCAAGGCTCCAAGCTTTTGCCGCAGCTATGGCTGCTGGTGGATCCTCACTGAGATGTGAGGCAAGACCAACAGAGCGTAGCAGCATTTTCATAGAGAAAGCCCAATCTCTGTAATTCTGACCAGTAAGCTTCACGTCCATAACAGGTGCACCAAGGGAAACAGGGGCAAGAGTGCTAGAAGGGGCAGTAGAGGACGCCATGACAGCAGAAGGAGAGACCGCCTCAATCGGCGACGCGGAGGAAGGGCGGCGTCACCTGAATCGGCAACGCAGAGGGGCACAGGCCCAAGGCGTCGCAACAGGCAGCGACCGAAGTCGCCACTGCAACGGGCGGCGCAAGCAGGGAGAGCCACAATCAGGCGGAAGGAAGGGTGCGCCGCTGCATCCGGTCAGCAGCAGGCTCGCCGGCGGGGAGAAGCCAGCTGGCAGAGAGAAGCTGCTTGCGCCTTGCGGCAGCGTGGACACAGGCTCTGTTACCATGATACGAGAGAATGACCAGACAACTCCCATCCATTCAGTTTAGGGTTACAAGTATACAAGGTATGGGCCAGAAGGGCCATAAGGCCAGCATGGGCCAGAAAGTGGAAGAGAAGCCTATGTATGTATCTATGTATATTAACATTTCTGTCCACAAGATTCGCAAAGCACTCTCAAGAGGTATAGGTAATGGTATATCTACGACATTGAAATTGTAATGGCATATTCCCCTAAAAAAAGAAATTGTAATGGCATATTTACAATATCATGAGTAATGGTATATCTCCAAACTGTGATAATTGTAGTGGCATATCCAATTAACCCTATAAAGTATATATATATATTATTATAAGAAGGTACTCTCTCCGTTCCAAATTACAATATTGTTTGACCTTTTTGACTCTAATTTTGACCGCTCGTCATATTCAAAAAATTATGTAAAATATCACATATTTTGTTGTGGCTTGCTTTATTAATAAAATTTCTTCAAGAATGACTTAATTTGACTATATTTATACAAATTTTTTGAATAAGACGAGCGGTCAAACCTGGGGTCAGAAAAAGTCAAACGAATTGTAATTTGGAACAGAGGGAGTATATATTTCAAAAGAAAAGAAACATCTAAATATAATTCTTCTTACCTTTTTATTATGACTAGTATAATTTAGTTATACATAACAACCCCTAAAAATTTTAGGATTTACAGCTCAGCCCAGCAACACAAATGCATTATATATAATATCCACAACTCAATCCCACACAGGTATGAGAATTGAATCAGTAAAGCATAGCCCTTGTATTTAAATTAATCTCATTAACATCTAAACCAAGGACTAATTAGTTATACAGAACCGTTTATGATAGGATTGTGCCCATTCATCTGCAATTAAATGAATTTACTTAAGGAATATTTACTAAATTGAATTTACTTAAGGAATTGAACTGTTTATGATAGTATTGTTCCAAAGAAACGAAATGAAGATTATAGTTTGGACTATTGCTCCTGAAACAGCTCCATTGCCTCCTCTGTTTGACCCCACCGGTAAATCTTGAGCCTCCCTCCTGGTCTGACATGCCGGGACCATTATTTACGGAAAAATCATTTTGATTTCATGCTGAAACATTAAAATAATATTAGCCCACCTAGCGCAGCATCGCGATTCAGCTTGGAGCCTAGAGGATGGAGGTGAAAAGCCTGATTAGTTGTTGCAGGCTTGCAGCTGCCAGACACTCTAACTGGTGTAGTTCTAGCCGGATGGCAGCAGCAACCAGCAATCTCTTCTGATTAGGAAGAACTTGGTGAGAACTTCAATGCATTTTTCACTTGTTTCAGGGTTCTCCTTGTAATTTGTGGGACTAAACATCTACCTTTAATTCATAAAACTCCAACCCGGTTCGTTGAAAACAGAAGATATACTCTAGTTGCAAGCATGCAGTACTATGGCACATCAATCAGATGCAAAGAAACTAAACTCATCTTATAAATTTAGTTAGTGAAAAAAGATGCTCATTTCAAAATGTAATCTTCACGGACATATATATAATCTCACTCTCTGCATGCGACTAATTTTGAAATAGTAAGTTCACGACATCGCAAAAACCTTGAAATTGATATGGCACCAGATTCTTCACACAACACTTAACATGCATTCAGACTTTTGGCAACACAGATTCACAAAGTTGATACAACATACATTGAGTTTTCATAGTAGAGTCCAGAAGACACAAAGTATCAAAACCAAATAGCACTATCTATGTAAGTTCAGCTAATCTACAATAACATCAAATGCGTAGAGTGATATTATGCTACTAGGTAATATTCGACCAAAACCATTTTTACCAAACTTCTTACCATTACAGTCTAAGAACTCAAAATATGGGGTGGTCTCCTCAAATCCAAAACCAGTTACAACTACCACATGGGTAGGAATGCCTCCGAATCCTTGTCCTTCTTCTTTCTGAAGCACTGGATCATTCTTATCATAGGCATATATGTGCTCTCCTCCATCAAGAAGCTCGTAGTAGTTCTCGCTTATAGGGAAATGTGCAAGTATAACTGTTCTGCTAAGCATATTTTTTATTGCACCCTCCATATTGTGCCGATCCAGGCCACATGGAACATCATCACGAATGATGTCCACATTACAGAACTCGTAGAATTGACTTATCTTAAATCGTTTGACATTGAAATTTCCCTGTACAACAATACAAGATGACAAAAGCAAACTTTAACTTTTGAGAACAACAGTACAAGATGGTATCAATGCATACTTTTGATTCAGGGGTGCGCGTGATTCGGTAAATGCTGCAGTTCTTTCGATTGGCTCCCAACATGAGAAGAAAGTTTTGTGAAACTAGCGATATTTTCATTACAATATGAATTCACAGGGATGCTGGTTTCAGGCAAAGATAGGTGACCAGCATGATCATAATAGAGACAGTAATGAAAATATTTGGACACAAATACGTATAACAACATGACCTGTAAATCAAGTTGAACTGTCTAAAATTTGAAATATGCTAGAAACTTCAAGTTGAACTGAATCTCAAGTTACTGCCAATTTGGTTCAATCAAATTTTCTAAGCAATATCAGAATTTGAAAATTTCCACTCAAAAGTGATTGCTTCATTTAGAACATTTCTCATGCATGAAAATAGTTTTTTTCCCTAAGTTCCAACATTGGAGAAAAATGCATAGTGCCATTGGAGCAATGCAGAATCACCTCAACCGATAAGCAGTTGGTTATTGACACAAGGGTCTAGGATGGTAATTGGAAGGATATATTGATTTGAAGCACTTGAAACATAGTAAACTGATAAATCTTCTTTTAAAGTAAAAGTTCAACTTTATATAGTGTATAAATAATCTCGGCTATAAATCATAACGGCGATATACATTTCTGTTTATATTTGTTGATTAAATTCTGGAAAATCAATTTTGGTCAAACAAAATAAGTTTCTCAACTATATTTTTTTATCATGACCACACAGCTACATAGATGTGCCGGCAGTTTGGCTAGTTGCAAGTTCAAACAGGCAGAAGTAAAATGTTAATGCAGTACCAAGAATGTACCTTTTTGTAGTCAAATTTTCTCCGAATTCCACGATACTTAACCACGCGAAGGGCAGCACTAATGCGACATGGATTATATTCATCGACCATGTCATACAATTCTTCCCACGCTAACTCATCAACCTCAACTCCACAAAGCCTATTTGCAGCTTCCAGTGCGGTGGCAATGGAGCAGTAAACACAGCTCCCTTCAACAATTAACACATAGAATGTGTAGTAATATTCTTGTCAGATTTGTAAGATTGGTAGAAATAGACAATTCTCTTATGAATAACATGTACCTGAGACTTTATGGTCACGGCTACGAGCCTTCGGTAGGATCTTTGTACGCTTCATGTGATCTACATGAGGACGTAACACCCCATTCCATGTGAACCTTTCATGAGACCGCTCATACCAAATTGGTTTAATCACCCCTGCTGCCATATTAGTAAAAAGTGCAAACCCATATGAGTAAATTTAACCAATAGTAACCACAGAAATTACTGCAACAAAAGTACAAAACAACTACTTCTTTACAATTTTATATCTTCAGTAACTTAAACAACACAAGCCCAAATTGGTTAAAACAATTAAAATCCTGACGCTTCTATGAGTTCCAAATAAGATTTAGTTTAGTAATATGTTTTAACAATACATACAACCTCTGCCAAGAAAATGAGAGAAAATTTATGTGCTGCTAAGCTCTACACGACAAAACTATGACAATCACTATTGACTACAAGCCTCCCCTAGCTAAGAGAGTCGTAAATATAAATGGTAGCGGTCATAGGTGGACTGACTCAATACATTGTCCTTAACTTTTGGAGAAACAACCCTAAAGAAACAAAAGCAGGGGCGGAGCTACAGCTTGCCATCGGGGTCCGCCGACCCCGATGAATTAAAAAAAAATCAGTGGCAAATCACTGTATATAGCTGTTAATACTATAGAATGACCCCATCATCTTCTACACAAGACCCCAATGCTATTCTAGTCTGGCTTCGCCCTTGAACAAAAGGTAAGAATTCTAATCCATGCACAGATTCAGTCAGGTGCTATTCTAACATAGTTGGTCCAATCCCCATGCCGTGCAAACCTATATGCTTCACGGATCATGATCAACATGAGCAGGCACAACTATCCTCACAAACACATAAAAGCTCTACCACTAGCCTGGCAGCATCTTCCAATTTAACCAATCGGACATAATATATACTATCAGCCTTGGATCGATGTTAATTAGCAAAAGCAAACCTTGGAAATCGGCAGCGGTTGGTGGTCCATCTCCATCAGCTGGAACCTCTGGAGCCCCATCAGCAGCCTGGCCCATACCGAGATAATCACCCCCACGACCACCACGGCCTCTTCCACGCCGGCCTCCTGCTGCCCCGCGCCTGCCGCCTGCGCCTCGAACCATTTCCACCCGTCTGACGGCGCGGGAAATGGCCGCCGACCCAACGCCTGCACGCGCCACAAGGCCAGCCATCATCATCACAGTCCACGGCTCGCAGGCCAAGGCAACGCAACCCAACAACAGAACGCGAATGGACGAGCGGGTGCGGAAGGCGTACCTAGCGTGGCGATGAAGAGCACCCGAGCGTCCGGCGTCGCCGAGAACGGGCACGACAGCGCTGGAGGAGCCTTCGCCTGCTAGAGTGCCGGCGCCGTGCCGCGCCGCGCCGCGCCGCCGCGAGGGGTGGTTTTGGGGAGACGAAAACGACCTGCGCCGCCGCGAGGGGTGGTTTTGGGGGAGATGAAACCAACCTGCGCCGCCGCTCGAGGAATTTTCGAAGCAGAGCAGTGTTCTGGAACTCCAGACGGCCCAACAGACACCACTCACATATGGGCCGGTCGGAAGCGGATTCGACTCAGCATTAACTTCGGATTATGGTCTCAAAAAAAATTAACTTCGGATTAAAGATGTTTTTGGTAATAAAAAGAGTTAAATACATGATTAGTGCATAAGCATACTTAGATAAATAATAACTCTAATTGCTCAGCAACACCAATTTGATAGGTGGATACAAATATGTCACCGTGGTGATACACGTTAAAAATGTTATGTTGGTAGATGGTAGCATACGATATTTTTTCATAAAAAAGTCCTTGCTCCTTCGAGATTGGCAGGTGCAAGTTCGGGCACGGCTAGGCCGCCCTTGCGTCCTTGGGCCACGAGTACAACGGCTGGCCCAGCCCCGCGAGCCGCGACGGCTAATCCCAGGGAACGCAGCCCTTCGTCGGTGAGTCCCACGATGGCGAACCTCAGGGAGCGTA
The DNA here is from genome assembly GCA_004135705.1 of Alloteropsis semialata. NCBI lineage: Eukaryota > Viridiplantae > Streptophyta > Magnoliopsida > Poales > Poaceae > Alloteropsis > Alloteropsis semialata. The sequence goes on along the minus strand of CM014271.1, from coordinate 60,589,468 downwards.
GCCCTCGCCGGCGAGCCCTGCGACGGCGAATCCAAGGAGCGCAGCCCTTCACCGACAAGCCCTGCGATGGAGAATCCCAGGGAGCACAGCCCCTCGCCAGAGAGCCCCGCCACGGCGACACCTAGGGAGTGCAGCCCCTCGCCGACGATCTCCAGGGAGCGTAGCCCCTCGCCGGCGAACTTCAGGAAGCCCAGCACCGCGACGGCGAGTCGGCGACTCCCAAGGAACGCTCCAAGGGACCCCCAAGGAACGCTCCGATGTGGAAAACTGTCATACGCTAGATCTAGCAATTGGACTAAGTTTAAGGGACGATAAAAAGACCATACTGCCCTTGTTCACAAAGGAATCGGAAAAAATCTGATTTTGTATTTATTATTACACAGTCTAACACCCAGTTCCAGCTATGAGATATGGGTATCCCTGAGCCCACTACCGACCGGCACTACGTGAGAACAGCAGATTAGTAACGGGCATAAATCAACATTGGTAACGGGCATAGCACCCGTTTTAACCCTTTTTGGGTTACTAATAATAGGTCAAAGGTAACGGAATGACTATGTTATTGGTAGGTAACGGGCATCAGTCTATGTCCGTTACCAATGTGGAATTAAAAAACAAAAAATAGAAATTGCAAATAGTATTTTTCTTTATTTTACATGCACAATATACTCAATTCAAAGGTGTCCAAACACAACATGGATACACAGGCAGATTCAAGTTCACATTGAGCAATAATGTCTAACTATCTAAAGCATATAATCTCTTACTGTGTCCTGTACCATAGTCTGAATCTCTGTTGTGACAATGAAAACAAAGGAAAAAATGTTAGCAGTGTACTTGAATTAGACCAAAACGAGGACTGAAATGTTAGTAGTGGAGACATGAAATTATATGAAAGAAGCTTTAGAGCAGCACAACAAAGTGAGTTCTCTTCTAATTAGGTCTGAACCATATTAGGTGCTTGGAAAATTAAGTGTAGTACAAAGGATGAATATAACAAAGTCACTGCAACTTAACTCGCTTCCATCGAAAACCTTCAGTGCACAATTGCCCAATACTGTTGCTATTGCATTGACAGCTAACAGTGGCAAAATCTAGCAATCAAATACATCCTGCAACCAAAATCTTGCATCAAACACTAATTCACAAAAATCTGTACATATATGACATATATGACAAAGACAAAGTCCTGCGATTGCCCTTTGCCTACAAATTTACCATCTGGGCACCTTGGGTGGACTGCCGGACTAAACCTCCGACAGTTGGCGCGCCAGGTAGGGGTAATCGCGGGGCATTACAGTTAGCTCGATGGCAGATCATCGCGATGTCATCTTCCCCGAAAGCCTCAAGGATTGCTTTGCGCATCTTGAGGGCATCAGCTTCTTCGCCGAGATCCACTCCACCACCTCCGATTCAGGCTCATCGCCCGACTTCTCCACGCCGACTAGCTCCATGCTGACCTCCTTGCTGATTTCAACGTCAACCATCGCTCCGCTCCAGCAGCGGCTCGACGCAATGACCCTTGGCGACCAAGCTCCGTGCTTGACCAGCCGCCCGAGACTCCCACCACCCAGCGAGCTCCCCACCGGGCTAGATCGCGTTCAAGGCACCCTCTCCGAGTGCATTGCCATGTCAGAGGAGGCCCTGTGCCGACCTCACGATCGGCAACCGATGGGACTGCGCAACGCTTCGGCCAACTACTCGGCGCGGGTGCGTAGAAGCATGGACCAGATCCAATCTGAAAACCCACCCGCTGCCACCCAGTCCCCGGACTGCGGAGAATTCCAAATCGCTACCAGTGTGCTCCTGCCGGCTTCGGCTGACCCGAGCAACGATTCAAGCAACACCACGCCTCTGGGGCATGAAGTCTTCGTTTCTGAGGATCAGCCTACTCAGGATGGGGAAATCAATTCGGCCGGGGACCGCCGTAGCGAGCGCAACGCCGACCGAGCTCGCCGGCGCAAAAAAGAAGCCCTACCACCTCAGCTAGCGGCCGGGGATGCAGCAGCTGACGTGGCCGCCGTAGAGATCCCTCCTGGGGCACCACTCAGGCAACAACCCGCCGCTCGGGGCCCTCATGGAGTATGCCCGGTCAACCTTGACGTGGCATTTGCTCGAGTACCTTTCTGCACGCCTCAGGCCAACATTGCGGCCGCCTTCGCTGAGTTGGAACACATGGCCGACACCCCCAAGGTGCAATGCGCCCGAGCTCGCCTGGAAGCTGCTCAGGAGCAGGTCGAGCGCTCGTATTGCGCCAGATCCCGATCTGGGCGGGCTAATTCGGCTCGTTCTTCAAGCCACCGCTCTGCTCATAGCAGATCGGACGGGGATCATCCTCGCCAGAGGAACCCACCACTGCCCGTCGTCAAAGAAGAGGTGGCCCAGAACCACCATGAGGAGGAAGAGGAAGAACAGTGCAACCCGCGCAAGGCGGACAACCGCCGTAACCGCTATCAAGAACAGTGCGACAGGCGCCAACGGCACTACTACCCGGCCGACTCCCAGGAAGGTGATCTTCGAGATCGTCTGAGGGACAACGTCCGAGACATCCGTGCCGACCTCAAAGCCCGGCATCGCGAACGCGGCGCGGCTGAACTCGAGCGTCGCGAGCGTTACGATCGGGATTATGGCCGACCCGACCGCCAGCCGATTGGAGAAGCCAGCAACACAGCTGCAGAAGAAGCTGAGCGTCGCGTAGTCCATGAGCTCATAGAATGCGAATAATACGACACACGGTACGACCCCCCGAGCGACGATCGCCGCCAACGGCACGATGATGCTCGACCCCGAGTCGATCAAGGCCGACCTCCTCATCGCAATCGCCGTGATGATGAGGAGGATGTGTTTGATGGGTTCGCCGCTTTCTCTGCCCGGCTCCGCGCCGTCCAGTGGCCCGAGTCCTTCAAGCCGGCCCAAGTTGAGAAGTTCGATGGTCACTCCGACCCAAAGCTGTGGCTCAAGACATACCACACGGTGGTCAAAGCCGCCCACGGATCCAACGACCAAGCCACCGCCTACTTCCCTATGATGCTAGGCAAGGAGGCGCAGCTGTGGCTCGAGGGCCTCCCTCGGGACACCATTGATAGCTGGGCAAACGTCTACCACGCTTTCACAAAGAATTACCAAGCAAGCTACACTCGGGCGGGCTCCAGATTTGATCTGGATAACGTCAAGCAGAGGAAGGGTGAAAGTCTCCGCGACTACACCGATCGCTTCTTCAACAATCTGAACAAGCTCACCGATGTTGAAGATCGAGATGTTATCGACGCATACAGACGAGGCCTCATCGATAACCAGCTGTTCTGAGCGCTCTTCAAAACAAACACCACAACGGTCTCCGACTTGATGGATGTGGTCAATCTGGAGGTCCGAGCCGACCAAGCCGAGCAAGCCCAGTTCAAGGGCAAGTAGAAGCGCCCGGAAGATGATGACCGAGTCGAGAGCTCGAAGTGCCATGAGCCGCTACGCGGACGCAAGGCTGGCCCTGAACCCCTTGTAGCCTTGGCAGAAGAAGAAGGCCGGGTGGAACCCAGGTTCCTTTCGGTAGAGTTTCGCGACACCTTGAACGACCAGTGCCCCTTTCACAAGGACGCCAAGCATACTCTCCGTGACTGCCATGCACAGCTCAAAGAGCTTGGAGCCATGCCGCCGACCAAGAAACAGTGCTACAACAACAATTTGGCTGCCGCTACAACAACTACCACCGCGACGGCAACAACGGCGGCCAGCGTGATGACTACCGCCGCAGAGAAGACCGCGATCGCCGAGACGACTACCGTCGTGGCGACAACTGCGATCGTGAGGCTCTGGCCCGCCGAGAAGATCCACGTCATCAAGACGACGAGCGCCGACCTGCTGCACCAGCAGAACCTCCCAGGCGTGGTGCTAACGGCGACTTCCAGCACGCCGACTGCCATGTCAACGTCATCATTGGGGGGCTCGACGCCTTCCCAGATAGATGCAAGGGCAAGCTTCACAAGCGTGAAGTAAAGATGGTCTCCACCAAGCCCGTGGTATACCTCCAGTGGTCAGAGACGCTCATCACCTTCAGTCGCACCGACCACTGGGTATACTTACCCGAGCCGGGGTCCTACCCACTCGTCGTTGCTCCTGTCGTCGAACGAGCCCTCCTCTCCAAGGTCCTGGTCGACGGGGGGAGTGCCCTGAACATCATCTTCACCAGCACCCTCAACAGCATGGGGTTCGACTACAGCCGACTTCAGAGTGCCGAAGATCCGTTCTTTAGCATCATACCTAGAAAAGCTTCCTACCCGATAGGAAGGGTCGCCCTGCCAGTTACATTCGGCATGGCCGACAACTACCGCACGGAGTTCCTACACTTCGAGGTGGCCGACTTCTAGAGCTCCTACCATGCCATCTTCGGCAGACCCGTGTTGGCTCGGTTCATGGCGATTCCGAACCACACTTACCTGGTCCTGAAGATGCCGGTACCCAAGGGAGTCCTCTCCATTCGTGGAGACATCAAGACCTCCTTCGAGTGCGACGGGGAGGCTATCAAGATAGCCGAGTTGTGCCAGCAACTCGGCAACAACACATTGCTGATAGAGGTAGCCCCCAAGGCGGCGACCGGCGAGCCCGTTCTCCCAGAGCAGCAACCCACGGCGCTAACGCCCGTGGAAGCCTCCAAAGCGATCAGCTTGGGACTCGACGACCCCTCCAAGACGGCCCTCATAGGGCCAGGGCTCACTCCTAAATAGGAAGACGCGCTCACCTCCTTCCTCCGGGACAACTGGGACATCTTCGCATGGAAGCCATTAGACATGCCAGGAGTCCCGAGGGAGAAGGCCGAGCACTCCTTGGATTTGAGCAAGAACGCGAAGCCTACTAAGCAGAAGCTGGGCCGATTCACTCAGGATCGTAAGGAGGCCATTAAGGTGAATTGAATAAGCTCCTAACTGCCAGTTTCATTAGAGAATGCAAACACCCCGAGTGACTTGCAAATCCTGTACTTGTAAAGAAGAAAACCGGTGAATGGAGAATGTGCATTGACTACACGGATCTCAACCGCTACTGCCCTAAAGACCCCTTCCCTCTCTCGCGAATCGTCCAAGTCGTGGACTCTATGTCCAGCTGCGTGCTCCTGTGTTTTCTAGATTGCTACTCGGTTATCACCAGATAGCCCTCAAGATGTCCGATCAGGACAAAACGACGTTCATCACCCCGCACGGCATCTATTGCTACAAGACGATGACCTTTGGGCTAAAGAATGCTGGCGCTACATACCAGAAGGCAATCTAGGGTTGCTTGCAAAGCCAAATCGGATGAAATGTTGAAGCTTATGTCGACGACATCGTCGCCAAGACGTACGACACTGATTCCCTCATCGCTGACCTCCAGGAAACCTTCAACAACCTACGCCACTTCCGATGGAAGCTTAATTCGATGAAGTGCGTGTTTGGTGTCCCATCAGGAAAGCTCCTGGGCTTCCTGGTCAGCCAATGTGGCATCGAGGCGAACCCAGTCAAGCTGGACGCCATACGCAACCTCGAGGAACCCAAGTGCAAAAAAGACATCATGAAGCTCACAGGAATGATGGCGGCCCTAAGCCAATTCATCAGCAAGCTCAGCGAGAAGGGACTCCAGTTCTTCAAAATACTCAAGAAGGCAGACAAGTTCGAATGGGCACCAGAGGCTAGCAAGGCCCTGGCCGATCTCAAGGAGTTCCTAGTCAACCCCCCAGTACTCACGGGTTCGACCCCTGGGGAGGAGCTGCTGCTCTACATCTTGGCTACTACACATGTAGTCAGCACAGCCTTGGTCATCGAACGACCAGAAGAAGGCCACCCATACAAGGTCCAGCGCCCTGTATACTTTGTCAGCGAGGTACTCGGTGACTCCAAGGTCCGATACCTCCACCCTCAGAAGCTGCTCTACGCGCTTTTGATCACTGCCAGGAAGCTACATCACTACTTCCAGGCCCACGTCATCTGGGTCATCTCGAATTTCCAGCTTGGAGCCATCCTTCACAACAGAGACGCCAATGGCCGAATAGTAAATTGGTCCATCGAACTTGGAGTGCACACCATCAACTTCGAGCCTAGGGAGGCCATCAAATCCCAGATCCTTGCCAACTTCGTGGCCGAGTGGACAGAGATACAGGCGCCGACCCCAGCAGAGCAACATTAGAAGATGTACTGACGGCGCCCTCAACCCTGAAGGAGCTGGCGCAGGAGTGTTGTTCATCTCCCTGGAGGGGCAGCACCTAAAATACGTTCTCCAGATACATTACCAGGCCACCAACAATGGGGCCAAGTATGAAGCGCTTATCCATGGTCTCTGGATCACGATGTCAATCAGCATCAAGCGGCTGATGTGCTACGGCGACTCCAAGCTGGTCGTCGTGCATGTCAACAAAAATTGGGACACAACAAAAGAAACCATGAGTGCATACTGTGCGGAGGTCCGCAAGCTTGAAGCCCACTTCTATGGGCTCGAGCTCCACCACGTCCTACGAGAGGACAATGTCGCCGCTGACGTCCTATCAAAGTTAGGGTCCACCAGAGCCTAGGTACCAGTCGGCTTTGTCCAAGACCTGCGCAGCCCATCCATCAAGATGCTTGAGGATGGCAGCCCCATGCCCGATCTGGAGCCACTCCCGAGTGACCTGTAGAAGCAGACTGACGCGCCCCCTTCATTGCTTTTCTCACGGAGAGCCGGTCACCGGGCACAAAGGAAGAAATCGAAAAGCTGATTCGGCGCTCGACAAAATTTGTCGTTATTGGTAAAGCCTTGTACAGAAAGGCCAGCTCCACAGGCATACTCATAAAGTGTGTCCTCCATGACAAAGGCATCAGCCTCCTGCGGGAAATCCACTCGTGCACGTGTAGCAACTACGCAGCCGCCGGGACCCAAGTTGGCAAGGCTTACAGGGCGGGGTTCTACTGGCCAACATCCATCTCCGATGCAAAAGACTTGGTGCATCATTGCACCGGCTGCCAATTCTCCAGAAACAAAAGCACTTGCCAGCACAGACGCTCCGAACAATTCCTCCATCCTGGCCATTCTCCGTATGGGGACTCGACAATGTCGGGCCATTCAAGACCGCTCTGGGCGAATTCAAGCACCTCTTGGTGGCAGTCGACAAGTTCACCAAGTGGATCGAGTACAAGGTTGTGGCCGATACCAAGTCTGCCACAGTGTTGGTATTTCTTAGCATCACCACTTAGAGTAGTGATGGTACTAGAGATACTTAATCGTAAATCTAGACATTACAGATATTAGCATTTTACCCGGGAGTAATCCAGAGTATCGTTATTTGTTTATCCGCAGGGAAAGCGTTTAGTTAAAAGAGAGATGTGCCATCCAATGCTTTTACTTACAACAATATTAATATATCATAATCTAAGCAGGGGTAAATGATATAGAAATGAATGAGTAGGTTGACACACAGAAGTTCATTGCTCATCATTATGGTAGTCTTAGTTAGTATAGTACACTAGTGAAGATTAATAAGGGTTCATTAGCATCATACATATGGGACTTGGATATACTACAGTACCCTATACAAGCTCATTCAATGATCATATGCAAGAGGACATATCGAGGTATCCAGTGGTTCCCTCATCAAGGGACGACAGTAGGACGTCTTATCATAAAGGCCTAATACCCACTCCCGAACGTGGAGGATTACAATGGACGGACAGGGCTGTCACCACCTGCCGCCTACCTCTTCTAATCCGTGGGGCAGCGGTACCCTCAACAGTATTCCATATCCCAAACACCATGCTTGCAATATGTAATACAACTCTATCTATCACGTTAATAAATAGAGCAACCAAGAGGCACATTGAGCCAATGTCATAACATACATTCACTTGAATAAGGTGCAAGACATAAGTAGTATATGCTAAGTGGATAAGGTATAACTGAGGCTTACAACATAAGTATGAAGGTATTTTCATTAAGCTCAGAGTACTACAAGTAAGTAAGAAAATACAAGAACTGAACTCTAGAACTTACCAAGACTCCTCCGGAAGCCCTTTAGAAGATCTAACCCTATGACTATCACTACTAAGACTAAGACTAAGCTTGTAGCAAAGGAGAGCTCTTCTTCTGGTGTGTGTTGAGTACGGCGCCCTTTGCAGGTATTTATAGCATCACAAAGGCGGTTGGAGCCGACCAGAGGCGGTTGAGGCAGTTGGAAGATGGGCCTAGGTCGGCCGAATCCCCCAGGTTGGCCGACCCTTGGATCCACCGTCTTCAGCACTTCACGGCTCCGATGTACTCTCCATGGCGGTTTACAGTTGTGGGTCAAAGGAGGGCCGAGTCGGGCGCACGGGGAGATCGATCGACCTGGCTGGGTTGGCCGACCCCCTATAACCACCTTTAGGGCCCATCTTCCTCTGGGAGACTGATATGTGGGTCCTGAGGTCGGTTCCAGGTGGGTTCTGTCGATTTGGGTACACTTAGCTCTGGTTGTGGGCCCTTCAATCCATGGGATGGACATGTGGCTCATCTTTCACCATTAACTTCCACCGACCATGAATCAACGTTCACGATCCTTCCTTAGTGTGCTTCTTGACCTGTGTAGGAAATGGGCTCCATCGGGGTTCAGTCCAGGTCGCCCGACCTAGCCAGGTCGGCCGACCTGGGCCTGTGCCCAGTTTCGTCCATCTTTTGCACCGTAGTCCCTGTACTCAAATATATTCCAGATATGCATGGTACAACCTTATTTGAATACAAATGCCTAAGTTATGCTTTGATCTTTATTGGTTTCTGAGCCTATTGACGGTTGGATTTTATGTTATAAGGACCGTCAACACACAGCCGCCAAGTTCATCGAGGAACTGACCCACCGATTTGGCATCCCTAATCGCATCGTCACCGACCTCGGATCCGAGTTCACAGGACATGAGTTCTGGGACTTCTGCCAGGACAACTGCATCGACGTTTACTACTCTTCCTCGGCGCATCCCAGGTGCAACAGCCAAGTCGAGCAGGCCAATGGCATGGTCTAGGACTCGCTCAAAAAGGCCATGTACGATGACCTCAACAAGCACGCGGGCCGGTGGGCCAAAGAAGTGCCTCACATTATATGGGGCCTAAGAACACAGAAAAGCCAAGCTATAGGTTACACCTCATTCTTCCTGGTTTACGGCTCCGAGGCCGTCTTACCAGCCGACCTCACCTATGGTGCCCTGCGCATCCAGCACTATGAAGAAGGAGAAGCGGAAACAAGCCGACAGTTCGACCTTGACAGCGCTGAGGAGCATCGACTAGCTGCCATGATCCAACACGCCCGGCACGAGCAACAAGTGCGACGCCACCACGACAAAAACGTCTGGGAAAGATCCCTAAACATTGGCGACCTGGCCCTGCGCCGAGTCATGTCCACCAAGGGCCAGCACAAGCTGTCGGCCCCCTGGGAAGGCCCCTTCATCGTCAAGGAAGTCGTCTCGCCAGGAACTTAGCGCCTCCAGTGGGCTAACGGTGATCCCATCCCGAACGTGTAGAACATTCAGCACCTGACAAAGTTCTAACCCTAAATGTCTTAAAAGATATGTATTCTTCCTCTAATATTAATAATAAAGATGTCTTCTTTCTTGCCAATGACACCGGTTCATAAGGCCCGCCATTCACCTTTTTACCGACATCCAAGCCGATGCTCGGGGACTGGGTCCGATCCAAACAAATCTATCATGACCACAGGGAGAGTCCCCGCTGACTCTGACTTCTGAAGTCCTTGCCCCGGTGACAGCCGAGCTAACCCGGACGGTCCGAGTCCCCAACCATGAAACCCTGAGCCCCATGCTCAACCCGCTGTTGGCGGTTCTTAATGACAAAATATTATTGCAAACAAAGATACAAAAGAACGATAAAACAAATAGACATAGGGTTATTTACTAATGAATTTCACAAGTTTTGGTGCATATGTGCTTACAGGAACAAAGTGGCAAAAGAGTGACGAAATTGGGCCCAGGGCCAGGTCGCCCGACCTCTCCTGGTCGGCCGACCTGGGCCCAGGCCCAGGGAGGTTTGACTTTAGCTCACCAACAGAAGCACACTTGAGAGTGATCAGGGATGTTGAGATCAGGTCGGTGGAATTGAAGAGATGGGATTGGACCACGTGGCAATCACTTGGATCCATGGGCCCACATCCCTAACTTAACCGACATATCTTCGACATTACCCACCGAAAACCGACCAAGGGACCCACAGTAGAGTGACCCTGACAGAGTAGGGCCGAGGGGCCACAGCCCTGGGTCGGCCGACTGAGCCAGGTCGGCCGACCTGGCCGCGCGACCATTTCGCCACCGCCTTCAGGAGCAACTGTCAACCGCCTCCAGGAGCCCATCTGTACCGTGGAGAATCTACGTCGGTTGATCTGACGGTCGGCCGATCCCCTCTAGTCGACCGACCTAGGCCCACCTCCGGACTGCCTCAACCTCTGCAAACCGACTCCAAACTGCCTCTCCAAGCTATAAATAGCTGGACTCGGGGCAGGGCTAAGCATCATGGAGATGAAGTGAAGATCCAAGGCAAAGCCCTTCTCATATTTAGAGTAGAAATAGGGAGAGAGTGAGGGAGAATCTGGAGGAGTCCTGACCTGTTGGCGACCATCCACCTGTACCTCGACGGATGCGAGCTACTCAGTAAATATCCGGGATTCTACTAGTATTCAAGTCTGAGTTATAGAAAAGCTGAGTTCTCTATTGTGCTTGTGGATTTGTTGCTTTATTCATAAAGTATTCTAATCTCTGATCAAGGTTAGGATAGCCGATATTATCTTAGGCGTGGTGCTTAGGTGTATATCTGCCCTCGTTTGCGTCGTAGCCCCACGGATTAGAAGAGGTAGGCGGCAGGTGGTGATAGCCCTGTCCGTCCTTTGTAATCCTCCACGTTCGGGTATGGCGTAGAGCTGTTGGCCGGCAATTTCTTAGAGGTCTAGGATACCCCGGTGCCCAAAGCAAGCATAGGAGAATTCTCTTCGATATAATCAGCCTTAGTGCTAAGTTATCCTCTCTATCCAGCCTTTATATACACTCGATCGATCCGGTTCAGCTTTAGTGATTAGACAGTTCTTTACATTCCCCGTGGATTCGATACCTGGTTTACTCACGGGTGAAAGCTACTATGACAGCCGTGCGCTTGCAGACTTTCTGTTTGCCACCGCTGGTGTCAACAAGCTTTCTGGCGCCGTTGCCGGGGAACGGTTGTTTTTGTCTAAGATCTAAGGTTGCCCGTATATCCTTTATTTTATACTTCTTTTATTTTTGTTTTCAACCATGAATTCCACCCAAATTCATGAGTTCTCTGCTCCAAAGGGTGAATTATTGGAGCCGCACCCCTCGTCAGATCCTATTTTAACCGATAGCTATGAACTTCGCCCTGCCTTCATAGCTATGGTCCAGGACATATCCTTCTCTGGAGGTGATGGTGAAAACCCGTACCATCACTTGCACGAATTCGAGTTGCTTTGCTCGTGTCTGGTTATATCAGGCATGACACAGGCGATGATTAGATGGAAGCTCTTCCCGTTCTCTCTCAAAGAGAGAGCAAGGAAGTGGTATGACCATACCGTTGGGCTAACGAACTGTGAATGGGAAAAGTTACGGGACAAGTTTTGTCTTGAATACTTTCCTGTTCACCGAATTTGTGCACTTCGGAAGGAGATCATTAACTTCCAGCAACGAGAGAAGGAAACAATCGCCAAAGCATGGGATCGATTCCAGGACTCATGTCTAACCGGAACGGATCTAGGCTTCCCAGACTATATGCTCATGCATCATTTTCAGTCTGGGTTGAATAGTGAAGATGCCCGATACATAAACATAGCAGCCGGGGGCTCATTCCTATACATAACCCCGGCCAGAGCAAAAGAAGTCCTAGCAGCCATTCGAGAGAACTCTCCTGCTGACGCGACCGAGACTGAGCAAGAAGACTCCTAGATAGAACCCATAGACTTGCCCAGTCCAGCTCCTGAGACCCCATTCGTTGAGGAAGAGGAAACTCAACCTCTCGGATTACCGTTTGAGTTCAAGGAAGATCTTTTTGAAGATTTTGGGAATACCTTGAACTACTCAATATAGAAGAAGCCTACGGTAAAGACCCCCTCCATTTACATGGAGAAAGAAATTCTGAACGAAACTGTGAGGGAACTTTTGTCCATCCTAAACACGGAATGGTCAAACGAGTCTGAGTTTTCTTCCGAAGTCATTTGGATTGACTCACCTTCGCAGATCATTCGAGGTTTCGTAAGTAAGGTTTGTTGGGGCAAACATCATGTCCAGTTCTTTCGCGAATATCCTTGGACGTCGTAAAAAGCTGGCCCCAACGTCAAGACTTCTTAGAACACCCTCAGGTCGTATTCTCAAGAGTCTCGGCCTAGTACGAGATTTTCTTCTCTTTCACCACGGGATTGAGATGGCTCTGGACTTTTACGTCTTTGAGACATCAGATTTCGACCTCCTTATAGGACATCCTATCGAGGGCCTTCTATAGGATGTAACCTCGGAAGGGAATCTCCTAGCCAAAGTAGGAAGGAATCTTCTCACTGTACCGTTAGCTAGGGTTAAGAACTCCATAATTGAACCTTTGGTAGAACCTAACCCATCTGAGGAAGTGAAATCCCTACAACCTAGTGACCCATTTGAGTCATTCCTCGAAGAGAATGTTCACGACTTTATAGAGGAAGAGGATGACGCTTCTGAGCCGCTTGAAACTGAGGAGCCACCTAAGACGCACGTAGAACTAAAACCCTTGCCCGCTGGCCTTCGCTATGTCTTTCTAAATGAGGACAGGGATGCCCCTGTCATCATTAGCGACAAGCTATCGCAGGATGAGAGTGATAGACTCATAAAGGTGCTTGAGAAACACCGCTCGGCGTTCGGGTACTCCCTCAAGGACTTGAAGGGAGTAAGCCCTGCACTCTGTACCCATCGCATTCCCATAGATCCAGCTTCTACACCTTCTAGGGAGCCTCAGCGTAGGCTAAACAATGCAATGAGGGAAGTCATGAAGAAGGAAGTTCTAAAACTTCTGCACGCCAGGATCATCTATCCCGTCCCTCATAGTGAATGGGTCAGCCCTGTCCAAGTAGTACCCAAGAAGGGAGGCATGACCGTCATAAGTAACGAGAAAAATGAGCTGATCCCATAGCGTACCGTTACTGGGTGGTGGATGTGTATTGATTACCGCCAACTCAACAAGGCGACAAAGAAGGATCACTTCCTGCTCTCCTTCATCGATGAGATGTTGGAGAGACTCACGAACCACTCCTTCTTTTGTTTTCTTGATGGGTATTCTGGCTATCACCAGATTCCCATCCACCCTGATGATCAAGAAAAGACCACCTTCACTTGCCCCTATGGAACATATGCATATCGTAGGATGTCATTCGGGTTATGCAATGCGCTAGCATCGTTCCAAAGGTGCATGATGTCTATCTTCTCAGACATGATTGAAGAGATCATGGAAGTTCTCATGGATGATTTTTCAGTCTATGGAAAGACTTTCGACCATTGTCTGCAGACCTTAGACAAGATACTACAAAGATGCCGAGACAAGGACCTGGTGCAAAACTGGGAAAAGTGCCATTTCATGGTCCGAGAGGGAATAGTGTTGGGACACTTAGTGTCCGAACGGGGAATAGAGGTGGATAGAGCGAAAATTGAAGTCATAGAAAAGCTTCCACCTCCTACCAATGTTAAGGGGATCCGTAGCTTCCTAGGCCATGCGGGGTTTTACCGACGTTTTATCAGAGATTTCTCTCAGATAGCCAGGCCCCTCACTAGCCTTTTAGCCAAGGACGTACCTTTCGATTTTGATGATGAGTGTTTACATACTTTCACCATTTTAAAGAACGCTCTCATCTCAGCGCCAGTCATTCAACCCCCTGACTGGACGCTACCTTTTGAGATTATGTGTGATGCCAGTGATTATGCTGTTGGTGCTGTCCTTGGGCAAACCAAAAATAAGAACCATCATGCTATCTCGTATGCTAGTAAAACTTTGACAGGAGCTCAACTTAACTATGCTACCACTGAAAAAGAGCTCTTGGCAGTAGTTTTTGCTATAGACAAGTTTAGATCTTACTTGGTAGGAGCTAAGGTGATTGTCTACACTGATCATGCTGCCTTGAAATATCTGCTTACCAAGAAAGATGCTAAACCACGCCTTATCCAATGGATTCTCTTTGATTTGGAAATTAAGGATAAAAAGGGAGTAGAGAATTCAGTAACAGATCATTTGTCGCGTATGCAGTTTACTGACATGCAGGATCTACCGATAAATGATTTCCTACGCGACGACACCCTACTCAAGGTGACTGCCTCCGACCCCTGGTATGCAAATATTGTGAACTTTATGGTTGCAGGATTTGTACCGCCAGGGGAGAACAAGAGAAGGCTGATCTACGAGAGTAGACTCCATCTATGGGATGAACCATACCTGTACAGGGTATGTTCAGATGGCATGCTCAGGCGATGTGTACCAATAAATGAAGCAAGGAAGATCCTTGAGCAGTGCCATGCAGCCCCATATGGAGGTCACTACGGGGCGTTCAGGACAAGATCGAAGATCTGGCAGAGTGGATTCTACTGGCCCACAATGTATGAGGATACAAAGGAATTCATTCGACGATGCCAGCAGTGCCAGAAACGTGGAGGGATCACCGCAAGAGATGCAATGCCACTCACAAACAATTTACAAGTTGAGCTATTTGATGTATGGGGCATTGATTTCATGGGACCCTTTGTCAAATCCTATGACAATGAGTACATCCTGGTGGCAGTGGACTATGTCTCGAAGTGGGTTGAAGCAATGTCATGTCGAGCCGCTGACTCCAAACACGCGCGAAAGATGTTCCATGAGACCATCTTTCCACGTTTTGGAACCCCCAGGATGGTGATCAGTGATGGAGCGTCACATTTCATCGACAAGACCTTCCAGAAGTTTCTGGCAGAACTGGGGGCAAAGCACAACATAGCTACACCGTGCCACCCCTAGACAAGTGGTCAAGCAGAAACATCGAACAAGCAGATCAAGAACATTCTGCAGAAGACCGTGACAGAAATGGGCAAAGGATGGAAGAGCAAGTTACCAGATGCTCTATGGGCTTACCGAATGGCATACAAAACGCCAATCGGAATGTTCCCATATCAGCTGGTTTACGGCAAGACTTGTCATTTACCAGTTGAGCTAGAGCATCGAGCGCACTGGGCCATAAGAAAGTGGAATATGGATTTACCAGCAGTCCAGCAGATGAGAAGAATGCAACTATCAGAGCTGGAAGAGTGGAGAGACAAAGCGTACCACAGTGCCAGGATCTACAAGGATAGAACCAAGAGATGGCACGACAAGAGGATCAAGGTGAAGGAGTTCCACCCCGGGGATAAGGTATTACTCTTTAATTCCAGGGTGAAGCTCTTTGGACATGGAAAACTCCGGAGCAAATGGGAAGGACCGTTCGTTGTGGTGGAGACTTCGTCGCACGGGGCAATCACACTCCAAGATGATGAAGGTAACCTCTTCAAGGTAAATGGTCAACGTTTAAAAGTTTTATTTGAACCTGATAAAGTAGATGAGGAATTTGATGTGATCAATTTGGTCATGGATGATTCCCATTTATAATTACACCTTATGCCAAATCCTTAACCCCTAGAGCTTGAATGCACACATTTTGGGGTTTAGTGGACCTGTCACGTATTGCACAAAGAAGGAAAGGGCGACCAGGCTCAAGGCCAGGTCGGCTGACCAGACCAGGTTGGCCGACGTGCCACTAAGCCCGATCAGCCCTATCTTTTGCCAACGTTCTACTCTAACGTCTCTAAAGCCGTTCCACGGTGGATGAGCGATTCTACCTCTGATGGATCCAAGAAGAGGGTTAGTTTTTCTTTAAATTTTCACCCATCCTCTTCTTCCCTCTCATCTGAGTTTTTTCTCGCCCGCATTCTGAAATTACCAAGCCACACCTTCCAAATTCCCAACAATGGCCGGAAAGAGCCACCCCAAATCCCGATCGACCTTCGATCTGGAAGGAGAGCCCACTCCGGCCAATCAACTGGTGCCCATCAACCTGGAGCGGACCATGGCTGAGGTCGTCTCCCCACTGGCCATCCTCCCACCAGAGGAGAACACGAGAGGGCGCACTAGGGGGTCGGCCGACGGCCTTGGTCGGCCGATGGGCCCTGGTGGCCCCTCGCGGTCTCGCTCGGCGGCGCGGTCTCAGTCTCTGAGGAGGACCCAGAGGCGTGATGCACGGGCATCAAGCCCGTACAGAAGGCCGACGACGGGGCAATTAACTCCAAAGAAGACGCCGGCGGCCGCTCCGATCAAGGGCGATGGACCACCCACGCTTCAACCAGGGGAGAAGTTGAAGGAGGTGGTCAGGAACAAGTGGGAAGACGTCGTGGCGTATCACTATACATCCGATGTGTCCATCTACTCTCCTGCTAGCACCCCAGAGCCACGTTTCTGGGTCTTTGGGGAAAGGATACCCGAAGGTGGCTATGGAAAGGGGCTGTTCCCTCCCCTCACACCTGAGGAGAGGAAGGAGTTGGAGGAGTCGGTGGAATCATCACCCGCCGGCAAGATCAAGAGGCACATCAAGCCAGCTCCAATTCGCAGGCCTGGGGGCCATTATGAGAGTGATGATGAGAAGGCCCCCAAGGCTCCCTCCAACGCTGAGTTGCTGGAGTTGATTAATCAACTTGGTCGCGACTATGCAAAGTTAGAGAAGAAGTTCGCCGAAGAGCGACTTGAGCGCATTAACCTTCAAGACGACTTTGATATGTTGCGTAGATCAACAGTCGTGAAGCGTAAGCGCTATGCCAAAGCTGCAGAGAATGAGAATCTCTATAATGCACCATAGGCACCCTAGGCTTTGGTTTAGGATAGGCACATTAGTTTCTTTCCCTTCATTCAATTGTTTCATTTATTTCATTTATTTATTATGTAATGTGCCTCTGAGTTATAAATAAAATAAAATGTTTAGTGTATTAGGATTGTGTCTTCTTTTTGTTTCCACTTGTTTTGAATGAAAGGTACAAGTGTGGGGGAGACTCGCAACGGGGTGATCCAACGCGAAACAGAGCATATCAGAACGCAACAAAACAGCACGCGAAAGGGCTGAACCAGAGAGGTCACCCCCAGGTCGCCGGACCCCACCAGGTCGGCCGACCTAGCCTGGGTCCCACCTCGCTTCTTCTTTTTTCTGCGCGCTGGTTTGATCATCCTAACCTCTGTTTCAGTTGAATACTTGCAGAACCTGATCATGGAACTCTGAACTTAATTAAATTAACCCTTTTTGCATCCTCCCATCACATGGAGAATATTAACTTACATATATTTTATTCCCTGTACCTTTTGGCTTGTGGAAATCTTCATTCTTATAGGAACTCATGTCATCTAAGTTATTGCATTTAGAGATATGGCTTTAATATGAAAGATGCTTTTACTTACTTGAGTACTTGGAATTTATGAAAAGTTTTTAAAACTTTTAACCATGCTAAGCTCCTCATGGGTTTGAGAGACAACCACTTACAATTATAATCGAGCATTCCTTTTGAGCTTTGAGTTGTTCCAAGTCTTGTGACCCTTATTAGAGATACTTCATGTTTTTAAAGTCAAGATCACGTACACTCCACCACAAAAAGCTAAACCCTTACACTGAGGGTAAAGCAAAACATGCCATTGTTCCATATTCATGAATAAAATACTCCCAAGTGACTTTCTTCCCCAAAATCAAGATGAAAAGAAGATATGGGCCATATGCATAGAAAAAAAAGAGAGAGAGGAAAGAAACTCATGCTAGAAAGCATCAAGTGGAAAAAAAAAGAAGAGAAGAAAAGAAAAGTGCAATAGCCCATATCCAAAAAAAAAGAAAAGAAAGGGAAGGAAGTCAAGACAAAGGAGTACTACTACATCTCCACCTCATATCACACACTAGCACATCTTGACTTGATTACATGATTTGTCTCTGACTTGGATCCAATCCTTGGAATGAAAACACAAGTGAATTAAGGTATGTATCTTGAGAGCTCCACATAAAAAGTTCTATTTTGGAGAGTTTGAGTGTTGTCCAACCACCAGGAATATCCAGAGAGAAACTCGCTGAGGAGCAAGGCATTGGTTTTTCTTTTGCGAAATTCTGAAAACCCAAGTACTTGAGAGTAAAGTGTATCATGTCATAGAAAAAGCTGTTCCTTCCTGCAATAACCCAAGAAGACATGTTAGCCACTTATACAATTCCACTAAGCCTAAATGTTTGGGAATAACCTATATGTTTGTTTATAATTTCCATGATGAAGCTTAAACTTTACTCGAGGGCGAGTAAAGGATAAGTGTGGGGGAGCTTGTTGGCGGTTCTTAATGACAAAATATTATTGCCAACAAAGATACAAAAGAATGATAAAACAAATAGACATAGGGTTATTTACTAATGAATTTCACAAGTTTTGGTGCATATGTGCTTACAGGAACAAAGTGGCAAAAGAGTGACGAAATTGGGCCCAGGGCCAGGTCACCCGACCTCTCCTGGTCAGCCGACCTGGGCCCAGGCCCAGGGAGGTCTGACTTTAGCTCACCAACAGAAGCACACTTGAGAGTGATCAGGGATGTTGAGATCAGGTCAGTGGAATTGAATAAATGGGATTGGACCACGTGGCAATCACTTGGATCCATGGGCCCACATCCCTAACTTAACTGACATATCTTCGACATTACCCACCGGAAACCGACCAAGGGGCCCACAGGAGAGTGACCCTGACAGAGTGGGGCCGAGGGGCCACAGCCCTGGGTCGGCCGACCGAGCCAGGTCGGCCGACCTGGCCGCGCGACCATTTCGCCACCGCCTTCAGGAGCAACTGTCAACTGCCTCCAAGAGCCCATCTGTACCGTGGAGCATCCACGTCGGTTGATCTGACGGTCGGCCGATCCCTCCTAGTCGGCCGACCTGGGCCCACCTCCGGACCGCCTCAACCTCTGCAAACCGACTCCAAACCGCCTGTCCAAGCTATAAATAGCTGGACTCGGGGCAGCTAAGCATCATCGAGATGAAGTGAAGATCCAAGGCGAAGCCCTCCTCATATTCAGAGTAGAAATAGGGAGAGAGCGAGGGAGAGTCTGGAGGAGTCCCGGCCTATCGGCGACCCTCCACCTATACCTCGACGGATGCGAGCTACTCAGTAAGTATCCGGGATTCAACTAGTATTCAAGTCTGAGTTATAGAAAAGCTGAGTTCTCTATTGTGCTTGTGGGTTCGTTGCTTTATTCATAAAGTATTCTAATCTCTGATCAAGGTTAGGATAGCCGATATTATCTTAGGCGTGGTGCTTAGGTTTATATCTGCCCTCGTTTGCCTCACAGCCCCACGGATTAGAAGAGGTAGGCGGCAGGTGGTGACAGCCCTGTCCGTCCTTTGTAATTCTCCACGTTCGGGTACGGCGTAGTGCTGTTGACCGGCAATTTCTTAGAGGTCTAGGATACCCCGGTGCCCAAAGCAAGCATAGGAGAATTCCCTTCGATATAATCAGCCTTAGTGCTAAGTTATCCTCTCTACCCAGCCTTTATATATACTCGATCGATCCGATTCAGCTTTAGTGATTAGACAGTCCTTTATGTTCCCCATGGATTCGATACCTAGTTTACTCACGGGTAAAAGCTACTACGACAGCCGTGCGTTTGCGGACTTTTTGTTTGCCACCGCTGGTGTCAACACCCCCGCGCTACCAGCGAGTAAGCCATCCAGCTAAGCGTCGCTGAGTGGTAAGCCGTCCTCTCCATGAGTAGTGGTTAGCGGGATAAAAGGGCGCTTAAACGGCACAAGGCAGCGGCCGATCGGGCGACGCAAAGCCCTAGTCGGTAGGAAAAAGGGTCCACATTTAATTTTGCAAAACACAGCACACAACGCTTAAATAGATTGAATTCTAATATACTTATATTACATTATCAAACATTGTTTACTTCAATAACTATCTATTTACAGGCCAAGCTCCTTAGCTACAACCTCCGAGAGGGGTGCACACTCCTCCACTAAGTTGTCGAACTGCTCGTCGGAGACCCCGTCAGGAAGGCCGTCGCTGATTGGAGCAAGATCAAGCGATGAGAAGTGCACCTGGATCAAGGCCAAGATTCGACTACCACAGCCGACTGCGGTCTCCTGCACTAGCTGCGCTGCGCATGTTTTGACGGCCCTTAGACGGGTCAATCGTGAACCGCAAGTGCAAGGATCAGTTGTAGCTCTTCCCTTAGAGTATTCCCCCAAGGTTTACCAACCCGTGGAACTAAAGACATAAGAAACAATCCAACTATCATTGAAAGCCTTTTGTCTTGAAGAGGGGTTGTAAAACCAAATAGATCTAATCTACTAAAACCCAAACACCGAAGGTAGCAAGAGAAAGTTAAAGATAACCAATCTAGATCACCTAGATCATGCATATGTTGTAGCTCCGAGCCAAATAGAGTGAAGGAAGATAGATGTGAATATTAATGAAAAGCATCTTTAAATCATGACCTCCGATCAAACTCCCAAAAGCCCCACCTTACACGGGATCATACCCTGTCACGAAGCTCCCTTTCGGCGCAGGTAACTTAAGGGTACATTCACAAGTGAATGTGTCGAACCACTTGGTAGATCCAGTATAAACCCCTAGCCACCATGGCTACAAGAACACCGCGAGCAATCTGTCTCGAGAATAGATTGAAGAAGAAGCAAACCCAAGCAAGAGGCACTTGATCGCTAGAAATTCGGAAACACATATAGCTTCACCATGAATGTAAGTACATCACAAGATCACCACCGGGATCCTACCTTGATCTTGATGATCCTAGCTCCAGAACTCCGATGTGGTCTTCCTCGCAGGGTTTCCACGTCGGCTAGGGATGAACCCTAGACAACTAGCACGACCCTCAGCTCTCCAAAAGGTGCCCCTCTAGATCCTTTGCTCCTTGGCGGCGAATGACGAATTGATTGATGCATGGCATGAAGGCACAGGGGCTATTTATACCCTAAGGAAACCCTAGGTCGAAGGAGGGATGAACCGCCATAGGAAAGGCCTGGGCCGGCTGGCCCAGGGGGTTCAAGCCGGCCAGCCTGGGGCTTTCGCTGGCCGCCTCGCCCTCTGCTTTCTCCTCAAATTTTCTGGACGCCTCAGTAGATGTTCCACCTATGCATGTGGGCCTTTGAACGTCGTTTACTTCGGGATATCTTCGAGATAAGAATGGAAAGTGATAAACATCCAAATTCTCCAATTGAGTTGCCTTGACCCCGAAGTCTTTTGACCTTATCTTGAAGCACTTGCCTTTCAAATACTCTTGGAGGTCAGTTCACCAAAGTTGAGCATGAACGGGGCTTGAAACAACCTATGCCGGCTGGCCTAGGCCATGTGGGGCCGGCTGTTGACGGTCCTTAAGTACCACTTTTGACCGTCAATTCCTGCAAAAAATGTGTCAAATATAATCACCAAACATAGTGGTAGAGTTTATTATTGACTAGTCCCACAAGTTTTGGTGTTTTATTATGCCATGCGGGTATTCATACTATAGGCTTGAGAAAGATCCAAATATATCATTATCACAAACTATCTCAAATGGCAAGTTGGAGTGCACCATTGCGTAGAGCTCTTCGAGACGATCGGAATGAATATAAATTTCATATTTTTTGGAGCTCAGGAGAAAAAGATGCAAAAGTTCTAATTTATTATGCAGCGCCGACGTCATCGCTGACGTCAGCACTGCTGACGCCAACACCAGATGGGCGAGCAGGCCCAACGGCCAGGCGGGGCCCGGTACCGGCCCCACGCGCACCCGCGGGAGGCGTCCCGCCCAGGACGCGTGGCGGGCTGCCACTGGCCGTGCGGAAAAAGCCGTGCGCGTCCATAGGCGCGCGGAAGGACTTCGCCCAGGACAGATGGCGGCCAGGGAGTGGACGCGCCCCTGGTTTCGCGTCCGCGCGCGCGGGATGCCGACCTCGGCCGGGACAGGTGGCACGACGTGGATGGTGGACGGCCGGTTTTGCGTGGTTCAGAGCGCTGGTTCTTTGGTTTTATCCCCGAGGCCCGGTTTTGGCTGGTTTTTCTACGGTTTTTGGCTGCAACCGACGTACAGGTGCGAAGGAGATCCGGTTTTGCTTCGGTTTTTGACCAGGATTACGTGGTTTTCTCCGGTTTTTTCCTCCACCGATTCTAGAACATCGGTGGGCGCCCCAGGGACGTCGGTTGGCCTCCAGGTGTCGCAAGAAGAGGTGGTGTACCCCCTAGTTTCTAGTAGGGAATCTCCACATGCCCAAGTTTGCTCCCCCTATAAATAGAGACCCCCTCTTTTTTTTGCGGGTAAAAAGAGAGCTTTATTAACTAGGTAGAAGAATTACAATCGTTCTCAATTAAGTGAGATACGCACGCAGGCACTTCACCTAACCAAAATGCAGAATGTGCACTTCTCCTAGCTAAATGAGCAAGCTCATGAGCTACCGAATTGCTCTCTCTCTTTACCTGGACTACTCTCCAATCCTCCAAATACCTCGCCGTCTCCCTGACTTCTGCAAAGATGAAGCCAAGCTCCGATCTATCCACCGTTGCTTGAATTGCACGGACAATACGGGCGCAGTCCGACTCCAAGATAACTTTCCCACCTGTGCAGGGAATGGCCAACTGCAGACCTTCAAGGCACGCCCTTGCTTCCGTCTCCTCTGCACTTGTACACTTCACCAAATGCCGCCATGCCGAGAATCTGATGGAGCCAAGATAATCCCTTGCCACCACACCGAGACCTGCATCAACTGTTTCAGATACAAAGGAGCCATCAACATTGATCTTAATCCAATCAGCGGGCGGTGGCATCCATCCTGCTAGCCTTCTGTTCATGGGGGAATTGCCACTCCTTTGCACATTGCCGGATGATGAACAGTGCTTTTTTCCTTTTCCCGTATCGGTCGGAACCAGAACCTCTGTCAGTGATCTCTGCAGAGACAGAAGGAAATGGACCGAGTCAGGGATGCTTGTTGGCCCTGATTGATGTGTAATATTGTTATGCACTGTCCAAGTTCTCCAAAGAACCAGTTTCATCATGTCTCTTTGCATCAGTGAGCACCGATCCAGGAGAAGTAATAACCAATCCGGCCCTGAAAACTTGAGTTCATCTTCTCCAGGCAACGCCCAGTGCTTTCTCATAGCGTCTCTTAATCTCTTCGCCTGTGGGCAGGTCACTACCGCGTGAAATCCTGATTCTCCTTCCCTGTTACAAATTGGGCAGCATTCACTGGCCTCCATTCCGCGCCGGAATTTGTTGCGTCTAGTTGGGAGTACATCAAGGCACAGCTTCCAAATAAAAACATTGACTTTCGGAGGTACCTGCCCACCCCAAACCAGTGACCACAATTTCCTTTCACCATCAGGAGTAGCACTAGTCGCTTGCTGAGTGCTCTGGGTTTTTAGCTTCAGCGCCAGGTTGTAAGCACTCCTAACCGAGAAAACTCCATTCTTCTTCGGACTCCAAGCAACGAAGTCATCCATAGCTCTAGTTGGCAGCCTAATCTTTGCTATGATTTCTGCATCAGGAGGGTTAAAAATTCCTGCAATCTCATCATAATCCCATTCCCTTCCAGATGACTCTAATAATTCAGAAACCCACTTTACCCTACAACGCCCCTGCCGGGTTGTGACCCTGTGCGAAGTCTCCCTCGGCAGCCAAGGATCTCTCCATATGCGAACTCGTGAGCCATTGCCAATTCTCCATACAATGCCCTTCTTCAATAGGTCCAAACTGTGTATAATTGCTTGCCAGGTAGGTGAGGAGTTGGAGCTGAAGGAAGTGTCAACCAAGTTCCCGCGTGGGAAGTATTTTGCCTTTAGCAGAGTAGCACACAGGCTATCAGGCCGCTCAATCAGGCGCCACGCTTGACGAGCTAGCATGGCTTGATTGAACAACCTTAAATCCTTAAATCCCAAACCACCACAACACTTCTTGCGAATCAGCTTCTCCCACGCTAACCATGCTGTCTTCTTCTTACCATTTTCAGTTCCCCACCAAAACTGCCTGATGATACCCATGAGGTCATCACAAACACCCAGTGGCAACTTGAACACACTCATAATATATGTGGGCAGTGCCTGCGCCACCGCCTTGATTAAAGTCTCCTTGGCCGCTGCAGACATGTGCTTCTCCGAATAGTCCTGTAAGCGTTTGCTTAGACGTTCCTTGGGCGATTGAAACCTTTCTCCCTTCATTCTGCCTCGAGGCGTCGGCAGTCCCAAATATTTTTCCTCTAGGACAGTTCGTCCCACCTCAAGAATACTGACGACTTGTTCATGTACTGGAGTATGCACTCCTCCCTTAAACATTATAGAGCACTTGGCAGGGTTAATCAACTGTCCAGTACACCTAGCATAGGTATCCAGGATCCCTTTTGTAACCATAGCCTGCTCCAAGTTTGCTTTGAAAAATAACAATGTATCATCTGCAAACAGTAGATGTGAAATACCCGGTGCTCTTCTACAGATGCTCAGCTGTTGCAAAGCTCCCCCCTGAACCTTTGCATTAATCAAGGTATATAACCCATCAGCAACAAAGAGAAACAGATAAGGCGAAAGAGGATCACCTTGGCGTAGACCTCGCGTTGGAGCAAAAGGTGTTGTCATAACACCATTGAAGCGAACCGTGTAGCGGACCGAGGACACGCATGTCATGACCCGATCCACCCAAGAACTTTGAAAGCCCAGCTTCAACAAAACCTTGTTCAAAAACCTCCAATCAACTCGGTCATAAGCCTTGGATAAATCCAACTTGTATGCACAAAAGCTGCTCCTCTCATCTGCATTTGAGTTAATGGCATGTAAACATTCAAAAGCAATTAGAGCATTGTCCGTGATTAATCTCCCAGGAATGAAAGCACTCTGTTGGGGTGATATAATGCTATCAAGTAGAGGCCGTAGCCTGTTCACTATGCACTTAGAAACAACTTTGTAAATCACGTTACAGAGGCTAATAGTGCGAAAATCTTTAAGGTCTTCCGGGTACGGGATTTTAGGGATCAGCACAATGCAAGTATCGTTCACTCCTGGCGGCATGACACCAGTTGCAAAGAATTCCTGCACTGCTCGAACAACCTCATCCTTCATAAGCAGCCAATTACGTTGGAAGAACCTTCCCGGAAAGCCGTCCGGGTCAGGCGCTTTTAGCGGTCCAATCTGAAATAATGCGTCCCCAATTTCTTGCTCACTATATGGCTTGTTCAGGTTCTGATTAAGTTCCTCTGAAATAACAGGCTGGAAGAGGTCAACAATCTCTTGTGGATCGACACCATCATCCCTCAAGAACAGATTAGAAAAATAGTCTCCAGCCATACCTTGCATTTCGCCTTGATCCGAAGTCCAGCTACCATCTTCCCTTTTTAGCTTCTTAATGTGGTTCTTCCTGGCACGCCAGCGTGCTTTCAAGTGAAAATATTTGGTGTTGCGATCCCCTTCACGTAGCCACGAAATTCTTGATCTTTGCAACCACATCATTTCTTCTATATACAATATTTCGTCAAGCTCTTTTTTCGTACGCTGAATAGCGTCCCAATTATGAACTAGGTCGCCACTTTCTAAGGTCACCAGAATCCCTCTAAGCTCCTCCAATTGTTTAGTGACATGGCCAAAGCAATCCCTGCTCCACCTCTTCAGATCCTGGGTCACAAGTTTCAGGTTTTCTGAGAGAACACCCAGATCACTGCCCGGGTTCCTTCTCTGCCAAGCCTTTTCAATTATAGAACTCAATTCTTCCTCCCTCTCCCACATGATTTCGTACCTGAAAATCTTCCTTTTCGCGTTGTCGGATACAATCGGTCGAAGACAAAGCAGGAGCGCTTTGTGGTCAGATTGAGGTGAAGTGAGGTGCTGCACACTCGCATCTGGCCATCTCGCAGACCACTCGGAATTCGCCACCCCTCTGTCCAGACGCACACGCACATTCCGCAAACCTCCTTGGTTGTTGTTGTACGTCCAAGGTAACCCGGAGAACCCTATATCATGTAAATCACAGTGACTTAACACCTCCCTGAAATCCATCATCTGCCGTTCAGGCCGCGGCATTTCTGAAAAATGCTCATATTGCCACATAGCCTCATTGAAATCGCCAATGACTAACCATGGCCCAAGCCATTCGCCACACAGTGCACGCATAAGGTTCCACATGTCCCTTCTATTTTCAGTTCTCGGCTCGCCATACACAAAGGTCGCTCTCCAAGGAGCATCCTCAGGCCCTTCCGCAATTAGGACATCGATATAGCGCTCTCCCTGAGACAACAGGGTAACATTTATTGAATCGTCCCAAAATAAAGCTAAACCACCACTAAAACCATCACTACTAACAGCTAAGCAATTACGCAAACCAATTCTCCAACGGAGGTTACTACTTCTAACTGAGCTCATTCTAGTATCTGAAAGGAAAACAAGTTTGGGTTGGTGCAACTTAACAAAGTTGCAAATTTCACGAACTGTCCGGGAGTTCCCCAACCCCCGGCAGTTCCAAGCGAAAGCATTCATTTTTCCTGACGGGGCTCGCCGTGAGCTCCCGTCAGGGTCTTGTGTGAGGGTGATGACAGCTTGCAGCGCTTTGCTGGTGAAGCACCAGTTGGTAGCGCCGCCTTGACCACTCCTGCACCATCAGTTCCTTCCTCCCTGTCATTGTGCATCTCTCCCAAGCCAGCAGGCTCCTACAGCCCAGAGTTCGTCTGTAGCTTGTTCTTGCCTTTCCTGTCATCCACATCCATCGGCTTGTTGGCCATCCCCTTCAGTAAACGTTCATGCATGCTGAGATATTCCCCTGGCTCCTCCTTGATGCTTCCCGAGACATAACTCGAGTCCACGAACGAGTCGATCCCAGAAACTTTTTCACGATCCACCTGAGTTGGGGGAATAATCAGATCAGGCAGTGGATCATCCACCACCATGTTAGCCACGCCGTCGACCAGATCATCCGCCATCATCACCGGGACTCCGGCATGAGAGGATCCTGGCGCCCCATGCTGAAAACCTCCATCACCTCTAGCACTTTCCTCCCTTCCTCTCCTGTGTCCACTTCTAGTATTCCCACGACCAGAGGGATAGTTAGATGAGCTAGTCCCCGACATTACCTTCTCCTTTTGGGCTCCACTGAAGTGTAAACCCTTCTTCACATTTGAGTCCGCCGCCGGGATTGTAATTCGCCGGCCTACCTCTTTTTTCTGCGGCGAGCATCGTAAGGTAGCACCAAAGTACACACCTCCCTCAGTACCATCCTCCTCCGGGCATTCTCTCTGAGCATGACCAATCCGCCCACACCCAAAGCAAAAGTGTGGAACGTTTTCATACCTCAGCATAAATTCCATAAGCCCTCTTCCACGCACCTTGATTTGCACCTTGTGCATGAGAGTCTTTTTCTAGGGGAAAATCAACTTTCACCCTCTTGTAATCCATCCTAGCCTCACCAATTTCCAAAACCCTCCCCACCTTAGCACCAAGCATCTGTACAAAACCATCAGTGAGCATGGCTACAGGAACATCGTAGATGCGAATCCATAAGCCAATAGTCTCAATCTTGATCTCCGACAACATCTGCAGACCATCATAGGGGACAAAGATGATGGCGTCCCCTTTATGTTTCCAGGGACCTCCATGAATCGCCTTTTTCCACAGCCACTCAGCATCAAACTCCACTAAAAACCGATTATCACCCAGCTCTCGGGCTGGCACAGCAATCTGCTTGCCCCACGCCCTGCTCAATTCACTAAACAACACCCAGGTCTTGAAAGCTTGTCCAGAGTAGAAACGAGCAATAGCCATCCAACGCTGCATCTGCGCAGCCTGGACGTCATCCTCAAACACATACTCATCTTCACTCTCTGCTCCTTCATCAGAGTTGTTCCCAGCCAGAACCATCCGCCGATCCAGATTCTCCTTCGGCACAGGTTGCCCCCCAACAGCCGCCGCTGTAGGGCTATCCTCCTTTTCACCGATGTTCTTCAGCACCTCAGCAGCATCACCCTCAGCGGCCTTCACCCCACGATCATCAGTCGAACCATGGCCCGAGTTCGCCATTGCACCAATCCGGGACGCTAGAACCGCGTACCGGCTTCGGGTGGGCAACTTCCTCACCGGAAGTCCCTGATCACCCCCACCGGGACGTACAGCAAGCGCAAACTCTTGGTCACGAGCTAGGGCAGCGGCAAGGAACTCGGGAAGCAAACACAGATGGAAAACCAAACCCTAGATACGTCTCCAAGGTTTATATCTCCAGTAGATGGGTTTCCACCGTAACCAACCAGGAGACCTGACTGAGTACGTGAATCTTCCAAAGCCGAATTAAACAGCTTAGGGTTCCACCGCACCAAACGGTCGGTGATGAGCAGAACAACTCCTCCCGGTGAAACCTAGATGGTTTCCCAGGAAAGCACGCCGGCGGCCGTACCCCCAGAACCCTGCCCGACGATGGACACCGGCAGACAGGCCTCACCGACGGCGAGCCCTAGGATTCAGCGTGAGAAAACTCGAAGTCAACGGCGGCGCTCGCAGATCGCCAAATCGCCCGCTCCGTCATTTCTGGGAGTAGCTTTTTCGGTGGGGACGCTGAGAATCTTAAATAGAGACCCCCTCCTTCACTCCAAAACACACAGAGAAGCAGTGAAGATCCAAGGCGAAGCTATATCCACATAGTTAGTAGAAATAGGGGAGAGTTGAGGTGTGAGACGGAGAGAAGCCGGTGCTGTCGGCTTCCTCCCTTCCTCTTGTACCTCGGCGGATGCGGTTCAGGTTCGAGTAACATCTGGGTATTTTCTTAGTATTTTTGGATTAATATTTATTTAATATAGTTCAAGCTTTACTTTATACTTGTGGGCTCCTTGCTGTGATAAGTGTCTTAGTAATTGCAAAGCTAAAATAGTATTTAATTGAGTATATGTGGTGTACAGTCTTTTGAATACCTTGGAATGCGCCTAGTGCCACAGATTTGTAGTGGTAGCCCCAGGTGGTGACAGCCCTGACGGCCTACGTAGCCCACCACGTGAGAAGTACTAGAGTTCCGTAGGACCATTGCTTGGCTTGCTTAGTCCCCTTCGCATCCCTTTCCGGACTAGGACGGTTGGGTGTCCCGAAACAAGTGAATCGTAAACAACTTGAGCTCATCCTTAATTATCCAGAATACATAGAAATAACCCTCTCTACCTTCTACACATATATCTCTTCTCTTGTCCTTGGCCGTTCTTTATTCTTAACTAGTACACACACGTTCCCTGTGGATTCGATACCCTGGAATACTCTCGGGTGAAAGCTACATCGGTATCCGTACGCTTGCGGATTTATCTGTGATCGTTAAAAATACCAACAAGCCCTCTGGCGCCGTTGCCGGGTAACGGTTGCTGTACTAGTTTCGAACCAAGTTTGTCCGTGTATCCCCATCCATACCATTACACATACCCCATGGAATCAATGCCTATTAACCAGTACTCGGCTCCAAAGGGCGAATATCTGGAGCCTCCACCTTCATCATTGCCCATCCATACACCTGGCTATGAACTTCGCCCCGCCCTCATAGCCATGGTACGGGAGCAATCTTTTTCTGGAGCAGAAGAGGAAAGTCCATACATTCACCTACGCGGTTTTGAGCAAGTGTGCTCCTGCCTTGTCATTCCTGGCAGGTTGCAGGAAACACTAAAGTGGAAGCTTTTCCCGTTCTCTTTGACAGGAATTGCCAAGCGATGGTATGCTCAAACCGTAGGTAGTACCAATGGAGATTGGAGAGTATTGTGAGACAAATTTTGTCTAGCTTTCTTTCCGATTTCTCGAATAGTAGACCTCCGTGTAGAAATCCTAACCTTTCGGCAAAGGGAGAAAGAAACCTTAGGAGCGGCCTGGGCCCGATTCTTAAATCTAAAAATGTTTGGTCCCGACCTTGCTATCCCGAACCTATGCTTTTACAGCATTTTTATCGAGGACTTAGCAAGGAATCCGCTGTCATTCTTGACACGTCTTCAGGTGGGGCATTCACTAATTTGACACCTAGTGAAGGGAGAGTTGTTCTCAGTAAAATACTTGAGAACACCCCTTTCTCTGGTATCTTTGATGAATTCCCCGAGCCAGAAGTCGGAGAAATCCCCGAGCCAGAACAAGAGGTCCTATCTATCAAGCCTACACCCGTGACTACTCCTCTTTCTGAGCCCGTAAAAGAAGAGCTTCCCGTGGGAAAATCCCACAGTCCAGAAGACGAGGAAACTCATCCAATGGACTTTATTGGTGAATTCGAGGATGATCTTTTCACAGATTTTGGTAATGCCTCGAATTTACCAACTCAACCTAAACCCCGAGCGTGTAGATCTCTGCTCCAACAAGATCGTAACCCATCCGATAAGCCCATTCTCATAGAAGATCTGAAATACTTATCAGCGATTATGAGTAGAGAATGGCTAAGACATCGCTCGAGGTAGTCCGACTCGTCAGCCCCTTAATCCCTCACTCCTATCAAATACAGGGGGTCACTATGGACATCCTTTACAACCCTACCATTGGGATAAATGTGATTTCAAATTCTCTTGCCCAAACACTTTGTCCCAATGCGGCCTTATCCCGTTCCCAAAAGCTTATGCAAGATCCTGATGGGAACATTTTGGAGTGCTACGACATCCTTAGAACGATTCCCGTAGTTTTCAATAAGGCCGAGGTTTTCCTGGACTTCCATGTTTATGACGGTTCGGACGTGCCCATTCTTATGGCAGGCCTATCGAGAAACTCTTCCAAGAAATGCCTGAAGGAGGCCCTGCCATGCAAATAGGAAAATCCACCTACACCGTTCCTTTAGCTCATGCAAATAATTCGATAGCGGAGCCATTGCCAATTCCTGACCCTATCGAAGAGCTTATGGGAGTGTCATTGTCCGATATGGCCCAACCAAACTGGGACGACGACGCAATAAACTTCTCTCATGAAGAAGAGGTCATTGCCGAGCCCATTGAGTTGGACATAACGGAACAATGACCACCACCCACAATCGAGCTAAAACCTCTCCCGCCAGGCCTAAAATATGTTTTCCTTCATGGTAACCGTCAAACCCCAGTTATCATCAGCGACAAGCTCACCAAAGAAGAAACCAATAGACTTGTTGCTGTCTTAGAGAAACATCGTTCAGTCCTGGGTTACTCGCTCCATGATCTTAAGGGCATAAGTCCTACTCTTTGCACTCATCGCATCCCGACCGATCCCAATTCCACATCTTCTAGGGAACCCCAAAGAAGGTTGAACAACGCGATGCGAGAAGTAGTTAAGAAGGAAGTCCTTAAGCTGCTTCACGCAGGGATTATTTATCACGTGCCATACAGCGAGTAGGTGAGTCCGGTACAAGTGGTACCAAAGAAAGGAGGGATGACAGTGGTGAAAAATGACAAAAATGAGTTGATCCCTCAACGCACCGTCACCGGGTGGCATATGTGTATCGATTACCGGAGACTCAACAAGGCCACTAAGAAGGACCACTTTCCATTGCCTTTCATCGATGAGATGTTTGAACGGCTTGCAAACCACTCCTTCTTTTGTTTCCTTGATGGATACTCCGGATATCATCAAATCCCCATACACCCGGATGACCAAAGTAAGACCACCTTCACATGCCCCTATGGAACATATGCTTACCGTAGGATGTCCTTTGGTCTGTGCAATGCCCCAGCCTCATTCCAAAGGTGCATGATGTCTATTTTCTCTGACATGATTGAGAAAATTATGGAGGTGTTCATGGATGACTTTTCCGTCTATGGCAAATCCTTCACAGATTGTCTGGAGAATTTAGACAAGGTCTTACAACGGTGTGAAGAAAAGCACTTAATCCTGAACTGGGAGAAATGCCATTTTATGGTTCGGGAAGGAATAGTGCTTGGACACTTGGTGTCCGAACGTGGCATAGAGTTGGATAAGGCCAAAATTGAAGTTATCGAGAAGCTTCCACCTCCCACGAATGTGAAGGGAATCCGCAGCTTTCTAGGGCATGCCGGGTTTTATCGACGTTTTATCAAAGACTTCTCTCATATTGCCCGGCCCCCTACTAGC
Source organism: Alloteropsis semialata (assembly GCA_004135705.1). Classification (NCBI taxonomy): domain Eukaryota; kingdom Viridiplantae; phylum Streptophyta; class Magnoliopsida; order Poales; family Poaceae; genus Alloteropsis; species Alloteropsis semialata. The sequence continues at coordinate 60,557,465 of CM014271.1, read as the reverse complement.
AAAAGAAGCGGAGTTCGTCTTCACCGATGAGTGCCATCAAGCTTTCCAAATCCTAAAGAAGGCACTCATTTCGGCCCCAGTCATTCAACCACCCGACTGGGTGCTACCCTTTGAAATCATGTGCGATGCTAGCGATTATGCCGTAGGAGCTGTCCTAGGCCAAACCAACGACAAGAGGCATCACACCATTTCCTATGCTAGCAAAACCTTGACCGGAGCCTGTTGGCGGTTCTTAATGACAGATTATTATTGCCAACAAAGATATAAAAAGTGTTAAAAACAAATAGACATAGGGTGATTTACTAATGAATTACACGAGTTTTGGTGCTTATGTGCTCACAGGGGTAAAGTGGAGAAAGGAAGGCTAAAATGGCCCCAGAGCCAGGTCGCCCGACCTATCCTGGTCGGCCGACCTGGGTCTAAGCCCAATGAGGTCCAACCTGAGCCCAACTGCAAAAGCACACTTGGAACTGATCAGGAACGTTGAGATCATGACGGTGGGAATGAAGAGATGGGATTGGTCCACATGGCAATCACATGGATTCATGGGCCCACATCCCCAACTAAACTGACACATCTTCACCGTTACCCACCGGAAACCGACCAAAGGACCTACCTGGAAGTGACCCTGATAGAATGGGGCCGAAGGGCCACAGCCCTGGGTCGGCCGACCTGGCCGTGCGCCCAAACCGCCACCGCCTTCAGGACCAACTGTAAACCGCCTCCAGGAGTTCATCCATGCCGTGCATCATCGACGTCGGTGGAATGGAGGGTCGGCCGATCCCCTCTAGTCGGCCGACCTGGGCCCACCTCCAAACCGTCTCAACCTCCTCGTACCGACTCACAACCGCCTCTCCAAGCTATAAATACATGGACTCGGGGCAGAGCAAATCATCATCGAGCCGAAGAGAAGATCCAAGGCGAAGCCCTCCTCATATCCAGAGTAGAAATAGGGAGAGAGTGAGGGAGAGTCTAGAGGAGTCCAGGCGTGTCGGCGACCCTCCACCTGTACCTCGACGGATGCAAGCTTCTTAGTAAGTATCCGGGATTCAACTAGTAGTTAAGACTGAGTTATAGATAAGTTAATTTCTCTATTGTGCTTGTGGATTCGTTGCTTTATTTATAAAGTATTCTAATCTCTGATCAAGGTTAGGATAGCTGATATTATCTTAGGCGTGGTGCTTAGGTGTATATCTGCCCTCGTTTGCCTCGTAGCCCCACGGATTAGTAGAGGTAGGCGGCAGGTGGTGACAGCCCTGTCCGTCCTTTGTAATCCTCCACGTACGGGTACGGCGTAGAGCTGTTGGCTGGCAATTTCCTAGAGGCCTAGGATACCCCGGTGCCCAAAGCAAGCATAGGAGAAT
>CM014271.1:60515990-60555101 GCA_004135705.1 Alloteropsis semialata | reverse complement strand
CATCACTAGTAATCATATCATGAAAGCATCGGTGATATATATATAGTGATCATGGCGATGATAAACAAAATGACACACTAACACACATGTTAAAAAATAAATAAAAACAGAAAATTGCTACGCACACAAGCTTGCATACACTCTGAAAATAAAAGAAAGGGGAAAAACTCAAACCACACGTGCGGGCAATTTTATTCTCGGTCCTTGTCGGTCATTCCTCTTGACTTGGCGGCTGTCTTGCATTATACCCTTGGTCATAATACACTTGAGAAGCTCCTCCATCAAAATGTTCCGGCGGCGCCAATCCTAGAAGTCCCATTTGGTATGCAATCCCCGCGGTTCCATCTTCTAATCGGTCCGTATGCCTTCGGATGGCATTAATGTCCTCCAAGTTCCTATCGGCGTAGGCTCCAATTGTCCTTGTGCTTCTTTCCGGTTGTTGGAGATGTGCAAATTGAGCTCCAAAGGATGGATCCGGGAACACTCCTTGATGTGGCGGCGGTGGGTAGCCATAACTGCTATATGTAGGCGGCGGTAGATACATCGGTGGTGGCATCGACGCTCCATACCCCCATGCTTGAGCTGGTGCATGTCCCCATTGTTGCCCCCATCCTTTTGGAGGTCCTTTTCCACTTGGTGCATTTTGAAATTCCGTAGTCCAATAAGAGGAACTAGCCGGTGGCAATTCCTCTCCCACTTCTTCTACAACCGGAGCCGATGGCTCTCCAACATGCTTCCCTCTTTTATTCTTTTTAGCCTTGACCAATATCTTCTCATCCCGTCAATCAACTCTTCCTCTTCCAAATAACTTCAATCTTGCATCGGGGAGATAAATATTTGTATTTGCAATTTTGTAGTCATTCTTCTCATCTCCTCCGATGTAGTGTCCTTGCCTCATAGCTTCAATTCCAAAATCGGTCCCTTTCATGAAGAATGCCAAGTTTGTCTCCAACCTTAGGTTCAATGCAATTGCTATCATGGAGAGATAACAACCCGAGCCAATCTCTCTAGAGCCGGATGTTGCTTCACATACCTACCTATCAATCATGATGTAGGTAGGATCAATTGCTTGCTTTTTCACCAATGCGGAGTATAAATAATTTAACTCCATATCGGTTACTTTGGACTCTCTCATCCGTCCAAAAATTCTCCTACTCATCCAAGAATGAAATATTTGAAGTATGACATTGCTTATGTTCTTCCTTTGGCGGTTGCCATCCCTTGCAATTTTCTTCTAAAATTTATCCATCCCTCCTTCTTCGACTTTGGCTCTTTCTGGTGCATCACCATTGAAACCAAGTAAGCTTCCAATCCCTTCAAAGGTGATGGACTTTTCTTCATTCATCAACCTAAATTCAAGGCATGACACTTCTTGCTCGCCAATTTTTCTTGTCACAACTCTCATGGTCATCATGATCTCCAAAGCAATTTCTGCATGCACGTCCACCGGAACACCATTAGAAAATTGTCTCCATCCGAGGTTGTCCAATAGTCCATAAATATCACCATAGAATCCCAACTTATGGAGTGCATCATCATCAAAGTCAGTGTTTGCTTTTACTCTTCCCTTCAAATTCTTGAGCCTTGCTTCTTCTTCCTCCGACAAAATCACAAACCCATATTCTGAAATCTTTGGCTTGTATGGCGGTGGTGCGGTTGATCTTGCGAAACGTCTAGTTGGAGGAGGTGGTGGTGCGCCGGTACGTCCACGTGGTTCGTTGAACCGCATGGAGGAACTTCGTCGGTCTTGCATCCCTCCAAGGAGCAGCACGTTGCTCCTTTGTATGGGGTTGTCTTCCTCCATGCTTCGCGGTGACTCCGCAACGAAGTGCCTCCGTGAAGAGCTCGCTGATGGCGCATCGGACGCCGACGACCTTGTCCTCTTTCCGGTGAGGAATCTGACGATGCCCCTCCTCATGGTGCCTTGCTGCAAATCACAAAAACCAACACACCGGGGGTTTCTCGCCGGTGGAAAAACAATATATCGAAGAGGAGAGCAAACTAGGAATTGTAGTGAATTTTTGGAGATTTTTGGAGGTGGTTTTGAATCTTGAAATTTTTCAGAGCCTCTGCTGGTTTTCAAGGTGAAAGAACTGAAGAACAAGAGCTTAGAATTGTATGAGAGACGTACCTGTGAAAGATGAGCACCAGGGGGCATAAATGGAGGCCAGGCCGGCCGGCCTAGGGGCTTGGGGATGGCTGGCCTAGGGTGTTCCCTGGCCTGCTTTGTGTCTCCGTGCTTCCAGTGCTTCCTGAGTGGATTCTTAATCAGTGTACAGCTACTCTACATGAATTCCACCGTCCAATTGCTGTGAACCATTCATTCTTAGCAAAGTTGTCCACTTGTCTATTGTTTTCTCCACTTTGATTAATGCCTTTGTCCTTTGCTTCAACTCCACTCCAAATGTTGATTTCAATCCTGCAAAATAAGTGTACCACCATGCATGGCTGCCTCCTCTTGCATGTGGAGTTAGGTAGAGAGCACAATAATTCTTCCCGTGAAGGTAATCTTGGTCATTAGTGATGATCGTGATCATAAACCCTTCCAAAGTATGTTTACATGCTTAACTCCTCCTCTAATCATGACAAGTAAAACTAACTCAAAGCAAGCAATGAGTTTGAATGAATAATTAGAGGGGAATTTAGGCATCATAAACATTTGTAAGTCGAGAAATATTTTTTGACTACATTAATTTTGATTGCATCGGTATTGCTCACCTTCATGAATTGATACTGAACTTTCCCGAGTTCAACTATGGGTCATAGGTTTGGGTTCTAAATTTTGGCTAAAATGAGGGAGATATTTTGAAAGAAAATAAAATAAAAGGGGCTTAGAAAAATCCTAATCCTAGGGAAATAAAACTAAAAATTACTAAGGTTGCATGAGCCTAGCATGCGTCAACGAATTTAAAGAATTAAGAATAACGCTTGGCTCTACTCGTGTCTTTACAATGATCAACTTGGTCTGGCCATCATGGAAAGGACGGTCGCCAAAATGGGTATGAAAATTTGGTTTTGGGTTTCTCAAGATTAAACAAATAAATCATGGGGAGGCTCAAGTCATTGGTTTGGAATAAGAATTAAAATCAAAATGACGGAGCAAATATAATTTAAATGTTCGAACGAACGACCAATTTATCAAATGTTTACCAAGTCTTGTGTAGTAAAGTTCATGACTCACTTACTCAAAAGGTCTTCACGGGTTGTCCTCCCGGTAGCTTATTCTTGACTCGACGAATGGGTTGTCCTCCTGGTAGCTTATTCTTGACTTGACGAACGGGTTGCCTCCCGCAAAGCGCTTCGTTTATAGTCTATAGCTATACTTCTTCTTTTCTTCACTTCGGACCAACGCTCGATGTGGGCGTTGCAGTCTTGGGCACCCACTTTTGCACAATCCTTGACTTGGGTGCTGGATTATTCTTCGGCTTAGTCATCTTTTTAGTCTTCACAAGTGGGCATTGAGCTTTTATCTCGACGGATGCAACAACTTCTTTGGTCTCCTTTGCTTCCTCCTTCTTCGGCTCCTCCTTGGTGTCATGACAGTGAGGTGGAATATATTTACCATTGATCATATTGCATACCTCAAGGCATGGATGAAACTTGAACTCGCTCATGGTGCCATTGATGTCGAACTTGATCTCTCCCTTGTCAACGTCGATGTTCGCCCTTGCGGACTTGAGGAACGGCCTTCCAAGGATGAGTAGCGACTTTGTCCCTTCTCCCATATCAAGAATCACAAAGTCCACGGGGACTAGTTGTTCTCCAATCTTCACGGGTACGTCTTCGGCGATGCCCATAGGATAGCGAACGGAGTTGTCCGCTAGCTCTAGGCAGATGGCGGTGGGTTCCGGCTCCAGTAAGCATAGCTTCTCGTACACGGCCTTCGGCATGACGCTCACACTTGTACCAAGGTCACACAATCCTCTCTCGAACATGTATGATCCAATGGAACACGAGATGGTTGGACACCTCGGATCCCTCTTCTTCTCGGGAGCTTGGTCGGTGATAGCCGCGCTGCACTCTTCGGTCATCTTGATGGTACTTGGCGGCGGCATCTCACGCTTGTTTGAAAGGATTTCTTTGAAGTAGCGAGAGTATGTTGGAACTTGTAGAGCGTTCAAGAGCGGCATATTGATGTTCAACTTGCGAACCACTTCAACAAATTTTTCGAAATGCTCATCAATTTTACCTTTGTGGTAACGTGGCCTCGGAGGAAAAATCTTTGTGTCTTCATCGATCATCTCAAACTCCGGCTCTTGGGTGACTATTTCCGGTGCGGGAGTAGGTGCCTTCTCTTTTGATGTCATCTCGGCTTCAACACTTGGCTTAGGCTTCCTTGCTCCAGCCGGGTGTTCGGGATCTTCGGTCTCCTTCCCCGAGCGAGTTTGAATTGCTTTTGCCGTCTCCGGATTTTGAGGTTGCCCTGGTAGTCTTCCTTCATTACTAGGTAGGCGTCCAGCTAGCTGGGTCACTTGTGTCTCTAGCATCTTCATCATGTTGAGCACTTGGTGGTTAGAGCTTCTGACCTCCGTCACCTTGCCATCAATGTTCTCCAATATCATGTCCATAGACTTGAATTTAGCGACGGTGTCTTTGTTGATCTTGAATTGCTGTTCCATGAACTCCTTCAATTGTATACAAAGAGGCATCGAGTTTTGAAGAGATGAGCTTGCATTAAATTGAGGTCTACCTTGCCCATAGCGGAAGTAGGACGGTGGAGACAAATCTCCTTTCCTCATGTATTCGAGCACTTTAGCTTTCTCTGGACAATTCCTCTGGACATGGCCGTATTCTCCACAATCTTCACATATGGACCTTGCTTCGGCTGCCTTCAAATCAATAGCATGGGCTTCCTTCTTGTCCACCTCCATCTTCTCCAATCTTCTCATGAGTGAATCGATCTTCCCTTCAAGTATTTCTTCACGCTCCACCTGCAAAACACTTTTAGCAACTCCCGCGGACGGTGTAGGATGCAGCTGTACCGATGATGCCCACGCATCATTATCCGCAGCCTTCTTGAATAGCTTGAGAGCTTGAGCTGGGGTGAGCTCAATAATGGATCCTCTGGCCGACGCATCGATGATTGCCCTTGATGCGGTCATGAGGCCTTGGTAGAACTTCTGGACTATATCCTCCTTTGGAAACTTGTGATGTGGCACGGCTCGGATGTAGTCGTTGAAGCGCTCATAGGCTTCCGCAATAGTCTCCGCCGGGGTTTGCGCGAATGTAGCAATCTTGTTGCGCAAAATCTGAGTCTTGCCTGGCGAGTAGAACTCCATCATGAAAGCTTTCATCAAGGCATCCCAACTTTGCACCGTCTCCGCAGGTAGAGAATGAAACCATTGAAGTGCCCTCCCAAGTAGAGAGAACGGAAAGAGCCTCGCTCTCACTTGATCTTGAGTAACTCCTTGCATGTCGAAGGTGCGGCATAGTTGGATGAATGCTTGAAGGTGAAGGTTGGCATCTCCTTTTTCCGGTGAAGGGCGAGCTTTGCACCATACGAATAGTCAAGATCTTGATCTCGAACGGCCCTCCAACATCATTGAGGTCTTGGATAGGCAAATCGTTGACGTCCGAGATGCATAGTTCTCCGATTGTGCGTTCCACCATCTCGGGTTGCGGTGGCACTTCCTTTGGACTTGGTGGTGGAGTAGATGATGAATTTGCAGTCTCGCCTTTCGGATCTACTAGTTCCAGCTTCTTAGCTTATGCTTCGCATCTCCTTTGCCTGTAAAGTTTTTCTGGATCATCCACAAAATTTTTTGGTTTGTTGGAGAGGTAGCCATCCATCTCCTGTTAGGGTTAGTGAAAAACAAAATATATATATATATATATACACAAGATCTAAAAGAAAGAGATAAAATAAAATAAAGATAAAAGTAAAACTAGATTAGATTAGATTGATTTTTTATTTTTGTGGATTAGATCTATTTTTGATAAAAGCGAAATAAGAGATCTAAAAAGAGAAAAATCAAAAGAAAATCAAATAAAAGAAATATTTACGAATGCTAGTCAAATCGGATCTTAATCGATAGTTCCCCGGCAACGGTGCCAGAAAAGCTTGTTGACGGCCCTTAGACGCGTCAATCGTGAACCGCAAGCGCACGGATCAGTTGTAGCTCTTCCCTTAGAGTTTTCCCCAAGGTTTATCAATCCGTGGAACTAAAGACATAAGAAACAATCCAACTAGCATGAAAGACTTTTGTCTTGAAGAGGGGTTGTAAAACCAAATAGATCTAATCTACTAAAACCCAAACACCGGAGGTAGCAAGAGAAAGTTAGAGATAAACAATCTAGATTGCCTAGATCATGCATATGTTGTTGCTCCGAGCCAAATAGAATGAAGGAAGGTAGATGTAAATCTCAATGAAAAGCATCTTTAAATCATGACCTGCGATCAAACTCCCGAAAGCTCCACCTTACACGGGATCACACCCTGTCACGATGCTCCCTTTCGGCATAGGTAACTTAAGGGCACGTTCACAAGTGAACTTGTCGAACCACTTGGTAGATCCGGTATGAACCCCTAGCCACCATGGCTACAAGAACACCCCGAGCAATCTATCTCGAGAATAGATTGAAGAAGAAGCAAACCCAAGCAAGAACGAAATCATAGAGGAGGCATTTGATCGCTAGAAATTCGAAAACACATATAACTTCACCATGAATGTAAGTACATCACAAGATCACCACCAGGATCCTACCTTGATCTTGATGATCCTAGCTCCAGAACTCCGATGTGGTCTTGCTCGTAGGGTTTCCACGTCGGCTAGGGATGAACCCTAGACAACTAGCACAACCCTCAGCTCTCCGAAAGGTGTCCCTATATCTTCTCGGCTCCTCGGCGGCGAATGACGAATTGATTGATGCGTGGCATGAAGGCATAGGGGCTATTTATACCCTGAGAAAACCCTAGGTCGAGGGAGAGGGGCAAAACGCCACAGGAAAGGCCTAGGCCGGCCGGTCCAGGGGGGTTCAGGCCTGCCGGCCTGGGGCTTTCCCTGGCCGCCTCGCCCTCTGCTTTCTCCTCAAGTCTTCTAGAAGCTTCAGTAGATGTTCCACCTATGCATGTGGGCCTTTGGACGTCGTTTACTTCAGGATATCTTTGAGATAAGAATGGGAATTGATAAACTTCCAAATTCTCCAATTGAGTTGCCTTGACCCCAAAGTCTTTTGACCTTATCTTGAAGCACTTGCCTTTCAAATACTCTTGGAGGTCGGTTCACCAAAGTTGAGCACGAACGGGGCTCGAAACAACCTAGGCCGGCCGGCCTAGGCCATGTGAGGCCGGCAGGCCTGGCCTGTTCTTCGGGCCTCTGGCCTTTATCTTTCACCGTGTCATCCTTGGTTCCAAGCCTTGTCCATTTGTGCTCCATTTAAGCCCAAAAACCTGCGTAAACACAATTCCTCCAAAAACACATGCATATGCAAAAATGTCCTGGTTATAGAGTATGATCGTTAGTTTAGATATCAAATTTATGCCATTATTGAAGATAAACAAGGGTAAAAGTGTGTCACTAAGGAGCGTCAACAGCGTGTGGGTCCGGCCCGGAGCCGTTGAATCAACGTCCAAGCCCCCGGCCCCGACTCGGCTGGGACCAACGAATTGGCGTTGAACTCGGCCGCTTGCTGCAACTCTAGGAGCTTGGATCGAATGCCTGCAAAAGGAGTTTCTACGCATACCGGATATTGAGAACAGCAGATAACACAACAAGCGGCACTCACTGTGCATGGCCAGGTCATGCTCATTCTTCAAACGCTGGTTGACCTCCGCCAGGCGCTTGGACTCGGCCTTTAGGCGCTTATTCGCCTCCTTCTACCTGGCCCCAGTCAGCTTATCCACCTTCCCCTGGAGAGCCTTCTCCTTCTTCTCAGCATTTGCAAGAAACCTTCATCAGCACATACTACCTGGATTGGGAACCACCCAGGCGCATTGCAGGAACCTTCCTTTCGACAGGACCTTCATGTCATTCATCAGGTCCTCATTGAGTTTCACGACATCAGCTATCTCCCTCTCCCTCTGCATCTGGTACTCCTTGGCGCTATTGGCATCCTGGACCCGCTCCTCCTGGATCTTGGCCAAGGTGCGGCGGTCCTCAAAGGCCCGCTGCTTGAAGAGAAGGTCCTTCACAGACCGAGCCGTGAAACCCTGCTCAATAACAAAAAGCGGTCAGCCGCAGCAAGAACAACAAAGACCGTGAAGTTCGAAACGCCATACCTTGATGACGCGATCCAACACACCAGCCACGTTTTGCAGCTTCCAGAGCTCGCTCTCGTCGTCGGCGATGTCGAGTTCTAGAGCTCGTTCCGAGGTTAGCACTGGTGCGCTTGGCCCGGCCCTGAGCCCGGTCACAATAGCCTTTACCCTGGGTGCCACCGCAGTGCCAGTCCCAGTGCTCAGCTGTTCCCCAAGCAGCCGATCATCATCATCGTCCAACGACGGAGGGCCACCGACTGGTTCCTCCACCCCTGTCACCCTGCTTGGATCCTTGTCTGCGCCTCCCGGTCCAGGCAGCATCACCTGTGTTGACACCAGATTTTCGCACCAGATATGCTGAGTAATGAGGTGACGTGGTAAGGCTGGTGGACCCATTGACTGGTCAAAGCCGAAGATGACAGAGAAGGAAGCCGATATGCAGAAGAGATCCGATGAAGCAGGAATCCGACCCGATAACGAGTACAAGAGGAAAGACGCGTCGGCTGGGAAGGAAGCACATCATATGCAGGGACTATTTCCTTTTTGAAGGCACATTGAGAGTCCCATTCTATATTAGATCTAGTTTACTTTATCTGCAAGTTAGTCTGGTCCGATCAGGACTCCCCATGACCAGGGTATAAATATGAACCCTCGTCCATTGTAAAAACAATTCTCACAATTCAATACAACCCGGCTTCACGCCAAAACCCTAGTAGTAGTTACCGATGAAGCTCATTGGTGGACGGGCTGCATCAGTTCTGATCTCCGGCTTACCAGTAAGTTAGTCAATTTATCGAACTAATATAGGCTTTGAATTGAGGCGCATCGCCCTTTCTCGTTTATATTGTTCAACCGATTTATCTCTGATAATCAAGATTGATATAGATTCCCTACGTCGGAGCTAGATCAATATTGATTATTCAACAGATTATCGTTTATCGGACTATACTTTAAGCCTAGATTCCCTACGTCGGAGCTAGGTATCAAGATTAGTCTAGATTCCCTACGTCGGAGCTAGAGTAATCTTGGTTACTAAAGGTAGTCTTTGCGGTTTGTTGGAGTTGCTAGATTGGTTTAGATCTACGCCATGTGAATCAATTCTACTTCTTCAACGGCTTTGAGCACAGGTCTTGGTCCGATTTAAGTAATATTTATCTTACAGCATCGTTCTATGTCCGATCTTGCTTTGTGGTTTAATCTGGTTGTTCTTTGAGTATTGCATTGGTGTAGATTCCCTACGTCGGAGCTGGATCTTTGTAATACGCTTAGATTAATCTTTGACTGTCATGTTTGGTCTAGATTCCCTACGTCGGAGCTAGTTTCATCTTGATTAGTTAAAGGAAGCTTTGGTTATGCCTTATTGCTATTTGAATGTTAAGTGTGGTGTAGATTCCCTACGTCGGAGCTGGATCATGCTTAATCGTTTGGTAGCATATCTTAGAATCAGAACGTATCTGTTAATGTTTTACCTGCTTATTTTGCTTAATCTGATCAACATCTGTGCGAGCATCTTGTTTAATTGATAGGTTGATGAATCGAATCTGGTTATCTAGCTATCTGATCTGATCATAGTTGGAGAAATCTAGATTCCCTACGTCGGAGCTAGATTTCTCTGAAAAGGCTATAGTCCGATCGGCTGGATAGATGGTCCGACAAGATGAGTCAAACTGGCAATTAGACAAGATGGACAATGTATCGGCTTACACTGTGATTATTTAATATCTTGTTTCATGACACAGCTGATCCATTATTTTACATATTGGCCTTGTTTTATGCTTTATTTCATTATTTAAAGGCTAGTCTGTTATATCAATCAAGGTCCGATCCTGATTGGTCCGATCCTGAGGTCCGATTTGGTGTCTGATTGAGGTCCGATTAATCGGTCCGATTGACGTCATCATTGAGGTCCGATTCTGAGGTCCGATCAGTATCGGCCGATGCGTGTCTGATTGGGTCTTGGCTAAAATTCGACGCTACTCCATCGTCTGAAATAGAGCCGGCACAATCATAGAGCAATTTAACTGTTTTATCCCCTTATCAATTTCAGGTCAAATTGACTGGCACGCCGCGAACCTGAACTGGAGTGTAGACTGGCACTGGAGCGAAGCTAATCTCCCCGGTCTTCTTGTGCTGCACGCGGGGAATACGTCCGCCGATTTTCCGCGTCAACACATTTTTGGCACGCCTGGTGGGACACGAGAAACAAATCCAAGATGTCGTCGTCTGATGCTGAACAAGAAACCGCAGCAAGACTCGCTGCTGAGAAAGAAGCTGCTGAGAAGGCTAAGAACGACAAGAATAGGGCGACTGAAGTGACTATGCCCATTACAAAGGCCGATCTGTCCAAAGCCCAGTTGGATGTAGTTCAGGCCCAGATTGATGCGTTTGAGAAGCTATGCCTTGGTCAGTTTGGGCGTAATCGTTCAGGTCCTATACTCAAAGGTCCTCTCCCGGATCCAGAGTTGATCAAGAAGACAACTGAAGCTCGGGAGCACCAAGTCAACATGACGGAGATGATTCACCAGGCTGTTCATCATGCATTGATCAACCAATCAGGCACTCTGGTGAATTCTTTGGACAATCTCATCAAGAAGGCGGTGGACGATGCTGTTTGCTTGAAGGGTCCAGTATTTATAGCAGATTCTGCAGGAGCATCAGGATCAGGAAAAGGAAAAGAGACTGCAGATAATACAATGACCGTTGCTCCACAGATGCCAATTGCTCCACCACCTCCTGTTGAACTGGCCAACAGTTTCCTGTTGATGGCCGATGGAACTATAGTCGGCCCACATGGTGAAAAGTATGCCAGGACTCTGAGCGAACAAGAGAAACAGCCTGCTGCTGCAAGGCTACGTACAGAGGTTCCTTCACATCAGCGTATGGTCGGAGATTACAATAACTATGTGATGGACATAGCTGATGGAATGCCACATGGAAATCAACAGTCCGATTGGTCACAAAAGATAGCCGAGGTGATCCAGAATCAATTCGGCTTAAAGCCTAAAGATGAAGCGAGGTTGTATCGGCACCCGTACCCATCTTACTTTGATGCAGTGCCACTTCCTCCACGTTACAGAGTGCCGGATTTTTTCCAAATTCTCCGGGCAAGATGATATGACCACCATCGAGCATGTGAGCCGATTCTTGGCTCAGTGTGGTGAGGCTGCTTCTGAGGAGGGACTCAGGCTCAGATTTTTCCCTCTGTCACTGTCAGGGCCGGCGTTTACCTGGTTTACGTCGTTGCCAGCAGGATCGGTCACAGGGTGGTCCGACATGGAGAAGCAATTCCATAAATATTTCTTTTTTGGTCTCAATGAAATGAAGATCTCCGATTTGATTGCCATCAGGCAAAGGAATGATGAGACCGTCAAGGAGTACATCCAACGATTCCGTGACACTAGGAATCGGTGTTACAGTCTGAAGCTGTCTGATATGCAGTTGGCCGAGCTTGCATTCCAAGGTTTGCTCGCGCCGATTAAAGAGAAGTTTTCTGCCCAGGAGTTTGAGACATTGGGGCAATTGGTTCAGAAAGTGTCAGCTCATGAGGTCCGATATCAGGAGATGAAGCGCATGAAGTTTTCTAAACAAGTATCTTATCTCTCTGATACTGAAGAAGAGGCTGATGTCAATATAGCTGAATGGACTAAATCCAAGAAGCCAGTGTCGCTCCCGTGGATCAAACAGAATCCTGAGAAATTTGGATTCGATATAACAAAGGCCGATAAGATCTTTGATTTGCTGCTCAGTGAGAAGCTTATCCAGCTTTCTCCATATCACTCGATTCCATCGGCCGATGAGTTGAAGAAACGCAAGTATTGCAAATGGCACAACTCGACATCTCACGAGACCAATGAATGCAAAGTGTTCAGAAGGGAGATCCAATTGGCTATTGAGTCAGGCAAGATCAAATTTGAAGATAGCAAGAAAGCCATGAAGATCGATGGTCATCCCTTTCCCAATAACTTTGCCGATTTCTCCTTTTCTGTTAATATGGTTGATGCTAGTGAAAAGGGGAAGGTCAAGGTGCTTACATCGGACCACGCCAAGAGTTCTGGTGCCGTTGATCCTGTGGTTCAAGTTACTGTTGAAGAGCTACGCAGGAATCATCAGGCGTTTGGACGTGAATCTAATGCTCCTGGTGGGTATCGGCCGCGTGTGACTTCCCAAATGCTGATCAACAAATACAAGAGGCAGCAGGCAGCAGTCCGAGCGTGGAGGGAACGCGAGGAACGACGACGTCGGAGGCATGAATATCAAGCAAGGCAGCTTGATGAAGAGTTTGATGGTCAGCGCCGACGTGGTGGTAGGTCCGATGGCCGACGCCGATATGATGAGTGGTCCGATGACAGACGCCGGTACGATGACAGGTCCGATGGCCGGCGCTGGTATGATGGTAGAGTCGATAATCGCCATCACTACGGTTATAGGTCCGATTGGTATACAGATGGACGTCAAGTTTATAACCGGTACGATCAAGATGATGATCATTGGGGATGTCCTTTCTTCGTGTACTGCTGGAACGAGAAGCTTAGACTGCCATCAAAGGCAGATTGTCCTGAATGTAGCTTCCAGTATGAAGAGTACAGAGCTTCCAAAAGAGGTCGACGATCAGTTCATGAACGGATCGGCGTCAGGGTCGATGATCATCATCAAAGAGATGAAGGCCGGGTTAACACTCATGGCCACAAAAATAGTGAAGGCCGGGCTGATGCTCATGGCCCTGAAAAAATGGAAGAGAAGGCTCCAGTTCAGAATCGGATTGAAGAACCTCCAATGAGACCTGGACAGTGGTGCCCGTCAGGAATTTCTAAGTCCAAGAAGAGGCGTGTGCAACGGTTGCGCTATAATGAGCAGATTCAGGAGCAAGAATTAGCAAAAGAAAAGAAGTGGCGCGTCAAGATGGCCAATGATGATGAAGCAAGTACATCGGCCGCAATAAATATGGTTTTGATGTTGCCGTCTGATTTCGCTGCTCCTGATGAACAAGACGACCATGAGGTCGATTATGAACTGGAAGAAGCCGCTGCATGCTTGGTTCTTGATTCAGAGAAGGCTATCTTTGAGAAGCCAAATGCAAACGGATATCGGCACCTGAAACCTCTGTACATCAAGGGATACGTTGATGGGAAGCCGATGACCAAGATGCTGGTTGATGGAGGAGCTGCAGTCAATCTCATGCCTTATTCCACGTTCCGCAAATTGGGAAAAGGGATTGGTGATCTAATCAAGACCAATATGACGCTCAAGGACTTTGGCGGAAACGTTTCAGAGCCTCGGGGGGCAATTCATGTTGAATTGACCATCGGCAGCAAAACATTGCCGACCACCTTCTTTGTGATTGATGACCAAGGTTCTTACAGCATGCTCCTCGGACGTGATTGGATCCATGCCAATTGCTGCATCCCATCCACGATGCACCAGTGCTTGATTCAATGGCAGGGCAATAATGTGGAAATCGTCCCGGCTGATGATTCGGTTAGTATTGCTACAGCTGAATCAACGATTTGGGAGTTTGAAGGAATTGAATGCCTGTCAGGAAAAACATGGGATGGTGACTTCCTCAAGGTGTCCGATCAAGGACTACAACCGATCCAAGCAGTCGGCTCTGAGATTTTATTTTAAATGACTGATTTGGTCGCTGATCATTGTGGACTTAATGTTGATACGGTTGAACAATGCACCATGGAGCTTGATGCAATTGGTCCGATCAATACAGAGGCCGATGTGGTTGACACAGTTCCCTGGACCATGTTCTTTGATGGTTCATCTTGCAATGATGGTTGCGGAATCGGCCTTCTTATTATTTCGCTTCGGGGGGCAAGATTCGAGTTTGCTTATCCGATTGAAAAGTGCACAAATAATCAGGCGGAATATGAAGCATTGATGAAAGATCTCCGGATTCTTAAAGAGATCGGCATTCAATTTGTTGAGGTATTTGGAGATTCTTTGTTGATCATTAATCAGTTACTCGGCACGTATGATTGCAAGATAGATGCGTTGATGCCTTACTTTGAGAAATGCCGGGATTTGATTGACCAGTTCTCCTTGGTAATTCTTAAGTATATTCCAAGACATCGTAACGAGGAAGCAGATCGGCTGGCGCAAAAGGCGTCTGGCTATCGGCCTATGTCCGATGTGATGGTACAGAAGATACCAGAAGGAGATTGGAGGAAAGAAATCATTGAATATTTGAAGGATTCTTCTGTCAAGACTTCTAGGAAATTACATTACAATCAGACATGTCTTGGTTGAAGGGGAAACATTTCCTAAATCATTGAACGGGAAATATTTGAAGAAGTACTACCCTAGCATTTGGGTAAATTCGTAAAGCCGATACCGCTGCTGCTCATGTCGTCGCTGCTGATGAAGGAACAGTGCTGAAATACCAAGATTCAGAAGAAAGGATTTCAACATCTATGCTAACACGACGTCGGCTCGTCAATCCGAAAACTATGGTATGATCAAGTAAACTTTATTTCTTACTGCGAAATACTTGGGAATTTTATTTTGTGAAAATAAAATACATAGTTTAGCTCCTCAATGATATGAAATTCCTACCAGAGCCATATGTTGATATCTTCTGAAAACCTTACACATATGCTGCTTGTTTTGTATTGAGCATTGTCAAATTGTTTGTGATCCTTGTGAGATTTATTTCATGCTTTTAAGATCGAGATCACGTACACTCCACATATTATTCCATTGTTGAGTATGCTAGATTTTAATTTTTGGGCACATCACTGTCATTTGGTCTGGATTCACATACTCGACTATTCATATGCTGACTTCTATACTGGGAGTTACGCAAAAACATGCCTTCCATCCATACAAAAATACTCCGTCCCTTTGACATGACTTTTCAAATTCATTATGCAAAAGGTATGGGTTATGCAAAAAAAATAATAATAATATATTATCCATGCTCAAAAGCAAAAGGAAGAGTGATAAAAAAAATATGAAAGATAGCCCATATCTGAAAAGAAAAGTAAAATGAAGAGTCATGCAAAAGGGAGTTTCACCAAAAATTCCACACACATGCACATCTTGATCTGATTGTATGACTTATTTTCTCCACTGGATCCGGTTTTTGACTTTGCAAGATATGCAGTGCAAGTATGCTTCCTTTCTATATCCTACCCTGAGCTCCACAAAAAAGGCCTTATTAGAAGTAGAAAGAAAAAGAGACGATTACAGTGGCTTGGTGAGGAATAATACACATTGAGCGATCTGAGAGAATCATTTGAGGAGCGAAGTTATGTTTTGATTTGAAAATGAAAAACCAAGTTATTTAGCAGGAAGAGTAGAGTTTTCTTGATTATTCATATTGGCTAACATGTTATGATAAAAGCTTGAAGAAAGGTATCGGCTATGAAAAGGGCAGTGCTAGAGAAGTCAAGGTGTTGAAGCGAATTGCATCGGCTAGGAGATTGAGACGCTGGATTTACAGAATTTCGAAGCATGAATCCTTCATACTCCGAAACTGGGGGGCATGTGTTGACACCAGATTTTCGCACCAGATATGCTGAGTAATGAGGTGACGTGGTAAGGCTGGTGGACCCATTGACTGGTCAAAGCCGAAGATGACAGAGAAGCCGATATGCAGAAGAGATCCGATGAAGCAGGAATCCGACCCGATAACGAGTACAAGAGGAAAGACGCGTCGGCTGGGAAGGAAGCACATCATATGCAGGGACTATTTCCTTTTTGAAGGCACATTGAGAGTCCCATTCTATATTAGATCTAGTTTACTTTATCTGCAAGTTAGTCTGGTCCGATCAGGACTCCCCATGACCAGGGTATAAATATGAACCCTCGTCCATTGTAAAAACAATTCTCACAATTCAATACAACCCGGCTTCACGCCAAAACCCTAGTAGTAGTTACCGACGAAGCTCATTGGTGGACGGGCTGCATCAGTTCTGATCTCCGGCTTACCAGTAAGTTAGTCAATTTATCGAACTAATATAGGCTTTGAATTGAGGCGCATCGCCCTTTCTCGTTTATATTGTTCAACCGATTTATCTCTGGATAATCAAGATTGATATAGATTCCCTACGTCGGAGCTAGATCAATATTGATTATTCAACAGATTATCGTTTATCGGACTATACTTTAAGCCTAGATTCCCTACGTCGGAGCTAAGTATCAAGATTAGTCTAGATTCCCTACGTCGGAGCTAGAGTAATCTTGGTTACTAAAGGTAGTCTTTGCGGTTTGTTGGAGTTGCTAGATTGGTTTAGATCTACGCCATGTGAATCAATTCTACTTCTTCAACGGCTTTGAGCACAGGTCTTGGTCCGATTTAAGTAATATTTATCTTACAGCATCGTTCTATGTCCGATCTTGCTTTGTGGTTTAATCTGGTTGTTCTTTGAGTATTGCATTGGTGTAGATTCCCTACGTCGGAGCTGGATCTTTGTAATGCGCTTAGATTAATCTTTGACTGTCATGTTTGGTCTAGATTCCCTACGTCGGAGCTAGGTTCATCTTGATTAGTTAAAGGAAGCTTTGGTTATGCCTTAATGCTATTTGAATGTTAAGTGTGGTGTAGATTCCCTACGTCGGAGCTGGATCATGCTTAATCGTTTGGTAGCATATCTTAGGATCAGAACGTATCTGTTAATGTTTTACCTGCTTATTTTGCTTAATCTGATCAACATCTCTGCGAGCATCTTGTTTAATTGACAGGTTGATGAATCGAATCTGGTTATCTAGCTATCTGATCTGATCATAGTTGGAGAAATCTAGATTCCCTACGTCGGAGCTAGATTTCTCTGAAAAGGCTATAGTCCGATCGGTTGGTTAGATGGTCCGACAAGATGAGTCAAACTGGCAATTAGACAAGATGGACAATGTATCGGCTTACACTGTGATTATTTAATATCTTGTTTCAAGACACAGCTGATCCATTATTTTACATATTGGCCTTGTTTTATGCTTTATTTCATTATTTAAAGGCTAGTCTGTTATATCAATCAAGGTCCGATCCTGATTGGTCCGATCCTGAGGTCCGATTTGGTGTCTGATTGAGGTCCGATTAATCGGTCCGATTGACGTCATCATTGAGGTCCGATTCTGAGGTCCGATCAGTATCGGCCGATGCGTGTCTGATTGGGTCTTGGCTAAAATTCGACGCTACTCCATCGTCTGAAATAGAGCCGGCACAATCATAGAGCAATTTAACTGTTTTATCCCCTTATCAATTTCAGGTCAAATTGACTGGCACGCCGCGAACCTGAACTGGAGTGTAGACTGGCACTGGAGCGAAGCTAATCTCCCCGGTCTTCTTGTGCTGCACGCGGGGAATACGTCCGCCGATTTTCCGCGTCAACAACCTGCTTGTCGGTGGCCGGGAGGCTTGCCTCCTTGGGGACACGCGGTGGACTCGGCGGCTGCACATGGTCCTCGGCTACGGGGGTACCCAGTCTCTGCTCTGGCAGGCCTATCTCGATGCTGACCTCGGGCCCCATGCCTGTGGGAGGTGACTGAACCACTGCCGCCTTGTCACCCGCACCTGGGGGTGGCAACGCGCCAGCCCCCACCTCCTTGGCTCTCGAGCCTACATTCAAAATAGACACAGGATAAACATGACAACCCCAGCAATGGTCAAGGCATATCAAGCAGCTTACCCGCTCTTTCGAGGATGCTTGAACTCGATCCTCTTCAGAAGCATAGGTGGTGTAGAACTGGGCGCCGGCAGTGCCTTTGGCTGTTCTGGCGGCTGCACGTAGAGGGTCCTCTGACCACCGGCATCGGTCCGGGGCGACTCCCCCAAGTCCAGGCTCGAGGGAGACCCGTCAGCTTCATCCTCAGCTTCGCTCACCGAGGATATCAGCTTTCTCTTCTTCCTCGCCTGGGACTCGGCCCGCGCAGCCTGCCTTGACTTGGGAAGCGGCTTCGGCGATGACCCCTGCGCAGTCGCCCGTGTCGATCTTGACATTGTTACCTTGTGCATAGCTGTGCGCCTCAGCTTCCCTGCACTAAGGACAGCCACCAGGGTTACCTGATCGTCATCCGACTCCTCTAGGTGAGCCAAAATCAGGTCGCCAGCCTCCCACTAGGTTGACTCCTCGTCCACCACCCGAGGCAGTCGAGACGCCTCCTCCGCCGTCATAAGCTTTTACACCCGGACGCTGCCCTCAGGCAATGGAGCCGGACAGAAATACTTCGCCGCGCGTTCCTACATGACATCCAACAGAGCAACTCAGGCTCGTATATGCAGAATATCATACTCGGCACCAAGCTCCAAAAGTCATACACAGATCAAATACTTACCAGCGGCGGGGGGTTATGCAATGAAAAGGGCACAGGCGCACCCTGGTTATAAATCTCCCCCGCATAAAGCTCGAGACCCTCTCCTTGGTCTCAGGGACAGACACGGACTAGACTTGTTCTCGAGTCGGAACTCTGATACCTTAGAACTCATACCCAGGGTGGACTCGGTCCTTGATAGGCTGCGTCAGGCGCCGAATAAAGGAAATCATGATGGCTGCTGCAGTCAACTTCCTTTCTTTTGCCTTGGCTATAAGCTGCAACAGCTCCTCAACTTCCTGCAGATCCTTGCCTTCTGGAAGCGACTCCTAGTTAGTGATCTTCTTTGGCCGATGGCCAGTCCGAGTCGGCAGGGCTGGGGGTTGGTTCGCAACATAAAACCAATCTGACCACCATCCTTTGTTGGAGTCATTCATGTCCAGAACGATGTATCTTTTGGACATACCTGGCCTCAAGGAGAACCCCACTCCAGCAGTAATCCGGGCCGGGCCTTTACCGGCATCCTCTCCTATTATCTTCATTCGATACAGACGCCGCCACAGGTTAAAGTGCGGCGGGATTTCCAGAAACGCCTCACAGAGGTCGATGAAGATAGAAATTGCAAGAATAGAGGTGGGATTCCGGTGGGTGAGCTAAATACCGTAGTAATGCAGCAACCCAGGGAAGAAATCCCCCATCGGCAATCCAAAGCCACGCTCGAAGAAGGATGCAAAGACCTCTCCGTCTCCGAGCGCTCCCAGGGTCGCCCGTCGTCCCTGGGAGGTCACCACAGAAGCTGCTCCTTTAGGCCCAGCACACCTCGCCGAACCATGTCTTGAAGCTTCTCCTCGATCATGGAGGATTGACCCCATGCAGGCTCCTGGGGCGGCACTCCCCCAGGCACGAAGGTCAGCTCCGAGACCTCGACACGCGACTCAACCGCCTTCCTCGCGGCATCCGTCCCGACGGCGGTTGTCGGGCTTGCAGTGGCGCTACCCCCGCCGGTGGCGACATCCCCCACGATGCCTGAGTGGACCACGGCGGACGCCGCCGCCTTCCCCACATTAGCTTCCCCGCGACCCGCTGTTGACGGCCCTTAGGCACGCCAATTACGAACCGCAAGCGCACGGATTGGTTGTAGCTTTCCCCTTGAAGTATTCCCCTAAGGTTTATCAATCCACGGAACAAGGGATTTCTTCGCTTAACCTAGCACTAATGATGTTAGCAAGAGAGTTCTTTTGATTGAATAGCGATGTGTGAATCTAAGAACAATCTAACCTAATCAATGTTACGAGCGGTAGAGAGGAGTACACATGGTATGGAGACATTTGCCCATAGGGTCTAGGATCACTATGAGATGTAATCGCCAAGTGAGATAAAACCAATCTAATCTATCAATAAGATGCGAACCAAACTCAACACTTTCCCTCCCGCATACTGTCACTACACGAGGTTACTCACCTATCGAGCTATAGGAAACGAATTGTTGATGCGATCTAAGTATGCGAAGCAACGAGCGATGCATACCCATAGAGCTACCGGCCGGCTATTAGGATGAAAAGTACCATCAACTAAGAACATGATAGATCGATATCACAAAAGGATTCAGCAATTACAAATCAAGATCTCCTTACAACCCCATGGACAAACGAGGACTTTACCCCATGAAGCTAAGCATGACGTCGCGATTCATGGTGTAGAAGCCTCCGGCGAAGATGAGCTCCTCTCTATCCTCCAACTTGAGATGGCCCCCGGACGATGGGTAGGACCTCCGGCGGCGTCTCCTCCTTGTGTTTCTCTCCAATGGTGGCTTTAGATCTAATCTCCTCGATGGCTCATGTGATGAATGACTTGACGGCGCCCTCGGGGGTGTTTACATAGGTCTTTGATGGATGTCGGTGGCTGGAATCCTTATGGTTTGCGTTTGCTTCGTGCTGAAGAAAAGAGAGTGCGAACGGGCTCCGGAGCAGGCCAGGTCGGCCGGCCCAGAGCCTCCAGGCCAGCCGGCCTGGGGTCCTTCTGGCTCCTCTGCTCTCCATCTTTCACGGGCTGATCCTCCTCCTCAATCCTTATCCATGTGGGTGCTTTGGTCCATGTCAAACTCCGCCAAATATGTCATATTTCTTGCAAATTCACAACATAGTCCAAAATACAAGACATACTCAAAAACAGGGTTATTTCAGGTGCCAAGTGGTGGGTTAGTATAAGAATCAGTCCAAAACCAATGCCAAATCAGCCCTAAAAGTGTACCAATAACGACCGTCAACAATCCCCCCATGCTTAGCTTTTGCTCGTCCTCAAGTAAATCAAGCTATTAAAATCTTCCAATGGGGTTGCACAAAAGTTCTTGCTCTGCAAAACATACTTAAATAAACAAGTCTAACCAAAGATCTTCAAGTAAATATCAGTGGAGCGACGAGGATAATCAAAGTATGGGCGTTCAAAAATCTATCCAAAACATTACTCCACAACCACTTACCTTTAGCTAGAAATCTTGAAAATCAACAATACTTACTTTCTTGCTTTCCTTGGAGGTTTTTCTTAGGTTTTGAAAACAATATCCCTGCAACAAGAGTTAGACCAAAGTTCTTGCACAAATCCTTTCAAGTCTCTCAATTTAAGTGGCTATCCTATTGGGTTTGTAAACTCTCATCTCACCACATAAGTCTCTCAAGTATAAGTGGAGTTGTAGGTAGGGCTAGCAAAGTAAATACATATATTGTCAAATTAAGAAAACTCTCTAATGGTTGCTTACCTTCTAAGCCAATGATCATGAGAATGTTACCATAATGTGAGGGGTTTCAAGGATAAGAAGATTTAGAATGGTGGACATGTGCAAGGGCATATAAAAATTGACTTCAAGGCACAAGCGACGTCCTAGTTGTCGGATTGCACATGGTTGGAAAAAAAAGATTTGTTCTCAACAATGAGGCGGTCTTCCTTTGCACTTCTCTTATTCTTCCAACTATAGAACTCTCCCTCTTTTATTGCATTTTTCTCCTTTCTTCCTTTTTCTTATACTTTTATATATATTTTTTTCTTTTCTTTTCTTCTTCTTTCTTTCTTTTTCTTTCTTTCTTGAATTTTCCTTCTCTTCTCTGAACCTCCCTTGAATTTTCCTTCTCTTCCGATAATGGGTTGTGTTCAAGGAAAAGATAAAAAATAAGATAAATTTGGGTTCGGGTTTTGGAATCCGGTAGATCATATGAGTTGTTCCAATGAAGAACTCTTATTACCGAATATTGACGAGGCTAGCAAATAAGAGATAAGATAATCAAGGACATGATCATTGCTCAAAATTAAAACTTTCGAGAGAAAGAAATCCTAACTCAACTCAATGCACCTCCAATGCTTATGGTGGAACAATTATATAGTGGCTTTGGTAGGAATAGGATATAACTCTCAACTTGACAAAAACTAGATCAACCTTGCATTTGCGGGGGTTTTAAAAGAGTGATAAAATAAATTTCCTCCAATTCTAGCCTTACTAGCAAGTATCATCAAAAACCAAGTACTAGATCAAGATCGGGTATAGGTATTTGTAAAGATAAATCAAATAATAAGCTCCACAACTAAGATTCAATTCCCAGATAATGCTCATGAACAAGTACTTTAAGAAATAAGGTAAAAACTTGAATGCATAAGTAAATTTGCTCGATCCAACAATTACTCGAAAGACTCTTTTTATTGATTTTCTTGACTCAAAGCTAAATTAAGACTCTCACACAGACTAATTTAAGACTCTCACACAAAGACTCACATTAACATTAAGACTCTCAAAATCACACCAACTAGCTCTCGGCGAAAAACAGCTAAAGAAAATTTAAAAACACGACGTGTCACACCTTCCCCCCATGCTTAGATTTTACGACGTCCTCGTCGTAAGAAAATAGATCACACGGGTGAGACGCTCGCAAACTTCTTCAACGGCACCCCGGGCAATTACACTTAGCACGGTTGCTACTCCCTTCTCCTTGCTTCTTCAAGTTCCCATACGTGCTAAAAAGGATCCTCACATTGCGGTTGAGGAACTTGAAGTCGCCATCCGATTGTCGCTTAAGATCTTCCACCTTTTGATTAAGCAACTCCAAAGATTGGAGGCACTCATCTAGGGCTTCGAAAAGTGAATGAATATTCTCACGACAAGGACGGCAACACCCATTATGATGCTCGGGGGAGTTTGGATCCTCGTCGCCCTCGGGTTCATCTTCCTTAGGCTCGTCACGGCGATTTTCCTCTGGCTTGTTTACCTCCTTCGGTTCATCCTCCCATATGTACCCATCGTCGTCATCGTGTCCGGCGGCACCCCACGAAGTGGCACTCCGGTCGTCTTCCCAATCGCTATCCCCTCCAAAGTCCTTGGGCTCGGGAGTTTTCTCCATGTAGCTCTTCCTCTTCACGCCAAGGAGGCGTTTAGAGCACCTTGGGAGGACGATGACGGAGCGCATCTCGATGTTAACTTCGTCGTCGCTCAAGATGATGACAGGATGGCGTTCGGCGATCTTCTTGCTTGGCACCTTCCCTCCCGTGCGCATATGAGCTTGAGTGGGGAATTTCTTCACGCAGGGGAACTCAAGGTCGCAGGTTTTAGCCTCTAGGCGAAGGAGCTCGCCAGCCACCCCAGGAAGGACCTAGGCCAGCCGGCCTGGTGAGGGTGTGGCGGTCGGCACACCCCCCTCCTTCGTCGCCAACGCTTCAACTTCGACGCTCATGCTCATGGATGATGCCCTAGCTCTTTTGGTTCACGAGGTGGTGGTTGTAGATTGGAAAAAGATGTGAATATGGATCCCCATGTTGTCTCTATTTATGTCCCAAAAGACTTGAACGAGAAGTCCAATCTTTCCAAGTTTAAACTACGCAAGCTCCTGAACACCGGTTTAAAATTTTCTAATCTCCAACATACCAAAAGATGACGTGAAATCGACCCCGAAAAGGGGTAGGCCGGCCGACCTGGGGGTCTATGGGCCAGACGGCCTGGGGGGCTTTTCGCCCCCCCCCCCGGCCTCCAGATTTTTACGGGGTGCTTCTTGTTTAATTGTTAACCAATTTGTCTACCGAGAACCAGAAAAACTCAAAGAAAAATAGAGGGAAAATAAAAACTAAAAAGGAATATTTACAAAGTTACCTTGTTTAGCGTCGTTAGGCTTGACGCACCAGTTCTTCCATCATGGTGTACATGTCGATGTAGTGAAGAGGCACAACGTCGGGCTCCAAGAAAACCTTAAGTCACTGGCCATTCACTACATATTGGTCTCCTTTGACGTCCATGATTGTTACCGCTCCTGTCGGTGAAATTGAGTGAACAACGTACGGTCCATCCCATTTGCTTTGCAACTTTCCTTTATCGAAGAGTTTGAATCTTGAATTGTATAATAGAACTTTGTCTCCCTCTTTGAATTCTTTTCTTTGTAACCTCTTGTCATACCATCTCTTCACTCTTTCTTTGTAGATGCTTGCACTATTGTGCGCCTTCAATCTCAACTTCTCCAATTCGCTTATTTGGATTCTTCTATTAACTCTAGCGGCATCTTCATCGAAATTCATCTCTTTCATCGCCCAATATGCCTTGTGTTCTAGCTCCACTAGCAAATGACACGTTTTTCCATAAACGAATTGATAAGGAGTCATACCTATTAGCGTCTTATGTGCTGTTCGATAAGCCCATAGTGCATCATCAAGCTTCTTCGACCAATATTTTCCTCCTTTGGTCACGGTCTTCTTTAGAATATCCTTTAGTTGCTTGTTCAAAGTTTCCGCTTGTCCATTTGTTTGAGGATGATATGCCGTAGATACCTTATGTTCGATCCCCAATTTTGCCAAGCCTTTGCGAAAATCCTTGCCCGTGAAGTGCGTTCCTCCATCATTTATCAAAATTCTCGGGACACCATACTGAGGGAATATCACCGACTTAATCATATGTATGGACTCTTCGGTCGATGCCTTGCGACATGGAATAGCTTCAACCCACTTTGATACGTAATCCACCATCACTAATATATGCTCGTACCCATGTGAGTTTAAGAATGGTCCCATGAAGTCAATTCCCCATACATCAAATAGATCTATTTGCAAATTGTAGTTCAACGGCATGGCATTCCTTTGCGATATGTTTCCCGTCCTTTGACATTCCAAGCAAGTTGCAACAAATCTTTTTGCATTTTCATGCATCTCCGGCCAATAGAATCCACATGACCATACCTTAGCATGAGTTCTATAAAGTCCATAGTGTCCTCCATATTCCGATGAGTGAAACTTTCTTAAGATTTCTTCTCTTGGAATACACCTTCTTAGAACTCCATCTTCTCCATGTCTATATAAGTATGGCGCATCCCAATAATATTTCCTCTTCTCAGAGATAACCTTTCGCCTTGCATTTCTATCCAAATGATCCAAAGGCATCCCCCTTATCGCTCTTATTAAGTCTTCCATCCATCCATCCCTATCAAGTATTCTATAAAGATGGTCATCTCTCATTTTATCTTCAATTGGCTTCATTCCATCATCTCCTTGATGTATACTTGATAGGTGGTCGGCTACCACATTCTCCGACCCTTTCTTGTCTCGAATTTCCACATCGAATGCTTGTAATAATAAAATCCATCAAATCAAACGTGGCTTTGCATCTTTCTTGGACAAAAGATATTTAATCGCCGCATGGTCGGTTGTACACAATCACCTTTGAATTTACAATGTAAGATATGAATTTTTCAAAAGTGAATACCACGGCAAGCAATTCTTTCTCCGTTGTTGCATAATTTGCTTGAGCTCCATCAAGAGTTTTGCTTGCATAGTAAATAGCATATACCTTCCCTTCTTTTCTTTGTCCAAGAACTGCTCCAACGGCGTAATCACTCGCATCGCACATAATCTCAAATGGTTGGCTCAAATCCAGGGGTTGAATGATAGGGGCACTTACGAGTGATTGCTTCAATGTTCTAAAGGCATGCAAACAATTTTCATCAAAGTCGAACTTCACATCCTTTTGAAGAAGTTGTGTCAACGGTTTAGTGATCTTCGAGAAGTCTTTTATAAATCTTCTATAGTATCCGGCATGACCAAGGAAGCTTCTTAGGGACTTGATATCCGTAGGAGGTGGCAATTTTTCCACGGTTTCAATCTTTGCTTTATCCACTTCAACCCCCCTTTTGGAGATGACATGCCCAAGAACTATTCCTTGCCTCACCATAAAGTGACATTTCTCCCAATTAAGCACAAGGTCGAATTTCCCGCATCTCTTGAGAACTTTATCAAGATTTGATAAGCAATTTTTGAAGCTAGTACCATGCACCGAGAAGTCATCCATGAATACCTCCATAATTTCTTCTATAAAATCCGAGAATATAGCCATCATGCATCTTTGAAAAAAGCGGGTGCATTGCATAATCTGAAAGGCATCCTTCTATATGCAAAAGTACCATAGGGACAAGTGAACGTGGTCTTGTGTTGATCATTCGGATGAATAGGTATTTGGAAGAACCCCGGGAATCCATCAAGGTAACAAAAATGTGAATGTTTTGCTAACCTCTCATGCATCTCGTCAATGAATGGTAGTGGAAAGTGATCCTTCTTTGTAGCCTTATTCAATTTCCAATAATCTATGCACATCCGCCAACCCGTAACGGTCCTTTGTGGTATCAATTGATCCTTGTCATTCTTCACCACGGTGTCCTCCCTTCTTTGGCACGCAATGCACGGGGCTCACCCATTCATTATTTAGTATGGGATATATAATTCCGGCATTCAACAATTTGATTACCTCCTTCTTAACCACATCACGCATAGCATGGCTCAACCTCCTTTGATGCTCCACAATGGGTTTGCATTGGTCTTCAAGTTGTATGCGATGAGTACAAAAGGCGGGACTTATACCTTTCAAGTCACCAATAGTGTATCCGATCACCTTCTTGTGCTTCCTCAATAATTTCAGCAACTTGTCCGTCTCCTCCAGGTTTAGTTCATCACTAACGATCACCGAGAATGTCTTGTTGTCCCCCAAGAATTCATATTTTAGCCCCTTGGGCAATGGTTTCAACTCAACATTGGGAGCCTCCGGTTCCTCTTGGTGCAAATCTCCAATACCTTCATATTTTTCATCCTCCAAGATCCCGTATTGTGCCTCAAGCCCGTTGTTTCCTTTAGTTCTCCATCTAGACCATCATGAATGCTTCCATTCTCCATTGCTCGTTGGAGAGGGTCCCTGAAATTTTCAACAAAGCGAAGGCTCTCTTCTTCTCCGTTATCGAGAAGTAGGGGTAAGGCAATACGTGAAGCGGGCAAAAAGTCATAAGTGTATTTGGTCTCATCTAATTCAATTGTGACTTTACCCCTTCCAGTATCAAGAACCACATTAACCAACTTAAGAATAGGCCTACCAAGAATTATATCTTCATGTTCATCATGGCAAGCATTAAGTATGAAAAAGTCGGTTGGAATGATTTTACCCGAGATAGCAAGATTTAGATCTTTAAGGATGCCCAAAGGTTTAGTTGTTCTACAATCTCCCATGATTAATTTAGTAGATGTAGGAGCAATGTTCAAAGTTTTACTATAAAGCTCATCATAAACCTTTGAAGACATAACACTTACTCGGGCTCCAATGTCGCATAAAGCTTTGCAAAATAATTCTCCATTGATCGTGCAACTTATGTGAGGTGTAGATAGTGGCGTACTTTCGTCGTATTTGCTTGTATGGAATATACCTCGGCTAGGTGCACGAATGGAGATGCTTCCAGTTTTACTCCCATGATTTTCTTCACTTCGACGACATGGTTGGGGTCTATTTCTCCATCTTCATCAAAAAGCATCCGAATAATTTCTTCGGCCGATCCTTTGTCCAATATGTAGCCCGTATGTTTATCCGGTGGAAAATCCGACTCTATGGCTTTCATGGACTTCTTTTGATTTGGGTGAGATCTTCCTTTGTCGAAGAGTTTACCGAAGTCGATCGGGATCCAATCCATTTGCTCAAATTCTTTTAGTGACTTTGCATTCGCTAAACTTCTCCCAATTTCCGCCTCCGGCTTATTTTTCTTGATGTCTTGGATCGGTGCTTCTTCATCATGGGTTGCCCTTGTAGCTTTTTCATGATTTGGTTGTTCTTCCTTTGCTTTCGGGGTCTTTTTTCTGAAAATTCCAGCAAGTACCCCAACATGGGATTCTTGCTCGACGTCTCCCGAAAGGTGATTTTCCCAATCTCTTCGCATGGCTGCCCCCTTGCTAATTTTTTGTAGAATTTGGGCAGCTTCCATGAGTGTTTTCTCCATAAGATCCCCTCCTGCGCACATTTGTACGAATTCCATGCATTTAGGGGTTTGGGAAAAATAGAAAGTATGCAAGAGTACATCACCGGAGAATCCTAGCTTCGGTCCTTGTTCAATCAATCCATTGAATGTATCCCATGCTTGATCAATTCCTTCGTCTTCTCCTTGCGTAAAGTTGATCACTTGCCTTCTAACGTGTTGGATTTTGGATATCGCAAAGAATCATCCACAAAATTTCTTCATTAACTCATTCCAATTTTCTTTCACCTCGAAGGATGCAAGCGAGTACCATCTTTTTGCTTCATCTGCAAGTGAGTATGGGAAAAGATTCCATCTAAACCAAGCTAAAGGAACTCCATCTTGTTGTACCGTATTGCATAGCATCGTGAACCACTTGATGTGTCTATATGGATTGTCCGTCTCCACCCCTCTAAAAGAATTTGTAGCCGTCATCTTGATGATTTGAGGCTTGATTTCATACTCAGTGGCTTCAAGTGTCGAATCTGATTTTTGCATGTCGAAGTCCTCCGATTGCGGGCTTGCATAATCCCTAAGTGATTTTTCTCCTTCCTCCATGGGTTGGACGACAAGGGCCACCTAGACAACAAAAACAAAAACAAAAACAAAAACAAAGATTTTTCTAGAGAAATGGTTAGGTGTTAGTAACGAACAAAATTAATACAAAGTTAAACATAGCAATCTAACTTGTTCCTCGGCAACGGTGCCAGAAAAGCTTGTGACGGCCCTTAGGCATGCCAATTACGAACCGCAAGCGCACGGATCGGTTGTAGCTTTTACCTTGAAGTATGCCCCCAAGGTTTATCAATCCACGGAACAAGGGATTTCTACGCTTAACCTAGTACTAATGATGTTAGCAAGAGAGTTCTTTTGATTGAATAGCGATGTATGAATCTGAGAACAATCTACTAGTACACAAGGTATGAAAACATTTGCCCATAGGGTCTAGGATCACTATGAGATATAATCGCCAAGCAAGATAAATCCAATCTAATCTATCAATAAGATGCGAACCAAACTCAACACTTTCCCTCCCGCATACTGTCACTACATGAGGGTACTCACCTATCGAGCTATAGGAACACGAATTGTTGATGCGATCTAAGTATGCGAAGCAACGAGCGATGCATACTCATAGAGCTGCCGGCCGGCTATTAGGATGAAAAGTACCATCAACTAAGAACATAATAGATTGATCTCACAAAAGAATTTGGCAATTACAAATCAAATCTCCTTACAACCCCATGGACAAATGAGGACTTTACCCCATGAAGCTAAGCATGACGTCGCGATTCATGGTGTGGAAGCCTCCGGCGAAGATGAGCTCCTTGCTGTCCTCCAACTTGAGACGGCGCTCGGACGACGGGTAGGACCTCCGGTGGCATCTCCTCCTTGTGTTTCTCTCCAATGGTGGCTTTAGATCCAATCTCCTTGATGGCTCATGCGATGAATGACTTGACGGCACCCTCGGGGTGTTTATATAGGTCTTTGATGGATGTCGGCGGCTGGAACCGTTAGGGTTTGCGTTTGCTTCTGCTGAAGAAAAGGGAGTGCAAACAGGCTCCGGAACAGGCCAGGCCGGCCGGCCCTGAGCCTCCAGGCCGGCCGGCCTGGGGTCCTTCTGGCTCCTCTGCTCTCCACCTTTCACGGGCTGATCCACCTCCTCAATCCTTATCCATGTGGGTGCTTTGGTCCACGTCAAACTCCGCCAAATATGTCGTATTTCCTGCAAATTCACAACACAGTCCAAAATACAAGACATACTCAAAACGGGGTTATTTCAGGTGCCAAGTGGCGGGTTAGTATAAGAATCTGTCCAAAACCAATACCAAATCAGCCCTAAAAGTGTACCAATAATGACCGTCAATACCCGTGGAGATGACCGCATCCTCGGCCCTCGTCGGTGGCGGCACCTCCTCCGTCGACGCCGGTGCCTTCAACGAAGCTTTCGGATCCGCCATTCCTGCTGTCACTACGCAGGCGCGACAAAGACGGAGTTGCGCCAGCGGTGGTGGCAGCAATTGGGCGATGGTAAGTGCGCTGCGGCTGAATCGAACCCACGGCGATGCTAAACGGTGGCAGAGGGCGGAGCGACTCAGATCTAGAAATGACAATGGTAAAAACCGCCGGCGGACGAACCGATTTATCCCCTCTTCACCGATTCAAATTACCCTAACGGCGCCGCGACTAATGGATGGAATCCGTGGTGATTCCGTTAATTGCGGGCCAATGGCTCTCCGCGCGTCAACGGCTCCTTGCCTAAGGAACTCGGCCAGCCCCGACGCTCGGGAACTTGGCGCTCTGACTCTAGTCAGCGGGTCTCCGCGACTTGGCCAGCCCCGACGCTCGGGGACTCGGTGCTCTAATGGTCAATGGGTCTCCGTGACTTGGCCAGCCCCGACGCTCGGGGACTTGTCATTTTGACTCCGGTCAACGGGCCTCCGCGACTCAGCCAGCCCCGATGCTCAGGGACTCGGCGCTTTGACTCCGGTCAACGGGTCTCCGCGACTCGGCCAGCCCCGACGCTCGGGGACACGGCGCTCTGACTCCGGTCAACGGGTCTTCGTGACTCGACCAGCCCCGACGCTCGGGGACTCGGCGCTCTGACTCTGGTCAACTGGTCTCCGTGACTCGGCTAGCCCCGACGCTCGGGGACTCGGCGCTCTGATTCCGGCCAACGGGTCCCCATGACTCGGCCAGTCCCGCTGCCCCAGGGACACGGCTCTGCAAACCTAGCTCTGAACCTATGTTGCCAAGATGGTCTCCGGGTCATAGATAACAGGAACCATACTCGCAGCCCAGTTATAGAAAAGAGGATTCATTAACTAGATATACAATTCCAGAGAAGCGCCGGCCAAGGGCTGGTTACAAGGATAAAAAGCATTAACTGTCAGGATGACGGCTTGGGGCACTCGTCGGGGCGCGGATTGGTGCATATGCAGCAAGCTTCATCCACATGAGCTCATCACAAGCTCTCTTGTAGCACTATGGCGACCGGCGACGGATTAACCCCACTTGAGGGTTGTGTGCGAATTCCTCTGGGTTTACCTTGGCTCTACAAGCATTTCACCCTACAAGGCCCTTGGCCCGAGGCAATGCTGGGAGAGAATGGGAAAGCATGCAGACACTCATCAACACCTCAAGACCTTCGCAAGCACTCTTCTAGCACCAAGATCTCAAGTCCCCATGATTTTTCCCCGGAGGATGAACCCAACAAGAAGTCCCCAACATGTTTACTGAGTGGTTACTACGCTTCCCTTCCAATGAGTGCAAGGTCCCGAACCTTTGCATCTATTTATAGCCTCGTGCTAACTTTCCCCATGTGGCCTCGGTCGCACTATTCGGCATGTGAGCCCTGCGTCGAGCAGCAATTCTCCCCGAGGCGCTCAGTCTGCCCCTACTATCTTCAACAGCCTTCGTTCACGGGTGTGCCCTGTGCGCCCACATGGTTACTGTTGTTGTCACGATGTGCATCAGACACCCGTGGCAATCTTATCCTTCGGGCGGCCTGTCTGGCTCGGTGCTTGGTGTTCAATACTTTTTGACCATTCGCCCAATTTTTCTAATCAGTCCAATGCTCGGGGACTAATCCATATGGAGAGCTCTTTGCGTCGCTCTCCATATGCCCCATCAGGATGTGTCACTTTCCCAAAGTGGTGTAGTCCCTTATGGTGTCCGACTCGGCCACAACTCGGCACTACGCCATTCGGGGCTTTACCCCCGGGTCTGCCCAGGGTCATCCCCGATGACCTACGGTTTGTTCTTTTTTGAGCATTGTTGACGGTCCTTAAATGCCAATTTTGACCATCAATTCCTGCAGAGAATATGTCAAATATAACCACCAAACATAGTGATAGGATTTATTACTAATGATTTCCACAAGTGTTGGTGTTTACTTTGTCATGCAGGAAAAGGGCACTATGGGCTCGAGATGAGATATAAACTATCAATATTACAAAGTATCTCAAATGCCATTTGGAGTACATCATTGTGTAGAGCTCGTTGAGACGATTTCGATGAACATATCATTCATATTATTTGGAGCTCAGATGAATAAAATGGAAGACTCACAATTTATTGTGCAGCGCTGACGTCAGCGATGACGTCAGTGCTGCTGATGTCACCTAGGACCCAATAGGCTGACCCCGGCCGGAACCAGGCAGCGCAGCAGCTCGCGAGCCCACGGGCCAGCGGCCCAGTAGAACAGCCACGCACAAGGGCGCAGCTGCGTGCGTGACCAGGCGCAGGGGGGCACGTGGCGTGCCGCCACTGGCCACCGTGCGATGACGCAGTCGTCCGCGCGCAGGGCGGGAAATGCCACCCGCTCGAGGACACGTGGCGCCCTACAGATGGACGGCAGCGGCAGGAGGCGCCCAGGCGCGGTCCAGGGGCCGGTTTTGGCCGGTTATTTCTTCGATGCTACGGGTTTTGCCCGGTTTTCCATCCACCGACGTACAGTAGCCAATCAGGACGTGGTTTTGCTTCGGTTCAGGGACCTAAGGTCCGGTTCTTGACCGGCTCTGCGGGCCTGGACGAGGGGAATCTCGTGGGGGAGGACCTGGCGCCCTGTTCTGGCGCTGACCGACTCTCTACGTCGGTTCCAGGAGACAGATGGAGGGAGGAGAGAAGGAAAAGGGGAATATTCCCTAGAATCAAGTGAAGCATATCCACATCACCAAGGCACCTCCTCTACTATAAATAGAGGGCCTCACTCCCTCATTCAACACACACCAAGAAGGAAGAGCTCCAATTGCTACAAGTCATAGTCTTAGTTAGTAGAGAAGTATTTCTAGGAGTTGAGCTTCTATGGATTTCCGAAGGAGTCTTGGTAAGCCTAGAGCTCAGTTATTTTATATCCTTTGCTTATTTGTAAGACTTAGAGCCTTAATGGATATTCTATCTTGCTTATGTTATTTGGCTTATTGCCTTATTTGTTCATCATATAAGTTGTATGTCTTGCACCTTAGTATAGTGGATGCATGTTATGGCAATGGCCCAATGCGCCACAAGGTTGCTCTGTTTATCTGGACAATAAATAGAGTAGTTATTTCATATTACAAACGTGGTGTTTGGGGTATGAAATACCATTGGTGATACCCTACCCCACGTATTCAGAGGTAGGCGGCAGGTGGTGACAGCCCTGTCTGTCCTTTGTAATCCTCGCCGTTCGGGTTTGGGCGTTTGCAGGCCTTCGTGATAAACATCGTGACAGTACCCTTGGATGAGGGGATCCCGCGATTCCTCGATTTGCCCTCTAACATGTGTTCCTTCTGAGCTTGTATATATGCACTTGTAGGAATGTAACCCATATGTAAGAAGTACATCGAACCCTTAGTTCTCTTTTAGGACCTTCATATTAACTAGACTTATATACTGAGCAGTGAAATCTTCTGTGTGTCACACTACCCATCTATCAATGTTTACCCCTTGCTAGACTTTGGTGTATTAATAATGTTATGATTGAATACAATGGATAACTACTCTAGTCAATCACTGCCTTTCCTGTGGATTCGATACCCTGAATACTTTCGGGTGAAAGCTACAACGATATCCGTGTGCTTGCGGATTTATCTGCGATCGTAAGAAATACCAACAAGCTTTCTGGCGCCGTTGTCGGGGAACGGTAATGGTTGAAGAGTGTTGTTAACCCATGTACTCAATTAATAGCATGATTAATTACCACTGCTCCGGCAGGGTTATCTTTGCTCTGTTTCTCTTTGATGTGGAATAGGGTAGTGTATGACTGGTCTTGAACTGCCAATGGACTTCATCGACAACTCAAGATTATCAGAAAATACGATCTTGCATCGTATCTTCCTAGGTAATCTGATCGGCAGCAACTCCAGTCAATCCTACATCACCAATATCGACGAGTGCTACTGCCAAAAGAGCGATTCGCGAGTTCTCGATTCATTCTGGTTCGCAAACCGGCCCAGAGCTGAACACGAGAGACACCGCGTTCGATTTTATGTTAGCATCTGTCAAATTGGTACACGCCAGCCCATTACATGGGAAGACCAACGCGAACGGACCCAAGGCCAAGGCTCAACACCAAGGCCTACATGATCCCGTCCGAAGAAGACAAACAGGTATGGCAATACAAACCATCTCCAAATGTTGCATAAAGTCAAAACTTATGATGGAGACGTCCCCACTCGATGGATGTAAACCGACGAGTCCTCACCGACAGGTAAATCCGTATGTATCTCATATTTATTTCTCATTGCGTTTTTCTGAATTCCAATCTCTGCATGTTTAATTTCCAATCCTTGCATGTTTGAATTCCAAATCAATTTTGTGCATTGAAATTTAAACCTGGAGTCTTTTATCTTGAAATCCCTTTGGATCCTCCACTCCTGCATACACATACATAATCTTAATGGGTAGGGACTACATAGGATAGCCGAGCCAGCTGGGCCGGAAAGGTACCAACAGGCCGTCGGCCGACCCCAAGGGTCGCCCGACCTGTGACTGCCTTTCCTGCATCGCATTCATTCATATTCAAAATAGCTTTTGCATCTAGGATACCGCTGCAAAGGTTCGACAGAATGGGCCCTGTGCCAGAATCGCCCGACCCCATCTGTCGACCGACCTAGCTGATACGGATTGGGGTCCCGATCTTCACGACGTAGGATCACCACCTTGATAACTAGCTGAAGAACAGCCGGATAACTTGCTGCAAGCAGCGATAACTAGTGCAACCTGGCAAATAAAACTCGAAGCCAACCACCGTCTTTAACCGGCAACCTGAATCGAGGATTCGCCCAACCACACTCTCGAAGAACCAACCAACACAGCCTACAATCAATCAAGGAGATCCTTGAAGGGAGTAGGAGCACCAATTGGGAGCGGATGAAGCCGCCGCTTCTGTAAATCCCGCGAAGGAAATCACAAGAGCAAAGGGGTAGAGAAACACTCTCTGGGTGTTTGTTAGCGCACAGCTTAACAAAGGGGGTCTATTTCATTATCAATCATCTGAGTTTGCAATACATCAAGGGGGTATTTATACAAGGAATAGACGTCCTAGAGAGGTGTAAACACGAAATAGAAATGAACAGATAGACAATGTGAAAGGGTGTCCTCGAAATAGGCTTCTGAGTAGTTCCCGCGTGGCTGTTTGACTTCTGCGCAGTCTTCAGTGTTTTGCTAATAACTCCACCTTGGAAAGTCCAAATGACGAACGGCTGGTTGCGTTGGAAAGTTAACTTGATAAGCTTTCACATCATGTATAGCATGCACCACGAAACTTTGTAGATTGGTTCAGTTTAATACGGCAACTTGAGCTTCATGCAGGTGTCCGACCAGCTGACCAGTCTTTACTTAAACAGGTCGGCCGTAATGATGGTAACTCTAAACAGGTTGGCACTAAATGCATTGGAAACTAGACTTGATAAGCTTTCCAACAAGTGCTCATGGGGCTTCATAGCCTTTGTGAATCAAAAGATATCACTGATTCTTCGTGACGGTTCTGCTGGACGGAACTGATTCGAGTCTTGTTCTTCTCTCTGATCCACCCTTGGATTGTACTTGTTCTTTTCCTTTATGAACCTGAGCAATAATAAAGTACACAAATTAGGTAGTATATAATTCTCATTAATATTAAAATTAATT
The DNA here is from genome assembly GCA_004135705.1 of Alloteropsis semialata. Lineage (NCBI taxonomy): Eukaryota > Viridiplantae > Streptophyta > Magnoliopsida > Poales > Poaceae > Alloteropsis > Alloteropsis semialata. The sequence continues at coordinate 60,519,764 of CM014271.1, read as the reverse complement.
TCACAAAGTAGCGCGTGCACCTCTTGTTGGAGCTTCTTTGCTCGATTACGTGTAATTGGTCCATCAAAAACTTGAGTTGGTGTTGATGTAGGTGACGCTTGGGTTGGTGCCGCTTGGTCTGAAGGTTCTGACAAGTTGCTTGGTGGCGGGGTCATATCATCCTCCCCCTCTTGAAAAGGAGTCGTCCTCGACTCTGAATGGTCTTCACTTGTGAATGGTGATAGATCAGCAACATTGAAAGTTGTACTCACACCATAGCTTGCTGGAAGATCGATCTTATAAGCATTGTCATTAATCTTCTCAAGCACACGAAATGGACCATCCCCTCGTGGCATCAACTTGGATTTGCGCTGATGAGGAAAGCGGTCTTTGCGCAAGTGTATCCATACCAAATCCCCTGGTTCAAATAGCATTTTCTTCCGATGTTGGTTCATACTTGCAGCCTTGCGTCCCGCCTTGAGTTCAATTGCTTCCTTGGTCTTCTCATGTATGCTCTTTATGTATGCAGCCCGCTTGGAGGCGTCCATGTTGGCTCTCTCCTGCAGTGGAAGGGGCAACAAGTCTATCGGAGCAATAGGTTTGAATCCATATACAATTTCAAAAGGACACAAGTTAGTGGTAGAGTGTACTGCCCTGTTATAAGCAAACTCCACATGTGGCAAGCAGTCCTCCCAAATCTTCAGGTTCTTCTTCACCATGGTTCGCAGCAGCATTGACAATGTGCGATTCACAACTTCGGTTTGTCCATCAGTTTGAGGGTGACAAGTTGTTGAGAACAACAGTTTGGTCCCAAGTTTGGCCCACAACGTCTTCCAAAAGTAGCTCACGAACTTGACATCACGATCAGACACAATGGTTCTGGGCATCCCGTGTAACTTCACAATTTCTCTAAAAAATAAATTAGCAATATGTGAAGCATCATCGGTCTTGTTGCAAGGGATAAAATGAACCATCTTTGAAAATCTATCAACCACAACAAAAATTGAATCTTTTCCTCGTTGTGTCCTAGGCAAACCTAACACAAAATCCATGCTTATATCTTCCCAAGGAATACTTGGAGTAGGTAAAGGAGTGTATAAACCATGAGGTTTCAGTTTTGACTTAGTTTTGTGACAAACGACACATCGTTCCACAAATCGGATGACATCTCTTCTCATCTTAGGCCAATAGAAATGATCACCTAGCAGCTCGTATGTTTTCTGCTGTCCAAAATGGCCTGTCAATCCTCCTCCATGTGATTCCTGTAACAGAAGCAATCTAACAGAAGAGTTTGGAACACAAAGCTTGTTAGCCCGAAACAAAAACCCATCATGTAGGTGATACTTTTCCCAACCTTTTCCATCTTTACAATTTTTGTATGGTTCTGAAAATTCAGGGTCATTGTCACACATACCTTTCAAACTTTCAAGGCCTAACACCTTTACTTCAAGTTGATTCAGCAACACATTCTTTCGAGACAACGCATCAGCGACCACATTGTCCTTACCTTTCTTGTATTTCACAATGTATGGAAATGTTTCAATGAACTCAACCCATTTAGCATGACGACGGTTCAGCTTAGCTTGACCCTTCAAGTATTTTAAGGCTTCATGATCGGAATGAATAACAAATTCTTTTGGCCATAAGTAATGCTGCCACGTCTCAAGCACACGCACCAAAGCATACAGTTCTTTATCATACACCTCCCAATTTTTCACTAAAATATGCTATAGGTTTTCCTTGCTGCATTAAAACTCCTCCTATCCCAATCCCACTAGCATCACATTCTATTTCAAAAGTTTTAGTGAAATCAGGAAGAACAAGTAACGGTGCTTCAGTTAAACGTTTCTTTAATTCTTGAAAAGCATTTTCCTGAGAATTTCCCCATTTAAATTCAACACCTTTCTTCGTCAATTCATTTAATGGAGCAGCGATGGTACTGAAATCTCTAACAAACCTCCTATAAAATCCAGCTAGGCCATGAAAACTTCGTACTTGACTTACATTCATTGGAGTTGGCCAATCCTTGATTGCTTTCACCTTGGTCTCATCCACTTCAATGCCTTTTCCTGAAACAACAAAGCCAAGAAACACAACATGGTCTGTGCAAAAACTGCACTTCTCAAGATTAGCAAATAATTTCTCCTTTCTAAGCTCATCCAAGACTTGGCGAATGTGATTCACATGTTCTTCAAGCGACTTGCTATAAATTAGGATGTCATCAAAGTAAACAACAACAAATTTTCCAATGAAAGCTCTCAAGACATGGTTCATTAATCTCATGAAAGTACTAGGAGCATTAGTCAAACCAAAAGGCATAACTAGCCATTCATACAGTCCAAATTTTGTTTTAAATGCAGTTTTCCATTCATCTCCGGTTTTCATTCTTATTTGATGGTAACCACTTCTCAAATCAATTTTAGTAAATATTGTGGAACCACTCAATTCATCAAGCATGTCATCTAAACGTGGAATAGGATGGCGATAGCAAACAGTGATGTTATTTATAGCTCTACAGTCAACACACATCCTCCAGGAACCATCCTTTTTAGGAACTAAGATCACAGGAACAGCACAAGGACTTAAGCTTTCACGAACAAAACCTTTATCAAGAAGTTCTTGCACTTGCCTTTGAATTTCTTTGGTTTCTTCTGGGTTGGTGCGGTGTGGTGGTCGATTTGGGAGTGCAGCCCCGGGAAGGAGATCAATCTGATGCTCAATCCCACGAATTGGAGGTAGTCCCGCTGGTGTTTCCTTTGGAAAAACATCCTCATAGTCCTGCAAAAGATGAGACACAACACTAGGAAGAGTGGTGATGTCATTAGCTGAAATTAAAATGTCTTTGTACACAAGCACAAAGAGCACTTGGGCTGGGTTGTTCCTCACTTCTCTCAGCTCAGATTTTGTGGCTATCATAACTAGACGCTATCCCTCTCCTTTCTTCTTCTCCCTCAAATTTGGCTTGTGGCACTCACTCACCGAATTGTGGATGTCACTCAATTTATTTTGCTCTTCTCCTCCTTTATTTGCTGGACTATTTTCAGGTCTCTTTTGCAAGAGCTCAGCCATGATTTGCTGAGGGGTCATCGGTTTGAGAACAAACTTTNAATTTGGCTTGTGGCACTCACTCACCGAATTGTGGATGTCACTCAATTTATTTTGCTCTTCTCCTCCTTTATTTGCTGGACTATTTTCAGGTCTCTTTTGCAAGTGCTCAGCCATGATTTGCTGAGGGGTCATCGGTTTGAGAACAAACTTTTTCCCTTTTAATTCTAGGGTGTATTGATTTGATCTCCCATAATGCTGAGTATTGCGGTCATATTGCCAAGGTCTTCCAAGCAGTAGGTGACACACAGACATAGGTGCCACATCACACTCCACATGGTCAACATATTCTCCAATCTTAAATGGAACCTTCACTTTATATGCGATCTTGATATCTCCCGAATCATTCAACCATTGGACATGGTATGGATGAGGATGTCGCTGCAGCTTCAAACCAAGCTTGTCAACCATCTCACGGCTAGCAAGATTATGGCTACTTCCACCATCAATGATCACTTTGACAACCTTATCTAGCACTTTAGCCCTGGTTTGAAATAAATTATGCTGCTGTCCAATTTCAGCATCTTGGACACTCAAAATTTGAGCCACTACAAGAGCAGCACCTTGCTCAAAATCACATCCAGTATATTCCTCATCCTCCTGGGCCTCCTCAACATCTTCATCAACTTCTTCTTCACTAGCTGAATCAAACTCTCCATTGTCATTCACAAGAATCACCCGATTGTTTGG
>CM014271.1:60389839-60514990 GCA_004135705.1 Alloteropsis semialata | reverse complement strand
TCCGATCAGGACTCTCCATAACCAGGGTATAAATATGAACCCTCGTTCATTGTAAAAACTATTCTCACAATCAATACAACCCGGCTTCACGCCAAAAACCCTAGTAGTAGTTACCGACGAAGCTCATTGGTGGACGGGCTGCATCAGTTCTGATCTCCGGCTTACCAGTAAGTTAGTCAATTTATCGAACTAGTATAGGCTTTGAATTGAGGCGCATCGCCCTTTCTCGTTTATACTGTTCAACCGATTTATCTCTGGATAATCAAGATTGATATAGATTCCCTACGTCGGAGCTAGATTAATATTGATTATTCAACAGATTATCGTTTATCGGACTGCACTTTAAGTCTAGATTCCCTACGTCGGAGCTAGATATCAAGATTAGTCTAGATTCCCTACGTCGGAGCTAGAGTAATCTTGGTTACTAAAGACAGTTTTTGCGGTTTGTTTGGAGTTGCTAGATTGGTTTAGATCTACGCCATGTGAATCAATTCTACTTCTTCAACGGCTTTGAGCATTGGTCTTGGTCCGATTTAAGCAATATTTATCTTACAGCATTGTTCTAGGTCCGATCCTGCTTTGTGGTTTAATCTGGTTGTTGAGTATTGCGCTGGTGTAGATTCCCTACGTCGGAGCTGGATCTTTGCAATACGATTAGATTAATCTTTGATTGTCATGCTTGGTCTAGATTCCCTACGTCGGAGCTAGATTCATCTTGATTAGTCAAAGGAAGCTTTGGTTATGCCTTATTGCTATTTGAATGTTAAGTGTGGTTTAGATTTCCTACGTCGGAGCTAGGTCTTGCTTGATTATTTGGTAGCATATCTTAGAATCAGAACGACCCTGTTAATGTTTTATTTGCTTATTTGCTTAATCTGATCAACACCTGTGCGAGCATCTTGTTTAGATGTCAGATTGGTAAGTTGAATTTGACTATCTAGCTATCTGATTTGATCATAGCTGGAGAAATCTAGATTCCCTACGTCGGAGCTAGATTTCTCTGAAAAGGCTATGGTCCGATTGGCTAGTTAGATGGTCCGATAAGATGAGTCAAACTGGCAACTAGGCAAGGTGGACAATGTATCGGCTTACACTTTGATTACTTGATATCTTGTTTAAAGACACAGCTGATCCATTACTTTACATATTGGCCTTGTTTTATGCTTTATTTTATTATTCAAAGGCTGATCTGTTATATCAATCAAGGTCCGATCCTGATTGGTCCGATTCTGAGGTCCGATTCGGTGTTTGATTGAGGTCCGATTACTCGGTCTGATTGACGTCATCAATGAAGTCCGATTTTGAGGTCCGATTGGTATCGGCCGACACGTGCCTGATTGGGTCTTGGCTAAAATTCGACGTTACTCCATCGTCTGAAATAGAGCCGGCACAATCAAAGAGTAATTTAACTATTTTATTCCCTTGTCAATTTCAGGTCAAATTGACTGGCACGCCGCGAACCTGAACGGAGTGTAGGCTGGCACTGGAGCGAAGCAGATCTCCCTGGTCTTCGTGTGCTGCACGTGGAGGATACGACCGCCGATTTTCCGTGTCAACAGTTCCTAAACCCCGCAAGAACGCTTGTTTGTGGTGTGTTATAACCCACAAGAATGATTTTGTGGAGGCAACCACGCCCCACAAGAACGACTAACTCTTGGACAACTAACCTACTAACGCTAATCCTTTTGTCTTCCAAGTGTCGTTCTTGTTGCTCTTTGTGCAGGCATCATGAACCTCGTTCGCGGATTCGTGAAGCAAGCAAAGAAAATGAAAGGGTCAAGCTCGAGGAGGAGCCGACACTCCGGGAGCACTAAGTTGGTCTCCTCCAGCACGGAGATCATGGACTCAGCCGGTGGCTCTGAAGAGAGGATGGGCAGCCAACACTCCATGGAGATCTCCGAAGACCAGTACTACTACACCGGGGCAGGTGCCACATCCGCAGGAGGCGGAGGTGGCGGCAGCAATGGAGATGGTAACGGGGATAGCTCCAGCAGCAACCACAATGAAGACGACCCTCGCCCAGCGTTCATCTCCGACGACCAACTCGACATCGACGAAGGCTATGAAACAGAAGCATATCAAATTCTCCTGGGTCGCGCTTTTGATCACACACGTGTGTTCATGAGCGAACTCATGGAGAAATCAGGTATGGCCACTGACTTTGAAAATGTTTGGAGTGCAGTGGGTTGGTCAGATTTTGCGCGTATTCATGAGGGTGGGTGTCGTTTGTTAACAATCCAATTTCTTGCTACTTTGAGAAAAGGTGAGGAAGGGATTACTTTTCGCTTTTTAAGGGAAGAGTATTTTGTTTCTTGGAGGCAGCTTAGTACTATTTGGGTTTTAGCAAGCGCTGCCGCTTGGAGGTTGATAAAGTTTTGAGGCTTTTTGTTAGAGAGTCTTTCTAGCGGGACATCTCGGGTATCACAGATGGCACTCCCCCTAGAACCAGCCACATTCATAACCCCACTCTTCGTTTTATGCACCGCTGGATTGCCATGACTCTTTTCCCTAGAAATGATCTTCGTACCATTCGCATTGATGAATTAAAATTATTGTATGCGATGGTTAAGAAGATAAAAATCTCACCAGTTGTCTTTATGATTGATCAATGGATGGGTGTTTTTAAGAGGCAAGGTCCCATTGAGTGTACTTCTTTGGTTACTCGCATTTTCGAGTCAATGGGCCTTCTAGATAATTACCGAGTCGAGTTCCTTCCGCAGCCTCGCCCAACTCTGGATGAATCTCATTTCATTCAGAGTCACCTTGTTACTCACGCTGTAGACCAAAAGTTTGTCATGGTTTATCATAATAGCACAACCAGAATTCCGTTGCCAGCACCGGAATACTGGTTGTACAGATGCAAAACACTTTTGTTGGAGTTGCAACAGGAAGGCAGGCAAAGCGTGACAGGAAGGGTGACAAGAAGCATGTCCCGACGGGGAGAAGCCACAGTGCTGCAATCCCAAGTAGCATGGGAACCTCCAACTCCGCCATACGTACCAGAAGGATCAAACTGGGTGCAGCCACAGCCGCCCCCACCATATATGGCGGGAGGTTCGGGATGGCAGGAAGCCCCGCACGCCCAATGGAATCCCCAGGACCCGCACTATCATCAGTCGTCCAGCTCAAGTGGCGATCCTCCTCCATTCGACGCTCGACGTTCCTTCTCAGCAAGGGACTGGCACAGCAGCATGGATGGGTTATCCAACCGCATGGGAACCCTGGAGGTAACCACTCATCGCATTGATGATACATTAACCCATCATGTGCAGCGGTCGCAGGCGTGGTGGGATCAGTCAGTACAACACTACAACACCCTGCAGAACAGCATCCAGGCGAGCAACCAGAACTTGAATGCATACCTTCGGTCCCAAGGGTTCGACCCGAATGACCCCCGCTATCGCCAGCAGTAAGAAGTCCAGCTTGGGGGAGGATCCCCGCACAGGTAAGTTCATCTGACCATGTCGTTTATTGTTTTCCTTTGATTTTCATATAGGGTAGTAATAATAATAATAATAATAATAATAATAATAATAATAATAATAATAATAAATTAAAAAAAAACTTGTCCATGTATGGAAATGATGAATTTTTGCTATGACCTTCCCCTGTTATGCAAGTCTCAATAAGGCAGGCATTTGTGTCTTGAATTTGTTGGCTTAAATTAATGACTTCCTTGGAAACTTAAAACTTGTGGGTAGCAAATGCTAGATCTGATTCTAGGTTGTTGGGAGCTATGATATAATAAGCTAGAATTGCTTTATCTACCCAAGTGAAACTTGATCCCGGAGATTTTATTTCAAAAAGAACAAAATCCTAGGCTCCTCAGTGAAGAGTGAAAATCCTACCACAGCCTCACATCCAGCCACTTACAAAAATGTGTAGTTGTTTTGAGTTTTGTCAAGTTCATTGTGATCTTTGTAAGATTTACTTCATGCTCTTAAAATCGGAGCCACGTACACGCCACCAGACTTGCCATACTTCTACTTTGGAAGTAAAGCGCAACATGCCTACATTTGCCTACCAGAATAAAATGCTCCAAAGAAAAGGGATTTCTTTCCAAAAATATTTCTAGGTGTAAAGCTTGGGCTCCCTATATCTTACTAAAAAAATAATAATAACAATAATATGGACACATGTGTAGTCCATGGAAAAAAGGGGAGCCAAGCTTTATAACAAATTTCCTAAAGAAGAGAAATATCCTAAAGGAGTTTATTTTCCACTACCACATATCCACACTTGCACACTTCGATTTAAATGTATGATTTAATTCTTCGATTGATCCGGGATTTGACTCAACAAAAGAAGCAATGCATGTGCGAAACAAAAGTTTCCCGATTATGAACCCCACTTGTCATGCTATTAAGAGAAATTTGAGAGGAGTGATGGGGAGGATTCAAACACCTATGAGAGACTTGAGAGAGTTACTTGAGGAGCCTTGTTTTCTTTTGCAAAAGTTTCTTTAAAAACCTCCAGTGAAAAGGTGGAACAAAGGTGTGGGGAGCATTCTTGCTAAGTTGTTCTGGCTTTCAACTGCCCATGATGAAGAAAAGCTAAGAAGCCCCATAAGTGGCAAGGTAAAAAGGGATGATTTGAGCTTTGCCAGCTTATTCAAGCTATGAAATGTTTCCTTATTGACATTGCATCTTTGGGAAGCAAGCAAAATCTGATCCAATAGTTTCTAACTCTCCAAAGCTTTGCTCAGGGACGAGCAAAGGTCTTAGCTTGGGGGAGTTTGTTGGCGCTTGTTAAGTCATTAATATCTTGTAACTCCAACATGATAAAATAAATAAACTAGCAATAATCAGTAGGATTTGGTTTCAAATAATGTAGTTCCACTTGTACATGGAGAGTATTTGGTTGCAGGAAGATAAGGGCCAAAAGCTGAAGGGAAACAGGGCTAAGCCCAAGTCGCCCGACCTGCCCTGGTCGGCCGACCTGGCCTTGTGCCCAACAGAGCCCAAGTCTGGCCATGCAGAACAAGCACAAATGGACATCATCTGGGACATTGGATCAATGACGGTTACATCCAATGGTGAAGATGAATTTACATGGATTGATGGGCCCACATGAGAACGAAGATTTACTTCAAGGATCCATACCCATCTTCCACAAGTACCAGGGTCCACATTCCAGCAACTCAGAAGAAGAACAAGACGAACCACGCCTGGACCAGGTCGGCCGACCCAGTCTCAAGGCCGTTGAGCCTCCACCTTCTATCACGCTTCAACACCGCCTCAAGGAGATCATCCACACCGTGCACATCTTCAGTCGGTGCATTTGAGGGTCGGGCGACGTCAAGGAGTCGGCCGACTCGGGGGTGGGCTGACTCGTCCTCAACCGCTTTGTACCGGCCCTGAACCGCCTCCTAGTGCTATAAATAGATGGCCATAGCCTCCTGTACGAGACACACCAAAAGGAAGAGCTCCATTAGCTAGAAGTTATAGTCTTAGTTAGTAGTGAAGTAGTTCTAGGAGTTGAGCTTCTACGGGTTTCCGAAGGAGTCTTGGTAAGCCTAGAGCTCAGTTATCTTTTATCCTCTGCTTATTTATAAGACTTAGAGCTTTAATGGAAATGCTATCTTGCTTATGTTACTTGACTTATAGTCTTGTGTGTTCATCATATGAGATGTATGTCTTGCACCTTAGTCTAGCTGATTCATGTTATGGCAATGGCCCAGTGTACCGCAAGGTTGCTCTGTCTAGGTGGACAATAGATAGAGTTGTATTTCATATAGTAAGCATGGTGTTTGGTATATGGAATAACATTGGGGATACCCTTCCCCACGTATTAAGAGGTAGGCGGCAGATGGTGACAGCCCTGTCCGTCCCTTGTAATCCTTGCCGTTCGGGTTCGGGCGTTTGCAGGCCTTTGTGATAAACATCGTGATAGTACCCTTGGATGAGGGGATCCCACGACTCCTCGATTTGTCCTCTAACATGAGTCTCTTACTAAGCTTGTATAGGATACACTTGTAATGGATGTAACCCTTATGTAAGAAGTACATAGAACCCCTAGTTCTCTCTTAGAACCTTCATATTGACTAGAATTACATAGTGAGCAATGAAATCTTCTGTGTGTCACCATACCAAATTCTTCCTATCATGTTATCTCCTGTTCTAGTCTTGGTATGTTGATTGTGATATAGTTGACGCATTGGAAGACATAGTACTTTGCCATATGCTTTCCCTGAGGGAACAAATACGATACTCTGGAATACTCCCAGGTGAAATGCTACAATGTACTTCTGTGCGCTTGCAGAACTTATGTAACGCTAAGATTTATATTAAGGCATCTCTAGTGCCATCACTCATGTAGTGGTGACACTAAGAAATGCCAACAACAAGATGAACAATGGACAAATCTTTTGGCACCCTCACAGCTCAAATCTTGCATTCGCTTGCAAGACTAGAGTTTGAGGGATTTCGTTAGGGAAGTATCCAAAATACTCTGTGCACTTATTTTCCTTTGATCTCCTGCTAAGTTACCCTCAAAGATTTGTTTGCCATAAAAAATAATAATAAGATAAAATAAAATAAAATAAAAACTTATAAAAATTTGCATAACATAAAAAAATAATATTTGAATTCCAATAAAGGCTCATGGTTGTTAAAACCATGGAGCCGTTGTTTTGTTTCCATTGTGTGAGAATAAATGCAGGCAAAAGCTCAAGTGTGGGGGTCTCTCGAGCCTTCTGACGCACATATGATCGAGACCACCCACAGACAGGATGTACAACATCGCACAGGTCAGTTCAAGAAAGATCAAGACAACCGAGGCTCAGGAGGGGTCGGCCGATCCTCTTGGTCGGCCGACGGCCCTCTGGGACCTCTCGCCCACATTCTCATCCAAGCGATGGTTTGCACACCGTATCCTTCATCCTCTCTGACTCATGAGTTTAAATAATTCAAAACTTAAGATGATCACTAAAATTAAACTCAATAAGTCCTGGTGCTCCTATTGATATACATGATGTTCCTTGATTGGCTTGCATATTCTTTATTCCTTGCACATACACTTGCCGCTTGTGAACATATATCCTTAGGAAAGGATGTTTATCTAAGTGGTTGATTAATGTGATATGGTATGATGAAAGAAATCTTGCTCTATCTGTATAAAGTACTTGGGAGGTTTTTATTGCAAAAGTTTAAAATCAATAGCCTTGGAAAGCTCCTCAATGATATTCCATTCCTACCAAAGCCATATGTTGCTCAAGTTGAAAACCTTATACATATGCTGCTTGTTATTTCATTGAGCTTTGTCAAATTGTTATGACCCTTGTAAGATGCTCTTCATGCTTTTTTTGATCAAGATCACGTACACTACACATTCACATGCTAAACTTTTACACTGGAAGTTAGCAATACCCATCCATCCACCAAATAAATGCTCCATATGTATTATGAATCTCTCTCCAAATATTCTTTGCAAAAGAAACATGGGTTATAGAAAAACATTTTGGACACATGAAGGTCCAAGAAAAAAGAAGAAAAAAATATATATACATGCTCATACAAAGCATTGAGCATGACAAAGAAAAAAAAAGAGGAAAAAATGATATAGCCATGTTTTCAAAATAAAGAGGAGAGAGATCATACAGGAGCTATCATAATTTCCACATACACCTTCCATTCTCCCACACACATGCACATCTTGGTCAGATTGTATGAATGGTTTTCTTCTTGGATCCGCTTTTTGACTTTGCAATATATGTGATGCAAGTATGCCTTATCTTTACTCCTACCTTGAGCTACACATAAGCCTTTTAGAAGTAGGGTGAAAGAAGGCAAATTAATGCTTTGGTGAGGAACATACACATTGAGAGATTTGAGAGAATCATTTGAGGAGCTAGGTAAGGTTATATTTTTGAAAATTTTTTGAAAGCCCAAGTTACTTAACAGAAGAGTTGAGATGACTTGAATCAAGGCCGTTCCATTCCTCAACCTTCCAAGATTACATGATAGACACTTCAAAACTCACAAGAGCAGGTATGTATTGGAATAACTTATATGCTTGCATCATATCAGTTGGACTCATGTTTTCCACCTTAGTCCTTAAGTTTCGCTCGAGGACGAGTAAAGTCTAAGTGTGTGTTGACACCAGATTTTGACTCGACTGAGTTTGTGTGCAACAGAGCCAGAATGGAGGCCGAGTCCGATTCAGAGTTAGCTCCGATTCCGATTGGGTTCGTCCGATTGGAGTCTTGATCGGACACAAGATGAGGGAGGCCGGAGCACGTACGACTTCTGAGGGGAGGCGCATCTGGAAGCTTCTTCAGGGCCTGATTGTGCGTCAAGATTTGTACTAGTTTTGGTAGTTTAAGATTAGATTGCTTTAGATAAATTAGAGATATTGTCGTAGCCGGCAAGTTTTAGCTAGATTTCCAGGGTATAAATATAAACCCTACGCCATTGTAAAAAATATGCACACAACCAATCAATCAAACACAACTTTCGGCCTCACGTGCCAACAACCCTTTTCGTCGAGTTCTTCAGCAAGCAGCGCTGCATCATCTTGACCTCCGGTTTGTCTGTAAGTCCGCCACACCCTATCGGATTAATCTAGGCTTTAGATTGAGGCGTATCGCCCTTCATCGTTTAATTAATTCACCAATTTATCGAGTTGTTCTAGGCTTTAGATTGAGGCGTATCGCCCTTCTTCGTTTAGATCGCTCACCCTTTTACCGTATCTTGTTAATTTTATCCTATCGGCTTACATCTATCAGAGAAGATCTATTTTGTTTTATTAATTTATTCAGTTTCATAATAGATCTGTTTATATTGTTTATATAGCTGATTTAGATTTAATAAGCGAGTTACAAATAGATCGGGTTTAAACGAGTTCTTTGATATATATTGATCTATCGGAGTAGGCAAGCAAATCGGTGCCCTGCTAGTAACGCTGTCTCGAAATCGATTCGATTGTTAGTGACATGAGATTTGGTTGTTTATCGCCTTTGGAAAGATGCATATTAAAGAATGAGTTTAAATTAGATCTATCTCTGATTCGGTTTTCATAGCCGATGGTTTATTTCAATACACTCTGCCAGATCATTGACCTTGTCCTGAACGCCCCGTAGTGACCTCCATATGGGGCTGCATGGCATTGCTCGATGATCTTTCTTGCCTCATTTGTTGGTACACATCGCCTGAGCATGCTATCTGAACATACCCTTTACAGGTATGGCTCATCCCATAAATGGAGTCTACTCTCGTAGATAAGCCTTCTCTTGTTCTCCCCTGGTGGTACATATCCTGTGCTGACGCTCGTTATACGTAAACTTTTAGTGCCATTTAAGTGGTGTTTTGGGACCAATTCACATACTAACCCGCCACTTGGCACTTGAAATAACCCCATTTTTATATATGCATGTATTTTTGGAGGATTTTGGTTTACGCAGGTTTTTGAGCTATAAATGAGCACTTTTGGACAAAGACCAAGATTATGCATAGAGCGGAGGAATGAAGGCCATATGACTCGGATTTCGTTCGTTCTCATCTATAGTGAACCAACCTCCAAGAATGTGAAAGGGCAAAGACTTGAAGATAAGATCGGATCACTTCAGGATCAAGGCGAATCAGGCAGACATATGGAAGGATATCAAGACCCAATCTTATCCCGAAGCAACCGACGTCAAATACCCACATGCATTGGCAAATCAACTCCTAAAGGATCTAGAAGCTTCCACGTGAAAGATGGGGCCGAGGGGCTGCAAAAAAGCCCTGGGCCGGCCGGCCCAGAGGGACCCAGGCCGGCCGGCCTGGCATGTTTTTGCGCTGCCTCGACCTCCCCTTTGAGCCAGGGTTTCCTCGGACTATTTATAGCCCCTGTACCCCGAGGGCTCGCAAATCAATCCACCAGAACTCGGTGAAAACCTAGGGCATACACCAAAAGGAGACGACGGCCGCTGCATATCCTCGAAGTTGCCTAGGGATGGCTTAGGCCTAATCTAGCCACCATGGCCTCCCTCCGTGGTTGTGCCATGGTGGAGTTCATGAGCAAGTTGGAGTCATCAATGATATGTATTCGGTGGTGATAATCCAAACACATCTATTATATAAGTAATATTCTTCATGTCATCCGATCTCTTAGCGACTTGATAACTCCTTCTATGCTTTCTTCCTATCATGAATATGATTGTTCCTTAGTCTAATTCATGGTTAGACTATTTAGCATGCTTTATGTAATCATGGCGATTAGATCTAGTATGTTGACCCTTCATGATATCTAGACATGTTCACTTGTGGACGTGCCCTTGTACTAACCACGCCGATAGGGAGCATCATGACAGGGTGTGATCCTGTGTAAGGTAGCGTCCTTGGGAGGTTGATCGGAGGTAAGGGTTTAAAGACGGCTTTAGATGAGATGATAGATGTGCTTGCTCTTATTTACTAGAACTACAACTAGAAGATGATAGGCCCATTTATCCTTTGGTTGCTCTATCTTTGTCTATGTTTATGGATGTGATCAACCTTTGCACCCACTCATATCCCAAAGGTTTACCCTCATATGCAATCTATGCCTAACGCTAGGAATAGATCCGTTAGAATAGATGGAAAACTCTAGGTAGTTCATTGTCGATCCATGGATTGATAAACCTTGGATGGAATACTCTAAGAAAAAAGCTATGATGATCCGTGTGCTTGCGGTTCACAATTGGCGCGTCTATGGACCGTCAACAAGCTTTTCTGGCGCCGTTGCCGGGGATTGGCAACTCGAACCCTAGGGAGATCTATCTAATGTTTTGGACTAACCCTATTTTTTATTATTGCATATACCCTTGTTTTCTTGATTGTGTCCTTGAAAGCAGGTGGAAATCTAGACACTAAGCTTGGGCTTTAACGAGTCCAATCTCGCTCAAACAAGTTGATGGCTACGTGAAGATCCGCTCTTTAGTGGTAGGTGCTAACTTTTGTTAGTGGCCCATCATCTGCTATCGAGCCCCCACCCTAAACAAGTGAATATGAACAAGGTATGCCACCATGTTAATTAATTTTTAAGACTAATATTTCTTGGAGATTTGTTTGTCCAAGCTATAGGAGATGAATCATGCCCCGACGAAGTCGTGAGACCCAATCATCAATATCTCTGGAAGGTTGCTGTTGAGACTTGTTTTTCACCCTTTATCAGGGATGTACCATTGAAGAAAATTATAAAATATGAAGCTTCATCAAGTCATCTTTCCAACGCATCAAGAATCGCAATTTTTGGAGATCGGTGCAAAGAGTTATGGTAAAATCTTTCAACACTACGCGTTTTGAAATCTGTTCAGAACCGAACGTAGTGCCAGAGTAAAACAAGCATAACTCTTTCATCCGGAGTCCATTTGAAGTGAATGAGTGCTCGTTGGAAAGGGAATTTGATGCACATCAAAATGGAGTAGAAGTATAGTATATTTTCAGCACTGGGTGAAGAGAAATTCAATGAAGCAGAGGCAGCAGCAAACAATGGAGAAGCTGATGACGATGTCAAGGGATGGTTGGAGGTCCTTGAGCACAAAAGATGATGATTTGAAGTTGATCAAGACTAGAGACAACAATATTAGGAGCACCGTGACACCACCAATCTTTTCCAGTAGGATGCTCAAGAAGCTTCTAATTGAGTGATGCGACCAACGAAGGAAACCGCTCAAATCATCAACATAAAGAGCAAGAGCCCCCTACGATCCCAACGCCTTGGGTAAAGCAAGAACTATGGAGAAGACTCATCATTGGAGCCATGCTACTCGCTGGTAAATCAATGATGGACAACAATGATGATGACCTTGAGTCCTAAGGATGGACAACACGACGCTCCAAAGGCCACAAGATCAAGATCATCAACATCTCATGATCAATTCGCAAGAAAGTATTGTTTGCATCAAAAGTTTGCACAACCTCTAAAGAAAACAACAGAATATCTTTAGATATTTAAAAGCCCCATGAAGTTCTAGTTCTAACGAATCAAGAACTAAGTCAATCGGAGATTCCTACAAGCGGTTATGATCAAAACATCGAAGATCGTGCATTCTGAAATTTTCTGAATAGCACGCAGCGCTGAAGTAAAATTGGCATATGAACTCCATTTAAGATGAATGACTACTCGTTAGGAAGGTAATTTCATAAACTTTTCAATAGAGCTATACTTTGGTATATGTTCTATTCTGTATACAAGGAAAAATCCATGAAGAAGAGGCAGGCGCAATGTGATGAGAACAAGATAGAGGAGATAACGATGACAACAATGAAGAGGAGCTTGGGCAATGCTTTCATCGAGAGTACATGATCAAATTCAGAAGCTAAGAACAAATGAAGACCCTCCAAGAACGTTGGCATAGAAGACACAATAAGGCGACATTCGATACACGAAGATGTTTAGAAGCAAACCACGATGAATTACAAGGGCAACATCAAGCTGCATGGATACTTTGGATTCTTACACAAAAGACCATGGCTTCACAACAATGAGAAGGTACGTGAGAAGTCTAGCTCTATGACTTTAAATGAAGCTCTTTGCGGGAGGCAACCCGATCTTTTGTTTATTATCTATATAATATAACGGTCTATATTGTGTACTTTAATCGAACTATCAAATAACGTTGTACCATTGCTCTAATAAATGCCACAACTTTATGTTGTATGATCTAAATGTTATTGAGGGAACACTTTGTTATTTGATCTTGGAAAACTTGTAGACACTTTTGTGTGCCTATTGCTATTAGCGTTAGAGTCTTTTTCTTTTGTGTCCTTTTAGAGAGAAATATGAGGTATGACACCACCCTTTGATTCTAAACTTGTGGCTAGTTAATTTAGGCTAACTTTTATTTTGTTTTTAGACCACTACATCATGTCATATCATTTTGTTCACCCACCTCATGTTGCACTTCATGCCATATTGTTCTCACCCTTGCATTGCATGTTTTGTTTTGATTTAACTTTTTGTTAAAACCACCTAAGCCTTCCTATAACCCCCGCCAAAAACCGGAGCCAACAAGGATATGATTGACTTGTGTTGATTTGCTGCTGCACCATTCGGATTAGCCAAGTCAATCTCTATTCCTTGTTCTAACTGAAAACTTTGACTAGCCTCTCCATGAGATCCTAAACCCTTAGGAAAATCTCTCATACCTATAGCCATCCTAAAACCATAGGTTTTGTTTTTTACCCAATGAAACAATCTTTGTTTTTCTTTTTGTTTTCAACCACCTTAGGTAAATTTTCTAAACTTGACTTCTCTCTTCAAAATTCTTGTTTTAAGCCAAAAATTTAGGATACCCATGAACCTTCCCCTAAACCTCGTTAGCTAGGTTGTTCGGTTCTTTTCGATGAATGATTTTCTTGTCGACAATGCTTCACTTCTTATGAGGTGGCCGGCAGGCTTTGTCGTTCTAAGCAATTACTTTTAAAATAAATTAATTGTGAATCAACATTGAAAGACCTTTCAAATCTTGCTAACACTTGTTTTGGCTAACTCTTTACATGTGCATTCACTCCATTGTTCCATCATGCATTTGTTAGCTTGGCTCTCTCACAAAACTTTATGATGAATCCTTTCATATCCATGTTAATGCTCCATGGGCATTTTCCATTTGCAATCTTGTGTAAACATGGTGTTTAGACATGATTGCAGACCATCATCATTTAGTTTTGAGAACCATGTTAGCATTTGCATTGCATCGGTTGGTTTATAAGCTTTGCAATGCGCTTTATTTTTCTTGCGCTATAAGGAATTATTGACCTTGGGATAGACATAGTGTTTTAACCTTTGTTAACAAATCTTTATGACTATGGAGAAATTCGGCAATCTAGTTGTAAATATGGTGTTTAGAACTAGGTGTAAACATTGTCTTTGTTTATATGCTTTCCTCTCATTTGCATACTCACTTTGCACACACGCACACCCATTAGATTTTTGTTTTTCTCTTTCACTAGGTTAATTATGCCACAAGTTAAGGTCTTAGGAATGTCATTGGTTGTCGGCATTTGCTTATACTCCTAACTGTCACCCCGGGGGTAGTTTGTGCGTCTCATTTGTTTTGCAGGCATGACGAAGGAATCCCATGAATTCATGATCAAAGTTGCAATCAAGATTGTTAACATCTCTGAAGATTGAAAGGGACGCTGCTTTCTTTATCAAAAATCTGTACATGTTCAGAGATGTACAAGGAACAAAAAGTTAATATTCAGAAGCTCCATCAAATTCTCGTTCCAACGCATCCAAGATCAACAAATTTGAAGACCCATACAAGGAGATACGACAAAAACATTGGGCGCTGCGCGTTCTGAAATCAGCTCGGGACAGATTGCAGTGCTGGACTAAAAAAGGTATAACTCTTTTGTTCAGAATCCTTTTTGGGCAAATGATGACTCGTTGGAAAGAGAAATTTGTGCACTTTGCAATGGAGTATGGGTTCAGTACATGTTCTGTTCTGAAAATAAAAGAAAAATTCATGGAAGATGAAGCAGCAATGAGGACAACAAGCAAGGAGGTGATAACGGTGCGAAGAATGATTGGGACCATGGCTTGATGACAAGAAGGGGTTGAAGAAAGTTAAGGCAAGAAAGGTGAAGAAGCATAAAGATAATCTCCAAACACATGGCGATAGGACTTTAAGAATCACATGACGGTTCACCATCTTCTTCCATGCTTAGCAACATGATAAGCATGGGGGAGGACTTGTTGGACGAGAAGGAAAAGACCATATGAAGTACAATGATTATGTTAACCACAAGATGCTCAAGATTCTTTTTCCATGCTAAGCACAATGCTTAAGTATGGGGAAAGCCGTGCTACACTCCACTACGAGCATAGAAAGGCGGTAACTCTCCCTCAACCTTTTCTTTGTTCATCCACTTCTTAATGCTTGTATATATATATGCCATCGACCATAGGTTAGAAACATTTGTATATCTCTCTTGTTAATAACATGGCTACTAGGAGGGCAACCTAGTTTTGTTTTTGTTTTTAATAAATAATGACCACCATCACTTTGTGCTCACCATGATAACATAATTTGAATGCTTTGCTTATAGAAAAGTGATGAAAGTTGCTGCTTTGTTCTACTTACATGATGTTGTATATGACTTGACTATTTGCTCTCTATTAAATGATCTTAAAATTGATTAAATACTGGCTCTTTTATTTATGGAGGTTAAATGACTAAATTCTAGACCCACATATTCCTTATGTTGCTCTCTGATTTAAGTTTACTGATGACCTTATGCCTTGTATTGTTTTATTTAAAACTTGATCCCATGCTATCTACATTTGTGAATCTCTTGCAAAGTTCTACCTACCAAAGCCTTTACATATACATGATCTATCATGATAAAACCCTTAGATTTGCAAACTTATATTTTGATGAGTTGGATTAAAATTGATTTTTATGGTTCGAGACTAAGAAGCTGGCCATTCCATTTTGTGTACCTTCCTTTTGCTAGCCTTTCTATCCATGCATTGTGAGTTTCTACACCGGAAACTTCGCAAACTTTGCTGGATATCCACCCTAAACCCAAATATCTTTTTGTGATTACCTCCTTGACCACAACCCAATTTGAGTATGGATTATCATCTCGGGAAAAATCTGGAGAATCAAGAGCTTGACACAAGGAACATATATTTGGGAGGCATCAAAGAGTGCATAGAAGAGAGATTAGAAGAAATGGAGGTCCACAACAAGTGGGCCGGCCGGTTTCAACACCATGAGCCGACCGACCTACCCCTATCCTCCTCCAATGGCTTCAATATTCGATGAGAAGATACTCCCTGAAGATTCAAACCATTTTCCAAAAGATTGAGATGGATACTTACTCTAGCATTAGCCACCACTTCTATGCTCGAGGACGAGCAATCGTTTAAGCATGGGGGGAGGTGCTGAGTAAGTACTAATGATTGCTAGAAGTTCTAAGGAGCATAAAGAAAGAAAAGAAAAAAAGAAAAAAATATGTGTTGAAAAAGGAAGAAAGGAAAGAAAAAAAGAGATATGAAAATAAATGCTCCTTAGTTCTTATTCCATACTCAAATATTCCAACCATGTGCAATCCGATAACGAGTACTTCATTTGTGCCTCGGGATCATCCACTTGCCACTTGCACATGTCCACCTATCTAAATGTGTGTGTTCTATCCCTCTCTCTCCACAAAATCAAATATTCTCCATGGCCTTTTGGACTAGTCTCGGTAATTCCAATAGATCTCTCTCTTAGTTTGACAATATTTCATATATAATGTTTTGCTAGGATTGTTTTTACCTACCAAGCTCCACATAAGCCTTCCACTTTCATATATGAGTAGAATAGGATGAAAATAATCTAGTATAGGCTTGAGCGACTTGATGAGATGAGTGTTCCCATGAGCTTTTGCAAGAGAATCTCACTTATGTTGGATATGCATCTTTTTGAAAACTCTTCACGATGAAACAAGGTAAAGGTCTAAAGTTCGCTTAAGTTCAAGAGCAATACATTTACTATTATTGTGGCTTGTTCTTCATTGCTAGTCTATCTTCCATAATGAAAAATAGTCGGTTACAACTTGAACTTTAAACGCTAAACTCTTGAGAGCAATGTGTCTTGTTGTGTATGACTAACTGTAGGGAAGACATTGAAGGACAACGCTGATTTCATTGTTAAGCAAAGATCTTGGACTTACTCGAGGACGAGCAAGGTTTAAGCATGGGGGGATTGTTGACGCTCTTTATACGTACACTTTTAGTGCCATTTAAGTGGTGTTTTGGGACCAATTCATATACTAACCCGCCACTTGGCACTTGAAATAACCCCATTCTCGTGTATGCATGTATTTTTGGAGGATTTTGGTTTACACAGGTTTTTGAGCTATAAATGAGCACTTTTGGACAAAGACCAAGATTATGCATAGAGCGAAGGAATGAAGGCCATATGACTCGGATTTCGTTCGCTCTCATCTATGGTGAACCAACCTCCAAGAATGTGAAAGAGCAAAGACTTGAAGATAAGGTCGGATGACTTCAGGATCAAGGCGAATCAGGCAGACATATGGAAGGATATCAAGACACAATCTTATCCCGAAGCAACCGACGTCAAATACCCACATGCATTGGCAAATCAACTCCTAGAGGATCTAGAAGCTTCCACGTGAAAGATGGGGCCGAGGGGCTGCAAAAAAGCCCTGGGCCAGCTGGCCCAGAGGGGCCCAGGCCGGCTGGCCTGGCATGTTTTTGCGCCGCCTCGACCTCCCCTTTGAGCTAGGGTTTCCTCGGACTATTTATAGCCCCTGTACCCTGAGGGCTCGCAAATCAATCCACCAGAACTCGGCAAAAACCTAGGGCATACACCAAAAGGAGACGACGGCCGCCGCAAGTCCTCGAAGTTGTCTAGGGATGACTTGGGCCTAACCTAGCCGCCATGGCCTCCCTGTGTGGTTGTGCCATGGTGGAGTTCATGAGCAAGTTAGAGTCATCAATGGTATGTATTTCGGTGGTGATGATCCAAACACATCTATTATATGAGTAATATTCTTCATTTCATCTGATCTCTTAGCGACTTGATAACTACTTCTATGCTTTCTACCTATCATGAATATGATTATTCCTTAGTCTAATTCATGGTTAGACTATTTAGCATGCTTTATGTAATCATGGCGATTAGATCTAGTATGTTGACCCTTCATGATATCTAGACACGTTCACTTGTGGACGTGCCATTGTACTAACCACGCTGATAGGGAGCATTGTGACAGGGTGTGATCCCGTGTAAGGTGGCGTCCTTGGGAGGTTGACCGGAGGTAAGGGTTTAAAGACGGCTTTAGATGAGATGCATGATGCGCTTGCTCTTATTTGCTAGAAATACAACTAGAAGACGATAGGCCCGTTTATCCTTTGGTTGCTCTACCTTTGTCTATGTTTATGGATGTGATCAACCTTTGCACCCACTCATATCCCAAAGGTTTACCCTCATATGAAATCTATGCCTAACGCTAGGAATAGATCTGTTAGATTAGATGGAATACCCTAGGTAGTTCATTGTTGATCCACGGATTGATAAACCTTGGATGGAATACTCTAAGGGAAAAGCTACGATGATCCGTGCGTTTGTGGTTCACAATTGGCGCATCTATGGACCGTCAACATCCTGCAACCATAAAGTTCACAATATTTGCATACCAGGGGTCGGAGGCAGTCACCTTGAGTAGGGTGTCATCACGTAGGAAGTCATTTATCGGTAGGTCCTGCATATCAGTAAACTGCATACGCGACAAATGATCTGCTACTGAATTCTCTACTCCCTTTTTATCTTTAATATCTAAGTCAAATTCTTGGAGTAAGAGAATCCAGCAGATAAGGCATGGTTTAGCATCTTTCTTGGTAAGCAGATATTTTAAGGCAGCATGATCGGTGTAGACAATCACCTTAGCTCCTAACAGGTAAGATCTAAACTTGTCTATAGCAAAAACTACTGCCAAGAGCTCTTTTTCAGTGGTGGCATAGTTAAGTTGAGCTACTGTTAGATTTTTACTAGCATATGAGATAGCATGATGGTTCTTATTTTGGGTTTGTCCAAGGACAGCACCAACAGCATAGTCACTAGCATCACACATAATCTCGACTGGTGCTGAGATGAGAGCGTTCTTTAAGATCGTAAAGGCATGCAAATACTCATCATCGAAATCGAAGGGTACATCCTTAGCTAGAAGGCTAGTGAGGGGCCTGGCTATCTGAGAGAAATCTTTAATGAAGCGCCGGTAAAACCCTGCATGACCTAGAAAGCTACGGATCCCCTTGACATTGTTAGGATGTGGAAGCCTTTCTATGACTTCAATTTTCGCTCTATCCACCTCTATCCCTCTTTCGGACACTAGGTGTCCTAACACTATACCCTCTCGGACCATGAAATGGCACTTTTCCCAGTTTAGCACCAGGTCCTTGTCTTGGCATCTTTGTAGCACCTTATCTAGGTTCTGCAGACAATGATCGAAAGTCTTTCCATAGACGGAAAAGTCATCCATGAAAACTTCCATGATCTCCTCAATCATGTGTGAGAAAATAGACATCATGCACCTTTGGAACGATGCTGGCGCATTGCATAACCCGAATGACATCCTGCGGTATGCATACGTTCTGTAAGGGCAAGTGAAGGTGGTCTTTTCTTGATCATCGGGGTGAATGGGAATTTGATGATAGCCGGAATACCCATCAAGAAAACAGAAGAAGCAGTGGTTCACGAGTCTCTCCAACATCTCATCAATGAAGGAGAGCGGGAAGTGATCCTTCTTCATCGCCTTGTTGAGTCTGCGGTAATCAATGCACATCCACCACCCAGTAATGGTACGCTGAGGAATTAGCTCATTTTCTCGTTACTTACGACGGTCATACCTCCCTTTTTGGGTACCACTTGAACAGGGCTGACCCATTCACTATAAGGGACGGGATAGATGATCCCGGCATGCAGAAGTTTTAGGACTTCCTTCTTCACGACTTCCCTCATCGCATTGTTTAGCCTACGCTGAGGCTCCCTAAATGGTGTAGAAGCTGGGTCTATGGGAATGCGATGGGTATAGAGCGCGGGGATTACTCCCTTCAAGTCCTTGAGGGAGCACCCAAATGCCGAACTGTGTTTCTCGAGCACCCTTACGAGTCTATCACTCTCATCCTGTGATAGCTTGTCACTAATGATAACAGGGGAATCCCTGTCCTCATTCAGGAAGACATAGCGAAGGCCAGCGGGCAAGGGTTTTAGCTCTACGTGTGACTTGGGTGGCTCCTCGTCTTCGAGTGGCTCAGAAGCGTCATCCTCTTCCTCAATAAAGTCATGAACATGCTCTTCGAGGAATGACTCAAATGGGTCACTAGGTTGAAGGGATTTCACTTCCTCAGCTGGATTTGGCTCTATCGTAAGTTCGACTATAGAATTCTTGACCCTAGCTAAAGGAATGGTGAGGAGTTTTCTTCCTACTTTGGCTAGGAGATTTCCTTCCGAGGTTTCATCCTGTAGGGGGCCCTCGATAGGATGTCCTATCATGAGGTCGAAATCCGATGTCTCAAAAACGTAAAAGTCCAGAGCCATCTCAATCCCGTTGTGCTTGAGGAGGAAGTCTCGTGCTAAACCGAGACTCTTGAGAATACGGCCTGAGGGTGTTCTAAGGAGTCTTGATGTCGGGGCCAGTTTCTTATGACGTCCAAGGATATACGCGAAGGAACTGGACATGATATTGGCCCCAACGGTCGGTTTATAAAGGATGTCTATAGCCGCCTTGCTAACGAAACCTCGAATGGTCTGTGAAGGTGAGTCAATCCGAATGACTTCGAAAGAAAACTCAGCCTCTGACCATTCCGTGTTTAGGATGGAAATAAGCTCCCTCACGGTTTCGTTCAGGAATTTTGTCTCCATGTAAATGGAGGGGGGTCTCTGCTGTAGGCCTTTTCTATGTTGTGTAATTCGAGGTATTCCCAAAATCTTCAAAAAGATCTTTCTCGAAATCAAAAGGTAATCCGAGAGGTTGAGTTTCCTCTTCCTCAACGGATGGGGTCTCAGGAGCTGGCCTGGCCAAGTTTATGGGTTCTTCCTGGAGATCTTCTTGCTCAGTTTCGTTCGCGTTAGCAGGAGATTTTTCTCGGATGGTTGCTAGGACTTCTTTTTGCTCTAGCCAGGGTTATGTGTAGGAATGAGCCTCCGGCTGCTATGTCTATGTACCGGGCATCTTCACTATTCAACACAGACCGGAAATGCTGCATGAGCATATATTCTGGGAAGCCTAGATCTGTTCCGGTTGGACACGAGTCCTGAAACTGGTCCCATGCTTTCGCGATCATTTCCTTCTCTCGTTGTTGGAAGTTAATGATCTCCTTCCGAAGTGCACAGATCCGGTGAACGGGGAAGTATTGAAGACAAAACTTGTCCTGTAACTTTTCCCATTCACCGTTCGTTAGCCCAACAGTATGGTCATACCACTTCCTCGCTCTCTTTTTGAGAGAAAATGGGAAGAGCTTCCATCTAATCGTGGCCTGAGTCATGTCTGATATAACCAGACCCAAACAGACCAACTCAAACTCGTGCAAGTAACGGTATGAGTTTTCACCATCACCTCCCGAGAAGGATATGTCCTGGACCATAGCTATGAAGGCAGGACGAAGTTCATAGCTATCGGTTAAAATAGTATTTGGCGAGGGGTGCGGCTCCAATAGTTCGCCTTTTGGAGCAGAGAACTCATGAATTTGGGTGAATCCATGGTTGAAATCAAAAATAAAAGAAATAAATAAAAAGATAAACGGGCAACCGTAGTTCTTCGACAACAGCTACCGTTCCCCGGCAACGGCGCCAGAAAGCTTGTTGACACCAGCGGTGGCAAACAGAAAGTCCACAAGCGCACGGCTGTCGAAGTAGCTTTCACCCATGAGTAAACCAGGTATCGAATCCACGGGGAACGTAAAGGCACTGTCTAATCACTAAAGTTGACCGGATCGATCGAGTGTATATAAAGGCTGGGTAGAGAGGATAACTTAGCACTAAGGCGGTGAATATAGCGAAAGGAATTCTCCTATGCTTGCTTTGGGCACCGGGGTATCCTAGACCTCTAGGAAATTGCCGGCAAACAGTTCTACACCGTACCCGAACGTGGAGACAGGGCTGTCACCACCTGCCGCCTACCTCTTCTAATCCGTGGGGCTACGAGGCAAACGAGGGCAGATATACACCTAAGCACCACGCCTAAGATAATATCAGCTATCCTAACCTTGATCAGAGATTAGAATACTTTACGAATAAAGCAACGAACCCACAAGCACAATAGAGAACTCAGCTTTCTATAACTCAGACTTAAGTACTAGTTGAATCCTGGATACTTACTGAGTAGCTCGCATCCGTCGAGGTACAGGTGGAGGGTCGCCGACACGCCGGGACTCCTCCAGACTCTCCCGCACTTCTCCCTATTTCTACTCTAGATATGAGGAGGGCTTCGCCTTGGATCTTCACTTTAGCTCGATGATGATGAGCCCTGCCCCGAGTCCTCTATTTATAGCTTGGAGAGGCAGAGTAGAGGCGGTGCGTCGAACTGCGGCCAGTAAGGAGGTGGGCCCAGGTCGACCGACCTAGGGGGGTCAGCTGACCGTGGGATTTACCGACCTCGGTGATGCACGGCACGGATGGCTTCCTGGAGGCGGTTGACAGTTGTGAGTCAAGGCGGTGGCGGTTTGGATGCAAGGCCAAGTCGGCCGACCCGTGGTTGTGGCCCCTCGGCCCCACTTTGCCAGGGACACTTCCTTGTGGGCCCCATGGTCGGGTCCCGGTGGGTACTCGCGCAGTTGTGTACGTTAAGTCAGGGATGTGGGCCATGGATCCATGTGCTTGCCACGTGGCTCAATCCCATCTCTTTCCTTCCACCGACTTGATCTCAACATTTCTGATCATCCCCAAGTGTGCTTCTGTCAGTGGGCCAAAGCTAGACTGAGTTGGGCCTGGACCCAGGTCGGCCGACCTGGTGGGGTCGGGCGACCTGGCCCTGGGCCCACTTTGGTCCTTCTTTTGCCACTTTATCCCTGTATATGCATGAAAACTCATGGAATTCATTAGTAAATAACCCTATGTCTATTTGTTTTATCATCCTTTTGTGTCCTTGTTGGCAATAATATTTTATCGTTAAGAGCCACCAACACCTATGAGTGCATGTGCACATGTTTAGTACCACATTACTAGTTGAAAAAGAGTGAAACCAACTTATAAGCCTTTGTCCTCCAGCCATAGCACCTTCGGGTTAACCCTTTTACATGAAGCAAGGACGAAAGTGTAAGCAGGGTGCTATGTGTAAGCGGGCACACCCCTATGGAAGGGCGCTGTCGTGCGGTGTTGGAGGACGGGGTGTTACAAGTGGTATCAGAACCGACCCTTGTGGTTGCGCGTACGGGCGCAGTGTGCAGGCATATGGTGCGTGGCACGTGTGAGCCTCAGATGGGATACACAGCATGGCATATGTCAGGCCTTGGATGTACGATCATGCGCTAAGAGAGGCAATCTAGGACATTTGCCCAAGTACGGGTGAGCTGGACTGGTAAGGATGTCAGATTCTTTGAGAGGGTGTATGTGACACCCGGCCCAATTTGGATATGACCCAGCAAGAACCAGCTTATAAGACTTTGTCCTCCAGCTATAGCATCTTCGGGTTAACCCTTTTACACGAAACAAGGACAAAAGTGTAAGCAGGGTGCTATGTGTAAGCGGGCGAGCCCCTACGAAAGGGGAGCGATGTGCGGTGTTGCAGGGCGGGGTGTTACACCTTGCTCCTGTGCTTGGATGCCATAGCCTAGGGATGGCCAACCGGAGCTCAAGTGACACTTCGCCATTGAGAGAGAGGGAGAGGATGTACTTGACATGTGGCCATTACCATGTCATCATCCATGTCTGTCACCATGTGTTAAAAATTGCTTTAGACGGCTATTTAAATGATATTATATAAATGAGGGGGTTAAACATCTGACTTTATAGTCCAAGGGTCAAGTATTCCATATTCATAAGTTTGGGGATTACGTAGACTTTTCTGCCACATCATCATCCACATTGTGGGATATGGGTACCCCTGGGCCCACTACTGACCGGGTATGTCATCGGCCTGGGCCCATGTCTGACAAGGATGTGGGCGACCCCAGGCCGGCCCATGAGGATCCTCGACTTGATGGATAAGATTGGAGAAGACTTAGCCCGCAAGGCATGAGGCGATACGCTCGGATCCTACCCGGGCATCACGGAGATTACATGGCAACCGACTCAGATTAGTTTTCTAGTCAGAGCCGGATACAATTAGAGATAACCAACTTGTAAACCCTAGGCCGTCAGCCTATATAAGGCGGCCTAGGTCGACCCCTTCATTCATTCGATTCTTGGCCATCAGATTCCTCATTGTAATCAAGAGCTCGCCATTGTTCTCCGGAACTTCGCCGAGTAAAGCAATACAAGATCCCCGAGCACAGGACGTAGGGTATTATACCTCCAGGTAGCCCAAATCTGTATATTCCCTGTGTCCCTGTGTTACCTCGAGCTCCCTAGTCCTGCGATTGCCCTTTGCCATCAAATCTACCATCTGTGTACCCCCGGGTGGACTGCCGGACGATAAATCCGACAGTTGGCGTGCCAGGTAGGAGTGATCGCGGGGCAATACAGCTAGCTCGATGGCAGATCGTCGCTCTGTCATCTTCCCCGACTCCGTCAAGGACTGCACCACGCATCTTGAGGACATCAGCTTCATCGCCGAGATCCACTCCGCCACCTCCGACTCCACCGCGTCGCTCGACGCCACCACGCCGACAAGGTCCGTGCTGACTTCCTCACCGATCCCATCATCAGTCATCGATCCACTCCAGCAGCAGCTCGATGCAGTCACCCTCGACGATCAGGCCCCGGGCCCGACCGCTCGCCAGAGAATCCCTCCCCCGGATGAGCTCCTCCCGGGTTAGATCGCGTCCAGGGCACCATCGCCGAGTGCATTGCCATGTCAGAAGAGGCCCTGCATCGACCTTGCAAACTGCTCCCGCTAGGGTTGCGTAACGCTTCAGCGATCAACTTGGCTTGACTCTAAGAAGACATGTCTCAGATCCGATCTGAGATCCCACCCAAGCCCACCCAGTCTCCGGACTGCGGGGAGTTCCAAGTCGCTACAAGCGTGCTCTTGCCGACTCCGGCCAACACGGGCAATGACTCAAGCTATGCCACTCCTCCGGGATGTGAAGTCTTCGTCTCTGAGGATTCTGCAACTCAGGATGGAAAAACTGACTTGGCCAAGGATCGCCAACTGGAGCAAAACACTGGCCGAGCCCGACGCCGCACCGAAGAAGCCGTGCTGCCCCAG
This sequence comes from Alloteropsis semialata, assembly GCA_004135705.1. NCBI lineage: Eukaryota > Viridiplantae > Streptophyta > Magnoliopsida > Poales > Poaceae > Alloteropsis > Alloteropsis semialata. The sequence continues at coordinate 60,490,205 of CM014271.1, read as the reverse complement.
GCGGCGGCCGGTGAACCTGTAGCCACTGCAGCTACCGGAGAGATCCCCCCGGGGGCTCCACCAAGACAACAACCTCCGCCTCAGGGTCCTCGCAGAGTCGAACCTCAGAACCTCGACGGAGCATTCGCCCGAGTGCCCTTCCGCACGCCCTAGGCTAACGTCGCTGCCGCGTTCGCCGAGCTGGGACACATGCCCGACACCCTTGAGGTACAGCTTGCCCGAGCTCAGTTAGAAGCCGCCCAGGAGCAAATCGAGCGATCGTATCATGCCAGATCCCGATCTGGGTGAACTAACTTGGCTCGCTCTTCAAGCCACCGCTCTGCTCAAAGCAGATCAGATCGGGATCAGCCTCACCGAGGGAACCCTCTACTACCCATCGTCGAAGAAGAGGTGGCCCAGAACCTCCACGAAGAAGAAGAGGTGGAGCGGCGCAACCCGCGCAATGCGGACCAACGCCGTGAACGCTACCAGGACCGGCGTGACAAGCGCCGACGGCACCACCAACCCGACGATCTGCGTGATCGCCTGAAGGACTACGCCTGCGACATCCGCGCCGAACTCGACGCTTGGCACCGAGAGCGTGATGCAGCCGAGCTCGAGCGCCGTGAGTGGTATGACTGGGACTACGGCCGACCTGACCGCCAGCCGGTGAGGGAAGCAAGTGATGCTTCAGCAGAAGAGGATGAACGCCGCATCGTTCACGAGCTCGTGAAGCATGAACAGTACGACGCATGGTACGGCCCCCTGCGGGACGATCGCCGCCAATGGCGTGATGATGTTCGGCCCTGAGCCCACCAAGCCCAACTCCGTCGTTGCGACTACCGCCATGACGAGGAGGACGTGTTCGACGGCTTCGCCGCTTTCTCTGCCTGACTCTGTGCCATCCGCTGGCCGGAGTCCTTCAAGCCAGTCCTTGTCGAGAAGTTCAACAGTCGCTCCGACCCCAAGCTCTGGCTTAAAACGTACCATACAGCAGTCAAAACTGCTCATGGATCCAACGACCAAGCCGCCACCTACTTCCCCATTATATTAGGCAAGGAGGCGCTACTGTGGCTCGAGGGCGTCCCTGGGGACACCATCGACAGTTGGGCAGACCTCTGCCACGCCTTCACCAAGAATTACCAGGCAAGCTACACTCGGCCAGGCACCAGATTCGATCTGGACAACGTCAAGCAGAAGAAGGGTGAAAGTCTCCGAGACTACACCGACCATTACTTCGGCAACTGGAACAAAATCACCGATGTTGAAGATCGTGACGTCATCGACGCATTCCGCCAATGCCTCATCGACAGCCAACTGTTTTGTACGCTCTTCAAAAACAACCTGACCACGGTCTTCAACCTGATGGAGGTGGTCAACTTGGAGGTCCGGGTCGACCAAGCCGAGCAAGCGTAGTTCAAGAGCAAGCAGAAGCGCCCGGAAGATGACGACCGGGTCAAAAGCTCGAAGCGCCACGAGCCGCTGCGTGGACGCAAGGTAGGCCCCGTGCCCCTTGTAGCCCTAGTAGAAGAAGAAGGCTGGCCGGAACCCAAGTTCCTCGCCGAAGAGTTTCATGATACACTGAATTATCAGTGCCCCTTCCACAAGGACGCAAAGCACAATCTCCGTGATTGTCATGCACTGCTCAAAGAACTTGGTGCCCTGCCACCGACCAAGAAGTAGCGTTACAACAACAACGGCAGCTGCTACAACAACTACCGCCTTGACAACAACAATGGTGACCGGTGCGACGATTACCGCCGCAGAGAAGACCTCGACCGCCGGGATGACTATCGCCGCGGCGACTACCGTGATCGCGAGGCCCCAGACCGTCATGAAGACACATGACATCAAGAAGATGAACGCAGACTCCCAACACCACCGGAAGCTCCTAGGCGGACCGCTAATGGTGACTTTCAGCACACCGACCGCCAGGTCAACGTCATCATCAAGGGGCCCGGCGCCGATCTGGGCGCCTTCCCGGATCGGCGCAAGGGCAAGCTCCACAAGCGCGAGGTGAAGATGGTCTCCACCAAGCTGATGGAATACCTCCAGTGGTCAGAGACGCCCATCACCTTCAGTCGTGCTGACCACTAGGTGTACCTTCCTGAGCTAGGGTCCTACCCACTCGTCATGGCCCCGGTCATCGAAAGGGCCCTCCTCTCCAAGGTCCTGATCGATGGCAGGAGTGCCTTGAACATCATCTTCACCAGCACCCTCAACAGCATGGGGTTCAACTACAGCAGGCTCCTGAGCGCCGAAGACCCGTTCTTTGGTATTGTGTCTGAAAAAGCTTCCTACCCGATTGGAAGGGTCGCCTTGCCAGTTACATTTGACACGGCCGACAACTACCACACGGAGTTCCTATACTTCGAGGTAGCCGCCTACCATGCCATCTTTGGCAGGCCCATGCTAGCCCGATTCATGGCTATTCCGAACCACACATACCTGGTTCTGAAAATGCCGACGCCCAATATAGTCCTCTCAATTCGCGGCGACATCAAGACCTCCTTCAAGTGCGATGGGGAGGCTATCAAGATAGCCGAGTTGTCCCAGCAACTTGGGAACAGCACCTTGCTGGCAGAAGAAGCCCCCAAGGCGGCGACCGATGAGCCTGTCCTCCCGGAGCAGAAGCAGCAGCCCACGGCGCTGGCACCCACAGAAGCCCTCAAAGAAATCAGCTTGGGACCCGACAACCCCTCTAAGATGGCCCTCATAGGGCCAGGGCTCACTCCTAAGTAGGAAGACGCGCTCACCTCCTTCCTTCGAGACAACTAGGACATCTTCGCATGGAAGCCATCAGACATGCCAGGTGTTCCGAGGGAGAAGGCTGAGCACTCCTTGGAATTGAGCAAGAACGCGAAGCCCGCTAAACAGAAGCTGCACCGATTCACTCAAGACCATAAGAAGGCCATTAGGGTAGAACTGAATAAGCTCCTAGCTGCCAGTTTTATTAGAGAATGCAAACACCCTGAGTGTCTTGCAAATCCTGTACTTGTAAAAAAGCAATTCAGTGAATGGAAAATGTGCATTGACTACACGGATCTCAACCGCTACTGCCCTAAAGACCTCTTCCCTCTTCCGCGAATTGACCAAGTAGTCGACTCTACGTCCGGCTGCGTGCTCCTGTGCTTTCTCGATTGCTACTCGGGTTATCACCAGATAGCCCTGAAGACGTCCGACCAGGACAAGATGGCGTTCATCGCCCCGCATTGCATCTACTGCTACAAGACGATGACCTTCGAGCTGAAGAACGCCGGCACCACGTACCAGAAGGCCATCCAAGGTTGCCTATAGAGCCAAATCGGCCGCAACGTGGAGGCTTACGTGGATGATGTTGTCATCAAGACATACGACGCCGACTCCTTGATCGGCGACCTCTAGGAAACCTTCAACAACTTGCGCCGCTTCAGATGGAAGCTTAACCCTACGAAGTGCATATTTGGGGTGCCATCAGGAAAGCTCCTGGGCTTCCTAGTCAGCCAGCGTGGCATCGAAGCGAACTCAGTGAAGCTGGACACCATACGCAATCTCAAGGAACCAAAGTGCAAGAAAGACATCATGAAGCTCACGGGTATGATGGCGGCCCTGAGCTGGTTCATCAGCAAGCTCGGCGAAAAGGGACTTCCATTCTGCAAAATCCTCAAGAAGGCGGACAAGTTCGAATGGACCCCTGAGGCTAGCAAGGCCCTGGCTGACCTCAAGGAGCTCCTGGTTAGCCCCCCGGTACTTATGGGTCCGACCCCCGAGGAAGAGCTACTACTCTACATCACGGCTACCACGCATGTAGTCAGCACGGCCCTGGTCATCGAGCGACCAGAAGAAGGCCACCCATACAAGGTCCAGCGCCTCGTATATTTCGACAGCGAGGTACTCAGCGAGTCCAAGGTCCGATACCCCCATCCTCAGAAGCTGCTCTACGCGCTCCTTATCATCGCCAGGAAACTATGCCACTACTTCCAGGCTCATGTCATTCGGGTTATCTCGAATTTCCCGCTCGGGGCCATCCTCCACAACAGAGACGCCAATGGATGCATAGTCAAGTGGTCCGTTGAACTCGGGGAGCATACCATCAACTTCGAGCCACGGGAGGCCATTAAGTCCCAGATACTGGCCAACTTCGTGGCCGAGTGGATGGAGATACAGACGCCGACTCCCGAGGAGTGGCCAGAGCACTGGAAGATGTACTTTGATGGCGCACTCAACCTCGAAGGAGCCGGTGCTGGAGTGCTGTTCATCTCCCCGGAGGGGCAGCACCTAAAATATGTTCTCCAGATACATTACCAGGCCACCAACAATGGGGCCGAGTTCGAGGCGCTTATCCACGGTCTCCGGATCACAGTTTCAATCGGTATCAAGTGACCGATGTGCTATGGCGACTCCAAGTTAGTCGTCAAGCAAGTAAACAAGAATTGGGACATGACCACGGAAACCATGAGCGCATATTGCGCTGAGGTACGCAAGCTTGAGTCTCACTTCTATGGGCTTGAGTTTCACCACGTCCTCCGAGAGGACAACGTCGCCGCCGACGTCTTGTCGAAGCTAGGGTCCACTAGAGCACAGGTACCAGTCGGCGTCTTTGTCCAAGACCTATGCACCCCGTCCATTAAGATGCTTGAGGATGGCAGCCTCGTGCCTGACCCGGAGCCACTCCCGAGTGGCCCGCCAACCAACGAATTCTCCTGGTGGAAGCAGACTGGCGCGCCCCCTTCATTGCTTTCCTCACAGAGAGCTGGTCACCGGGAATGAAGGAAGAAATTGAGAAGTTGACTCGACGTGTGACAAACTACGTCGTCATCGGCGATGCCCTGTATAGAAAGGCCGCCTCCACAGGCGTACTCATGAAGTGTGTCCTCCTAACGAAGGCATCAGCTTCCTACAGGATATCCACTCAGGCACATGCAGCAACCATGCAGCTGCCGGAACCTTAGTCGGCAAAGCCTACAGAGCAGGGTTCTACTGGCCAACGCAAAAGAGTTGGTGCGATGCTGCATCGACTGCCAATTCTTCCAGAAGCAAAAGCACCTGCCGGCTCAGGCACTGAGAACCATTCCCCCATCTTGGCCATTCACCATATGGGGACTCGACAATGTCAACCCCTTTAAAACCGCTCCGGGCGGATTCAAGCACCTATTGGTGGCGGTCGACAAGTTCACCAAATGGATAGAGTACAAGGTAGTGACGGACACTAAGTCCGCCACAGCAGCCAAGTTTATTAAAGAGTTAACCCCCACCGGTTCGGCATTCCAAACCGCATCGTCACGGACCTGGGGTCCAAGTTTACAAGCCACGAGTTCTGGGACTTCTGCCAGGACAACTGCATCGATGTCTACTATTCCTCCACAGCACACCCCATGTGCAATGGCCAGGTTGAGCGAGCTAATGGCATGGTCCAGGACTCGCTCAAGAAAGCCATGTACGATGGACTCAACAAGCATGCGGTCCGGTGGGCCAAAGAAGTACCCCATGTCATATGGGGCCTATGGACACAGAAGAGCAGAGCAACCGGATACACTCCCTTCTTCTTGGTGTATGGCTCTGAAGCCGTCCTCCCAGCCGACATCGCCCATGGTGCTCCGCGTATCCAGCACTACCAGGAAGTGAAGCAGAAATCGGCCGCCAGGTCGACATAGACTACCTAGAAGAACACTGACTTGCTGCACTGATCTGGCATGCCAGACACGAGCAGCAGGTATGGTGGTATCATGACAAGAACGTCCGGGAATGCTCCCTCAACATCGGCGACTTGGCCCTGCGCCGAGTCATGTCCTCTAAGGACAAACACAAGCTATCGGCCCCCTGGGAGGGCCTCTTCATCGTCAAGAAAGTCGTCTCGCCAGGAACATGCAGCCTCCAGTGGCCCCGTCCTGAACGTGTGGAATATCCAGCACCTCGTCAAGTTCTATCCGTAGAAAATTACAACAAGCTATGTACCCCTTGTCTCATATTAATGAAAATGTCTTTGCCTTACTATATGGCTCGTTGTTTTCTCACTCGACATCCATGCTGATGCTCGGGGACTGGGCCCGACCCAGGTAACGTTCTCTTCATCACGATCAGAGGGGGAGTACCTGCTTATTCCGACTTCCGAGTCCTTGCCCAACCCCATGTTCCCCCCGGCGACAGCCGAGTTAACCCAGCTGGTCTGAGTCCCCAACCGTGAAACCCTGAGCTCCATATTCAACCTACGTGCCCCTACACCTATGCATCCCCACTGAGCAGTGTAGTCTGGGGTAAGCCGTCCTCTCCGTGAGCAGTGGTCAGCGGGTAAAAAGGGCGCTTAAACGGCACAAGGCAGAGGCCAGTTGGGCGATGCAAAGCCCTAGTCGGTAGGGAAAGGGGCTAACAACACAACTCAGCACATCAATGCTTCAATTGACCCAGAATTTTATACATACAAGTACGATATAGAGTTTACATTTACAGCTACTCTTACAGGCCGAGCTCCTTTGCTACAGCCTCCGCCAGGGGTGCACACTCGTCCACCAGCTCATCGAACTGATCGTTGGAGACACCCTCAGGAAGGCCGTTGGCGATTGGAGCAAGCTCTTGTGTCGGGAAGTGCACCCGGAGGAGTGCCAGGATCCGACTACCGAAGCCGACTGCAGTCTCCTGCACCAACTGGGCGACGCGAGTAGGATCGGCCCGGAGCCGTTGGACTAGCGTCAATGTTGTCGGGCCCGACTCGGTAGGCACCAACGAGTTGGCATTGAACTCGGCCGCTTGCCGCAGCTCCAGTAGCTCGGTTGAAAGCCCTGCAAAAGGCATCTGCATAAGTATCCCGACTTGATCAAAGCCACAGAAGACTCGCCAAAAGTTACTCACCATGCATGGCCTGGTCGTGCTGATCCTTTAAGAGCTGATTGGCCTCCACCAGGTGCTCGGACTCGACCTTCAGGCGAAGGTTGGCCGCCTTGAGCGTCTGCACCTCCTCCTCAAGCTTCCGCTTGGTGCCGGCCAGCTTATCCACCTTCCCTTGGAGCATGTCCTCCTTCTTCTTCGCCTCTGCACAGAAAGCCTCATAAGTACAGGCTGCTCCAGGGCCTGCTGCTTGAAGCGAAGGACTTTCACAGACCGAGCTGTGAAACCCTGATCAACAAAGGAAAGTGGTCAGCCACTGCAAGAACTACGATTCTAACACGGCGACACAAGCATACCTGGATTATACGACCCAGCATGCCGGCCACATTTTGTAGCTTTCAGAGCTCGCTCTCGTGGTCGGCGATGTCAAGCTCCAGATCACGCTCCGGCGTCAACACAGATGAGCTCGCCTCGGCCCCCAGCCCGGCCGCGATGGCTTCAATCCTGGGCGCCACGACAACACCAGCGCCGGCGTCCAGCTACTCCCCAAGCAGCTGGTCATTGTCATCCTCCAGTGGCGGCGGGCCACCGGTCGGCTCCTCCACCCCCGCAGGGATCTCCGGATCCTTCTCCTCGACGTTGGCCTCGGGCACCTCGGCCTGCTGGTCATCCACAGGGGAACTCGTCCCCAAGGTGATATGTGGAGGACTCGGCAGGCGCGGTTGCTCCGGCATGCCGGCCAGTATCTGCTCCGACAGGACCGACGCAGCACCGGAGCCCGACCCCATCTCCGTGGCGGCAGGTTGACTTGGCGGCGTCTTGCCACCGGCCCCTAGGTGTGGCAACACGTCGGCACCACATCCTTGGCTCCTGAGCCTACAACCCATCCATCAGCAATTAGAACTCTACAAGTCCAAGTGTGATTTAAGAAACATCAAGGTGACTTACCCGCTCTTGCGCGGATGTTTAAATTCCAACCGCTTCAACAACAGCGGTGGCGTTTGGCTCGGCAGTAGAGTCAAGTCCGGCTGCAGCTCTGGCTGGGCAAAGATGCTCCCTTGGCCCCCCGCAGTCTCCTGGGTAGGCTGCTCGAGATCAGGCATTTGGGCCACCTGGCCATCATCCAACTCCTCCTGGGGAGCCAGGATGAAGCCGGCAACCTCCCACTCGGCCTGCCCCTCATCCACGATGCGAGGAGCTTGGGCTGCCTCCTCCACCGACATGACCTTCTCCAATCAGACATCGCCCTCGGGCAGGGGAGCTGGGTGGTAGAACTTAATCACCCGCTCCTGCAAGACAACCAAACAGCAATAGAACAGAAAATTATAAGACAAAGTAGACCAGTTGAGCAACCAGATACACAGCATACAAGCAACAAAAGTACCAATCGATGGAGGCGGATTGTGCAAAGAAAAAGGGACAGGTGTCCCCTCATTGAAGATCTCACTTCGCATGAAGCCGGAGATCCTCTCCATCGTTTCAGGGATGGATACCATGTCGGGTCCTTGCCGCGGGAGAACTCATACCCGGGGTGCACCCGGTCCTTGATGGGCTGTGTCAGCCATCGGACAAAGGAGATCATAATCGCCACTGCAGTCAACTTCCTCTCCTTCACCTCAGCAATCATCTGCAGCAGCTCATTGGCCTCCTCCAGCTCCTCGCCTTTTGGGAGTGAGTCCCATTTTCCTTTCTTCTCTGGCCGGTGCCTAGTCCGAGCAGGCAGAGCAGGGGGATGGTTCGCAACATAGAACCACTCAGACTGCCAATTCTTGTTGGAGTCGTTCATGTCCAAGACAAAATATTTCTTGGAAATGCCAGGCCTCAAGGAGAACCTAGCCCCTCCGGTGATCCTAGCCGGACCCTTGCCGGCATCCTTGCTCACAGGCTTCATCTTGTACAGACGCCGCCACAGATCAAAGTGTGGCAGAATCCCGAGACATGCCTCACAGAGGTGGATGAAGACAGAGATCAACAAAATGGATGTGGGGTTAAGATGAGTCAACTCTACACCATAGAAATGTAGCAGACCTCGGAAGAAGTCTCCCGTGGGCAGTCTGAATCCACGCTCGAAGAAGGGCGTGAAGACGGCCATCTCGGTCTCCCAGCGTTCCCACGGCCAGGCGTCATCCCCAGGAGGACGCCACAGCAGCACCTCCTGCGGCCCGAGCACGCCCCGCCGTACCATGTCCTGGAGCCTCTCCTCGGTCATGGAGGATTGACCCCAAGTCGGTTCTTGGGCCGGCACTCCTCCAGGCACAGAGGTCAGCTCCACAACCTCGTTAGACACGCCACCGCCTTCCCCTTAGCATCCATCCCGGTGGCGGCCGCCGACGCCGCAGTACCGCCGGCGGCGGCATCACCCGCGACCTTGGATTGGTGCACAGAGGGCCCTACTCCCTTCCCTGTGTCAACATCACTGTGGCCCACAGAAATACCTGCGTCCGCCATCCTCGTCGGCGGTGGCACCTCCTCTTCCGACGCCAGCGTCCCCAACGGTGCCTTCGGATCCACCATCTCTGCCAAGTGCTCGAGCACGACACAGATGTGTAGCGGCGACGGTGGCGCCCGAACTCCGGCAGCGGCGAGAGCATGGGGCAGAATCGCACTTATAGCGGCGCTATGCGGTGGTGGAGACGTGGGGTGGCTTACGATTTGGAAATAACTGCGGTAAAACCGCCGGTGAACAGATCCGATTTATCCTCTTTCCACTGATCCGAATTACCCTAATGGCGCCGTAACTTACGGACGAAATCCGTGAAAGTCCCGTTAACTGCAGGACAACGGCTCTCCGCGCGCCAACGGCTCTTCACCTAAAGTACTCGGCCAACCCCGACGCTCGGGGACTCAGCGCTCTGACTCCGGTCAACAGATCTTCGCGACTAGGCCAGCCCCAACACTCTGGGACTCGGTGCTTTGACTCCGGTCAACGGGTCTCTGCGACCCGGCTAGCCCCGACGCTCGGGGACTTGGCACTCTGACTCCGGTCAACAGGTCTCCGTGACTCGGCCAGCCCCGAAGCTCGGGGACTCGGCGCTCTGCCTCCGGTCAATGGGTCTCCAGACTCGGCCAGCCCCGACGCTCGGGGACTCGGCGCTCGGACTACGGACAATGGGTCTCCGGACTCGGCCTGCCCCGATGCTCAGGGACTCGGTGCTTTGACTCCAGCCAACGGGTCTTCGGACTCGGCCAGCCTTGATGCTCGGGGACTTGGCGCTCTGACTCCGGTCGACGGGTCTCCGGACTCGGCCAGCCCCGATGCTCAGGGACTCGGCGCTTTGACTCTAGTCAACGGGTCTCCGCGACTCGGCCAGCCCCGATGCTTGGGGACTCGGCGCTCCGACTATGGCCATTGAGTCTCTGTGACTCGGCGCTGAAAGCTTACTTACGAACCTATGCTGCCAAGTTGGCCTCCGGGTCAAGGAAAACAGAGGTTTCATTTGTAGCTTAACATAAAGAAAGATTCATCAGGAAACTATATAGTTACAAGAAGAGCCAGTCATGGGCCGTTACAAGGATTAAATACATCAACCATCAAGATGGCGGCTTGGGCCACTCGTCGCTGCCCGAAATGCTACATCAGCAGCAGCTTAGTCCACGTTAGCTCGTCGCAAGCTCTCTTATAGCACCATGGCAACCAACGATGGGCTAACCCCACTTGAGGGCAGGGATCGAATGCCTCCAGGCTTCCCTTGGCTCTACAAGCATTTCACCCTACAAAGCCCTTGGCTCAAGGCAATGCCGGGAGGCAACGGGAAAGCGTCCAGACGCTGATCAACACCTCAAGATCTTCGCAAACACTCTTATAGCACCAAGCTATCAAGTGCCCATGACTCCTTCCTAGAGGATGAACCCAGTAACAATTCCCCAACATGTTCAAGTTTGGTGGGTGATATGCCTATCTTCTGACGAGCGCATGGCTCCAAGCCTTGGTGCATATTTATAGCCCTATGCTAGATGTCCACATGTGACCCCGGTTCCATTATTCAGTGCATGAGTTCTGTGCCACGCAGCAGCTCCTCTCTTCGAGGTGTTCAGTCTGCCCTTATCGCTTTCGGCTTCATCCGACCACGGGTACGTTCTGTGCGTTCACATGAATACTGTTCTTGTCACGACGTATACATACGTGTGTGGTGAGCTTATCCTTTGGGCGGCCTGACTGCCCCGAAGCTTGGAGATTCTTCTCTTTTGACCATTAGCCCGACTTTTCTAGTCGGCCTAATGCTCGGGGACTACACCATATGGAGAGCTCCTTGCGTCGCTCTATGTGTCACTTTCTCAAAGTGGTGCAATTCCTTATGACGTCCGACTCGGCCTCCACTCGGCATCATGCCACCCGGGGCTCTGCCCCCGGGTCTATCCAGGGTCATCCCCGACGGCCTGTGGTTTTCTTTTTTGAGCACCACCCACCTTTGCGTCGGCCTGCCGACCAAGATGCTTTAGCCGACTGTGGAGGCTTTGCTTCTTTATCAGCACTCCGACACGCCCCTGCACGTTGCTTGGGGACTTGTGGGATATGGGTACCCCTGGACCCACTACCGACCGGGTATGTAGTTGTGACACCCCTGGTGTCACTATAGTAATTAAGAACCATAATGAACTTAATTAAACCAATTGTGACATGCATCATTTCATAATCGTATTGTTTGTGCAGTTGTGTGTATGTGTTGACTTAGTCAACCCAAAATAATCGAAATAGTCAAAATATAAAAATTATACCAAAAGGTCACAAATAATGTCAATTACATGTTTATGAACTCTTATGAGCATAGAAAGTTCAAACAAAAATTCAAAATTCAATTTTGAATTCATTTGACCCTCATTTCATGTGTTGCAAGTTTTACTTTTTACCCTTCTTGTGAGGATACTATCTTTAGATTTTGCCTAAACACTTGAAATTTTACCAATATAAAAGTTGAAGTACAAAGTACCCTCTTTACAATGGTGGTGATGTGGATCAAGGTAAACTTGGTTTGGTCACTCAAAACCTTGGTCGAAATCAGGTCAAACCCTGAATCTTCAGCACTTAGCTGAATTGTCTGTCTTGAAAAACGTGATTTTTGCCTATTACCACAGCCCCGTAACTTTCAAACCATTGCTCAAAAAATGGTGACACCCTTTGTAGAAATTGTAGCCTAATGTACCCTCTCCAACTTTTGTATTGGACAAATCAAATGTTTATATACGAAAAGTTGAGTTTGAGTCAGTTGAAGTCGGGCCATTTGTGCTGCAACTTAACTGAATGAGCTAAGTCTGAAACTCGAGTTTTTGCCAAACTTTAGAGACTTGTAACATCCAAATCACTGCTCAAATGCTTATGGTTCCTTTACAAAAGTTGTAGCCCTATGTTTCCTCTACAACTTTCATATTGGCCACTTCCTGATTTTACACACAAAATCTTGAGAAAAATGGAAGAAAAGCTAGGTCGACGCGCTGTGAATTAATTGAATCAAACAGCATGGTTTCAGTTCATCAGATGTCGAGACCGACATCGGCCTCGACGCCATCGACGCCACGCGTCGTGCCCCCAACGCTCAGGCCACATGTCCGAAGCTCCTCAGCGCCAACTCGCTCATGCCAGGCCCCCCATGCCCCGGTGGCAAGCCAGGCGCGCACGTGAATGGCCGAGCCGCCACCTCCTTTCCTTGGCTGCCCAGCTCAGTAAAGGGCGGTGGCCAAATTAATCTCCATCACTCAATCATTTCTCGATTCACCGCGCCCAGAGCTCGTCCACCTCGCCAGCTCCGCCCCCAACTCCTTCTCTTCCTCTACCATAGCCATCCTCGCCGGGAATTCCAAAAATTCCGGCTGCCGCCGCTATGGCACCACCATGAGCAGGCGCTCGTGGATAGCCTACTCTGCTCCCCCATTGTCCAAATTGACCCCTCCTCTAGCTTCCCCATGAGCTCGTGATCCTCCTCGACCTCTCCTCCATCGAATCCGTCCACCAACGTCGCTGGAACGCCGTCGCGCCGTCGCCGGCGAGTGGCTACTCGCCGCAGCTCAGGATAGGCGGTCCTGTGCGGGAACCCTGCTCTTGGCGCGCTGCCCCAGGTCTGGCCTCACCATCTGCGACCTCCCCCAAGCCTTCCTCGGCCTTGCCCCTCCGGCCACGACCGTTGCCGGCGACCAACAGAGCCGAACCGAGCCCAGCAGTCTCGTACGTGTTCTGAGATAGAAGAAGGGCACAAGGGTAATGAGAATAGAAGTATATGGGGTTATGGGGAAATCTACAGGGGCTCTTTTGTGAGAACTTCAAAGTTCAGGGGCCTAGCTGCGAAGATGTTTTGCTGTTTTTCTTTTTCTTTGATTTAAATTGGCGGGTTACAAATAAATACGTATAAAATCACAGAATAATCGTAAAATAACAAATTCAGTCTTGTTGGAATCCTTGTGAAATTATCTTTCCAGTGATGTATCATATGCATGTGTAAACTATTGTTTGCAGAAAGTATTGCTTTATGCATGAATATGTGCTTGAGAGTTTGTTTATTGCTTTATAAATCCTACACATAAGCTAAAAATGCAAAACCACCTCTGATGGTTCTGTTGTTGATACTAGAGTTGAGTTGAGTATCTGATGGCTAGTGTTTATTCATGATTTTGGTAGATTTGGAATTAGCTAAGTGAATGGAGTAGAAAAAGTAATAAATATATAAACTACATTGTAAAACTTGGCAATTTTTGTTAGAAACCCCTTGAAAAATGCTCAGCTCCAAAATACATGTAGTTTTGTAGTTGTGATTTAATCTTTTTTCTAGCTAGTTAAATGTAGATAAATCACCAAATATTCTGTATGGATTAGAAAAATATGAAAAATTCACAAAAAATGTCTCTGGTATAATATTAGTTGCAGTAAAAATTTCAACTACAGAAAGTATTTAGAGAATTTATTATGATTTTCTAACTATTGGTAAATGCTGGCCGGTAAATTCTTGTTAAATATGTTTTACTTCTGGAAACACAGAAACATGCTCACCATAATTTTTGTTCATGAAGTTTTACTTTCCAAGCTTTAATTGGTGAAAACTAGCTAGGAACCGCTTATTTAATAAATAGAATTCTTGATGTAAAAGTAATCTTAAAATTTGGTTTAGCAACAAGGTTTGCTAAATATTCAGCTTCAGCCATAGGAACATTTTTGCTACCTGTAGTTATTTGTAGAAGTTTTATATTTAATTTATTGAATAAACTAAGTTTCTTTAGTAAATTTACTTTCTATATCAATCCGGATCTGAACTAGACTGATCAGCAATGAAAAGCACCCCCACCCGGCTTTCTTTGTGAGCTTCTGAGTTGTTTATACTCCGTAAATGATTGCCCAGTGATATATTAGTGAGTTGTTGCAGTTATTCCTATGATGGATTGCTTATACATTACTGCGTCTCATGCATCTGCATCTCATGTAGATAACCCCATCGCCGACGGAGTGTACAAGATCGAGGTCGAGCGCGAGGGTGATCCAGTTGCTGCTGAGGTGAACTGCACTGCTGCTCAAGACCCGGACCAAAGTCCGGAAGGGCCCAAGGCCGCTGGTGATCAGGAAGGCAAGCCCCGGAGCATGAACCTCAGTTCAAACTAACACTTGTACTTTGTGCATTTAAGTTTAAGGAGTTGTTTGAAGCTCTAGTTACATGATCCCTAGGTACCTATTTCCTAAGACTAGTATGAGTAGATCATATAGAATGCCATGCTTAATTAGGACTGGTAGAAGTCGAGTGAATGCCTTGTCACTCGTGAGATATAGGCTTTTACTTTATATCAGTTTATGATATTCGGCAAGCGGGGCTTGTGCGATATTCTTGTTTGGTTGAACGTCCCGCTTGTACAGATAGATGTTGGCTAAGGCATTGATTGTGTGGCGATGTTGGTCAAGCTTTTGAAGGTACTAGTCGTATGCTGGGAAATGTGGTAAACTGGTAAACCTAGTACTTCATTCAAACTTACATCTGACAGATATATCTACTCCATTGGGAAAGGGGTTGATGGCGAGTGTAGCAGTGGCCGCGGCACAGGTTTGCTTGGAGCACCTTGGGTCCGTTGGGGCGTGCACTCGGGTGGAGTGGTCCCAGATGGCAGATGGCAGGGAGAGATGGGAACGGTTGCCTCGTGAGGTCCTGGGTGTCTCTCACAGGTCGTACGATTAGGTTATACCATGCATGGTAAAAATCAACTCGAGTTGTCCGTCCTTCACGGTTACATGAAGCTGCTCGATCTCTTGTCATACATCAGTGTGCTTGGGCAAGGATTAGAAGTGTTGTTAGTTGAGTAATGTTGATATCTGGTTAATCAATTATTTTTTGACACTGAATGTTGTTGGATAGTTTGGCAAATGTAGTAATGGTTAGTCTAACTTTAACTTGGCTAAAATATTGAAAATAGGGATCAACTTGTAGATGCTTTTTGGCAAAACAATCCCCTCAGCCATAAAGCCTTGCATGTCTAGAATTTATCCTTGTCGGGTAAGTCTTGCTGAGTATTAGTATACTTAGCCTTGCTTGTGGCATTTTTTCAGATAATGTTGATGGCTACGATCCCATTGCTGCTCTGACTTGGCCATGTATGTTGCCCGATGGTTGGAGCATGGAGCGGGTGCCGTCTGAATCCGACTCAGGCCGTGGTGGCTAGATGTTGTGTGAGGGCTCCGCATAATATCTTTTGTCTCGACGTTTAGACTTCCGCTGTATTATACTTTGGCTTGTAATAACAAAAACTTATGCACTGCTTTGTAATTAATTATCCATGTGAACCTTGTGCTATAAAATATGTGATGAGTTGTATTGTCTAAGCCCATCTTCGAGCGGGACTTACTGCTATTTTGTTTCGGTTATGAGAATTGGTGGTTTAATCGGGAAGGTATTCGACGGATTGCACGATTTGCTCGGTTCAAGTGTGTGGAGCACCGCAGTGGAAGTGGTCCCATGCGTTTGAGCCGGATTAATTGGGGCTGTCTGCCACAGCTAGTATCAGAGCCAAAAAAATAGACAGCGGGTGGTATGACAAGTTTTAAAAATGTTTTCTTGATGTGCAATGGCTTAATTTGAACTTAGGAATTCGTTGGCTGCACTAGGTTTGACAATAATAGAACGTGAGCTCTAGGGTTTAAGTGGGTATTCTTCAAGTGGCTTACATAGTATATATATGACTGACTACCAGCATATTTACTTTCTGAATTTAAATTCTATAATGACGCAAACAGACTTCGGGTGAGTAATGGTCGCCCATTACCAGAGGGTGTGACTATTGGATGCTGTTCCCCAAGCAGTGGCCTACTTGGGGTGCAGTCAATATAACATCTTCATGGTGTTATAATAACTGTAGTGCTTTTACTTTACTGGTTGAACTGTTGCTTCTATAGTGAGCAACAGGGTGTGGTCATCATATGTGGGTAACCGCATATGCGTCACCCATGTGTCGTGAAGTACATGGGAACTGTTTGTGAGTGCTGGCACAAACGGTTCAGTGATGAATATTTTCTGCAGGTACACTAACCACGAAACCCTAGGATGTGTGCTCGATAGAATTTCGACTAGTTATTATAAGGAGAGACGTATTATATGTGCCACCGATGACTAACTCTGTAAGTCTAAGATTATTTGGCAATTGATTCTTTTGTGAGGACAAATAAGACGTTTATTCATGCATCATGCAAATGAACAAAATCAGGAATATATGGGGTAGAGGGAATAGAAGGTGGGTTGAGCTAATAAATGGTGCACTCACATGGGATTGTTCTAGAATTTCTGTGATCTGTCAGTTGGTGTAATTTTTTGACCAACCAAATGTCCTCTAATGTCAATCTTGCAATTAGAAAAGTTGTTCCAATTCTGTTGATCTAGCTGCTATAAAAATTTCGAAAATTTTGGCCCAGCCAATTGAGAGTGGTGATTGTTTTACCATTAGGTTGGTTTCTGCCCAATTCTGAACCACTCTGCTCAAGGCTGAGATTGACCTGCCTTATTGATGTTTTCTCTGAAACTCATGAATAGAAAAGTTATTCCAAATTTGTGTATCTATCCCCTGTCAAAAATTCAGCAGAAATGGAGTTATAGTCTTTTTACTACCTCTCTGTCTGCTGTATATTTCCTACATACATCAGTTTTTGCCCATAAGGATTTGGATGCTTTGCAGCTGTATTTAGCACTGACACTCAATACCAAAGTTGTAGAGAAATATGTCATAGATATTCTGGTGAAATTTGATGATTTTTGGATTGCTCAATTTTGAGTTATGAATTTTTGAAGTTCATTCCAGAAATCTGTCCAGTTCTAATTACTTGATGGGTTTGGTAAACTTATGACTAAACCTGTCCTGGTGGTTGTTTTCTTTCAGATAGCTGGCCCTAGCAAATGTACCATGTATATTGACGACCAGGGGCATTACCACTCCACTTGCCTCCACTTGGGGGACTTTCCCGCGCTTCTGTGGGAAACCGTGCAGCGATGCGATTACACAGAGCCACCGCGCTATGTTGGGGTGCATCGCCTCGAATGGGATGTGATGCAGTTTGAGGTCACCGTTACCATTCCGAGCCCACCTGGAGTGAGGCAAGAAGCAGGCCCATGCCTTCAGGCCACACATGTGGTCAAGATCAAATACTACCACCTTCACATACAACTCCACAATTTTAGGCATAACGTAGGTCTCAAACATGGGCGTCCCGCTTGTCGTTCTCCTCTTCACAGCCGCCGCACCTCTCCTGGCACTGCTCCTCCTGTCCTTTGCCAACAAGCGCCGAACTGTTGGCCGTCGACTGCCTCCGTCTCCGCCCAGCCTGCCGTTCCTTGGCCACATCCACCTTCTGGGCTGCCTGCCGCACCGGGCATTCCGGTCCTTGGCCGCGTCGCATGGCCCGGTCGTGCTGTTGCGCCTCGGCCGCACGCCCACCATCGTGGTGTCCTCGGCGGCTGCCACGGAGGAGGCCCTCAGGGCCTGTTGAGTTATGATCCAAATTCAGTTGCACATTAAAAGGCCGACTTCTGATGGAGCGAAGCGGAGGCCCGTGGTGGCTACACGGGCCCATGCTTTCTTGGCCAGTTGTGAGCTTGCGACACAACATGCTTTGATGCTATTTGGGCAACAACATCAGATGCAGCTCCACCACACTCCTACAGCCTTGTTCCCACCACGGGCTGGGAATGCCATACTGTGGAGGGACAGGAGGGCCTGAGTTCAGGACCCTACTGTGATAGCTCTGATTGACTATGTGATGGCGTCTGCCGATCTCATAGAGACACTTACCCACTAGAACCGTTCTGTGGCCGCAGCAGCTCAGGCTCTAGCTGATCAAGTGAGGGGCCTGGATCACCAAGTCCACAATCTTGATGAAGCCCTAGCTGAGCAGCACGAGTTAGTGGCCCACTTGGAGGATGACCTTAATGACGCTCAGGGAGTGTTTGAGGAGTTGCAGCATCCTCCGCCAGCGCCTGTGGCTCCAGAGTTGCCCGTGCCGGGTGATTCAGGCCTGGATACCGCTTCAGGCCAGCCGGTTGAGCTTAATGATCCTGCCATGTCACATGAGGAAGGCTCAATAAACCAGGCACCACCTCCTAATGGTGGAAATGATGGGTCCGATTATGAGGAAGATCCAGAGATACCCTATCCTGTTGATTCCTCTTAGATGATGTTTTCAGGAAGTGACTCTTTTGTATCCATGAATGTAATCCTTGAACTTATGGTAGACTTTTGATCTGCCGGAAGGATGATATAAATTATTTCATGGATCTTGTGATATATGCCACTAGTATGGAAGAACAATCTATGTGTATGTGCTGTTTTCAGCTTTGTTGCAGCAAGCATGTCCTCAGTTTTACTTCTAGTAAATGATGTTTTTCGAATGAGTCATGAATACCAAACTTGTGCAAAATTTCATGATCTAGCTTGTGTCAAAACTTCAGCTCCTTCGGAGCAGGGCAACATAAGTTATGGCCGAAATACCATGGCTCAGCTTGCTAAAAAATTTCAGAAGACAGACAGATAGGGAATTGAAAATTTCACATTGTTCCCAATAGAACCAGTCTTCCCACTGAGTACAAAAGATTTAGAGAAATATGTAAGCTCTATTCTGGCAAAAGATGAGAATTTTTGGGTGAACAGAGCTGCAGTGAATTTTTGAAACTCACTTTAGAAATCTGTTAACACACCAGAATTGATTGTAGCAAGGAATCCAATTTTTGGTAATTCCTTAAGTACCCTTAGCAAGCTAGAAAACACGCCCCCTGATGCAAAGGATGATGTTTGATACTAACCTTATAAATAATAATTCTTATGGTTGTTAGTAATTTTTATCACCCTTTTGTTTTTGTAATTCTAAGAATTGCATGACTAATTGGGAGTTTTGAAATAATGCAGATGTCGAAAACTCTAGAGGGTGGTCCACCTCTTCCACCACCTCTGCCCACCAACCTCGCTGAGGTACTGGCTCCGCAGACAGAGCTTTTTCGGTGTTTGACCGAAGGGCAAGTGAATCCACAGCCGAATGGCGGACGTCACAATCAGCATCCTCAGGAGGCGACGTACTCGGATTTCACCAGTACTCAGCCACCTCTGTTCACCAAGACTGAGGATCCTCTGGACGTGGACGCCTGGCTCAGCATTATTGAGTCCAAGTTCGCTCTGTTGGTGTCTCCTTGCTCGGATGCCAACAAGGCCCACTTTGCCGCTCAGCAGTTACGTGGCTCTACGCGCTTATGGTGGGACACACATAATGACATGCTCCCTGCCGATCACATTGTTACTTGGAATGAATTCAAGACGGCTTTTCGTGCTCACCATATTCCTGCTAGTCTCATGGACCGTAAGTTGAATGAATTTCTAGCTCTTACTCAGGGGAACCGCAATGTACTGCAGTATGCCCAGGCTTTCAATCAGCTGGCACGATACACGGGCTATCATATTGACACTGATGCAAGATCGCTTTCGCCGAGGCTTTAGCTCAAAGCTAAGGGATAAGCTTTCTCTTATCAAGGCGGACAACTATAATGATTTGGTGAACATGGCTATTACCAAAGAAGATAGTATTAATGCTCATAAGGCTGAGAAGCAGAGGAAGGCCCCAGTTGGCCAATCTAGCTCTCCACCGCCCAATTTTCGCTTAGTGCAGAAGAGTCCTACTCAGTCTTTTCAGAGGGCCCTTCAGCCAGGGTCATGGACCATCAGGCCTCCACAGCAGCAAAATCAGGGTTATCGTGCTCCAGCTCAGGGACAGCAGCCACTTCATCTCAGTAATGCTCCCTGTTACAACTGTGGTAGGCCAGGCCACTTTGCTAGAGATTGCAAGTTGCCCAAGCAAGGTGGGAATAATGCCCAAAGGCAGGCAAATAGTCCAGGCAAGAAACGGATGGCAGTTGTCAGGCAGGGCAGACTAAATTTCACTACTATGGATGAGCTTCCTGCTGGTGCTCTAGTGATGTCGGGTATTTTCTCTATCCGCAATATGCCTACATAGTTTTATTTGATTCTGGAGCATCACATAGTTTTATGAGCAATAGACTTATGGCCAAACACAATTTTACTTTTGTGCATACTACTCAACAATATGTCATATCTACACCTGGTGGTAGAATAGGATCTCATCAAAATCTGATAAAGGTACCTCTCAAGTTGGGTAGTAAAGTATATGAGACTAATTTCATTCTCTTGGAGAATCAAGGGATAGATATTATTTTGGGTATGAATTGGATGGAAAATCATGGGGTCAATTTAGATAATCCTTCCCGTTGTGTGGAAATCAATTCTCCCACTCATAGTGCTTCAACATTATATCTACCTCGCAAAGACATCAAGAATTCATGTGCCTTCTCCATGATCGAAACTCCTTTGGAAAAGATTCCGGTGGTATGTGAATATCCTGATGTGTTTCCAGATGATTTACCGGGAATGCCTCCTGACTGGGAAATTGAGTTTGTGATTGAATTACAACCCGGTACAGCTCCCATCTCCAAAAGACCCTATAAAATGGCACCCAAAGAATTAGCTGAGCTAAAAGTCCAACTTCAAGAATTGCTAGACAAGGGCTATATTCGTCCTAGCTCTTCACCATGGGGTTGCCCCGCTCTGTTTGTGAAGAAAAAGGATAAAACTTTGAGGTTATGTGTTGATTATCGACCTCTCAATGCAGTGACTATCAAAAATAAATATCCGCTCCCCCGCATTGATGCCCTCTTTGATCAGTTGTCTGGAGCAAAGGTATTCTCGAAGATTGATCTTCGCTCCGGATATCATCAAATAAAAATTCGGCCTAGTGATATACCGAAGATGGCTTTCTTAACTCGCTATGGGCTCTATGAGTACTTAGTGATGTCTTTCGGTCTCACAAATGCTCCGGCATACTTCATGTATCTCATGAATTCAGTCTTTATGCCCGAGCTGGATAAATTTGTGGTTGTGTTCATTGATGACATCTTGAAATACTCCAAAACTGTGGAAGAACATACTCAGCACCTCCGCATTGTTCTCCAATGCCTTAGACATCATCAACTTTATGTAAAATTCAGCAAATGTGATTTTTGGCTGTCAAGTGTAAAATTTTTGGGGCACACTATTTCAGCTGAGGGAATTGCTGTAGATCCAGGAAAAGTGCAAGAAGTACAGGATTGAAAGCATCCTAAATCAGTCCACCAGATTCGGAGTTTTCTGAGTTTAGCAGGATATTATCGCCGCTTTATTCCGGATTTCTCCAAAATTGCCAAGCCTATGACTGAGCTTCTCAAGAAAGGAGAGAAATTTGTGTGGAGTGAAAAATATGATCAAGCCTTCCACACCTTGAGAAAGCTCCTAACCTCAGCACCGGTTCTAGCTCAACCGGACACATCTAAGCCTTTTGATGTTTATTGTGATGCATCTGGCACTGGTCTTGGTTGTGTGCTTATGCAAGAAGATAGAGTCATTGCTTATGCTTCTCGAGCTCTTAGGCCTCATGAAGTGAATTATCCCACTCATGATTTGGAATTAGCTGCTGTGGTTCATGCCTTAAAAATTTGGGGGCATTATCTCATGGGCACTCATTGCAACATCTACACCGACCATAAGAGCCTCAAATATATCTTCACCCAGGCTGATTTTAGTATGCTCAAAGAAGATGGTTAGAGCTAATCAAAGATTATGATCTTGAGGTGCATTACCATCCAGGAAAAGCCAATGTGGTGGCGGATGCATTAAGCCACAAAGCTCAATGCAATTGTCTCACCTCAACATCTTTTAATGAAACTCTTTGCCATGAGTGTTGGCGGTTCTTAATGACAAGTTATTATTGCCAACAAAGATATAAAAGAATGATAAAACAACTAGACATAGGGTTATTTACTAATGAATTCCACGAGTTTTGGTGCATATGTGATTACAGGAGTAAAGTGGCAAAATAAGGACCAAAGTGGGCCCAAGGCCAGGTCGTCCGACCTCCCATGGTCGGCCGACCAGCGCCCAGGTCCAGTGAGGTCCATCCGAAGCCCATCAATAGAAGCACACTCAGGAGTGATAAAAAACGTTGAGATCAAGTTGGTGGGAATAAAGAGATGGGATTGGGCCACGTGGCAATCACTTGGAACCATGGGCCCACATCCTTGACTTAACCGACATATCTTGGACATTACCCACCGAAAACCGACCAAAGGGCCCACAGGAGAGTGAACCTGACAGAGTGGGGCCGAGGGGCCACAGCCCTGGGTCGGCCGACCTGGCCGCACGACCTTTTCGCCACCGCCTTCAAGACCAACTGTCAACCGCCTCCAGGAGCCCATCTGCACCGTGGATCATCTACGTCGGTTGATCTGACGGTCGACCGATCCCCCCTAGTCGGCCGACCTGGGCCCACTTCTTGACCGCCTCAACCTCTGCAAACCGACTCCAAACCGCCTCTCCAAGCTATAAATAGCTGGACTCGGGGCAGGGCTAAGCATCATCGAGATGAAGTGAAGATCCAAGGCGAAGCCCTCCTCATATCCAGAGTAGAAATAAGGAGAGAGTGAGGGAGAGTCTGGAGGAGTCCCGGCCTGTCGGTGACCCTCCACCTGTACCTCGACGGATGCGAGCTACTCAGTAAGTATCCGGGATTCAACTAGTATTCAAGTCTGAGTTATAGAAATGCTGAGTTCTCTATTGTGCTTGTGGGTTCGTTGCTTTATTCAAAAAGTATTCTAATCTCTGATCAAGGTTAGGATAGCTGATATTATCTTGGCAACGTATCCTATGAGAACTCAATTCCTGTGAGAACTATGAGAACTCAAATCTGGACCATATGATCTTGATCCAAGGGGAGCGCGTAGGGAGAGGTGGGAGGGGGGATTTGCAAAATTACCACCCCCTTAATCATACTTTTGTAAATCCCTCATCCCACCTTCCCCTTGGATCAAGATCATGTGGCCCAGATTTGAGTTCTCATAGTTCTCACAGGAATTGAGTTCTCATAGGATACGTTGCCTATTATCTTAGGCGTGGTGCTTAGGTGTATATCTGCCCTCGTTTGCCTCGTAGCCCCATGGATTAGAAGAGGTAGGCGGCAGGTGGTGACCGCCCTGTCCGTCCTTTGTAATCCTCCATGTTTGGGTACGGCGTAGAGCTGTTGGCCGGCAATTTCTTAGAGGTCTAGGATACCCCGGTGCCCAAAGCAAGCATAGGAGAATTCCCTTTGATATAATCAGCCTTAGTGCTAAGTTATCCTCTCTACCCAGCCTTTATATATACTCGATCGATCCAGTTCAGCTTTAGTGATTAGACAAGTCCTTTACGTTCCCCGTGGATTCGATACCTGGTTTACTCATGAGTGAAAGCTACTACGACAGCCGTGCGCTTGCGGACTTTCTGTTTCCCACCGCTGGTGTCAACATGCTTTCTGGCGCCGTTGCTGGGGAACGGTAGCTGTTGTCTAAGATCAAAGGTTGCCCGTATATCCTTTATTCTATACTTCTTCTATTTTTGTTTTCAACCATGAATTCCACCCAAATTCATGAGTTCTCTGCTCCAAAGGGCGAATTATTGGAGCCACACCCCTCATCAAATCCTATTTTAACAGATAGCTATGAACTTCGCCCTGCCTTCATAGCTATGGTCCAGGACATATCCTTCTCTGGAGGTGATGGTGAAAACCCGTACCATCACTTGCACGAATTCGAGTTGCTTTGCTCATGTCTGGTTATATCAGGCATGACACAGGCGACGAGTAGATGGAAGCTCTTCCCGTTCTCTCTCAAAGAGAGAGCAAGAAAGTGGTATGACCATACCGTTGGGCTAACGAACGGTGAATGGGAAAAGTTATGGGACAAGTTTTGTCTTGAATACTTTCCTGTTCACCGGATTTGTGCACTTCGGAAGGAGATCATTAACTTCCAGCAACGAGAGAAGGAAACAATAGCCAAAGCAAGGGATCGATTCCAGGACTCATATCTAACCGGAACGGATCTAGGCTTCCTAGACTATATGCTCATGCAGCATTTTCGGTCTGGGTTGAATAGTGAAGATGCCCGGTACATAGACATAGCAGCCGGGGCTCATTCCTACACATAACCCCGGCCAAAGCAAAAGAAGTCCTAGCGGCCATTCGAGAGAACTCTCCTGCTGACGCGACCGAGACTGAGCAAGAAGACTCCCAGATAGAACCCATAGACTTGCCCAGTCCAACTCCTGAGACCCCATCCGTTGAGGAAGAGGAAACTCAACCTCTCGGATTATCGTTTGAGTTCAAGGAAGATCATTTTTTTGAAGATTTTGGGAATACCTTGAACTACTCAATACAGAAGAAGCCTACGGTAAAGACCCCCTCCATTTACATGGAGAAAGAAATTCTGAACGAAACCGTGAGGGAACTTTTGTCCATCCTAAACACGGAATGATCAAACGAGTCTGAGTTTTCTTCCGAAGTCATTCGGATTGACTCACCTTCGCAGATCATTCGAGGTTTCATAAGCAAAGTAGCCGTAGGCATCTTGTATAACCCGACTGTTGGGGCAAACATCATGTCCAGTTCTTTCGCGAATATCCTTGGACGTCGTAAAAAGCTGGCCCCAACATCAAGACTTCTTAGAACACCCTCAGGTCGTATTCTCAAGAGTCTCGGCCTAGTACGAGATTTTCTCCTCTCTCACCACGGGATTGAGATGGCTCTGGACTTTTACGTCTTTGAGACATCAGATTTCGACCTCCTTATAGGACATCCTATCGAGGGCCTGCTACAGGATGTAACCTCGAAAGGAAACCTCCTAGCCAAAGTAAGAAGGAATCTTCTCACTGTACCGTTAGCTAGGGTTAAGAACTCCATAGTTGAACCTTTGATAGAACCTAACCTGGCTGAGGAAGTGAAATCCCTACAACCTAGTGACCCATTTGAGTCATTCCTCGAAGAGAATGTTCACGACTTTATAGAGGAAGAGGATGACGCTTCTGAGCCGCTTGAAACTGAGGAGCCACCTAAGACGCACGTAGAACTAAAACCCTTGCCCGCTGGCCTTCGCTATGTCTTTCTAAATGAGGACAGGGATGCCCCTGTCATCATTAGCGACAAGCTATCGCAGGACGAGAGTGATAGACTCATAAAGGTGCTTGAGAAACACCGCTTGGTGTTCGGGTACTCCCTCAAGGACTTGAAGGGAGTAAGCCCTGCACTCGGTACCCATCGCATTCCCATAGATCCAGCTTCTACACCTTCTAGGGAGCCTCAGCGTAGGCTAAACAATGCGATGAGGGAAGTCGTGAAGAAGGAAGTTCTGAAACTTCTGCACGCCGGGATCATCTATCCCGTCCCTCATAGTGAATGGGTCAGCCCTGTCCAAGTAGTATCCAAGAAATGAGGCATGACCGTCGTAAGTAACGAGAAAAACGAGCTGATCCCACAGCGTACCGTTACTGGGTGGCGGATGTGCATTGATTACCGTCGACTCAACAAGGCGACAAAGAAGGATCACTTGCCACTCCTCTTCATCGATGAGATGTTGGCGAGACTCGCGAACCACTCCTTCTTTTGTTTTCTTGATGGGTATTCCGGCTATCACCAGATTCCCATCCACCCCGATGATCAAGAAAAGATCACATTCACTTGCCCCTATGGAACGTATGCATATCATAGGATGTCATTCGGGTTATGCAATGCGCCAGCATCGTTCCAAAGGTGCATGATGTCTATTTTCTCAGACATGATTGAAGAGATCATGGAAGTTTTCATGGATGATTTTTTAGTCTATGGAAAGACTTTCGACCATTGTCTGCAAAACTTAGACAAGGTACTACAGAGATGCCGAGACAAGGACCTGGTGCTAAACTGGGAAAAGTGCCATTTCATGGTCCGAGAGGGAATAGTGTAGGGACACTTGGTGTCCGAAAGGGGAATAGAGGTGGATAGAGCGAAAATTGAAGTCATAGAAAAGCTTCCACCTCCTACCAATGTTAAGGGGATCCGTAGCTTCCTAGGCCATGCGGGGTTTTACCGACGTTTTATCAGAGATTTCTCTCAGATAGCCAGGCCCCTCACTAGCCTTTTAGCCAAGGATGTACCTTTTGATTTTGATGATGAGTGTTTACATGCTTTCACCATTTTAAAGAATGCTCTCACCAGTCATTCAACCCCCTGACTGGACGCTACCTTTTGAGATTATGTGTGATGCCAGTGATTATGCTGTTGGTGCTGTCCTTGGACAGACCAAAAATAAGAACCATCATGCTATCTCGTATGCTAGTAAAACTTTGACATGAGCTCAACTTAACTATGCTACCACTGAAAAAGAGCTCTTGGCAGTAGTTTTTGCTATAGACAAGTTTAGATCTTACTTGGTAGGAGCTAAGGTGATTGTCTACACCGATCATGTTGCCTTGAAATATCTGCTTACCAAGAAAGATGCTAAACCACGCCTTATCCGATGGATTCTCTTACTCCAAGAATTTGATTTGGAAATTAAGGATAAAAAGGGAGTAGAGAATTCAGTAGCAGATCATTTGTTGCGTATGCAGTTTACTGACATGCATGATCTACCGATAAATGATTTCCTACGCGACGACACCCTACTCAAGGTGACTGCCTCCGACCCCTGGTATGCAAATATTGTGAACTTTATGGTTGCAGGATATGTACCGCTAGGGGAGAACAAGAGAAGGCTGATCTACGAGAGTAGACTCCATTTATGGGATGAACCATACCTATACAGGGTATGTTTAGATGGCATGCTCAGGCGATGTGTACCAACAAATGAAGCAAGGAAGATCCTTGAGCAGTGCCATGCAGCCCCATATGGAGGTCACTACGGGGCGTTCAGGACAAGATCGAAGATCTGGCAGAGTGGATTCTACTGGCCCACAATGTATGAGGATACAAAGGAATTCATTCGACGATGCCAGCAGTGCCAGAAACATGGAGGGATCACCGCAAGAGATGAAATGCCACTCACAAACAACTTACAAGTTGAGCTGTTTGATGTGTGGGGCATTGATTTCATGGGACCCTTTGTCAAATCCTAAGACAGTGAGTACATCCTGGTGGCAGTAGACTATGTCTCGAAGTGGGTTGAATCAATGCCATGTCGAGCCACTGACTACAAACACGCGCGAAAGATGTTCCATGAGATCATCTTTCCACGTTTTGGAACCCCCAGGATGGTGATCAGTGATGGAGGGTCACATTTCATCGACAAGACCTTCCGGAAGTTTCTGGCAGAACTGGGGGCAAAGCACAACATAGCTACGCCGTACCACCCCCAGACAAGCGGTCAAGCAGAAACATCGAACAAGCAGATCAAGAACATTCTGCAGAATACCGTGACAGAAATGGGCAAAGGATAGAAGAGCAAGTTACCAGATGCTCTATGGGCTTACCGAACGGCATACAAAACACCAATCGGAATGTCCCTGTATCAGCTGGTTTACGGCAAGACTTGCCATTTACCAGTTGAGCTAGAGCATCGGGCGCACTGGGCTATAAGAAAGTGGAACATAGATTTGCTAGCAGCCCAGCAGATGAGAAGAATGCAACTATCAGAGCTGGAAGAGTGAAGAGACAGAGCGTACCACAGTGCCAGGATCTACAAGGACAGAACCAAAAGATGGCATGACAAGAGGATCAAGGTGAAGGAGTTCCACCCCGGGGATAAGGTATTACTCTTTAATTCCAGGGTGAAGCTCTTTGGACATGAGAAACTTCGAAGCAAATGGGAAGGACCGTTCATTGTGGTGGAGACTTTGTCACACGGGGCAATCACACTCCAAGATGATGAAGGTAACCTCTTCAAGGTAAATGGTCAACGTTTAAAAGTTTTCCTTGAACCTGATAAAGTAGATGAGGAATTTGATGTGATCAATTTGGTCATGGATGATTCCCATTTATAATTACACCTTATACTAAATCCTTAACCCCTAGAGCCTGAATGCACACATTTTGGGGTTTAGTGGACCTGTCACGTATTGCACAAAGAAGGAAAAGGCGACCGGGCTCAAGGCCAGGTCGGCCGATCTGACTAGGTCGGCAGACGTGCCACTGAGCCCGATCAGCCCTATCTTTTGCCAACGTTCTACTCTAACATCTGTGAAGCCGTTCTGCGGTGTATGAGCGATTCTAACTCTGATGGATCCGAGAAGAGGGTTAGCCTTTCTTTAAATTTTCACCCATCCTCTTCTTCCCTCTCATCTGAGTTCTTTCTCGCCCTCATTCTGAAATTACCAAGCCACACCTTCCAAATTCC
Organism: Alloteropsis semialata; assembly: GCA_004135705.1. Taxonomy (NCBI): domain Eukaryota; kingdom Viridiplantae; phylum Streptophyta; class Magnoliopsida; order Poales; family Poaceae; genus Alloteropsis; species Alloteropsis semialata. The sequence continues at coordinate 60,461,775 of CM014271.1, read as the reverse complement.
CAACAATGGCCGGAAAGAGCCACCCCAAATCCCGATCGACCTTCGATCTGGAAGGAGAGCCCACTCCGGCCAATCAACTGGTGCCCATCAACCTGGAGCGGACCATGGCTGAGGTCGTCTCCCCACTGGCCATGCTCCCACCAGAGGAGGACACGAGAGGGCGAACCAGGGGGTCGGCCGACGGCCTTGGTCGGCCGATCGGCCCTGGTGGCCCCTCGCGGTCTCGCTCGGCGGCGCGGTCTCAGTCTCCGAGGAGGACCCAGAGGCGTGATGCACGGGCATCAAGCCCGTACAGAAGGCCGACGACGGGGCAATTAACCCCAAAGAAGATGCCGGTGGCCGCTCCGATCAAGGGGGATGGACTCCCCACGCTTCAACCAGGGGAGAAGTTGAAGGAGGTGGTCAGGAATAAGTGGGAGGACGTCGTGGCGTATCACTATACGTCCGATGTGTCCATCTACTCTCCTGCCAGCACCCCGGAGCCACGTTTCCGGATCTTTTGGAAAAGGAAACCCAGAGGTGGCTACGGAAAAGGGCTGTTCCCTCCCCTCACACCTGAGGAGAGGAAGGAGTTGAAGGAGTCCGTGGAATCATCACCCGCCGGCAAGATCAAGAGGCACATTAAGCCTCCTCCAATTCGCAGGCCTGGGGGCCAATATGAGAGTGATGATGAGAAGGCCCCCAAGGCTCCCTCCAACGCTGAGTTGCTATAGTTGATTAATCAACTCGGACGCGACTATACAAAGTTGGAGAAGAAGTTCGCCGGAGAGCGACTTGAGCGCATTAACCTTCAAGACGACTTTGATATGTTGCGTAGATCAACAATCGTGAAGCTTAAGCGCTATGCCAAAGCTGCAGGGAATGAGAATCTCTATCATGCACCATAGGCACCCTAGGCTTTGGTTTAGGATAGGCACATTAGTCTCTTTATCTTCATTCAATTGTTTCATTTATTTCATTTATTTATTATGTAATGTGCCTCTGAATTATGAATAAAATAAAATGTTTAGTGTATTAGGATTGTGTCTTCTTTTTGTTTCCACTTGTTTTGAATGAAAGGTACAAGTGTGGGGGAGACTCGCAACGGGAAACAGAGTGATCCAACGCGAAACAGCGCATATCAGAACACAACAAAATAGCACGCAAAAGGGCTGAACCAGAGAGGTCACCCCTAGGTCGCCCGACCCCACCAGGTCGGCCGACCTGGCTTGGGTCCCACCTCGCTTCTTCTTTTTTCTGCGCACTGGTTTGATCATCCTAACCTCTGTTTCAGTTGAATACTTGCAGAACCTGATCATGGAATTCTGAAATTAATTAAATTGACCGTTTTTGTATCCTCCCATCACATGGAGAATATTAACTTACATATATTTTATTCCCTATACCTTTGGCTTGTGAAAATCTTCATTCTTATGGGAACTCAAGTCATCTAAGTTATTGCATTTAAAGATATGGCTTTAATATGAAAGATGCTTTTACTTACTTGAGTACTTGGAATTTATGAAAAGTTTTTAAAACTTTTAACCATGCTAAGCTCCTCATGGGTTTGAGAGACAACCACTTACAATTATGATCAAGCATTCCTTTTGAGCTTTGAGTTGTTCCAAGTCTTGTGACCCCTATTAGAGATACTTCATGTTTTTAAAGTCAAGATCACGTACACTCCACCATAAAATGCTAAACCCTTACACTGAGGGTAAAGCAAAACATGCCTTTAATTCATATTCATGAATAAAATACTCCTAAATGACTTTCTTCCCCAAGATCAAGATGAAAAGAAGATATGGGCCATATGCATAGAAAAAAAAAGAGAGAAACTCATGCTAAAAAGCATTGAGAAAAAAAGTGCAATAGCCCATATCCAAAAAGAAAAGAAAAAGGGGAAGAAAGTCAAGACAAAGGAGTACTACTACATTTCCACCTCATATCACACACTAGCACATCTTGACTTGATTACATGATTTGTCTCTGACTTGGATCCAATCCTTGGAATGACAACACAAGTGAATTAAAGTATGTATCTTGAGAGCTCCACATATAAAGTTCTATTTTGGAGAGTTCGAGTGTTGTCCAACCACCATGAATATCTAGAGAGAAACTCGCTGAGGAGCAAAGCATTGGTTTTCTTTTGCGAAATTCTGAAAACCCAAGCACTTGAGATGTAAAAGGTATCATGTCATAGAAAAGCTGTTCCTTCCTGCAATAACCCAAGAAGACATGTTAGCCACTTATACAATTCCACTAAGTCTAAATGTTTGGGAATAACCTATATATTTGTTTATAATTTCCATGATGAAGCTTAGACTTTACTCGAGGGCGAGTAAACGATAAGTGTGGGGGAGCTTGTTGGTGGTTCTTAATGACAAGTTATTATTTCCAACAAAGATATAAAAGAATAATAAAACAACTAGACATAGGATTATTTACTATTGAATTCCACGAGACCAAAGTGGGCCCAAGGCCAGGTCGCCCGACCTCCCATGGTCGGCCGACCAGCGCCCAGGCCCATTGAGGTCCATCTGAAGCCCATCAACAGAAGCACACTCAGGAGTGATCAGAAACGTTGAGATCAAGTCGGTGGGAATAAAGAGATGGGATTGGGCCACGTGGCAATCACTTGGATCCATGGGCCCACATCCCTGACTTAAACGACATATCTTGGACATTACCCACCGGAAATCGACCAAAGGGCCCACAGGAGAGTGACCCTGACAGAGTGGGGCCGAGGGGCCACAGCCCTGGGTCGGCCGACCCGCCTTCAGGACCAACTGTCAACCGCCTCCAGGAGTCCATCTGCACCGTGGATCATCTACGTCGGTTGATCTGACGGTCGGCCGATCCCCCCTAGTCGGCCGACCTGGGCCCACTTCCTGACCGCCTCAACCTCTGCAAACCGACTCCAAACCGCCTCTCCAAGCTATAAATAGCTGGACTCGGGGCAGGGCTAAGCATCATCGAGATGAAGTGAAGATCCAAGGCGAAGCCCTCCTCATATCCAGAGTAGAAATAGGGAGAGAGTGAGGGAGAGTCTGGAGGAGTCCCGGCCTGTCGGCGACCCTCCACCTGTACCTCGACGGATGCGAGCTACTTAGTAAGTATACGGGATTCAACTAGTATTCAAGTCTGAATTATAGAAAAGCTGAGTTCTCTATTGTGCTTGTGGGTTCGTTGCTTTATTCATAAAGTATTCTAATCTCTGATCAAGGTTAGGATAGCTGATATTATCTTAGGCGTGGTGCTTAGGTGTATATCTGCCCTCGTTTGCCTCGTAGCCCCACGGATTAGAAGAGGTAGGCGGCAGGTGGTGACAGCCCTGTCCGTCCTTTGTAATCCTCCACGTTCGGGTACGGCGTAGAGCTGTTGGCCGGCAATTTCTTAGAGGTCTAGGATACCCCGATGCCCAAAGCAAGCATAGGAGAATTTCCTTTGATATAATCAGCCTTAGTGCTAAGTTATCCTCTCTACCCAGCCTTTATATATACTCGATCGATCCGGTTCAGCTTTAGTGATTAGACAAGTCCTTTACGTTCCCCGTGGATTCGATACCTGGTTTACTCACGTGTGAAAGCTACTACGACAGCTGTGCGCTTGCGGACTTTCTGTTTGCCACCGCTGGTGTCAACAATGAAATGTCCAAGTTGAATTTGGAAATTGTTCCTCAAGGCACATTATGCCACATGGTGGTAGAATCCACTTTGAGAGAAAAAATTATTATGGCACAATCAAAAGATAAAGGAATTGCTCATATAAAGCAAGGGCTAGCTCAAGAATTGCCCAAATATAAATGGTTTCGACAAGATTGGAAGGGTATTCTGTAGTTAGAACAACGGCTTGCAGTACCTAAAGACCATGAGCTAAGAAAACAAATTCTTGATGAGGCCCACTTATCAAAATTCTCTATTCATCTGAGTAGCAATAAAATGTACCAAGATTTGAAGGAGAATTTTTGGTGGACAAGAATAAAAAGAGAAATTGCTAAATATGTGTCCGAATGTGATACATGCCAAAGGGTGAAAGCAAGTCATTTAAAGGTAGCTGGAACATTGCAACCTCTTCCTATACCATCTTGGAAATGGGATGACATAGCCATGGATTTTATTGTGGGCTTGCCCAACACCTCTCATAGACATGATTCCATTTGGGTGATTGTTGATAGGCTCACAAAGACTGCTCATTTTATTCCGGTCAACACCAGTTATACTACTAAGAGGTATGCTGAGATTTATATCGATCGGATTGTTTGTCTTCATGGAATTCCAAGGACAATTATTTCTGATCGAGGCACCCAATTTGTTGCTCGCTTCTAGGAACAATTGCATGCTTCCCTAGGCACTAAGCTGATCCGTAGCTCCACTTATCATCCTCAAACTGATGGGCAAACCGAAAGGGTGAATCAAATATTGGAGGATATGCTTAGAGCTTGTGTCATACATTATGACAAGACTTGGGATCAATGCTTGCCTTTGGCTGAATTTTCATACAACAATAGCTATCAAGCAAGCCTAAAAATGGCACCATTTGAAGCCTTGTATGGGTGACGGTGTCGAACCCCTTTGAATTGGTCTGAGTCCGGTGAACGACCATTCTTTGGGCCGGATTTGGTCCAAGAGGCTGAAGATAAGGTGAAAGTAACTCAGAAAAATCTTCAGGATGCACAATCTCGCTGTTGACACCAGCAGTGGCAAACAGAAAGTTCGCTAGCGCACGGCTGTCGAAGTAGCTTTCACCCGTGAGTAAACCAAGTATCGAATCCATAGGGAACATAAAAGTGTATCTAATCACTAAAGCTGAGCTGGATCGATCGAGTGTATATAAAGGCTGGGTAGAGAGGATAACTTAGCACTAAGGCTCTGATTATAGTTAAGAGAATTCTCCTATGCTTGCTTTAGGCACCGGGGTATCCTAGGCCTCTAGGAAATTGCCAGCCAACAGCTCTACGCCGTACCCGTACGTGGAGGATTACAAAGGACGGACAGGGCTGTCACCACCTGCTGCCTACCTCTACTAATCCATGGGGCTACGAGGCAAACGAGGGCAGATATACACCTAAGCACCACGCCTAAGATAATATCAGCTATCCTAACCTTGATCAAAGATTAGAATACTTTATAAATAAAGCAACGAATCCACAAGCACAATAGAGACTTAACTTATCTATAACTCAGATTTAATTACTAGTTGAATCCCGGATACTTACTGAGTAGCTCGCATCCGTCGAGGTACAGGTGGAGGGTCGCCGACAGGCCGGGACTCCTCCAGACTCTCCCTCACTCTCTCCCTATTTCTACTCTGGATCTGAGGAGGGCTTCGCCTTGGATCTTCACTTCTACTCGATGATGAGCCCTGCCCCGAGTCTAGCTATTTATAGCTTGGAGAGGCGGTTTGGAGTCGGTTTGCAGCGGTTGAGGCGGTCCGGAGATGGGCCCAGGTCGGCCGACTAGGGGGGATCGGCCGACCGTCAGATTCACCGACGTTGATGATACACGGCACGGATGAACTCCTGGTGGCGGTTGACAGTTGCTAGTGAAGGCAGTGGCGATTTGGGCGTGCGGCCCGGTCGGCCGACCTGGCTAGGTCGGCCGACCCAGGGCTGTGGCCCCTCGGCCCCACTTCGTCAGTGTCACTCTCCAGTGGGTCCTTTGGTTGGTTTCCGGTGGGTAATGGCAAAGATGTGTCAGTTAAGTTAGGGATGTGGGCCCATGAATCCATGTGCTTGCCATGTGGCCCAATCCCAACTCTCCATTTCCACCGTCTTGATCTCAACATGCCTGATCGCTCCTGAGTGTGCTTCTTGTTGGTGGGCTGAAGATGGACCTCACCGGGACTGGACCCAGGTCGGCCGACCAGGGAAGGTCGGGCAACCTGGCCCTAAGCCCATTTTAGCTCTTCTTTTGCCACTTTATTCCTGTAAGCACATATGCACCAAAACTCATGGAATTCATTAGTAAACAATCCTATGTCTATTTGTTTTATCATGTTTTATATCTTTGTTGGCAGTAATAAGTTGTCATTAAGAATCGCCAACAAGCTTCCCCACACTTATCCTTTACTCGCCCTCGAGTAAAGTCTAAGCTTCATCATGGAGATCATTAACAAACATATAGGTTATTCCCAAATATTCAGGCTTAGCGGAAGTATATGAGTGGCTATCATGTCTTCTTGAGTTATTGCAGGAAGGAACAGCCTTTTCTATGACATGATACACTTCACTCTCAAATACTTGGGGTTTTGAAATTTTGCAAAGAAAACCTATGCCTTGCTCCTCAAAGAGTTTCTCTCTGGATAATTATGGTGGTTGGACAACACTCATACTCTCCAAAATAGAACTTTTTGTGTGGAGCTCTCAAGATACATACCTTTTCTCACTTATTTTGTCACTCCAAGGATTGGATCCAAATCAGAGACGAGTCATGTAATCAAGTCAAGATGTGCAAGATGTGGCATATAAGGTTCAACTTCCAAATAATCTCTCAGCCATACACAATGTATTTCATGTCTCCCAACTCAAGAAATGTCTTCGAGTTCTAGAAGAGTTCTGTCGGGGTTCTCTACCGCCGGCAAGTAATATTTCTACGATCGCGTGTCAGGGCGCCGGATGGTGGCTCAAGAGACACAGGAGATTATACTGGTTCGGGCCTCCGGAGAGTAACACCCTACATCCAGTGAGAGCCGGTGTTCTCGAACCCAAGTCTGTAGTAGGGGATACAAACTGGTCGGGAGAGGGAAACGACCCCAAGTCCCTGTGTGATGGTGTGGTGTGAGTGTGTGCTGTTGATCGGTTGATCGTCGTGCGTCGGTCGTCCCCCCCCCCATCGGTCTCCCTTTGTCCCCTTTTATAGTCACAAGGGGGAAAGGAAGCAGGGGGTAAAAAGAGAGAGTTACAAGAGGAATTACAACGCCGAGGTCTTCAATTTCGTCTTACGCCCCGAGCCGTACGTGGAGTAGGTGTTGACGGGGTGGGCGCTCCGTTTGACTCGGGATCATACATACCCTGGTGGTTGGAGTATGGGGCTTCTTGGGTATGCCTCCGAGAGGCTTTCGGGTCGTGGTTGACTTGTACTGTGCCTTCTTGGACTCCAGGTGTCCTCCTCGGGCTCCAGGTGTCCTCTTCGGGCTCCAGGTGTCCCCTCCTGGGTGTGCATGTGTCCTTCCCCAGGACTGTAGTGTTCCTGTTCGGATAAGACGGGTGCTTCTGTGGCCGCCGTGGTGAAGGACAACGCCCATCCCATTCTGACATAACCAGTACCAGGCGGGTACGGCCAGGGATGGGCAAAAGCGTGATGGAGCCGAGGGGATCAGTCGGACGAATCGGAGACTCCCCGGGCGAATCGGAGACTCCTCGGGCGAATCGGAGACTCCTCGGAGGCGGAGACTCCCCGGGCGAATCGGAGACTCCTCGGAGGCGGAGACTCCACGGGCGAACCGGAGACTCCTCGGAGGCGGAGACTCCACGGGCGAATCGGAGACTCCTCGGAGGCGGAGACTCCCCGGGCGAATCGAAGACTCCTCGGAGGAGGAGACTCCCCGGGCGAATCGGAGACTCCTCGGAGGCGGAGTTCGGACATGGAGGATCTGCTGGATCTGGGTCTTCAGCTTTCGTTTTTGAAGGGTTAATTGGCATCACGTCCTAGATTAGGGGCCTGATCGGTTACCCCTGATCTAGACCCTCGTCAGTAGCCCCCGAGCCTGGGGGGAGTTTGAGACTCGCGCCCAGGCTCAGTTGCGGTGAGGGAGTGGTGAGCCATGATTCTTTCGGTGGGGGCGCGCAAGCGCACCCGCAGTGTGTAGCCCCCGAGCCTTGAGAAGAGCAGATGCTCTTGTTAAGGCTTTGAGCCCGAGTAGTTTACCTTGGAGTTTGTCGGGGTCGTGAAGGGTTCGGAGCTTGTCGGGGATGCACCTTGTTGGGCCGGGCCACTACTCGACCGTTGGTGGGCCGAGCGTGGAGGCGCCGGCCCACCTTTCCGCCGCGTGGGGGGAGGGCGCGTCTTTTGAGGAAGTCAGACGAAACGACGGGCGCACATCGCAGCAGCGTGGATGGTGGGCCTACGCATTTAACGCCGCCGCTCCGCTCCGCCACTCTGCCCTTTTTATAGCCTTGCGCCGCAGCCGCCTTGGGTTTACTTCATCCCAACCTTTTCGCCTTCTGTCGCGCGTTTCATCTCCCTTGCCGTCGCTGCGCTCGCCCCCTCGCATCTTCCGCCGCTGCTTTGCTCATACTCTTCCAAGGAGTGAGAGAGTGAATCCCTCACCCGCCCAGGATCTTCTTCCTCTGGTGGTCTCGCGATGTCGACCTGGGAGCGCTCGAGGGTGATGCTCCGGCAACTGGAGGGACTTGTGAGCGAGGGACTACTTCCGCCATTGACGGAGGCCGAAGAGTGGAAGAGATCGGGGGTAGAGGACTCTCCCCGGCCGTCGCCCGGGTACGTCGTCTCCTTCGTCGCCTTCCATGAGCGTGGGTTTTCCGTCCCCGCGGGGAGATTCTTCCGGGCTGTGGGTGAATGAGTACGGGCTGGAGCTCCATCACATCAACCCCAATTGGGTCCAGCAGATGGCGGCGTTCGTGGCGCTGTGCGAGGGATACCTGGGGATGGAGGCCCATTGGGATCTCTTTAGGTATTTCTTCAAGTTTGTGCTGCACACCACCGAGAGCGGCGCCCCCGCGACGATCGGGTGCGCCGTGCTGAAGATGAAGCAGGGGAGGTCAGGCGGCTACATCCCGGGCTCCCTCGTGAGCTCGAACAAGGGTTGGCACCCCGGGTGGTTCTACCTCAAGAACGACACCCAGAATCCCCTTCCGGAGTACACCGGATGGTGGTTCGAGAAAGCGCCCGACGAGTGGTTGTACGGGCCCAAGAAGAGGCTCCAGGAGAAACTCCTCAAGAACGCCTGGAAGGCCCTCAGCCGACTCCGGGATGAGAACGTGTCCCTGGCGGAGGTCATCGGCAGGTACCTCTCGAGAGGTATTGTGCCGCTGAGGCGACGCGCCCTCCAGTTGTGGCAGATGACCCCAGACAAGGCCCAATTCGGGGGGACAGTGACAGTGGATCCCCTGCCCTCGGAGGCCGAGGTGCGGCGCCGGGTGTCGGCAGCGGTGGGGAGGTCTCACGTCGAGTACCCGCCGCCAGATCTTCTTGAGATGCTCCCGAACGCCGACACCAAGGCCATCGTACGGATTCTTTCGCCTGTCTCAAGCTTGATCCCGAGTTCTTTTTTGTCCTTTAACCCCGAGTTCTTTAGGTGAAGAGCGAAGACGTCACCTACTCCCCGGCGCCACTTCCCGAGGATAGGGCGGTGAACCGAGCTGCCGCCGAGATGGCCAATAAGAGGAAGGAGCGCCGGGAGAAGTGGAAGAAGTGCGAGTTGGCCAAGAGAGAAAGGAACGCTGACCGGGCCAAGAGGAGGGGGAAGGGCTACAGAGTCTCCGAGGATGAGGACCCCGAGTCGGAGCCCGCTGAGGGGGACTCATCGGAAGAGGATGATGAGGAAGAGGGAGTCGGGGGCGCGCCCCCCGCGAAGTCCAGAACCGTCGTCGTGGCGTCGCCCTTGCCCTCGGCATGGAAGCCGAGGTCCAGCGGGAGCGGGAGGTCGCCGCAGCCGGACGTGGGGAAGAGCGGAAGTTCCCGGTAGGAACGGGTTCATCGGCCCGCCGGGGATAGCCAGTGCGGGCGGCGCGACCGCATGCCTCCGTCCACCCCTCGTGCGTCCGAGGAGCGGGAGGGCTCCCGTCAGGACACGGCCTCCCCTCGTCGAGACAGGAGTCGTGACCCGTCGGAGCGCGTCCACAGGGGTGGTTCGTCGTCGGGGGCGTCGCGCTCTTCCAGGAGGTCCTCGCCGTGGGATGACAAGCGGCCGCCGCCAGCTCCTCAGGTGACGAGGGCGTAGGGCAGAGGGTGAGACTCACCCCTGGCGCCCCTTTCGGCTCGGCAGGCGAACCCTGCCGGGAGCGATGACTCGCCCGCGTCCCCGCGGTGGAGGTGCAGGCTCCCTCCGTCCTGGCGAAGGTCGTGGCGGGGCAGCCAGACTCCTCCCAGGTCGAGGGAGGAGGCCCGACTGGCGAGGCGGCGCCCCACTCGGGTGGGGGTGCTGAAACCACGCAGGCGGTCCCCGTCCCAACGGCGCTTGCGGGGACAAAGAGACCATCGCCCCTGCCGGACTCGACGCCGACAAGCGTCAAGCGAACTCGGACCGTCTCGTCGAGGTGAGTGATGCGCTTGTCTTTTTCGAACGGTTTTTTGTTTTCGTGGTTGCCTTCTTCCTTAGTCGGGCCCCTTGACCTTTGATGCACTAGCCGGGCTAACAAGCCACTCGAGGCGGCGCCGCAGAAGAAGCTGCGCCCGGCAACGCAGACGCCGAGGCCCGCGGTTGAGCAGGCCGAGGAGGCGACTCGGAGGGAGACGCCCTCCCTTGAAGAGGAGGTGCCTCAGGGAAGCGGTGACAGCCCGGGAGGTGCGCTCCCTGAGGGCCTGGTCGTTGCGCAAGCTGTCCCCACAGAGGCGGATGTCGCGGCGTACCAGGCAGAGTTGGAGCAGCAGCTAGTGGGGCCGGTCCCCCCAGCCCCTCAGGAGGTGGCGAGTCGCCCTGAGGCAGGGGAAGTTGCCCTGTCTGGCGACGCGGTTCCAGCCGGCGCCGAGGAGATTGTCGCCGCGTCGGACGGTCGGGTGGCTGCTTCTGCCCCGGAGACCACGGCCGATCCCGAGGAGGCAGAGGCGGGGACGTCCGGGGCCCTTCTGAGTGTCGCTATCGTACCGGCGGCGACTGCTGCAGCCCCCAAGCCTTCCTCCGAGGGGGTCCCGTCAGAGGTCGTCGTGCTTGAAGATTCGCCGGAGGACAGTCCCCAGAGGGTCGATGGCCGTCCCACCGGGGGCCAGGCTTGGAGCCCCCGGGGCCATTGAGCCCCTTGAGGGGGGTCCCGGACTCCTTCAGGGACACCCCGGGGATGATGACGATGGATCGCAACTTCCAAGCCCTCGTATCCCTCGAGGATGATCCGAACCTGCCATGCGAGGGTCGGCTGAAGTGGTTCGACCGTCAGAACCCGGGGAGTCCCATCTTCGATCTCGACGACAAATCGGAGATGGAGCAGTGTCGGCTTCTCGCGGAGGGCCTTCATGACATGAAGGAGATCTTCAACACAATGATCATCAAGCCTGCCTGGGTAAGCTTTCGGGTTTCTCGTTCCCTTTTCTGGTCTTACGATGGCGCCCCTTTGGTTGTGTCTCACTGCTTTGCCTCTGCCTTTATGTAGGAAATAATGAAGCGCAGCTCGGATAAATCCCGATTCCTCCATCGGGAAGCTGGGCTGTGGCATGCCGTCCAGTAGCTGAAGGCAGAGAAGGAGCAGCTTGAGGCTCAGCTGACCGAGGCCCGGCAGGCTGGTGCAAAGGCGCTTGCCCGTGCCGAGGAGGAGAGGGTTGCCCTCGAGGTGAAGGCGGCCGAGGCCGAGAAGACGGTGGCGGCGGCGCGGGCGGCTGCCGATGCCACTGGTCGGGAAAGGCAGGCCGCCGTTCGGGAGAGCGAGGACCTGAAGGCGAAGGTGACGGATCTCCAGAAGGACATCCAGCACACCGACACTGACCTCAAGACAGCCAACAACCAGCTGGTCGACCTGGCCGGGAAGTTGAAGGCCGCAGCAGATGAGGGGGCCCGCCTTAGGGAAATCGCCCAGAAGCGGGAGGAGGAGATCGTCGGTGAGTTGTCTTTCCGTGTTCTTTTGGCGGATTGTTGCTTTTTCCATTTCTCGAGTGGTCACGGGTTGCTTAACTCCGCATGCCGGCGCAGCCCTCCGAACTCAGAAGGTCAACCTGGAAACCAAGCGGTCGTCGGAGAAGAGCGAGGTTGCCAAGGCCTTTGCTGCGAACTAGGAGCTGGTGCAGGTCGCCCGCGAACTGAGGGTGGAGATGGCAAGTAAGCATCGTGTTTCCCCTCATCCTTCTTCTTGCTTTCTTTCCTTAGTGATGGCTCAGCCGAGGTGGTTTCTCCAGGGGCGGTCGAGGATCTCCGAAAGTCGGGGAAGGCGACCGAGCGAGCTCAAAAGGCCCTCGAGGAGAAGACCGGAGTTCACCATGCTCTGGTTCAAGCCGTCGAGCGCTTGCTGGGGGAGCTTGGCGTCGACGCCGGCTCGTCCTTGACGGAGCGCATCGCCATATTTCTCTCGCACTACCCGAGCATGGAGCGGGACTGCCTGCGAGGTGGATGGGCTCCCGGCTACGAAGACCAGGAGTACGACGCCATTGAAGCCGACTCCTCCTCGTTCGCCGACGAGATGGTTGCTGTCGCCCTGAAGGACCTTGGGCTGTAATAAAATAGAAAGCAGGGGACTTAGCCATTTCATCTCGCAATGCAATGAACTTAACTCCCCCTTGAAGGGCATTCCCTTGTTAAAGACTCGTTGTTTGCTAAAAAAGCTCGTGTTTTTATCTGTTGCCTGCCATTTCCATCTTCCGAGTGCTTTTAGGGTCATTGGTCGAGATGGTAGGGCGTAGGAGCCCACCAGTCGGACTCTGTTCCGTAGCCGCCGGGGCGTAGGAACCCGAGAGTTTGGCCCAACTTAGTCGCACAGTGGCGTTGCTTAGACTCGCAGCCCCCGAGCAGTTTCGGAAGGTCGATCAATGACAGGCAGCAGCTAGGTACATCAAAAGCAACAGCTAGTCGAGACGGTTCCCTTATTGCTCTCGGGGAAAAGACGTCGGTCCGAGGGCTAAGATTTTGCTCGCAAGTGTAGCGCCGTAGCCGCGGGGGCGTGGGCACTCGGAGCTTGGACAGGCGCAATCGCAGAGCCGCTCGAGCTGACCTTTCTTTTCCCGCAAACGCAAAAGCATACCGCTGATCGCGCGTGGGAGTGATCATTTGCCAGAATTTTTATGAAAAAAGGAGGGGCACCGGGCCCCGGGTGGAGCCCCCGAGCGGTGGGCGACCCTGCACAGGGAAGGGGTCGCCCGCTGCTTAGTTTGAAGAGCTCAAAGGGTGCGTTTAGAAAAATGACCATACGCAATAAAGTACTCGGGACGGAGCAACACTTTATTCATTATCGTAAGCGAAAAGTACAGGTACTTTTAAGGGTAAAAGCGACGTAGCTGCTCTATGTTCCAAGCATTTGTGAGGACTCGGCCATCGGCATCCTTGAGCTTGAAAGTCCCCGGGCGGAGGACTTGGTCGACGATGTAAGGGCCTTCCCACGGCGGTGACAGCTTGTGGCGGCCGCGGTTACTCTGAAAGTGGGCGGAGGACTTGGTCGACGATGTAAGGGCCTTCCCACGGCGGTGACAGCTTGTGGCGGCCGCGGTTACTCTGGACTCATTGAAGGACGAGGTCGCTGACTTGAAACGCCCGGCTTCTGATGTTGCGATCATGGTACCGCCGCAAAGCTTGTTGGTACTTGGCCGAGTGGAGCAGGGCGATGCTGCGTGCTTCATCCAGCTGGTCGATGGCGTCTTCCAGGGAGGCTCGGTTCCCTTCGTCGTCGTAGGCTCGAACCCTCTGGCTGCCGTAGTCGAGGTCGGTTGGGAGGACCGCCTCGGACCCGTGGACCATGAAGAAAGGCGTGCAGCTGGTAGCCCGACTTGGGGTGGTCCGCAAGCTCCAAAGGATGGATGGGAGCTCTGCGACCCACCTTGCTCGAAACTTCTCGAGACGCTTGAAGATTCGTGGCTTCAACCCCTGCAGGATCATGCCATTCGCTCTTTCCACTTGCCCATTGGTTTTGGGGTGGCTGACGGCGGCCCAATCCACTCGGATATTGTTGGCGTCGCAAAAGTTGAAGAACTTCTTGCCCGTGAACTGGGTGCCGTTGTCGGTGATGATCGCATTTGGGATTCCAAAGCGATAGATGATGTCGGTGAAGAACTGGACAGCTTCCTCCGAGCGGACCTTTCTGATAGGTCTTGCCTCAATCCACTTGGAGAACTTGTCGACGGCGACGAGGAGATGCGTGAAGCCCCCAGGCGCCTTCTTCTGTGGCCTGATTAGATCCAATCACCACATGGCAAAGGGCCAGGTGATGGGGATGGTCTGTAGTGCTTGCGCCAGGAGGTGAGTTTGTCGTGCGTAGAATTCACATCCTTCACAACTGCGCACGATGTCCTTGGCATTGGAGACCGCGGTCGGCCAGTAGAATCCTTGTCAGAAAGCTTTCCCGACAAGAGTTTTTGGCGCGGCGTGGTGTCCGCATGCACCTACGTGGATGTCCCTCAGCAGTTCCTTCCCCTGGTCGACCGGGATGCACTGCATTAGGACGCCAAAAGTGCCCCGCCTGTAGAGCTCCCCCTCGATGAGTGTGAACATCTTGGCCCAGCGAGCGATCCGTCGAGCCTCAGTCTTGTCGGGAGGGAGCTTGCCTTGCATGATCCACCCGAGGAGCGGGAATCTCCAATACAGATCTTCAAGGTTGGGCTCTGGTACCCTGTCAGCTTCCATCACCTCTGTTGGTTCTTGCCCCGGAGGTTCTGGTGGCTCGTCATCTAGTCGGACGGATGGGGCGTACTGGTCCTTGGCAAACACACCATGGGGGACTGGCTTTCGGTTGGAGGCCGCCTTTGTGAGGGTGTCGGCCGCCTCCGCCGCTGGATGTGCTTGAGCTCGAGGCCGAGGAACTTGTCTTCCAGCTCGCGGACCGCCTGGCACTAGGCATCCATCTTGGGGCTGACGCAGCTTGACTCTTTCATCACCTAGTCGACAACCAACTCCGAATCACCCCAGATCTCAAGCCGCCGAATTCCTAGCTCGAGGGCGATACGGAGTCCGTTGATAAAAGCCTCGTACTCTGCGGTGTTGTTGGAGGCCAGGAAGTGTAGCCAGACCATGTACTTCATACGCACGCCCAAGGGCGAGACGAAGACAAGGCCGACACCAGCTCCCTCTTTCATAAGAGACCCGTCGAAGTACATGACCCATGTCTCGTGCTCAACAGAGGTCGGGGGAGTTTGGGCCTCAGTCCACTCGGCGACGAAGTCGACCAACGCTTGCGACTTGATGGCGTCCCACGGGGCGTAGGTGATGTTCTTCCCCATCAGCTCGAGCGCCCACTTGGCTATCCTCCCTTCGGCCTCCGGGCTTTGGATCACCTCGCCGAGTGGATACTTCGACACCATCGTGATAGGGTGGGCGTCAAAGTAATGTCGGAGCTTTCGCTTGGTGATGAGGACCGCGTAGACCAGCTTCTGGATCTGGGGGTACCGTACCTTGGTGTCGGATAGGACTTCACTGATGAAGTAGACTGGGCGCTGTACCTTCTAGACCTTCCCGGGTTCGTTGCGCTCGACGACGAGGGCGGTGCTTACCACGTGGGTGGTTGCCGCGATGTAGAGCAGCATGGGCTCTCCTTCTGTCGAGGCGGTTAGGATCGGTGGACTTTTTAGCGACGCCTTGAGCGAGTCGAGGGCCTCATGAGCCTCGGTGTTCCAGGTGAAGTGGTCCGACTTCTTCAGCAGGAGGTATAAGGGCAGGCTCCGTTCCCCGAGTCGGGCGATGAAATGGCTGAGCGCGGCCAAGCATCCTGTGACGCGCTGGACCCCCTTCACGTTCTGGATAGGCCCCATATCGGTGATGGCGGAGATCGTCTCGGAATTGGCCTCGATGCCTCGTTCTAATACGACAAAGCCGAGGAGCATGCCTCTCGGAACCCCGAAAACGCACTTCTCGGGGTTGAGCTTTACCTTGTTTAGCCGGAGCTTTTCGAAGACTGCCGTGAGGTTGGGGATCAAGTCGCCGATGTGCTTGGATTTCACCACAATGTCGTCCACGTACGCCTCGACCAGTCGACCGATGAGGTCGCCAAAGACGCGATGCATGCATCTTTGGAACGTGGCGCCCGCGTTTTTCAGCCCGAACGGCATAGACGAATAGCAGAAAGTACCGAAAAGTGTGATGAAAGATGTAGCGAGCTGGTTGGCCAAGCTCATTGCGATCTGATGGTAACCGGAGTACACATCGAGAAAGCAGAGGGTTTTGCACCCAGTGGTGGAGTCGACCACCTGATCTATGCGAGGAAGAGGGAAGGAGTCTTTTGGACATGCCTTATTAAGGCCAGTATAGTCAACGCACATCCTCCATTTCCCATTCTTCTTTTTTACAAGGATAGGGTTTGCTAACCACTCGGGGTGGTATACTTCCCTAATGAAGCCTGCGCTAAGGAGCTTTTTGAGCTCTTCGCCGCTGGCTTTGCATTTGTCCTTGTCGTATCGTCGAAGCCTCTGTTTGACTGGTCATGAGCCAGGCTTGATGTCTAGTTTGTGCTCGGCGACCTCCCTTGGAATCCCCGGCATGTCCGAGGGCTTCCATGCAAACACATCGAGGTTTGCTCGAAGGAAGTTGATGAGCGCGCTTTCCTATTTAGGATCGAGCGCCGTCCCGATACGGAGGGTGCGACCATCGTTGGCCACGGCAACCTCCTTGACGTCCTTGGCCTGCTCAAAGGAGCACGCGGCACGCTTGGACGACTCGGGGATATCCAGGTCCCTGGGGGAAGGCTCAGCGGTGAGCTTCTAAGACCAGATGAGTGCCTCCACGAACTGGAAGCACTCGGTATCGCATGCGTACGCGTGCCCAATGAAGTCCCCACCATGATGACGCCCTGGGGCCCGGGGATCTTCAACTTGAGATACGTGTAGTTCGGGACGGCCATGAACTTGGCGTACGCCGGCCTCCCGAGAATGGTGTGGTACGTCCCGGGGAATCCCACCACTTCGAAAGTGAGGGTCTCCCTCCGGAAGTTGCGCGGAGTCCTGAAAGTGACGGGCAGATCGATCTGCCCGAGGGGTATCGCGTCCGCCCCGGGGATGACTCCGTGAAATGGCGCCGTGGTGGGTGCAACCGGGATCGTGGGATCCCCATCTCGTCCAACATCTCGGCGTAGAGGATGTTGAGGCCGCTCCCTCCGTCCATCAGCACCTTGTGGACGTGCTTTGTTCCGAATAGAGGGGCGATGACGAGCGGGTACCTTCCTGGTTGCGGGACGTGGTCGGGGTGATCAGAGCGGTCAAAAGTGATTGGGGCCTCCGACCACCTGAGGTAGGAGGGCACCATGGGCTCTACTTTGCAGACCTCTCTTCTGATCAGCTTCTCGTCGCGCCTTGAAGGGTAGGCCGCCGACCCCCCAATGATCATTAGGACTGTGCCGTCCTCCTTGGGGTATCCATCGTCGTCGCCGTTCAAGCCCCCGGCCCTGTCTTTGGCCATCTCATGGGGTCTCTTCTTCAGGGTTCCGGCGAGGAAACTCTTCATGAGTTTGCAGTCCTTCAAGGCGTGCTTGACGGGGCCCTCGTGGTTGGTGCATGGTGCCTCGAGGAGCTTCTCGAAATGATCCCTTGGCGCGTTCCCTTTGGGCTTGGTAGGCTTTCGCTCAGCTGCCGCCACCATGTTGGCATCGCGCCGCCGCTTGTCCTTCTTCTTCTTCTTCTTCTTGTCGGGCTGAGCGGAGGTGCCTTCGCCGGCGGCCTCCGACTGCTTGCCCTTGCCCTGAGACCGATCGAGGGTTGCGGCGACAGCGTCTTTCCCATCGGCGTAGTCGGTGGCGATGTCGAGGAGCTCCCGGATGGTTCGTGGCTTCTTGCGCCCTAGTTCGTGAATAAGGGTCACGCAGGTGGTTCCGAACCGGAACGCTGAGATGACGTCGGTGTCGGCGGTGTTCGGCAGCTCGGTTCAGCGCTTGGAGAAGCGCTTGATGTAGTCGCGCAGGCTTTCGTCCCTCCTCTGGAGGCAGTTCCGCAGATCCCAGGGGTTCCCAGGACGAGTGTCGGTCCCCTGGAAGTCACCGATGAATGCAACGCGCAGCTGGGCCCAGCTGTCGATCCTGCCGTCGGGGAGGTGCTCCAACCATGTTCGCGCCGAGTCGGCGAGGTAGAGGGGGAGGCTCTTGATGATGAAGTAGTCGTCCTGTGCTCCGCCCGTGTGGCATGCTAGCCGGTAGTCCTCCAGCCAGACGCTGGGGTTAGTATCCCCGTCGTACTTGGGCACCGTCGTAGGTGCTCGGAAGCGCGGAGGGACGCGGGCGCCGAGAACACGAGGTCCAAAGGCACGCGGCCCCCTGGGATCAGGAGACACACTCCTGCTCCGGTCTTCGCCACTGTCGTAGCGGCCTCCGCGCCGTCTACTGTAGGCTCGGCGTGGGCGGTGCTCTTGGTGCTCGTCTCGCCGCCGAGCGTCTCTGTCTGCCGAGACCCCGTGATGATGTACCGACTGTTCACGGACATGCTCCCTGGGAACCCGCTGTCGTGACGCGGAGCTCTCCGCTTGCTGAACCACTGCGGTCTCCAGAAGCGCGCGGAGCTGTTGATGGAACCTTCGGTCTTCGGGGGTCGCCGGCTCGGGATGCTCGCGGAGTAGGACAGTGGCCACCGCGAGGTTCTGGGATGCTCGTTTGAAGATCGGCGCGTCGTTGACATTGTTGCTATCATTGATGATGTGCTGTTGCACGTCTCGTGCACGTGCACGGGCGGCCCCTCCGTCCGCGTTCCTCCCGAGCTCGTGGTGGAGTTGCCGACGCTCAGCCTCGAGTTGACGGCGCGCCTCGTCGAGCTCCTGCAGCCTGACCCGCCGGGCATCGCCCACGGGGCCGTTCCGGGGCGGTGTTCGGCGGGGGTCGTCCCTGGTTGAGCTGCTAGCCGTTTGTACATCCCCGTCGGGGGGTGTGGCACATGAAGCATTCCCGAGAGGGGTCGTGGGTCGTCGGTGGAGCCTGCCTCGCCTGTGGGTCCGGGTTCTGCTTGTCCGTCGCACCTTTGCCGGTAGGCGCGGTGCAGGGGTTGGACTCCGTCGGCGTAGGGGCAATCACCGGATCGCGTGGCAGGCCCGGTTGTCCCTCTGGGTACATGGCGTTGTAGCAGTCGATGAACTCGTCCCAGGGGAGCTGCTCTTCCCCTCCAGCTTGGAGGGCAAGGTTGGTGATCATGTAGGAGATGTTGCGGAAACGCTCCTGGGTCGGGGTCCATCCTAGGGCGACCGCCAAATCCCCGCCTAGCAGGTCGAAGACGTAGGCGGTGGCACCTGTGGTGATACGGGGAGGCTCGGACCCCTTGTCGTGGATCGCGTCGCGGCCGTCGTCGCAGGCGGGCCTGGGGCGCACGAAGGTGGCCCCGATGAGAGGCCCCTCCGACTTGCTGAAGACGAAGTCGAGGGAGCCGAAACGTAGGTGAGCGCCTGGCGCCAATGGGGCGCCGCCGTGGGCCATCCGGACCCTGGTGGAGAGAGGCGACACGCGAAAAGCTCCTACCTGGCGCGCCAACTGTCGGGGTTCTCTACCGCCGGCAAGTAATATTTCTATGATCGCGTGTCAGGGCACCGGATGGTGGCTCAAGAGACACAGGAGATTATACTGGTTCGGGCCTCCGGAGAGTAACACCCTACGTCCAGTGAGAGCCGGTGTTCTCGAACCCAAGTCTATAGTAGGGGATACAAACTGGTCGGGAGAGGGAAACGACCCCAAGTCCCTGTGTGGTGGTGTGGTGTGAGTGTGTGCTATTGATCGGTTGATCGTCGTGCGTCAGTCGTCCCCCCCATCGGTCTCCCTTTGTCCCCTTTTATAGTCACAAGGGGGAAAGGAAGCAGGGGGTAAAAAGAGAGAGTTACAAGAGGAATTACAACGCCGAGGTCTTCAATTTTGTCTTACGCCCCGAGCCGTACGTGGAGTAGGTGTTGACGGGGTGGGCGCTCCGTTTGACCCGGGATCGTACATACCCGGGTGGTTGGAATATGGGGCTTCTCGGGTATGCCTCCGAGAGGCTTTCGGGTCGTGGTTGACTTGTACTGTGCCTTCTTCGACTCCAGGTGTCCTCCTTGGGCTCCAGGTGTCCTCCTTGGGCTCCAGGTGTCCCCTCCTGGGTGTGCATGTGTCCTTCCCCAGGACTGTAGTGTTCCTGTTCGGATAAAACGGGTGCTTCTATGGCCGCCGTGGCCAAGGACAACGCCCATCCCATTCTGACATAGCCACTACCAGGCGGGTACGGCCAGGGATGGGCAAAAGCGTGATGGAGCCGAGGGGATCAGTTGGGCGAATCGGAGACTCCCCGGGCGAATCGGGGACTCCTCGGAGGCGGAGACTCCCCGGGCGAATCGGAGACTCCTCGGAGGCGGAGACTCCCCGGGCGAACCGGAGACTCCTCGGAGGTGGAGACTCCATGGACGAATCGGAGACTCCTCGGAGGCGGAGACTCCCCAGGCGAATCGGAGACTCCTCGGAAGCGGAGACTCCCCGGGCGAATCGGAGACTCCTCGGAGGCGGAGACTCCCCGGGCGAATCAGAGACTCCTCGGAGGCGGAGTTCAGACATGGAGGATCTGCTGGATCTGGGTCTTCAGCTTTCGTTTTTGAAGGGTTAATTGGCGTCACGTCCTAGATTAGGGGCCTGATCGGTTACCCCTGATCTAGACCCTCGTCAAGTTCATCTCTTATGAAGAAATTCCTATTGAACCCGATCTCACCTATGAGGTTTGACCTATCAAGATTATTGATCAAAAGGATAGAACCACAAGGAGAAAGATTATAAAATTCAATAAAGTTCAGTGGAGTAATCATACTAAAGATGAAGCTACTTGGGAAGAGGAATCATATCTTAAATCTAAATATCCGAATTTTATGAGCTCTATTCCAGGCAACTTCAATTCCGCACTAAATGTTTGCACCGGAATCTCGGGGCAAGATTCTTTTAAGGGGGGAGGGCTGTGACACCCCTGGGGTCACTATAGTAATTAAAAACCATAATGAACTTAATTGAACCAATTGTGACATGCATCATTTCATAATCGTATTGTTTGTGCAGTTGTGTGTATGTGTTGACTTAGTCAACCAAAAATAATCAAAATAGTCAAAATATAAAAATTATACTAAAAGGTCACAAATAATGTCAATTACATGTTTATGAACTCTTATGAGCATAGAAAGTTCAAACAAAAATTCAAAATTCAATTTTGAATTCATTTGACCCTTGTTTCATGTGTTGCAAGTTTTATTTTTTACCCTTCTTGTGAGGCTACTATCTTTAGATTTTACCTAAACATGTGAAATTCCACCAATATAAAAGTTGGAGTACAAAGTACTCTCTTTACAATGGTGGTGATGTGGATCAAGGAAAACTTGGTTTGGTCACTCAAAACCTTGGTCAAAATCAGGTCAAACCCTGAATCTTCAGCACTTAGCTGAATTGTCTAAGTCCTGAAAAACGTGATTTTTGCCTATTTTCACAGACCCGTAACTTTCAAACCGTTGCTCAAAAAATGGTGACACCCTTTGTAGAAATTGTAGCCTAATATACCCTCTCCGACTTTTGTATTGGACGAATCAAGTGCTTATATACTAAAAGTTGAGTTTGCGTCAGTTGAAGTCGGGCCATTTGTGCTGCAACTTAACTGAATGAGCTAAGTCTGAAACTCGAGTTTTTGCCAAACTTTAGAGACTTGTAACATCCAAATCACTACTCAAATGCTTATGGTTCCTTTACAAAAGTTGTAGCCCTATGTTTCCTCTACAACTTTCGTATTGGCCACTTCCTGATTTTACACACGAAATCTTGAGAAAAATGGAAGAAAAGCTGGGTCATCGCGCTGTGAATTAACTGAATCAAATAGCCTGGTTTTAGTTCGTCAGATGTTGAGACCGACGCCGGCCTCGACGCCATCGACGCCACGGGTCGTGTCCCCAGCGCTCAGGCCACACGTCCGAAGCTCCTCAGCGCCAACTCGCTCATGCCAGGCCCCCCATGCCCCGGTGGCAAGCCACGCGCGCACGTGAATGGCCGAGCCGCCACCTCCTTTCCTTGGCTGCCGAGCTCAGTAAAGGGCACCGGCCAAATTAATCTCCATCACTCAACCATTTCTCGATTCACCGCGCCTAGAGCTCTTCCACCTCGCCAGCTCCGCCCCAACTCCTCCTCTTCCTCTGCCATAGCCTTCCTCGCTGGGAATTCCAAGAATTCCGGCCGCCGGCGCTATGGCACCACCATGAGCAGGCGCTCGTGGATAGCCTACTCTGCTCCTCCATTGTCCAAATTGACCCCTCCTCTAGCTTCCCCTTGAGCTCGTGATCCTCCCCGACCTCTCCTCCATCGAATCCGTCCACCAACGTCGCCGGAACGCCGTCGCGCCGTCGCCGGCGAGTGGCTGCTCGCCGCAGCTCAGGACAGGCGGTCCTGTGCGGGACCCCTGCTCTTGGCACGCTGCCCTAGGCCTGCCCTCGCCATCTGCGACCTCCCCCGAGCCTTCCCCGGCCTTGCCCCTCCGGCCACGACCGTCGCCGGCGACCAACAGAGCCGAATCGAGCCCAGCAGTCTCGTACGCGTTCTGAGATAGAAGAAGGGCACAAGGGTAATGAGAATAGAAGTATAGGGGTTATGGGGAAATCTGCAGGGGCTCTTGCGAGAACTTCAAAGTTCAGGAGCCTAGCTGCGAAGATGTTTTGCTGTTTTTCTTTTTCTTTGATTTAAATTGGCTGGTTACAAATAAATACGTATAAAATCACAGAAAAATCATAAAATCACAAATTCAGTCTTGTTGGAATCCTTGTGAAATTATCTCTCCAATGATGTATCATATGCATGTGTAAACTGTTGTTTGCAGAAAGTATTGCTTTATGCATGAATATGTGCTTGAGAGATTTTTTATTGCTTTATAAATCCTACACATAAGCTAAAAATGCAAAACCACCTCTGATGGTTATATTGTTAATAGTAGAGTTGAGTTGAGTATCTGATGGCTAGAGTTTATTCATGATTTTGGAAGATTTGGAATTAGCTAAGTTAATGGAGTAGAAAAGTAATAAATATATAAACTACACAATAAAACTTGGCAATTTTTGTTAGAGTTACTCTGGAGTATAGAAACCCCCTGAAAAATGCCCAGCTCCAAAATACATGTAGTTTCGTAGTTGTGATTTATTCTTGTTTCTAGCTAGTTAAATGTAGATAAATCACCAAATATTTTGTATGGATTAGAAAAATATGAAAAATTCACAAAAAATGTCTCTGGTAGAATATTAGTTGCAGTAAAAATTTCAGCTGCAGAAAGTATTTGTAGAATTTATTATGATTTTCTAACTATTGGTAAATGCTGGCCGGTAAATTCATGTTAAATATGTTTTACTTCTGGAAACACAGAAACATGCTCACCATAATTTTTGTTCATGAAGTTTTACTTTCTGAGCTTTAATTGGTGAAAACTAGCTAGGAACTGCTTATTTAATAAATAGAATTCTTGATGTAAAAGTAATCTTAAAATTTGGTTTAGCAACAAGGTTTGCTGAATGTTCAGCTTCAGCCATAGGAACCTTTTTGCTATCTGTAGTTATTTGTAGAAGTTTTATATTTAATTTATGGAATAAACTAAGTTGCTTTAGTATATTAAAATGGTTAGTAAATTTACTTTCTATATCAATCCGGATCTGAACTAGACTAATCAGCAACGAAAAGCACCCCCAACCCGGCTTTCTTTGTGTGCTTCTGAGTTGTTTATACTCCGTAAATGATTGCCTAGTGATGTATTAGTGAGTAGTTGCAGTTATTCCTATGATGGATTGCTTATGCATTACTGCGTCTCATGCATCTGCATCTCATGTAGATAACCCCATCGCCGACGTGTACGAGATCGAGGTCGAGCGCGAGGGTGATCCAATTACTGTTGAGGTGAACTGCACTGCTGCTCAAGACCCGGACCAAAGTCCG
This sequence comes from Alloteropsis semialata, assembly GCA_004135705.1. NCBI lineage: Eukaryota > Viridiplantae > Streptophyta > Magnoliopsida > Poales > Poaceae > Alloteropsis > Alloteropsis semialata. Next base: position 60,438,134 of record CM014271.1, on the reverse strand, counting down.
GAAGGGCCCAAGGCTGCTGGTGATCAGGAAGGCAAGCCCCGGAGCATGAACCTCAGTTCAAACTAACACTTGTACTTTATGCCTTACTTTGTGCATTTAAGTTTAAGGAGTTGTTTAAAGCCCTAGTTGCATGATCCCTAGGTACCTATGTCCTAAGACTAGTATGAATAGGTCATATAGAATGCCATGCTTAATTAGGACCGGTAGAAGTCGAGTGATTGCCTTGTCACTCGCGAGATATAGGCATTCACTTTATATCAGTTTATGATATTCGGCAAGCGGGGCTTGTGCGATATTCCTGTTTGGTTGAACGTCCCGCTTGCACAGATAGATATTGGCTAAGGCATTGATTGTGTGACGATGTTGGTCAAGCTTTTGAAGGTACTAGTCGCATGCCGAGAAATGTGATAAACTGGTAAACCTAGTACTTGATTCAAACTGACATCTGACGGATATATCTACTCCATTGGGCGAGGGGTTGATGGCAAGTGTAGTAGTGGCCGCGGCACAGGTTTGTTTGGAGCACCTGGGGTCCGTTGGGGCGTGCACTCGGGTGGAGTGGTCCCCGATCATAGATGGCAAGGAGAGATGGAAACGGTTGCCTCGTGAGGTCCTGGGTGTCTCTCACGGGTCGTACGATTAGGTTGTCCCATGCATGGTAAAAATCAACTCGAGTTGTCCGTCCTTCGCGATTACATGAAGCTATCGATCTCTTCTCATACATCAGTGTGCTTGGGCAATGATTAGAAGTGTTGTTAGTTGAGTAATGTTGATATCTGGTTAATCAATTGTTTTTCGACACTGAATGTTGTTGGATAGTTTGGCAAATGTAGTAATGGTTAGTCTCAATTCAACTTGGCTAAAATATTGAAAATAGGGATCAACATGTAGATGCTTTTTGGCAAAACAATCCCCTCAGCCATAAAGCCTTGCATGTCTAGAATTTATCCTTGTCGGGTAAGTCTCGCTGAGTATTAGTATACTCAGCCTTGCTTGTGGTATTTTTTTAGATAATGGTGATGGCTATGATCCTGTTGCTGCTCTGACTTGGCCTTGTATGTTGCCCGATGGTTGGACCGTGGAGCGGGTGCCGTCTGAGTCCGACTCAGGCCGCGGTGGCTAGATGTTGTGCGAGGGCTCCGCATAATATATTTTGTCTCGATGTTTATACTTCCACTGTATTATACTCTGGCTTGTAATAACTAAAACTTATGCACTGCTTTGTATAATTATCCGTGTGAACCTTGTGCTGTAAAATATGTGATGAGTTGTATTGCTTGAGCCCATCTTCGAGTCTGACTTGCTGCTATTTCTTTTCGGTCATGAGAATTGGTGGTTTAATCGGGAAGGTATCTGACGGATTGCACGATTAGCTCGGTTCAAGTGTGTGGAGCACCGCAGTGGAAGTGGTCCCATGCGTTTGAGCCGGATTAATTGGGGCGGTCTGTCACAGTAGCCGGCCGAGGCCCACGTCTGACAAGGATGTAGGCCGACCCCAGGCCGGCCCACGAGGATCCTTGTCTTAAGGCATGAGGCGATATGCTCGGATCCTACCCGGGCATCACGGAGATTACATGGCAACCGACTCAGATTAGTTTTCTAGTCAGAGCCGGATACAATTAGAGATAACCGACTTGTAAACCCTAGGCCGTCAGCCTATATAAGGCGGCCTAGTTCGACACCTTCATTCATTCGATTCTTGGCCATCAGATTCCTCATTGTAATCAAGAGCTCGCCGTCGTTCTCTGGAACTTCGCCGAGTAAAGCAATACTAGAGCCCCGAGCACAGGACGTAGGGTATTATACCTCCAGGTAGCCCGAACCTGTATAATTCCTGTGTCCCTGTATTACCTCGAGCTCCCTAGTCATGCGATTGCCCTTTGCCTACAAATCTACCATTTGGATACCCTCGGGTGGACTGCCGGACGATAAATCCGACACACATCAGCCACCATGTGGCAAAATCCACCTCCAAAACTGTTTCAGGCGGTTATTTACATGGGCAGGGTATGAGACTATGACCAAAATTTGACTTTTTGAACCGTTGATCATATGGACAATCGGGTCCCACGGATGCGTAGACCTTGTCAAAATGCATCCATTTGGTATTGATATGTCCAATTTTGTTTATTAGACAAGTTCGGCACGAGCCCAACAAGTTTGAGCCATCGGATTTCGTTTAGGGTTCCTATTCCCTTTTATGTTTGGCACCTATCAGCCCTGGACCAATTCTTTTCTTGCCGCCGCCACCTCTATTCACAAGTCCAGGTGCCCCTCTATTTCTCCTTTTGTTGCATGGGTTAACTGTTAGAAATATAGGCATCATTCGACATATTTCGGTTCTGAATAAAAGCATGTAAATCATGATGATGATTAGTGACACAGTGAGAACATGATATGTGCACGTGTTCAAGTTCAATCTCATATTAAACAAGAACAATGTAAAGAACCAAATAAGGTTCAGGATGTACCCTGAGACGGGGCCGCTGCTGGAGGCAATGGCTGCGCCGTTATCAACTGGATTAGTCATGCTAATCGATTGACCTTGTTCGATGTAGCTGTACGAATGTGGTGTAGTGACGAGTCGATGCAGTGCAGTCCCTCGAACGGCACCGGGAAGTAGTGGACGTAGTCGTACAGGCCACCAGGAAGTAGACGAAGTAGACGAACTTGAGCAGTCGCGTGAAGACGCTCCCCAAAAACCTTATCGCCTGGCTATCCCAAGCAGGATCTCACGCCAGTCGAGGTTCCGGAGCCTCTGCTCTCGCTAGAACCGTGCGCGCAGTGCTAGCGATGGGGAGGCAAGCGATGCAGCAGAAACAATGAGGGAGAAGGGAGAGATCTCCTAAACAGGAATACCTGAGAGGTTGTGTTGGTGTGTGTCTCTGGGTAGGGGAGGACCTCCTTTTATAGGCGCTGCGTGGCGGAGGGGGGATGCACCTGGACGCCTCTGCAGGAAAGGCAAGAATCCCGCGGAGCAAATAAGGCATGTCCCTGTGAGCGTTTAAGATAGGTAATTGATTTTGCCATAATCCCGTTGATTTTGCAAAACCAATCACAGCACCGCAACACGTCACGTCACGCCACGCCACGGCCTCGGCCTCGGCTCGGTGATGCGAGCGAGCGCGCGCACGTGTGGCATCCCGGTTACCCTTTGCCAACTTCACATTGGGTGTACCACGTGTCCACCTAATAAGTTGGTTGAGATCCTCTTAACTACCAATATGGTAGTAACCACTTTTAACTCCCTTTGCATTAATCGTGGGCCTTAAATATTTTAGATTTAATTGGAATATAAAAGGGCCAAGCCCAAATAAATCCAACAATCCCCACCAATATTTCACGGCACACGAGAAATGCTCTTAGCGCCGTTGCTGTTTTGATATACCAGTGTTTCGGTAGAGACTGTTAAGTTGAACTTCCACCTAGAGTAAAGGCTACGCTCATCCACAACTGACCAATGGACTATGCCTTGAATTGGCAGTCTTGTGCAAACAAGTTTTACAAGAACCTTTTTACTGATACTAGGCTGCTTATTGCATCCCCGCGGTTTGGAGCATATAAGTCAAACTCCAGGCCTTTCATGAGTATCTAGAGATAACCCACTCTCATAGACTATGACTAGCAGTCGAACTCATATAGGTGTAATTCTTATAAGATGTTCTGTAGGTCAACATCTCTACTTCTCAAAAGCCACTCGAATTACATTAAGGTGTACACCATCCTGCCGTACAGAAAAGAAGAGAAATGCATCCACCCTGGAATTAACTTGTTTCAAAGGTTCTCTTCTCTCAGTCAAACAATAGCTTGTTTCCTCATCCTAATTCATGGGATCTCCAATCACATAGAACAGGTTCCCACTATGGAGTGACTCACATGGGTCTCATTCCCAATTCCTTGGATGCAAAATCTATCACATTCCGTGAAAGACCCTTTGTAAATTGATCTGCTAGGTTCTTAGCCGTCTAGACATAGTCCAAGGCAATTACTCCGGAGGTTCTCATTTTTCTGACGGACTGCCACCTGCCTCTTCACATGCCTTGATGACTTCATGTTATCCTTAGAACTGTTTACCTTGACAATCACCGTCTGGTTATCATAGTTCATTAGAATCGCTGGTATCGGTTTTTCAGCCACTGGCAAATCTATAAGGAGATCACGTAGCCACTCGGCCTCCATTGTGGCGGTGTCTAATGCCGTGAGTTCTGCTTCCATGGTAGACCTCGTTAAGATGATCTGCTTGCAAGACTTCCAGGAGACAGCACCACTTCCAAGAGTGAATACGTATCCACTTGTGGCCTTTATCTCATCGGCATCAGATATCCAATTTGAATCACTAAAACCCTCCAGTACCTTCGGGTACCCAGTATAGTGAATCCCATAGCTCATTGTACCCACTAAGTAGCGCATTACTCTATCCAGAGCATTCCATTGATCATCTCCCAGGTTAGATACGAACCGGCTCAGTTTGCTCACGGCGAACGAGATGTCAGGTCTTGTAGCGCTAGCTAGGTACATAAGTGAGCCAATGATCTGGGAGTATCTCAGCTGATCTTTCATGATACCTTTGTTTTTCTTTAGTATTTTACTAGCATCATAAGGTGTTGGAGCAGACTTGCAGTGATTGTATCCGAAGCGACTCAAGACCTTTTCCACATAGTGGGACTGTGTAAGTGTCACCCCACCATCACCTTCTCTTACTAGCTTAATATTAAGAATAACATCAGCTTCACCCAAATCTTTCATCTCAAAGTTTTGAGACCAGAAATCTTTGACCTCCTTAATCACGTCAAGATTTGTCCCAAAAATCAGGATGACATCAACATACAAGCACAAGATCACTCCTTTGCCCCCATCATAGCGATAGTACACACATTTGTCAGCTTCATTTACAACAAAGTCAGCAGTCGTGAGGGTTTTATCAAACTTCTCATGCCACTGCTTAGGTGCTTGCTTGAGGCCATACAGAGACTTTATTAACTTGCACACCATTCCCTCTTGACCTTCTGCTATGAACCCATCAGGCTGATCCATATAGATCTCCTCCTCTAGCTCTCCATTTAGGAAAGCTGTCTTTACGTCCATCTGGTGAACGAGAAGACCATGAGAGGCTGCCAGGGAAAGTAGCACTCGAATTGTGGTCAGTCAGGCAACTGGTGAGTAAGTGTCAAAGAAGTCTTCTCCTTCTTTCTGAGTGTAGCCTTTAGCAACAAGCCTTGCCTTGTACTTTTCAATAGTTCCATCAGGCCTTAGCTTCTTCTTGAACACCCACTTACATCCCACAGGTTTGCACCCATAAGGACGCTCAACTACTTCTCAAGTTCCATTAGACATAATTGAGTCCATCTCACTCCGTACCGCTTCCTTCCAATAGTCAGTGTCTGGAGAAGAGTATGCCTCTTCAATGGTTTTGGGATTGTCATCCACGAGGTACACAATGAAGTCATCACCAAAAGACTTTGTAGTCTTCTGTATCTTGCTCCTCCTAGGAGCTTCATTGTCATCCTCTCCAGGATTTTCCACAAGTGTTTGTTCTATGTGTTCCATCATAACGGCAGGTGTAGCATCATTAGACAATTCTCTGATAGATGTACTTTCTTCCCTCTTCATAGGAAAGATGTCCTCAAAGAAAGTAGCATCTCTGGATTCCATTATTGTACCGACATTCACATCTGGCACTCCAGATTTCACTATTAAGAATCTATATCCGACACTGTGCAGAGCATAACCAATAAAGACATAATCCACAGTTTTAGGTCCAAGTTTACGTTTCTTGGTTATTGGCACATTAACTTTTGCCAAACAACCCCAAGTCCGTAAATAAGAAAGTGTGAGCCTTTTCTTCTCCCATTCCTCGAATGGAGTTTTCTCTTTATTCTTTGGAGGAACACGATTCAGGACATGACACGCTGTCGATATAGCCTCACCCCACCATTCCTTAGAGAGTCCCGCTGTGTCTAACATGGCGTTAACCAAATCAGTTAGAGTGCGGTTCTTTCTTTCGGCAACCCCATTTGACTGAGGTGAGTAGGAAGGCGTCCTCTCGTGAATTATACCATGTTCCGCACAGAATAAGGTAAACAAATGTGAGAAGTATTCTCCACCACGATCCGACCTTACACGTTTGATCTTTCTCTCAAGTTGATTCTCCACTTCAGCTTTATAGATCTTAAAGTAGTGTAGTGCTTCATCTTTTGACTTTAGCAAGTAAATGTAGCAATATCTAGAGAAATCATCTGTTAAAGTCATGAAATACTTTTTACCCCCCTTTGTCAACACGCCATTCATCTCACAAAGATCAGAATGAACGAGCTCCAGCGATGCCAAGTTCCTCGCCTCCGCGGCATTGTGAGGCTTGCGAGGTTGTTTTGATTCAACACACACATGGCACTTCGAACCTTTGACCGTGGTAAACTTCGGAATTAAATTTAAACTAGCCAAGCGCGACATACAATCAAAGTTAACATGACACAGCCGAGAATGCCAAACATTCGACTCATCATCATTAACCACATGATTCACCACACATTATTACAAGCATCTGATAAAGAAAAGCGGAACAAGCCTCCGCAATCATAGCCTTTTTCAACAAAAGTTCCATACTTAGAAAGTACACATTTATTGGACTCAAACACTAATTTATAACCATCTCTACACAGTAGAGAGCCGCTAACTAGATTCTTCTTGATAGTAGGGACATGCTGCACGTTCCTCAGCTGCACGGTCTTCCCGAAGTAAGCTTCAGATTGACTGAACCAACACCAAGTACACGCACATGTGATCCGTTCCCCATTAACAAGGAGGTAGTTCCGCCGACCTGATAAGAAGAAAACAGACTGATGTCAGCACACACATGAATATTAGCTCCAGTATCAACCCACCAATCAGGTGATTGACAAACAGAAAGGACCATAGGCAAATAATTACCGTACCCTGAGGTTCCTCCATTGTCATCGCTAATGACCATGTTGGCTGCCTTCGGCCTGTATTTGCTTTTCTCGCAGTCTTTGGCATAATGCCCTTCAAGACCGCAAGTATAGCACTTGCCCTTGCCCTTGCTCGGCTGGTTCTTCTTCTTCTTAAAAGTGGTTGTTTGATTAGCCTTGACGTCAGGCTTATTCTGGTTCTTTTTTTCTGCTGGCCCTTGAAGTTTCTCTGGACCAGGTTTGCACTAGAGGACCCAGCAATTCCTTTGCCACAATTGTCCTTCGCTCTTGCCTTCTCCTCAACATCGAGAGACCCAATGAGCTCAGACACACTGAACACTTGTCTCTTATGCTTCAGAGAGGTAGCAAAGTCCCTCCAAGAGAGCGGCAGTTTAGCAATCATGCTTCCAGCCACAAACTTGTCAGGCAACTCGCATTTAAAGCCCTCTAGCTCCTTAGCCAGTAACTGAAGCTCATGAGCTTGTTCCACTACTGAACGGTCATCGACCATCTTGTAGTCGCAAAACTGCTCCATGACATACAGCTCACTGCCAGCATCAGAAGCACCGAACTTGGCCTCAAGCGCATCCCACATCGCCTTGCCAGTGTGCAGTGACAGATAGCTGTCCACAAGGTGATCAGCAAGAACGCTAATTACGGCACCTCGAAACAGGTTATCGGCTACCTGGAAGGCTCTCTCATCATCAGAAGAGAGATCCTTAGCCTTTCCCTGTGTGACGTAAAAGCAGTTCATGTAGGTCAACCAAAGTGACATTCTGCTCTGCCATCTCTTGTAATGTGTTCCATCGAACACATGTGGTTTAAGTGCACTTGTAAAGCTAGCAGTCAATAACCTATCACAATTATAAGATTTTTGGATTGTTAGAAATATAGGCATCATTCGACATATTTTAGTTCCGAATAAAAGCATGTAAATCATGATGATGATTAGTGACCCAATGAGAACATGATATATGCACGTGTTCAAGTTCAATCTCATATTAAACAAGAACAAAGTAAAAAACCAAATAAGGTTCAGGATGTACCCTGAGACGGGGCCACTGCCGGAGGCATTGGCTGCGCCATTATCAACTGGATTAGTCATGCTAATCGGTTGACCTTGTTCGATGTAGCCGTACGAATGTGGTGCAGTGACGAGTCGATGCAGTGCAGTCCCTCGAATGGCACCGGGAAGTAGTGGACGTAGTCGTACAGGTCACCAGGAAGTAGACGAAGTAGACAAACTTGAGCAGTCGCGTGAAGATGCTCTCCAAAAACCTTATCGCCTGGCTATCCCGAGCAGGATCTCATGCCAGTCGAGGTTCTGGAGGCTCTGCTCTCGCTAGAACCGTGCGCGCAGTGCTAGCGATGGGGAGGCAAGCGATGCAGCAGAAACAATGAGGGAGAAGGGAGAGGTCTCCTAAACAGGAATACCTGAGAGGTTGTGTAGGTGTGTGTCTCTGGGTAGGGGAGGGCCTCCTTTTATAGGCACTGCCTGGCAGAGGGGGGATGCACCTGGACGCCTCTGCAGGAAAGGCAAGAATCCCGCGGAGCAAATAAGGCACGTCCCTGTGAGCGTTTAAGGTAGGTAATTGAGTTTGCCATAATCCCGTTGATTTTGCAAAACCAATCTCAGCACCGCAATACATCACGTCCGTCACGTCACGGCCTCGGCGAGGCGAGCGAGCACGCGCGCGTGTGGCATCCCGGTTACCTTTTGCCAACTTCACATTGGGTGTACCACGTGTCCACCTAATAAGTTGGTTGAGATCCTCTTAACTACCAATATGGTAGTAACCACTTTTAACTCCCTTTGCATTAATCATGGGCCTTAAATATTTTAGATTTAATTGAAATTATATAAAAAAGCCAATGCCAAATAAATCCACATTAACTTGCCTTTGCTGATCTGTGGTGCGCCTGCTACTGATTGGCAGAGGGAGCAGGGAGCAGGGTTTTTTTTTACCGACCGGTGGCCCGCTACCGCCGGCCGGCGGTAGCGGTTAACCGGTCGGTTAACCGCGGTTACCGCTCAAAACCGGTCAAATTCAAAATCCAAACCAAAAACGCTAGTTCAAACGGTTCCCACCGGTTAGCCGACGGTTTGAGCGGTTAGCCGGCCGGTTTGAGCGGTTAGCCGGCCGGTTGCGAAAACATTGAAGAATTTGACATATTTTCGAATTTTAATTAAAAATTGGAAAATAAAAGAAAAATTCTAAAAAATTCCTAAAAATATTTTATGGTGCGTAGAATTTAATGGTGTCAAAATTTTTCAAATATTAGTGCATTTAGTATTTTTTGCGGGCATTAGAAGTTTAACGTGCTGATTTAGTAGGCTGTTTGAACTTCTAATGCCAGCAAAAAAATACTAGATGAACTAATATTTAAAAAATTTTGACATCATTACATTCTACGCACCTTGAAGTATTTTTAGAAATTTTTTTTGATTTTTTATTTTTTTGAATTCAAATTTCAAATTTTAAATTTGGCCGGTTTGTAACCGGCCGGTACCGCTACCGGTCCGGACCGGTTACACCGGTTACCGCGGGAACCGGACCGGTAGCGGTCGGGAAGAAAAACCCTGGCAGGGAGAAGGCCCTGGATGTGTGGTGCTGTGTTGTGCGTGTACTGTGCTGCTTCTGATAGGGCTAGAGCAGCATGGGAAGCAATTAAAAATGTAGAGGTGCATTAAATACGCACGGAAACTGGTTGGCTTCGGCGTCTAACTCCAAGGGTTCCAGCTTTGGCATAAGGAGAGGCAAAACTGTAGCGTTCCTCTCCGCAGCTAAACGCGCGCGGAACCTTGAACAATAAATGATGGGAAAAAGGCATACATTCCAAACACTTGTCAAAGCTAAAATTTACGACAAAAACTCCAAAAATCTTCAAGGGCGTGGTCTGGATAATGGCGTTTGTATTCTTCCCATGCAAAACCAGGAACACAACTCGCCATGCCGCATCCTCAAAGGGACAATATCAAGAACAGCATCCACATCAGGGATCTGTATGTATACAAAATATCCATAGGTTCAAAGCAAGTTTTACGTCCCAATTAAAGACTATCACGCAACTATTCTTCACAAGACAAACAAAGTTTTTACACCATCGGACCACTCGCCGAGGTAGGCTGACCACTGCCATCTTTTCCCGTGCTAGCTTGTGACGAAGAAGACCCTATAATTCTGAGAGGACTTAGCCTTGGCAGCTTGGCAGCTTCTTGCGCCTTTGTGGCCCTAGCTTATTTCTCCTGTGGGAGTATAAGCTGTCAAGGGAAGAAAATCTATAACACATCCTCATAAAACATGTATATAAAAGAAAAACATGTTTTCCCATTTACCTTTGTTAAACGCTCGTGGGCAAAACCATGAGTAGCGTCTCGACCAGAGGCAACCCAGAAGTCTTTACAATATAAAGTCTTGGCAGCTCTGATCTAAGTAGAAAATTTCTTTCCATCCCTAGGGTTTTTGGCCTTGGAAAACTTAAAGCCCATCTTTGAAAACTCTCTAAAATGTTTACAACCTTAAAGGGATTGCATGACCACACCAAAGCTGTATAGTCACCAATTGTTGTCAAAATATCAAGAAGAAACTTGAACTAAGAGTCCATCCAGTCGAAATGGTGCTCCACAGAGAAGTTCTCCTCGGTAATAATGGAAGGGGCTGAGCTGCATAACTCAACATAGCCTCTAAATACCCGAAGGCTGTGTTCCCAAACCAAGGAGTCATTTTATTCTTTTGCCTTCCAGAGAAATTTGATGGTAGACCGTAGTTGATTGGCTTCATTTATCACACTCTATCTCATGTCTACAGGAGTCTCATGTCCTTGGATAATTTTTGCTTCACAATCTTGAGGGACTTCGTGTGGCTTTTCAAAGCAGTGCAAATTTCAGCATCTTCGGCAAATTTGTTTTGTAGGTTCTTCATCATAGACTCTTTTTCAACTATAGCCACTTCAAGCGACGTCACTTTATGTCGAAGAGCTGTGTTCTCTTCCAAAAGAAGCATATTTTCTTGCTAAAGCCGCTCGTTCTCTTGTTCAAGCTCTTCGTTCTCCTTTGTTAGGACAACCTGATGCGCAAATCAATCAGCTCATTGCTTTTGGATGCTAATTAGCTCCATGCGCTCATCATCAATGTCCATGCCGATCAAAATATGGGACATCAACTCCTTACAAGTAATCAAAGACTAAAAGAAAAACATATATTATTATCATAACAAGCACAAAAATCAAATAACGAAGGAAAAGGGACAGGGTTGAAAATGAAACCTTAAGGTTCCCAGTGACAATAGTGCCAGCAAACACCTCCAAGTTATAATCCTTCGTCATTTTTTCAAATTCTGACACTTCAAAGGAAAATGGTAAGAAAAGGAACAAAACCACGAAAAGAAAGCGGGAAGGCAATAATCCTATAGATACCTTCGGGTTTGAAATCTAGAAGGTCGTCTAAAGAGCGTAGTCCAACCCTCTGAAGCCGTCTTACAACAGAGCCTCCTTCTCCTCCATCACCTAAACCAGATGACGCTTCGCCACTGGCATCATCATCCACTTTGCGACCACTACAGTCACTGCTGGAGCTACTAGAGCTGGAGGTAGAAGTGTCTGTTCTACCTTCGGAGTGAGGAGCTTCTCCAGCGTGACCAGCAATCTCCGCATCTGAGGATCAGGGGCTTGCGGCTTTACCGGTGTCTGGTTAGGGCTGACAACTTTGGGCCTTTCTACCCTAAGACCGCTGGCACCTTCATCATGAGTCTACGGACCCAGTCCCTCAGCAGCGCTAGCAAGGATCTCCAAAGGATTTGTAGGACGCATCGATGATGACCAAGGTGAAGGCATGGGAGCATCAACATTCATAGTAGGCGGAGAAGATGGCTCACCATAATTCTGACCACTAACATTCAAAATCTGGAGATCATCATCATCATCATCGAAGGCGGACACCATCCAAATGCCCCCTGGCACATCACATACTTTTTTGTCAGCACCAAGGGAAAAGTCATCAACATCAAGATATGGTTTTCTGAACAGATACTTCCTGAATAGATGAATGCTGCTCCCTTGCATGGAATTCTCTAAGTCACTCGTCTTACAAGTATCCATGGCCAAAGAAGAAGTAATAAGAATTTTCGGAGCCCTTGACTTAGTAGGAGGAGGGGGCACAACTGGAGGAGGCACGGGAGGTAGTGGAGGAGCCGAAGGAATAGGAATTGGAGTCGCAGCAATAGCACTCCCTTTGTGAAGGTGCTTAGCCGAAGCCTGTTTTGAGCTTGTAGATGTTCTCTTTGCAAGAATAGAGCTAGATGTTGCCTTCGTGCTACTTGGCTTTGGCGCCAGCGGCGGCTTCGAAGAAACCCCACGACCTCTACCTCGTCCAACTCCATGCCCACGTCGGGGCTTAGCCCCAACAGCAAGGCTAGGGTGGTCACTATCCTAAAATTTCTTCTTGGCTCATCTAGGAGCAGTTCGAGGAGAGAAAGAAACTCCCATCTCTTTGAAAACTCGGTTGAGTCTTTTTCCACCAAGGGGGTCAAGCAACTGGTGTGCTTCTTCGAAGTGTACTAGCCAAGAACGATATTGGCTTCACGCTCGACTTGGTCCACAAAAGCTGCATTACTAAGGCCTTCAGGTTTCTAACACCCTAAATTAGGAATGTGAACATGAGCAATCCCATTATATTCCTTCGTAACAGTTTCATATGGCCTGTAGGTAGGTGACAAAAAACTAACACCTGCAACAAGACCTTCTTCAATAAGAAGACCACTTCCACTGACTCGAGTAGCACCGAAGAAAGCATTAGAACAGACACTGAAATTTGGTGCCCGCATGTTGAAATTAGGGCATGAACAGAAGACAAAAGGTTCAACTTTCCCATGCAAAGGAAATGTCGCCTTCTTCGTGCCATCGGGCAAGGTGACCTCCACAGAAGGAACTTGAATATAAAGCCAATGCTTTTCCCAACCCTTGTCCTAATGATTGCATTGAGCGAAGGTAAGTGCAACCTTGTCAAATGTGGAGCCTTGTCGATAGGGACTAAAAGTTACGCAACCAAAGTCTGGATCATGCATAATGCCTTCCACACCGACACTTTTGCTCTGGTGATGACCCTCAAAATATTGAACGAAAGCATCTACACTGGGACTACCCCAATTAGTTTTCATAGCCCAAAAGAACTGAAGGACGTGTGTAATGACATTGGGTGTCAGATGAAGAAGCTTCATTCCATATCAAGCTAATATTGAAGCAATAATATTGTCACAAGGTATCCGGAGTCCGGCAGGAAAAAACCCCGAAACACGACGGCTTCATTGGGATTAAAAGCAGGAATAGTCTCGTCTGTCGGGGCCCAACCATGACCAGATGGAAAGTAACCCTTACTCTCATAAAATTCAATAAGACTGGGAGATACCTTCGATTTTCCAAATACAATGGTTATCGGCAATTTGTTCTTGGTTTTGCGAGCTGTTAGCCCAGACAAATCAGCATCAATATTGCTGATTTGTTCTCCTAAATTTGTTCTCCTAAAATGGAAGGATTACGAGAAAAGACCTGCGGTCATTGATAAATATTTGGGATGCCTTCGTGTAATTCTCAAGGCCTTTCCCCCATTTTTCATGATGGTAGTAATCTAGAGATGATGAATCTGCTATGTGTGGCTATACATATGTGTGCCTATTTTTTCTGCATTATTGAACTGCACATACTATGTGTGGCTAGTGCAAGCTTGCCGAGGCAGTCTTCAAGCTTGCTGTTATGTTCAGTTGCTGAAATGGTAGTCATTTTGTGCCTGTTAATTATCAGCAGCTTTCAATTTTTTTTTATCATGTGCTGCTTACAGCAGTAGTATATGTTGCTTCTATCAGGTCGTTGTTCATCTCTTGATCTTTGCATGTGTGGCTAGGTATAGTTTTTATTACTCTTGTAGCAGATCTGATTCTGTTCAGGCACTTGTTCCTTTGATTTCTAGCAGCAGAGAAGACAAGCCATCATAGATTTCTTTTATAGCAGGTCTGGTTCTGCTGATATTATATTTCTTATACATATGTTATTCTATCTGAATAGGCAAGGTTTGACATCAACACAGAAGATCTTGTAGTCAACAATGGCTGTATTGAAATGATGAAAATTGCAATTCTCCAACAGAGGCATAGGTTGAACGAAGACCATTTTGATCCTTTTCCACTGCATCTAGTTAGCAAAACTCCTCCTGTGACATCGACAACTGATGCAGAGTGGCTTAAACTTGTGGAATCATGGACTACAGCCAAAAACATGGTATGAAAAACAACTCTTGCGATGTACATGATACTTTGGCACTTGTGTAACTTGTATTGTGTATATGATGTAGGAGATGTGCTGAAAGAACAAGGACAACAGGGCCCAAGTCAAGTTCCCTTCAACAACAGGCTCATGTTGCTACCCAGTTTTTGTAGAAAATTTGGTATGTTAGCCATGTCAATAGTAAATGTCACTTGCTTGCATATCCATTTTGTTCTGTTCTAGTAGTTAATATAAATGCTTCTAGTCTCATAGGTTTACAACATCTGTTCTGGTAGTTAAAATAAATGCTCAGTTTTGTTTAAAGTTAACTTGTGATTTGGTTTAGTTCAAGTGAACTTGCTGGTAGTTCAAGTGAACTTGCTTTAATATAAATGTTCAATTCTGTTCAAAGACTGAACTTGCTGGTAGTTAATATAAATGACAAATGTGAACTTGATGTTTATGTGAACTTCTTGTTTCTTAAATTATTGCTATCAAGTGCTGTGGCCAATCAAGTAATCTTGCTCCATATAAACATTGTTTTCAGGGAGGCGAGTTTGAGGATAAGGAACCCGATGCGTTTGACTTGTTCAAGTTGTGACACTACAGCAAGAAAAAACAAGGCTTCACGCCTAATGTTCAACTGGCTATCGTAAGTCAGCTCTCTTATGGTGTTCTTTCCATTTGTTAGATGATTTCATGGTCATGAACATTCTTTGCTGCTTTGTTGCTAGGATGAAATGGAAGCTCAGCTGGCTGCACCAGCAGAAGAAGGTGAAGACCCCAAGTCCACGACTGAGGTTGTAGGTGGTGTACTACATGAGAGCACCAAGAAGAATATGTTTCTTCAGAATGTGGGGATCCAGACTGTGAGACCGAGGTCCAGTTTACAGAATGTTAAAGCACAACTGGAAGTGGAGAAGATGGCAAATGTTCAGCTGCGTGGCAAAGTGGATGATTTGGAAAGGAAAGCGTAGGAAACAGGGCAGGAGATGAAGAGGAAGTATGCTGAGTTGGAAGCGAAACTTGAGCTTATGATTGGTCATCATCTACCACCAGATTGAATTGTTGGTGTGTCATATGTTGTCTATAAGCTTGTTCCTATCTTCTGTTGATTGGTTCACTTGTTCACTGCTACTGTTAAGTAGTTAACTGCTAGATTTAAGTAGTTGGCATGGCAATGGATGTGGTGACATTGAGGGTAGTAGCTGTTGTTGCTGCTGTTATGGGGACATTTGATGTGTCTGAACATTCCTATTTATGCACTTAAAATGGGAACATTAACTAGTTCACTGCTAGAGTGTTGCTGCTGTTCTTTCTAGGAACATTCCTGTTTATGCACTTAAAATGGGCTTAGGGGTAGATTGTTTTGTTGTGGCTGAACTGATCAACTCAGCTTGGAGAGTAGGTAAAACTCAGTACATTGGAAAGCTTGTTGCTACAGTTAGAAGGCCTGATGCATCGTTGTATTCTTTGGTTATTTCACTGCCTAACATTTTTTGCTTTTGGTGTTGCTCGAAGCTGGAGGATGGCGTCATCCTGGAGGACTACAACGTCCAGAATGTCCACCATCAACTTGGAGCTCCCTGGGTTCTTGGGCTGTTGGTTGAGTTGACAAGTCATCCTGTGTGTCGTGTGGTTGAGCTCCTGGTTGAGATTCCAGAATTATTGTTCTTGTTTCTTAGACTTGTTGTTGAGCTTCTTGGGCTCCTGGTGAAGCCTTTATGGTTTGCATGTATTTCTTTTGATGCAACAGATTATGTGCTTTTGAATTTGATATTGTGCTGAATCTGAGATGGTTGAATGGTTGAATCTGATATTGGGCTGTTCTGAAATGGTTGAATGTGATGTGCTTTTGATGTGCCGAAATGAATATGGGTCAACATGTTATTGGCTATTGTTTGGTTTGTGGGCTGAAATGATCATCTGTAGAAAAAACTGGGCCGAAATGTTGATGGGCTGATTTTTTGGGCCAAAACGTGGTCGACTTCTAGAATTGGCCCACTAATAAATGGGCCATGAATAAAGTCAACATCCACGTCAGCAGACACGTCACTGTCCACGTCAGTAGCCACATCATCAAAAGAGCCACGTAAGCAGACATGTCAGCAGCCACGTCAGCGTCCACATTGCAAGCCATGTCATCAAAAGTGCCACGTAAGCAGACATGGCATCGTCCCACGTAAGCAACCACATCAGCGTCCATGTTGGCAGCCATGTCGGCAGCCTCGCCAGCGTCCACGTTGGCAGCCACGTCAGCAGCAATCCGCGACGGTTTTTTTCGTCGCTAAAACTGGGCTTTGGGCTGGACTGAGTGGGCCTTGGGCTATTCTGCAACGGTCAAAATCCGTCACGGATTGCTTAATCCGTGACGGGTTTTTAAGATCCGTTGGCCGATTTAATCAATGACGCTCAATCAATAACAAAATCTGAAACCGTTACGGACACTAAATTGCGACGGATTTTCAATAATCCGCGACAGAATGATTCCGTTATAGAATAAATAGTGTGTTGGAGTGTGAACAGTTCATTTTATTACCTAACAGAAGGTGAAGGCTTCTTCAATAGAATTTGAGAACATGCTTCAAGCATGGTGGAAATTTCTTCAGTTGTGAGGCTAATAACTCCAATAAAAGGTACGGACACTCCCTCCAGTCTCTTTTATAAGGCATGCTCGCATATCAAAAATCAAACTCTATAATTTTTTACCAATAATTTTTCCAATTAACTATTATAAATCAAACTTAATACGGATAGATTTGTAATTATGTTTACTATCCAATAATTATAAGTTTACAATCATAGCAATTATAATATAAATTAAATGAATGGTCAAAATGTAATTTAGGAGACAATGTTATATCAAATTACGGCTTATAAACTGGACCGGAGAGAGTAGTAGAGAAGGCTCATGGTGACCTCGCGCATTACAACCAAAAATACAAACAAATCAAATATAACCATTGCATAAACGCTTATATATTAAATAAATAAATAATTAAAATGTCAGTTCTGGATAAAATGTGACTCAAAACTCATTCATAAGCATGAAATTAAAGGAGATCACGTGTTGGACCTGAACAAACTCGTGCTGACAAAAAGCTCGAAATGTTTTTTGGCCTATTGACGCCTTTTACAGTCAACACATAGAATTGCGCTAGCTCGTGCGGATCCGCAACGGATCAGTCACCTGCAGCACGCCCAGGCAAAACCGGTGAAACCAGTCTATGAATCGAGTGGAACCGGTTCTCTAGGGCTTGCTGTGTCGACCTACGAACGCCGGCCCGGGAGGGACCCCGTTAGGGCAGGCGCGCCTAGGGTTGCTCTGAAGTCGGCAGGACACTAAGAACGCCGTCAACGCCGTAGAGACGAAGTACGAATAGAAATTAGGGTTGAAAAAGCTAGGGTTTGAAGAAGACAAAAAGTAAAGATATTAAATGTTTGATCGATTGGATAAGCCTCAATCGGCCGTGGCCCTTTATATTTATAGGGTGGGGTCTTACCCTGCAAGAAAAGTCCTATTACAACTCAGATCTACAAAAAGAGTCCAAACCTACAAGGACTCGGGGAAAACCGGTTCCACCGGTTTCAAATCCGGTTCCACCGGATCGCCCTATCAAACGGGCAACAAGAACCAAACCGGTTCCACCGGTTCTTGAATCCGGTTCCATCGGTTTTCTCTGTCAGATTGTCTTGTGCCAATTTTGATCGTCAACATATGCCCCGTGTTTTTGGGTAAAGCTTGCATACCAGAAAATATTTTAACACAAGAAAATACTCCTGAGGGCGATGTTTAAACAAAATCCATCGGCCTTTTCATTCTAGGGGCGATATTTAAATTATCGGCCATATAAATCAAGCTTCCTGCCAAATACTCAGATAATACTTCTTCAAATACCTCCCATTGAGAGCCCTTGGCAGTCGCTGACCTTGCAAAATCTCCACCATATAAGAATTACCGAAAATCACTTTGATTATCTTATGGACCTTCCCAACCTAGAGACCATTTACCAAATTTGTTGCTCTTCGATCCTATAGGTAGAATTGTTTTCCAAACCAGATCACCAACCTGAAAAGACTTTTGTTTTACCTTCTTGTTGTAAGCCTTGGCAACCCAAATTTTGTCCTTCTCAATTTCCTTCAAGGCCTTTAATCGCTTGTCGGTCATCTCATTAATATTGTCCATCATTAAATCATGATAATCAACAGCATTGAGATCATTTTGTTTAGCCAACCAATAAGCACTCAAATTCACTTCAACAGGCAAATAGCTTCTTGACCATACATAAGCTCAAAAGGAGTAACCTTAGTAGTACCGAAAACAATCAGCTATCATATTGGGCCAATAAAAACAAGCTCTTCTCAAAAGCCACTTCATCTTAGGAGCCGATTGATGAGTACCACAAATTCCTTCATGAACTTCACTCATTGCAACTTTAGCTTGATCAGAATCCAGACATTTTAATAATAAATCTTTAGCTGTCCGACGATACAATTCACCATCAACCAAAGTAAATTTAAATGCCCACCGTCAGACTTTTCTGTCAAACTTGTGACTAGGGTTCTGCAAATATTCAATAATGGGCATTCTCCAATCAACAACTTCATCCTTATTAATTTTGGACTGATCAATGGCCGAAGCGTTACTGTCAGCAGATAAACCGGTTTCATCGGTTCGGGAATCGGTTCCACCGGATATTCCGGTTCCACCGGTTTCTGAATCCGGTGTAACCGGTTCTTCCTGGGCAAAAAACTCGACTATGCAAAGTGTCGGCTTCCTTTCATAAAAATTTCTTTTCTGAACATCATAGCCAGATGCTTGCTGAGCCAGAGCATTCGCCCTTGGGTTCTCATCTCTTGAAACATGATATATAGAGAATTCATCAAATTGAGCAATCATGTCTAAACATTTATCAAGATATGCATTCAAAAATCCATCAAAGCATTGGTATATCTTATTTACTTGCTGCACAACCAACAGAGAACACCAAATGCTTCCACATGTTTTACTCCCATGTCATGCAAAATTTCTAGCCTGAACAATAAAGCTTCATATTCAGCTTGATTATTAGTATAATCATTTTCTAATCGGTTAAGAGCCTCAAATTCAGCACCACTTGGTGATATAAAAACAACTCCAATACCACAACTGCTCTTACAAACCGATCCATCAAAGTGCAATTTTCATGGAGTAAAAGTAATATAACCTATATCTAAATCATTATCATTAATGCTATGCTCAACAATAAAATCAGCAACAATTTGGCCTTTCATAGACTTCAAAAGTTCAGAAGCCAAATCATATTCAAGCATAAGCCCATTTACCAATTCTACCACTCAAAATTGGTCTATGCAACATATATTCAATAATATCGGTTTGACAAGCCACTATGCAAGTATTGGATAATAAATAATGCCTCATCTTGGTACAAGCATAATATAGAGATAAGCAAAGTTTTTCAATAAATATATACCTTGTTTCGGCATCCAATAGTCGACGACTTGCATAGGTAATAATGTGTTCCTTTCCTTCGGTTTCTTGAGTCAAAACAGCCCCAATCACTTGATTTTCAGCAGCCACATATAATTTAAATGGAAATCCTCTCCTAGGAGCTTTCATAACCGGCGGCGAAGACAAGTAATATTTAATTTTCTCAAAGGCTTCTTGCTGTTTTGCCACCCAAGTAAATTCAGCTTCATATTTTAACCGAAGAATATGAGTAAAAGCATTAACCTTCCCAGACAAGTTACAAATAAACCTCCTCAAATAATTCACCTTGCCCAAGAATTTCTGCAAATCTTTCTTGCATGTAGGAGCTTTAATATTCTTAATAATATCTATTTTCTTAGGATCTATCTCTATACCATTCTCATGAATAATAAAGCCTAAGAACTTTCTAGCCGACACACCAAATGCACATTTAAGAGGGTTCATCTTTAATCCATATCGATGCATTCTTTCAAAAGCAAGTCTTAAATCAGCCAAATGGGGTCTTAAACCAGCCGATTTAACAACAATATCATCGATATAGACTTCTATGATTCGACCAAGCAAATCATGAGAAATTAAATTCATAGCCCTTTGGTAAGTAGCACCAGCATTTTTCAAACCAAAGGTCATAACTACCGACTCAAATAAACCAACAAAATCTGGACATACAAAGGCCGTTTCGGGTATATCCTCTTCAGCCATGAAAATTTGATTGTAACAAGCATTACCATCAAGAAAACTAATAACTTTATATCCACAGGCATCATTAATAAGCATGTCGGCTATAGGCATAGGATATTCATCTTTAGGAGTAGCTCTATTAAGATTTCTAAAATCAATGCAAACTCTGAGCTTACCAGAATCCTTCTTCTCAACTGGCACAATATTTGATAGCCATTCAGCATAACGACAAGGCCTAATAAAATTTGCACCAACAACCGATTAATTTTTTCTTTAATCCGGTCATACATATTAGGATTGAAACGCCTAGCAGTTTGTTTAAAAGGTCTAAAACCAGGTTTAATAGGCAGCCGATGCTCAACTAACTCGCGGCTTAAACCAGGCATCTCTTGATAATTCCATGCAAAACAATCAACATATTCTTTCAACAGCTCGATTAATTCAGCTTTATAATCAGCTTTCACTACTAGGAAATCGAGCAATAGCCACGAGTCTCCCCTTGCAACGGCACTCATGTGGATGCAATAGGGTTTTGTATTGCATGCATCCAAACCGTGAAATGGTGGTAATATGTTGTCATTATGCAACGGCGTATTTTTGTTGCGATATGTATGGAATTTGGTTGCAAAAGAATGGGGTTACTGCAACCATTTTCCTCTTTTTGTTGCGATTGGTTGGGTGTATTGCCACGACAATTCGGAGTTGCGTTAGTGATTCTAGGTGTTGTAAAAGAAATGTGATATTGCAACCTCTTAAGGTAGCGTTGCTTTAGTTGACCACTATTGCAACCGTTTTCTTGTGTTGCATTATTCTTGGGTGGGGATGCAAGTGGGCGTTGGATATTGCATCGACGGATGCCACTGGATGCAACAGCATGTTCATATTGCCACGGTTTTTTCTGGATGCAATAAAGTTCAAAAACGTGGCAATTACTAGACGCTTACTGCAAGGTGTTTGCCGAGTGTCCATGTATATGATTCTCTTTTAATTTGCAAATATCACTCGGCAAAGAGCATATAGTGATTTTCTTTTATTTTGTTTTTCCTATGTCACTGCAATTGTTTTTGAATTTTGAAGAATATAAATGTTGAAACACCATATAGTGATCGTGTACTTCCGTGGCTATGTTAAAAATTTCCTATTGTGATCTATGCCAAACTCACTTGAATAGCGCATTGGCTATGTTAAAAATTTCCTATTGTGATCTATTACGACTGCGGCGGTGAAGTCCCCATTGGCGGAAGCGGCATTTGTGAGGTGTCCAGCGATGGCGGTGGTTGTTGGGCGCCCGACGACGCCCAGATGCTGTGATAATTTATTCAAAATTATGTTTAATGTTTTTATATGGGATCATAGAAATTTGTCATTTCAATAACACAAAGTTTAGATGGGATGACACAATGTTTCATGACATTAACAGATTACAAATTGAGTACAATATTGCAGGCAACTTATTTTAGAAGCAGACTTGACTATATATTAATCATCCTGACATAAACAAAGGAAATAAGTATTCAAACAAAGAATTCATCATCTCTCTGGCCTTGATCCACAGCAGCAACGGGTGCAACTACACCATCATTAATGTAGGTGTCATCTTCGTCATCATCGTCATCATCAAGAAAGGCCACATCATCATCATCTGGTTCAGGAGCTGCTTCGGCTTGCACTTGTCGAATAACAGCTGCATCCACGGTTGTGCCTTCGTTGCCTGATCTTGTCCAATTTGTAAAATGCTCTTGTGCATCCACCAAATTCATGCCTTCCTTTGCCAAATCAATTGAATCAGAGTCAATTTCACCCTCATTTTCATCATCTGGCATTGCAAATAAATTTCTTGGCTTCAGTGCGACAACACTGCTCCATGTCGGCTTCTTCACGAGTTTCACGAGAAACACCTGTTCAGCCTGTGTCGCTAGGATGTAAGGTTCATTCTTAAACCGGAACCTTGTAGTATCAATATCAATGATCCCCCATTTATCCCTATTGTATCCTCTGCTTCTGCTGGTAGTGGCAGCCGGAACATCATACCACTCGCACTGGAACAAAATAACTTCTTTTTGTCCAGGGAACTCTAGTGATATAATTTTCCTAATCACTCCATACCAGTTCATATTGCCTATAGTAGCATCGCCCCTCACAAGCAGGCCACTATTTTGTGTTACGAGATTTCTCTCAATGGCGGACGTTCGAAATAGCCAATTATTAATATAGCATCGATTCAAAATACGAGCTCTATGGTCCGGTCCTTGAGCAAGGGCAAACATCTCTTTACTCACTTCTCCATTGTCATATAGTTGCTTGATCTGCAAATTTGTTTTAAAAAGTTTGCATAATCAGTACATGTCACCGTCTCATGACCAAAATAAAAATTAAAATATATCATATTTACTAACCTTTCCCTCGAACCACCGTACAAATTGCTCTTCGTGTCTTTTTTCAGCAATCCTTTCACCATATCTGTGTTTGAGTTCTTCCTTATGTAACCTACATACAAATGTGTTAGTCGATGACAGCAATAAATATAACATAAAAATTAAAGGTATGGTTTATTGTAACATTACTTTATCCACTCGCTTGCTTCTTCGCAGTTACTAATTATGTAGTGTCTCATCTTCCGCAATTCATCTGGTCCAATTTCATCTATGTTCTTTCCACTGCTCTTGTAATCCATGTCAGCAAATATGCTCAGACCAGATGGTGGCTCATTCACAGCCATATTTTCATGGCGTTCGGCACGATTCAGCTTGGTGTCCACATTCAAGAATCTGGAGCAAAATGTAAGGCACTCCTCGACTATGTATCATTCAGCTTTTGAGCCTTCTGGATGCGCCTTGTTCTTCACATATCCTTTCACAGTACGTAGGTATCTCTCCACTGGATACATCCATCTATAACACACCGGGCCTCCAACTTTAGCCTCTTCAGCTAGATGAATAGGCAAATGAATCACGATATCAAAGAAAGAAGGAGGGAATATCATCTCAAGCCGAAATAGAGTCTCCGTAATTGAAGTGCAGAGTGTGTCCATATCTTCTTCCACCAGCTCCTTAGAACAAATTGCATTGAAGAACTTACTTAGCTGAATCAATGCGATGACAACTTCTCCTGGCAAAATCTGTCTCACCACTAAGGGTAACAGTTTCTGTAGAATAAGATGGTAGTCATGAGTTTTGAGTCCAGACACCTTGCATGCATCTACGTCAACGCATCTCCTTATATTGGAGGCAACCCCATCAGGTATCTTCACTCCATGTAGAAATTGGCATAGATGTTTCTTGTCATCTTTATCTAAGGAGTACAAAGCTGCCGGCAAGGTACACTTATAATTCTCAATAATAGGATGTTGATCTTGTCGTATCCCCATATCCTGCATGTCAAGCCGAGCCCTCTCGATGTCCTTACTTTTACCTTCAAGTTGAAGCAGAGTACCCAATATGCTCTCACATATGTTTTTCTCAATGTGCATGACGTCCAAATTATGCCTAATGAGCAAAGAAGACCAGTAAGGGAGCTCAAAAAATATACTCTTCTTCCTCCAGTTGTGCCACCTTTTATCTTCATCTCGCTTCCTCTTTTTTGAACTCGTCTTTCCAAAGGTCACTTGATCAAAACTTTCATACTGCTGCAATACCTTTTCACCACTCAGTGGTACTGGTGCCTCCCTAGATTCAACCTGGTTGTTGAAGCTCATCTTGTTCCTGCGCAAAGGATGGTCCGGGGGCAAAAATCGTCGATGTCCCATGTAGCAATGCTTTTTCCCATGTCTCAACCACAAATAGTCTGTATGCATGTGGCAGTATGGACATGCAAATTTACCTTTTGTGCTCCAACCAGATAGCATCGCATATGCCGGAAAATCATTAATTGTCCAAAGTAGAATGGCATGTAATTTAAAATTCCTCTTGACCTTCGCATCCCATGTTTCAACACCTTTTGCCCACAGGTCCTTCAACTCATCAATAAGGGGCCTCAAATATACGTCAATATTCATTCCAGGAGATTTGGGACCAGATATCAACATTGACATAATCCAGTAAGGTTGTTTCTGACACAACCAAGGAGGCAAATTGTAAGGGATTAGGATAACCGGCCAGCACGTGTATGTAACATTTTGCATCCCAAAGGGATTGAAGCCATCAGAAGCAAGACCCAGCCTAATATTACGAGCATCACGTTCAAACCAATCATACTTGTTATTCACGTGCTTCCACGCCTTTGAGTCAGCAGGGTGGCACATTTTTCCATCCTTGGCTAATCCTTCCTTATGCCATCTCATATCCGATGATACCCTCTCAGACATATAAATTCTTTGCAACCTAGGGGTAAGAGGAAAGTAGCGTAGGATTTTACGTGGCAACCTTTTCTTCTTAGTCGTACTTGCATCAGAACCAGCATCCTCAACAGACTTGTCTGCACCGTCGTTGAGATCTTGCCACCTAGACACTTTACATACGGGACATGCTTCCAGCTCTGTATTTTTCTTCCAAAATAACACACAATCATTCTCACAAGCGTGTAAGTGTGTCTGGGATACAATGGCCTTTAGGCAGAACCAATGAGAACAGATTAAGGATGGCCTCCAATGCACTGTTACTTATATCGTACATGCACTTAATCTGAAAAAGTTGCACAATAAACGATACCTTAGTAGCCTCTGTGCAACCTGGATACAATTTCTTTTCTGCCTCCTTTAATAATTTCAAAAATATCTTGGCATGTTCATTGGGCTGTTCACCAGGTTCTTCATCAATTCTCCCAACATAATGTCCTCTGATAATGGATCGAATCATAGTTCTAGTGGCAGCAAGGTTATCACTTGGTTCGGCTTCTTCATTGTCTACTCCAAAATCTTGTGGTGCATCTTCTTCATTGTTGTCTGGTGCTGCCACTTGGTTTTGCACATCATCATCAGGTCGCGCCTCTTCATTTGGCAATCCTATACCAGGAGGTGTGGTGCTTTCATTGTTTGGAACACCTGCAGCTGATGATGAACTTTGGCCTTCCACTATGAAACATTCGGCAAACCCTCTAATAAACAAATGAGTCTGAACCGTATGCTTCACTGCGTATTCAATGCATTGGCATCTCTCACATCGGCACTTAAGAGCTTCCCCACTTGATGTGTCTGCGAATGTGATTTCAATAAATCCTTTCAATTTTTCCAAGAACACTGGATCATGTCGAGGCAAGCGCATCCAACTCCTATCTTCATCATATGACGACGACATTCTTCCACATAAAAATGATCTGATCACATGAAACAACGATTATTAACGCTAGCCAAATTTTTTGACAGTCTACAGTAGTTTTATAGTGGCAGCATCATTGATTAATAAAATTTATCATAATTTAAAATTGTCCAACTACTAAACGATCAACATTACGAAAGTGGCAACATGTGAAATAAATAGAGGATAGACTGAATCAGTTGTGACAGTAATCTTCCTCTTGATGTTTCACTTTCAGACCCAAAATTAAGATCACAATTCACAAGTATTGCTATTGCCGTCACGTTGTAATGAATTCACAAGCGCCAGATAATTGCAATAACAAATCGACCAATTTAGCAAATTGCTATGCAATCCCAAATCCCCAATTTTACATCCAATCAAAATGCTCACCTCAACAGCAGCTTCTTTTCCGGTGGGGCTTGATTTTGATGTCTAGCTTTAGCTCGGAGAGGAGAATTTCCAAAACCTTAACTATCTGAATATCACCAATTAAGCAATTAATCACTGAATGTCAGAATCTAACTTTCAATTTCCAATTTTGCAAGATTGATTGGAAAGCAATACGATTTGCAACCTGGTGCAGTGGACGGCTGGAGCAGGGGCTAGGGCGCGGGGCTGGTGGGACTCCTCACTTCCAGGTTTGATGACATGTATACTCTTCTTATGAATTGAAACTTCTTGAAAAAGAAGCAATGCTTTCATGCAATGTTATTGTAATCTATCCTCGCAATGTGCAGAAAATCAGCACAAGGAATACTAAGATTCGGCTCCAAAGAAAGACACACCATGTGGCTGGCTCGAAGCCTTTTTCTCAGTTGAGCTATGAGAAGGTAATAACTTGACAATCACATCTTTATGCATGTTATAGTAGGATACAATATTAATTTGTTATTTTCTTTCCATATCAGAGGGACCCAGAAACCGGGGAAGAGCCCACTGATTTGGAACTTTGGTTGATGACACACTATAAGGATGGGACATGGACAAACGAAACGTCTAAGGATATCTATGTGAGTTCATGGACAAACGAAACGTCTAAGGATATCTACGTGAGTTCTAACAAACTTTTTGGATACCGTTACTAATTGATGATGCAAAGAGAACTACAATTACATCACCAATTAACTCCATCTGTGCCCTATCAATTGTAGGATACAGCAAGCATCCAAATTTCAGAGAGGGAATCAAATGCATCAGATGACAACATCGTTACAAACGTGGAGAGAAACCTGATTTTCCAGACAGCATACCAGCAAGTCACAAAGTCCAAAAAAACCAGGTTGCATGGTAATGGATACATGGCTATGTACCCAACTAGAAGGCAGCTACTGCTTGGGGAGTTGAATAAAAAAGCCACGAGTGAGCAGCTAATTCATGAGGAAAACTTAGCCATTGAGGAATCGCTTGTGAAGCTACAAGAAGATATAGCAAGACGAGATGCTGATCAGTTGGAGGAAAGGGCATATATGCAGCGTGAACTTGAGGCAGCAAAGGAAGAGCATAGGCTTGTGATGGAAGCGCAAAGGGAAGAACATAGGAGGGAGTTGGACGAACTGAAGAAGGCAAGGGAGGCTGATATAGAAGCCCTTAAGCAAGATCTCCTCTCAATGATGAAAGGAGCACAAGGAAAGGAAGGTTTACAGCAGGTACTATAAATTTAATGCTAAATCTTACCTAGCCAAATTAAGTTATATATATAATGTGTATATCACTTTACCTCCTATACCGGCCTGCCTGCATCTATCCATAGTGCAGAAATGAGAGTACAGATTAGCATCTCTTATTATGAAATATCTACATGTAGAAAGCACAATAATTTATACTTCCCAACTCCCTTGAGGATTCTATTCTAAGCAAACTATAATTGCAGCCAAACAATGATGGGAATAATGGAACTACACCGGGGGCTGCTCCAACAAACATGACTCAACGAGAGGAAGAACAAACTACAAGTGATGAACATCCTTTACCTCAGGTAGTTTCTGATTACAAATAAAATGTTTAGCAACATTGGAAACAGCAAATAATGGAGGCTAATTGTTTCACTCCAACTTATTGTTTCGCAGCATAACCCAGAAAAGAACCTGCAGCAACCTCAACCTGTAGCTAACCCGCCTTCAGTCGGTACTCGCACTACTAGAAGTAATGCTGCAAATAAAGAAGGGAATACATCGCCGTCTTATATTGGTCCGCACCATCTGAAGTAACAGTTTGCTTCTAGAAAAAGATCGTCTGCAAACAAAAAGAAGGACCCAGTTGGCAAATCACAGCAGGCTAAATTTTATGAAACTTCCCCCTACCACTTGTCAATTTTTCTGTTTCACCTGTCAAAGGGTAAGATTTTGTTATATTCTCTCAGTTTGATCAACCCTGCTGTGTTGTAGCAAATACTTAACAAGTATAATTTCATATGATGCAAATACCAATGCCATTCTTTCTTTTCAGGACAAAGCTACCTGAGTGGACGAATATAATTGATGGGAATGTCGACATGAAGGCAATGTGATGGCTTTGCTGAACTACAAGCCAGATCAAAGAATTATGTGGAATTTTAGCTATTTAGCTTTGGTTGTCCTCGCATATCTGTGTTACAAATATTTTGTCTTTGAGTACTGAGTGTGTTCTGGAATTTAACATTCGATGTTTTCATGAATGGATATTATGTTATATATGGATTGTGTAATGCTATATTTTTTATCATATATTGTTTTGATTTATCTGGTTGGCCACCAAATTGTGCGTGGCAAATTCATGTCCAACATGTAGCAACAAAAAACAAAATTATGGCAATAGATTCATATAATATGCAACCGCATATTAAGCGTGGCAATAGAGATACACCATAACACAACCAAACATTCAACTTGGCACTAGAGGCTTCATGTTATTGCAACCCAACATTTTTGGGTGGCAATAGAAGTCCCCACCTATAGCCATCACACAATAATCCTGGCAATAGCAGGGCCCATTTATAGCAACCAAATAAATATAGTGGCAATAGAAGTGCCCACTTGTAGCAACCAAACAATTAGCGTGGCAATAGCGATGCCCACTAGTAGCAAAACAATATAGTGGCAATAGAAGTGCCCACTTGTAGCAACCAAACAATTAGCGTGGCAATAGCGATGCCCACTAGTAGCAACGAAACAATTGCAGTGGCAATAGAGGTGCCCACTTATAGCAACCAATCAATTCTAGTGGCAATAGAGGTGCCGACTTATAGCAACCAAACAATTATAGTGGTAATATAGGTACCCACTTATGGCAACCACACAATTAGAGTGGCAATAGAGGTTCCAACTATAGCAACAAGACATGTGTAGCGTGGCAAAAGCTGGATGTACCTATAGCAACCAAACTGTGACCATGGCAACAGAGGTCCACCTATTACCACGTTTTAGGTCCGTGGCAATACATATTTTGCAATGCCATTTTGGTGTTGCAAAAGTACTTATTACCACGCTTTGGTGCGATGCAACTAGTTCCTAGGGCAATGACATCTGACGTTGCAAAATGTTCTATTACCACCAACCAACCGTTGCCTTATCTGTTAATTGCCACGGTTCATTCCGTTGCAATAGGAGTTTTTTCGCCAACGGCAAAGTGATCTCGTGGTAAAAACCCTATTACTACGGGCTTTTGCGCCACGAGCCCTAACGACAAAAATCCGATGCAATTGCACTTATTGCAACGGTTTTGGGCATATTGCAACTAATTCTGTCTGTTGCATAAGTCCGATTTCCTAGTAGTGTTTCAAATTTTTGTTTACAAACATCGGCCTAGGTATAGAACCATCACCAATATCAACCTCCTCTAAAGGATCAGCCAACGTAAAACCTTGTCCCAATTTACTTATATCATCAAAATCTTCAATGGCCTCACACATATCGTTCTTTTGTGCCCGATAGTGCTCAAATGTCTGCTGCAACCATTCTGAACTATTCATTGATTCATAACAAATGGTTTAGCTGATACTCAACCGGCTTTAGAATAACAGGCACAAAGCCATCTCTAGTACAGCTGATCATCTCATAATCAGAAATATCAAAGCCTATCAAACACTTGACATGATCATGCATAAACATGGTAGAACCATCAGCCACAGCAACACAAGCCGATGTATCTCCATGTACAACCTCAATATCTTTGTCAACCCATTGAATAAGAAATTGATGCAAACTAGAAGATACACATTTATTTGCATGAATCCAATCACGACCTAATATTAAACTGAAATTACCTTGGGCCTCGGCGATGAAGAAAGCAGTAGCCAACGTCTTGCTCCCAATGGTGAGCTCAATAGAAGCAACGCCTTTAGCACTCATAGGCTTGCCTCCTCTCATACCACTGACAGTCATGTTGGTCTTGATCAGCTCATCATTTAAACCACCAAGCTTCTTGAATGTAGAATAGGGCATCAAATTGACAATTGCCCCGGTATCAACAAGCATCCTTGAAACTGGCTTTCCATTGATATGCCCCTTCATGTACAACGCCTTTAGATGATTTTCAGAATCCTTTGGCCTTTTAAATATAGCTTCTTTTGGGCCAAAGTCTAGATGAGCCATCTCTTCCTTCGGAATGACGTAATAATTCGAAGAAAGGTGCACCACATTAGCATCAACATTCATATGTTCAGGTGATGACCCATAATCAACAAGCTGTTCATCATCCATATTCTAGGAATCTGATGACAACCTCTGATCAAACGTAGAAGTAACAGAAATTTCAGATGCAACACGAGATGGACCTGGATCAGCAGAAACCGGTTCCATCGAATTCAAAACTGGTTCCACCGGTTCTAACGCAGCAGCAGACACCGAAGCAGGCGAAACCGGTTCCACCAGTTTGGAATCCGGTTCCACCGGATTTGTCCCTGGAGCTTCATTGATCTTCAATTTCCACCCCTTGCCTGAAGTGCTCCTCCCTCTGCTTCTCCAGCTCCTTCTCCTTCTGTTCTTGAAAGCGAAGCCGCTGCAACTTCCTCTTTTGTGTGCGTGTCAAACCTGGAGGACACTATCTCAGCATGAAGTATTTAGATTTATCAATTTCAACTTTCTTACCCTCACCAAGATCTGCAGCAACATCTTTCTGGACTGATGGCTTAGCCTCATCACCAATCACAATTGGCATCTTGTCATCGTCCTTCGGAATCACTTTGATGTCACCAATCTGAATTACATCTGCAGCAGTATTCCTCTCCTGGTCGACATCCATCATCTGGACAACCTCCTCCACCTTTTTAGGCTGATAAACCTGCTTGGGAGGAGACGGTTGCCCCTTCTGAGGAAACCGGTTCCACCGGTTTTGAGAACCGGTCCCACCGGTTTTGGGTGGTACATCCCAACCTGATCGACGAGGAGCCGAACGGTTATCCACCAACCTCTCATGCACTGATCCTCTGTCGTTACCCCATCCTGGATGAAAAGGAGGATATTGCATGGGGTAATACGGCATATGCAACCCATTGTAATCCCACGCCGGATGTGGAGAATTATAATATGGAGGCATCCATGGCATGGCTTGATATTGATTCTGTTGGGGATACAAGGTAGTAATATCACCCTTCTGTCTGTTATTCGCCCTTAGAGGCGAAATTGGCTTCTCTTGACGCATGGTGATCTCTTTCTCTTTTTTGCCGACCAATCCTCATCAACTGGCCTTTGATTTGCATATTTGGAAAATAACTGGTCAAAGGTCGGCTTTGGTTTTGCATCTTTACCCTGATCTTTAGCCACATTAATTTTCCAGGTTCCAATCTCAGAACGCTTGGGCTTTAACATTTTTGGATGTCTCTGACCAAAACCGGTTCCTGAAACCAGTTACACCAGTTTGTCCTGCGCAGCAGGCTCAAATGGTGCTTTTGACGATCCTTGCCCCCCGAGATCCGCAACTCTTGCAGTGATTTTGAAAGTCTCTCTGCCATTGGGGGTCCCTGATAATTGATTTACCCTTCCAATTTTCAGGCTTTTCATCTCCCACAATAACATTTTTCCCCTTGGTTGATTCGATGCGGCCGAACCAGAACCTTAGGAGGTTGCATCTCAAGGGTATTAATAAGGAAAGGTGCCTTGTCAACATGCATCTCATGTAGTGTCAAACGTCCCTCATTCAAGGCTGATTGCACCTGTCGACGTAAAACATTGCAGTCATTAGTAGCATGCGAAAAAAGAATTATGCAACTTGCAATATGCCCGTCTTTTAAGCTCTTCGAGTGAAGGAATAGTATGAGACATCTTAATGTTTCCATTCTTCAACAATTCATCAAAAATATGATCACATTTGGAAACATCAAAAGTAAATCACACTTCTTCTTGCTGATTCTTTTGAATTGGCTTAAGAGATGGACAAGTGTACAATTTATTCTTAGAAGGCCAAACAAGTTCAGCAACATACACATTTTTCTCATCGTCCGAACTATTAGATCATAAGTAACAACAAGAACATTGGAACGATGAGTCTTATATGTATCTTTAGCATTTTTAATTCGGTTTTCAGTAGCTAAAGCTCTTACTTGCACTTGATTAACTAAAAAGTGTTCAAAGCCTTCTATCTTCTCATTAATAAAGGATCTTAAACCATTAAAGCAACATCAGCAAGATTCCTTTCAGAAAGTGACAAATTAAAGTATCGGTTTCTAGTTTTCTTGAATCGTTTAAAATAATCTTTAACAATTTATCTTTTTGTTGCTTAACCGATGTTAGATCTATCAATTTTAATTGAGCACTCCTACTATAGAAATATTCATGAAATTCCTGCTCTAATTGATTCCACAAATTAATTGAGCCAGGAGTTAATGAAGAAAACCAGGAAAAGGCAGTTCCAGTTAAAGATAAGGAAAACAAACGAACTTTCAAAGCATCACTAGAACTAGCTTCTCCTAATTGAGCAATATATTGGCTAATGTGTTCCCAAGTAGTCTTACTATCATCGCCATTAAATTTTACAAAATCAGGAGCACGCCAATTAGGTGGATAAGGGACAGAATCAAAACTAGCAGAATATGGTTTTTGATATAATCTTGAGTTTTCCACATCAGTGCCAAGTTTATCCTGCACCATATTAGCTAACTCATTCTTTAATTTAAAGAACTCAGCATGTAAATTTGAATGAGCTAGATCAGATTGCCCTGTGGCTATACTTCGAGCTTGAACAACATAAGGCATGCGATAAGGACTTTGCCGCAAATACTGATCATACACATCATTAGGAATCCCACTAGAATTAATGTTTTGATTAGGTATAGGGGGTGATGTGTATGCACGTGTTTCAATATAAGTAGAACGATTAGCTACCTCTGTATTTCGGTTAGAGACTATTGAAAGAGGAGCTGAAGCGGGCAGTACTGACTACTGTGAAGCCTGGGCGACAAAACCGGTTCCACCGGTTTCTAGAACCGGTGTAACCAGTTTCACCATGGCTGGTGAAACATGTGATGGCGACGGTATTTGCCCTGATAAAAATTAGCCAGCATACAATACAGTGGATTTTTAGGTATTTTCCCTGGTGTAGCTGACATATTCGCATGTGTATTCTCATGTTGCATAGGTGGTATATTTTGTGCATAATAAGAACACTCCTTTTCTAATCTATCCATTCTATCCACAAGCGTGCATACTAATTCATCGGTATGTAAAAGCGCAGCACTAAGATCATCATTAGATTTAGGAACATAAGTTTCAGGTGGGTATACAGTTACCGGAGGGATTTCTTCCACCTTTTGATCCTTCATAGTGAACGCCGGCATCATGAATTCGTGAGTCCTTATCACCTTGCCATGGCGATCTTTCTTCAGCCCCATCAAAAATTGATTCTTGAAAAATTCTTGGGCTGCTTCAAATCTCTGATGCTCCTCATCACCGATCTTCTCAATGGAGGGCACGATGATGTTGTCCTTGTCCAATTCTGAAGTAGATCCCATCTGGCTGGGGTTTGATAAATCGGTTATTAAAACCAAGATTTCCAAATCCCCCAGTGGAGTTGCCAAAAATGTGTTGACGCCTTTTACGGTCAGCACACAGAATTGCGCTAGCTCGCACGGATCCGCAACGGATCAGTCACCTGCAGCACACGCAGGCAAAACCGGTGAAACCGGTTTATGAATCCAATGAAACCGGTTCTCTAGGGCTTGCTGCGTCGACCTACGAACGCTGGCCCGGGAGGGACCCCGTCAAGGCAGGCGTGCCTAGGGTTGCTCTGAAGTCGGCAGACCACTCAAAACGCCATCAACACCATAGAGACGAAGTACGAACAGAAATTAGGATTGGAAAAGCTAGGGTTTGAAGATGACAAAAAGTAAAGGTATTAAATGTTTGATCGATTGGATAACCCTCAATCAGCCGTGGCCCTTTATATTTATAGGGTGGAGAGGTCTTGCCCTACAAGGAAAGTCCTATTACAACTCGAATATACAAAAAGAGTCCAAACCTACTAGGAATCGGGGAAAACCGGTTCCACCGGATCGCCCTGTCAAACGGGCAACAGGAACCAAACCGGTTCCACCGGTTCTTGAATCTGGTTCCACTGGTTTTCTCTGTCAGATTGTCTTGTGCCAATTTTGATCGTCAACAGGGCCCGATCGAATACAAAGCCTGAGCATGAGGTTCCAGTGGTCTCAGGCCACCAGTGCTTGGACGTGTCCTAGTCGTCGATGGAGCAGACTCAGTAACTTTGTACATGGAATCAAGCGAGCTGTGCATGTTCAGCGCTCAGGTCCTAACCAAAGTTCACGATAAAACACGGATCGTCGTTAACGATATTTCAATTGCAACAATTTCAGGCAATTCAGCTTATTTTCTACTCCATGTATTATGCATCACAGAGGTAGAAATAATAACGATATTTCAATTGCGACTTTTAGAGTTGCATAGACTAGGCCGGTGTGGATAGAGAGACTCAACTAGCAAGCCAGGAGGGCAGGAGGGGTTAAGAGAAGTCCAATACTGTTGCAGTAGTCTGGGCATACGGTTTTGTTTTGAAAGCTATTTTCTGTAACCGACAAGGCAGACATGCAAATATAATCATATGCAACCTATGTTTCAATGGACAGTTGCTAGTTATAGTATATATAAGAAGCCATGGAGAAAATATCTCATTTGTAGACTGCGCATGTTCTGCATGGTGCAGTGGTACCTTGGTCCACATGTGCTTGATTGGTTTTTAAACCATGTCTGGGTGGCGCCATGGGGCATGATTTTTATTCTCTCCTTATTGCATCTTTGGCATTTATTATGATTTGATTTGTTCATCACTCGTCGTAAGGGCAGTCTCTAGGAGGGTTTCATGGGGAATTTTCATCGGCATTAAATTTCATTGCTAATGTGGGAAGGTGTTTATGAAGAGAGGAGAGCATATTGCTGATGTGGGAAGATGTTTACGAAGAGAGAGGAGAGAGGGTTTTATCATATGTGAAAGGAGTTTCATCCTCATGAAACTCAAGTGGCACAGTTAGCTAGCTAGTTTCCAGTTTAGGTAACAGTGCAATATATGAAACTATGCATTGAGACTGTCTTAATATAATCCTCCAGCCCAATTTATGTTTCATGTGAAAAAAGAAGTATTACACATAAAAGTTTGTCAGCAGGATTTCCACGGCAGCCTTCTAATAAAACCGAGAATGACACGAGAGCTAATGGGCGCAACATATTCTGTAGGCTCAGTGTGCTGCCGTCGTTTCTCTACTCCTATAAAGAACGGAGTTAGTCATTTCCCGTGGTTCGTGGTCTTTTTTTCTTCGTAGGGTTTCCCACACAACCCCCGCGCGCCCGCCCACCCGCGTATCCCCCGCCACGCCCGCGCATCCACCGTCCGACGCCCGTCGCGACGCATCTGGCGCTCCGTTCGAAATCACCGGATTTTCCCACGCACAATCATCCCACGCGCAATCAGCGGTCGTCGCTGCGGCGCTACGTCCTTCTCTCCTCTCCGTGCCACGTCCTTCTCTCCTCTCCGTGGTGCAGTCGAAGCTCCGCCGCTACCCTAACTCTCACGCGGCATGGAGACTCTTCGCCACGGGCGACAACTTCGCCGCTGGGGCAGTCGGAGCTCCGCCGCAACCCAAACTCTGAACTCCGACAACCTACGATCCATCATCTCGGCACAGGTCTTCAAATTCTCCTCTCCTCGCTTGCTGATTTCAACCACGAATCCCCATTGTCCTTCCCCATTGTCCTCCTGCTAATTATGTTGTCCTCTAGGATTCCTTATAATATGGACTGTAGAGGCGGAAGAGGACCTTTTACAGATTTGACAAACAATCACGAAGATTTAGGTGCAGCCAAATTTTTAATAACATCGAGAGTCTTTGTGTTCATTGGATTTTAACATCGAGAGTCTTTGTGTTCATTGGATTTGAGTGTTATTTCTGTTTTCTCTGCTTTCATGGAGATGAACTCAACAAAAGGAGGCGTCAGGAGAGGAGGACAGGACCTGAGGGAGGTGAAAGTAGTCCACAGCAGGATAACATTGAACCGTTGCATCGAGGTGGGGTCACTGGTTTTTTGTTCATGGGGACAACAGGTTATCATCTTAAATTATTTGTTCATGGGGACAACAAGTTTTTTTATAATTCTCCTCTCCTTCTGATGAAGATGAAAGCATCAAAAGGAGGCGTAAGGAGAAGAGACCACCTCCAGCGCTGGGTGATGGTAGTCCAATGCAAGAAAACATTGAGCTGACGCATCGAGGTGGGTTTTCTTTTTGAATGTGTTCCCGCTTTGTGTGTTCCAACTTTAATGTGTTTGGGTGTTACAAAAAGGCACTGCAACGGTGGGAGAACAAAAGAGGCTTGAGAGGAACAGGAAGCGACGAGAGGCCTATGCAAGAGATAAAGCAAAGAAAGGGATTGGAGATGGAGCGGTCACTCAAGTAGAACAATCTCTACAGCAACCGGCTGATGATGATAATGGCTGGCTTCATACTAACAGTACATATGTACCCGGTAAGCTATCAGATCAGAATTTAAACAAGTGAACCTGTTTTTTTATAAACTACAATTTCATCTCGATTTTTTACAATGTGTGTAGAGCGGTTGAAAGATGATGCAAAGGAGAGGAGAAACCAGCAAAGGAGAGATCGAAGAAGGGAAATGTCTCCAGAGCAAAGGGAACTAATAAACAAACGAAGGCGTGAACAGTATGCAAGGGAAAAAGACTCTGGGAAAAGGTCCGAACAGAGGGAAGGGCAAAACCAACGTAGACGGGCGGTGCGTGCAGAGAATTTTGTCCCGAGAGAAAAAATTAGTGCTGAGCAAAAACGAGTGTTAACAAAGGAACGACGACAAATAAAATACCAGCGGGATAGGGAGTTCATAGAAAGTACGTTGCACCCAGATTCATTAGCCATGGAGAACCCCAAATTCACGCTGACTCTGGTGTTTCCTGGAAATGTAGCCAGGCCTGTCAGTTCAGGATATATGGAAATCCCAGAGTATAACGGTAGGCCTGTTTATGTAACCGCCTCGGAGGAGTCAGCACAAGAGTCTTCACATGATGATACCTCTGATTTGGAACATCCTTCTCTGCACACCAAGCAAAGGCGGCACGTGACTCCTGGACAGAGACATAGTTATCGTGCACGTAAGAATGTACAGTTTGAAGCAACTATTGGCAGTAACGCAACTCGTAAGAGAAATGTGTCGATTCCTGAAAGTGCTGAAACCCAGTCTCAGCCGTTGCTCGTAATTAACGGTAAGTTTATCTGACACCTCCATGATTTCCAGCTTGGCATATGGTCGGTGGTTTATCTTAATAGTTAAATGAACACTCCTTTTTTATATTATAGGAACACATGAAGACAGTGAACTACCATCGTTATGATCGGGACACAGGACTTGTTATATCCCAGAAGATGATCCAGAAGATGAACTAATTGAAGATGGTATGAAACTCCTGTCTTTATTTGCTCCATTAGCTACGTTGGAAACACAACCCACCAACAAGTTTATTTTTGTCTAAACTTTTTGTGTACGAATATTCAGATGGAGACGAGGACGTTATATTTGAGGAGGACGAGGAACCTGAGGAAGGCTATCTATTCGCTGGACAAGGTATATCATGTCTGGCCATCATAACGCTGATTCGCTATTAACTAAGCGGCACTTTAGACTTATAGATAACCGTTGATCGCAGATTGTGAATCAGACCAGGAAGATGGCGATGAAGGTGTGGTTCACGACAGCCCATCCGCTGCGGATGTATCTGATCCATATGATGTTGTCTACAGCAATGTCCCCGATGAAACACATGTACTTAAGCCTGCGGATAACTGTGAGTTTTGCAATGCGAAAAAATTTGAGTTTGAACCTGCCGGATTCTGTTGCCGCAAGGGAAAGATTGAACTCGCTGAACATGACATGCTGCCTGAACTGATGAGGCTATGGATGAGCAATGATGTTGATGCAAGGCACTTTCGTGCAAACATACATTTCTTCAATGGGCATTTTTCATTTACATCACTCTATTATCACCTTGACAGTATCACCACGGACATCAGGACCGGTGGAATTTACACATTCTAGGCTCATGGCCAAATGTACCACAATGTGAGATCATTTGGAAAAGATGGTATTGAACTGCGGCACCTAGAACTTTATTTCTATGATGATGACCCCAGCCTTGAGCATCATTTTGCCAAGTGTCATGAACAGTGTCATCAGAAGGATATAGATGTTATTAAGGGATTGGTGAACGTCATGCGGGGCAGCCCTTACTCCGAACATCTTAGGAGTGTTGGTCGAGATCATGATCTTGAGGATTATAAAGTGTCATTAAATCTTGACCCGCATTTGGATCAATGAAGATATAACGTTCCTCTAACATCTGAAGTGGCAGCGGTGTGGATAGAGGGAAGCGAGTACAGAGGTCAGTTTAGTAATAGTGTTGTCCTACATGGAAAAGATAGATCGATACATGGGGATTCGATCGTACCACGCCTGCTATGATGCCCTGTCATACCCTTTGTTTTTTCCAAGAGGTGAACTGGGGTGGAACAATAATATCCCAAAAGTCGGTGTTACAATGGAACAGGTGATGGAAGCGGCGAATAAGCGTAGCAACCCAAGTGGGAACGATGATGATGAAGGTAATTAGCAGTTATTATTTAGCATTATCAATTAAAAATAACATTTGTCCTCACCTTCCAACTGGACATTGTCGCTTATCATGATAAATGCATTTGTACAGGCTCAGATGGGAAACTCTGTGTCTCGGTACGTGACTACTACTGCTACAAGTTTCAGACGCGGCCAGGAATATTGAACCCAATACTCCACAGAAAGCGACTTTTCCAGCAATTCGCCGTGGATACATATATCAAGATTGAGAGCTCGAGGTTAGACTTCCACCGGTTCAATCAGGATAAGATTCGGGCAGACTTGTATCAAGGGCTTGTGGACAGCATGAGTAAGGGTGAGCAGAGAGGACTTGCTGTTGGTAAACGCACGGTGCTATCGGGATCTTTTATCGGTGGACCAAGGGACATGAGACGTCGATACATGGATGCTATGGCTTTAGTTCATCGTTATGGAAAGCCAGATATCTTTCTCACTATGACCTGCAACCCAAATTGGGATGAGATTGTGAGAGAGCTATATCCTGGCCAGACACCACAGGATCGTCAAGATCTTGTAGCCCGTGTGTTTAGAGCAAAACTAGAGGAGCTAAAGAAAAGATTGACTAAAAAGGACATCCTAGGTAAGGTTCAGGCATATGTGTATGTTGTCGAGTTTCAGAAACAGGGTTTGTCGCATGCAAATTTCCTTCTTATCATGCAAAGGAGGTTCAAGCTAACATGCCCGGAGCAGTACGATGTGTTCATCTCTGCTAAACTTCCGAACAAGAAAAAGTACCCGGAGCTATATAGGTTGGTCACCAGGCTTATGATGCACGGACCATGTGGAACTCTAAACCCAAATTGTCCATGCACAAAGGGGCGTTCAACATGTAAGAATCACTACCCTCGCCCATTCTGCAATTCCACCTTGAATGGGAAGGATTCTTACCCGGTGTATAGGCGTCGTGATGATGGTCAGAAGGAGAAAATTCATGGGGCAGTACTGGATAATAGATGGGTTGTCCCTTATAACCCATATTTGCTCAGACTGTTCAATTGCCACATCAACGTTGAGGCATGCGGAAGCATCAAGTCTGTCAAATATCTCTTCAAGTACGTATACAAGGGACATGACCGAGCTTCTGTGGCTATGACTGAAGCGGGGGCAGCAACTAACACTGGTGATGTTGACGAGATCAAACAGTTTAGAGATGCTAGGTGGGTTCCTCCTCCCGAAGCTTTATGGAGGATCTATGGATTCAAATTAAGTAAGAACCACCCCCCTGTGCTACAGCTCCAATGCCATCTCCCGGATATGCATATGGTGGCATTCCATGAGCGTGAGAAAATAGAGAACGTGGTCAATCGTCCCGGGGCGGAAGAGTCCATGCTGACAAAATATTTTGAGGCCAACATCAGTCATGAGAATGCACGTGGTATTTTGTACCGTGATTTCCCACAATACTTCACGTGGAAGGACAAAACTTGGTAGCCGAGGAAAAAAAAGGAGATGGGCAGGTTGGGAGGATCGTTTCAGCCAATCCAGCCGAGGGGGAGCGTTATTTCCTTCGGGTGCTCCTGAACAATGTGGTTGGTGCAACATCTTACAACCATCTGAAGACAGTTGATGGGTCATTCAGCACACCTTTAGGGAGGCCGTGGAAAAACTGGGGCTTATTGAAGAAGACAACACGCTTGATGAA
Organism: Alloteropsis semialata; assembly: GCA_004135705.1. Taxonomy (NCBI): domain Eukaryota; kingdom Viridiplantae; phylum Streptophyta; class Magnoliopsida; order Poales; family Poaceae; genus Alloteropsis; species Alloteropsis semialata. The sequence continues at coordinate 60,397,795 of CM014271.1, read as the reverse complement.
TGTATTAATGAAAATTCACTGTTCCAGATGCCTTCATCGCTGCGACGCTTATTTGCAACCATATTGGTCTTCTGCGAACCAAGTGATGTCTTTGCACTGTATCAGAAACACTTGGAGGCAATGTCAGAGGATTATAGTCGTAATAATCCATCATCGGCTGTCGTTGAGCAGATGGTTTTAATAGATATAAGAAACATGCTGCAGTCCATGGGTAAGGACATCAAGTCGTTCCCTCTTCCTGAAATCGATGAGTCATATGATGCTGGCAGCGGTGTTGTCAGAGAGATATATGAGGAGGCTATAATTGAACCCGAGCCCAATGAAGTTGTCCTTTTCGAGTCACTGAATCAAGAGCAGAGGCGTGCCTATGATGAGATAATGTCTTCTATCAACTCAGAGTCAGGCGGCTTGTTCTTTGTCGATGGTCCTGGTGGAACTGGTAAAACTTTTCCCTATAGAGCTCTACTAGCTAAGGTTAGGAGTGAGAACAAACTGGCAGTGGCGACTGCTACATCTGGTGTTGCCGCTTCAATAATGCCAGGCGGCCGAACTGCTCACTCGCGGTTCAAGATACCACTTACTATTGATAATGGATCTGTATGCAACTTCACTAAGCAAAGTGGTACAGCAAAGCTCTTGCAGCAATCATCTCTTATTATTTGGGACGAGGCTTCTATGACAAAGAGACAAGCGGTGGAGGCCCTTGACAGGAGCCTTCGTGATATAATGGATTGCCCGAATATCCTGTTTAGTGGCAAGACTATTGTGTTTGGTGGCGATTTCCATCAGGTGTTGCCTGTTGTTCGGAGGGGTTCAAGGGGACAGATTGTAGATGCCTCCCTTCGTAGGTCTTATCTCTGGGATTCCATGCGACACATAAAGCTTGTGCGTAACATGAGGGCACAGAGAGACCCCTTGTTTGCCGATTATCTGCTGCGCATTGGTGGTGGCATGGAGGAGGAAAGCACAGACGGTGATGTACTTCCTGATGAGATATGTGTGCCTTATACCGGAGAGGACAGTGATCTGGACAAATTAATTGACTCTATCTTCCCAAACCTGAATGAAAACATGGCAGATACAGGTTATATCACGTCAAGAGCAATTTTGACTACACGGAATGAATGGGTGGATAGGATTAATAGGAAGATGATAGACAGTTTCTGAGGTGGTGAGGTTGTGTACCATAGTTTTGATTCGTGGACGATCCACGCAACTTCTATCCTCCGGAGTTCCGTAACTCGTTGACACCGAACGGCCTACCTCCGCATGTGTTGAAGCTAAAGTTTGGCTGTCCAATAATATTGCTTAGAAACATTGACCCTCCAAACGGACTACGCAATGGTACAAGACTTGTCGTACGTGGCTTTCAGAGAAACTCCATTGATGCAGAAATTGTGATTGGTCAGCATCCTGAAAAGCGAATATTCTTACCTAGGATACCTTTATGCCCATCTGATGACGAGATGTTCCCATTCCAGTTCAAGTGAAAGCAGTTTCCTGTTAGGCTTAGTTTTGCCATGACGGTTAACAAGTCACAGGGGCAAACAATTCCTAATGTTGGAGTCTACTTGCCGGAACCGGTTTTCTCCTACGGACAATTGTATGTTGCGCTCTCTAGAGCCACCGCACGAGCCAATATTAGGGTACTTGCTATCCCACCAAACGCTGAGATGGAAAAGGAGACGGCGAACAACAAAAAACAGAAAAAGAAGTCTGGGAAGATTAAAAATGTGAAGTCCAACAAATGGAAGAAAAAAGAGTCAGCGATGGATGGTACATACACGGCCAATATTGTTTTCAAGGAGGTGCTGACAATGTAACTTAGGTAATATAACTTATATGTCACATCTATCTTTTGATTATTTATTATAAATTATGTATGTATTATTCCAATTCTAATACACATTATTGATGTTTCCACTTATTTTGTAGGTCATTTCTTTGCATTATTTAAGGAGGTTCGATATGTATAAAAGACAAACTTGGTCTTGGTTACTTTTATTGTTTTACATTTCATGCAAAATATAGTCTGTGTATAAGATAATTTTGTAGGTGATCTATTCATGTTTCAGCTTCCTGTTATTTCAGATATGCGATCACGCCAACTCAACAGCCTCCTCTGAAAGTCTGAAATAAATAAAGAAAAAAATAGTAAACAGATGTGCAGAAATCCATCTTTTTGCTAGCATTTCGAAGCCAGGCTGAAGCCAACACACGTTCACGGCCACGCCGAGAAGCAGCAACTCGAACGATTGTGCTCCCACGTTCATGCCGCTTGACAAGATAGAATCTAAATGCCACGCTGGGCCAAAACCTAAATGCGGGTGCTGTCAAGGAAAATCTAAAGATAGGATGTAAACAAATCTAAGCAGGCGCCTAGAGTCTTTTGCAAGAAAAATCTAAACAAATCCGGATGAAGATAGGATCTAAATTTTTCCTTTATGCGATATCTATTTAAATGCTATGTTTCCCTGTAAAATCAAAGGCTCCAAAAAAGGTTGTTAATATTCGGCCTTTAAATACCAAAAAAGGTTGTTAACTTCCACATGTTTAGCATATTTTGACGTTGCCACTACCTTTGCAGGTGCTTTATGCGTCTCGCAAATTCTAGGATAGCACATGATGTTCCAGTTGTTTATTTGGCACATGCAAAATAAACATATGGAGGCTGTGCCTGTGATGTAAAGACACAAGAGTGCTCCCTTTGGACTGTTTATGGCGCTTGTATCTGCTGGATTTATTTTAGGCCTTTTTAGGTTTTCGCCTGTGTTTTGCATGGATGAGGTGGTATTTGAATGGAATTCTGGCATTTTTTATATTATATTTCTAAACAAATCTACATAACAATGCCCACATAATTATAATATTATATTTCCATAAATATTTTTGCGCCAGGAAAATCACAACGAAATCAAAACTACATATCTGCCCGCAAGGAAAATGTAAATGAATCTTTCCCACAGCTGTAAACGAAAATCTAAAGATAGGATCTAAACAAATCTAAACAGGCGCCTAGGGTCTTTTGCAAGGAAAATCTAAACAAATCCTGATGAAGATAGGATGTAAATATTCCCCTTATGTGAACAATAAAGTTTAAATGACCACTATGTTTCCCTGTAAAATCAATGATTCCAAAAAAAGTAGTTAACATTCAGCCTTTAAATACCAGCACCAACATATTGGGAATTATTCATTTGCCTTCAAGTTACAGAGTTGCATTAGTGAGCCAACCATGTCTTCCAGGAATAATTCCTTCATGAAGAACCAGTGGTGCGAACTTCCAACAAATCCGTGTGGAAACATTCTCGCCAGGCTGGACGTCATCGACATCGTCAACTTCTCATATACGTGCAAAAGCTGGTATGATGTGTGCACGCAAATTGGTACACATCGTTTGTCTTCAGGTAATTTCTTCTATAATATAAATGCTAATTTATACACTACCAGACGAGTCTTTGTTCCAATCAAACCACATGCAATATAAGTTTTCCGTTGCATGTAGGTGCTCCAATTTTGCTAACGTCGAGGCATGACCTGGATGGGTCCTTTGTTGAAGTAGATCGTCATGATGGTGTCTTTGGCCTTCATGATGTATTTGCAGACAGATCTTTCTGTTGTTCGAACAGGTTTTTGCAAGATGCGGTGTGGGTAGGAGGGAGGAATGACTGGCTCGTCCTGGTTGATCCGTTTATGTTTGTTCAGTTGCTGAATCCAATATCGGGTGAAACCGTTTCTCTACCGTCAATTGACACAACAAATTGTCCCTCATACTCAGACTTATCCCATCCTATTGATTTTTATGAGCCATTCCAATCTACCTTCCATTGTGTTGTATTGTGCCAAACTCCATATAGCAAATATGGTTACATGGCTATAGGTTTGTTTTCACATGGTCTCTTGACTTACACGGGGTGATCGCAGTTGATGTTCATGGTTGTCTATATTCATGGACCATAGACACTAACTATGATCTTCCAATCCAACTTCCTCAACCAAATATTACTGCTATTGCCCTTTGTCCTCAACGTGTGTTCTATCTTGCCATAACCCCTGCTGACCAACTTTTGCTGATTTGCATGCATGGGGCCCAAAAAACATTTTATGATATGGATTATAGGGTGCTTGCCAGTGTACATGATACCTTCGAATTCCCTGCCCGTCTCTCGCTACACTTGTTTGATGTATTACAAGGCTCATGGCGCAGCATCGCTAATATTGGTCATGGACAGTCACTTTTCCTTGGTTTGAATTATCCCTTCTATGGAACATGGACAGGTATGAGACCTGACAGTGTGTATGTGGCTAGCGTTCTAGAGAAGGACATTGGGGTGTTCAGCATGCAGATAGAAGATGATGAATCTTTTGAGATTATTGACTACCCAAAACAGAACGGGTCTAGCTTCCTTGACGGTTATTCCAGGAGGACTCCGATGTGGTTTCGCCCAACTTTGCCATCATCATCAAAGAATACAGTTGTTTCTAGAGTTTCAATTTAGATTTTTATCTAGATCTATGTATCGGATGTTGGAATAATGGAAATTTTTACGAATAATATATACTAGGTTGTGAGTTACTATTCCACTTCATGCATTTTACTACAAATAGTGCTTCATACCTTTTGTAGTTGCAATGTATATGCGACGAGTTTATGATCATTGTCAAATCGCATGTGCTGTTTGCTGTTTACATGTGCTGTTTGCTGGAAAATTTATGTTCAAAATTTACGAGTGTATGATACGTGGTGTACTATCCCATGTGCTATTTGCTGTTTACATGTGCTGTTTGCTGGAAAATGTATGTTCAAATTGCAACCCTATGTTAGGCGCCAAAAGCATCTGTGCGCCCGGATCTGGAGGCCATAGATGATCCAGGCCCGCGATCCTATGGCAATTCTGTGGCCCTTCTCCACTCCGGCTCGCGATCCATGGCGACTTCCCCTGCGCAGCAGTCGTGCCCGGGACAGAGGGGCTCGTGTCACACGCGGAGTCGTTCGGCGTAGGAGATGTACGGCCGCTAGGGACCTAGCGACGAGAGCTGGCACGTCTTGATTGGCTCGGAGTGTTCGGCGTAGGAGATGTACGGCCGCTAGGGACCTAGCGACGAGAGCTGGCACGTCTTGATTGGCTCGGAGTGGAATCAGGCGGGACAGGCGCGGATTCAGAGGGGATCAGGTGCGGATTCAGAGGGGATCAGTATGCCAGGTCGTTGGCGGCTGTAGGGAGATCGATTCCGTGTTCCGTGCACGCGTGCATAAAATCTCCAGATTTCGTGTGATTTAGAGAATCAAATAAATCGTGTGATTTTGAGAGATGAACAAACTTCTAATGATACCTGTGGCAATTTGTTCCAGTAAGGTTTCAATTGATTGAACATAATTCAACATTGTGCCGATAGACAAACTGATTGAAAAAATACAAATTCATGACGATTAACAAGGAAATAATGCAAACTGATAGAAAAGGATACAAATTCTATCTCCAAGAACGAATGGACACCGTACCAATGATAAATGAATCAAACTTCCATGCTACTACAATTTAAATAGTGTTCATATGCTAAAAAAGAAGGCCTCCAAAATAAATTAAATGTAGTACTATTATTATTTCTAAAAGATCCAGAGATAGGCTTATGGCTTTTCCTTCATCTTCGTCCCTGCATCACGTCCTAATTCTTGTACTTTGGAACGTTCATTGAGTACACGGACGCGAAAGCCTGCAAATCCAAACCGCAAATTACAGTAGGTTAGAGCACAAATATTTAGAGCCCACCGAATGGATACATAATTTGCCCCAAAATACATAATTTGCCCCAAAACATTTTTACCTTGCAAAGCATAGTAATTAGAAGACAAAGGAGTGAACACAACTTCGCTATGTCCAACTGTGGTTACTCCACCTAATCGGAAGCGGGCGAAATGTAGTTTAGATGACACTATAGTAACAATATAAAAAATAAAAAAGATCATCTCCATACCTGGCAGACTCAATGTTTTCACATGAAGGGCGGCCAAAACGCGGAATTCTGAAGCAGCGGACTCCCATTGCCAAATATGTCGCAGAAGATGGTCATCCTTCACGTGTATAATGACCAACTTTCTCCTGCCAGTTACTCATACTATATTTTTATTTGTGTAGAGATGTCAAAAATTATACTGATTAGCAAAAACCTACGTACCTATTGTTCATTATCACCACATGCTTTGATGGATGCTTCCGAAAATTATTCCTATCGTGAATCTTACTCATATAGACAACAACACCTATGACATCTTCATACACAACGGTATAACAAAAATTATCTCACTGAAAACTTTATAAATGTTTATAAATAAAACATTGTGTCTGCATTACCTGCAAAAGTGTCTTGTGGTTGTCGATAAACATCCTCGAATTCACGAAACTTAAGAGGACACTGCGGAATCAGTAGACTTCTGCCTGGATTAAGAATTTCAGTGTGTGGGAATAGCAGTACATAAAAGTCGTTACATAGCCGATACATAGCATTGTCTGGATCAACATAAGTTGGAGAAGATCCAACTGTCTTAAACACGTATTCTTCTTTTTCAAATAGCAGATTGGCAAACATCCTGCTATGCTCTCCATACGCTATTGCCTCCATCTTGGTTCCCTTGAATCACATCAGTGTTAACAGGTTACTATATATATTTTGCAGTCCATCCATAGTATTTCTTAATAAAATTGAAGTACATTGTTAAACCATTGAACGCACCTCCTCATCAACTAAGACTATGCGCAAGTATCTTACTCCATCTGGGTCCCTTCAGATATTTCCTTTCCAGTAAACCCTAGCGGCCACTGTTGGTATTTCTTAGCATCACCACTTAGAGTAGTGATGGTACTAGAGATACTTCATCGTAAATCTAGACGTTACAGATATTCTGCAAGCGCACAGAAGTACGTTGTAGCATTTCACCCGGGAGTATTCCAGAGTATCGTTATTTGTTTATCCGCAGGGAAAGCGTTTAGTTAAGAGAGAGATGTCATCCCATGTAATTACTTACAACAGCATTAATATACCATAATCTAAATAGGGGTAAAGAATATAGAAATGAATAGGTAGAGTGACACACAGAAGTTCATTGCTCATCATTATGGTAGTCTTAGTTAGTAATAATACATTAGTGAAGATCACCAAGGTTTCATAAGCATCATACAAATGTGACTTAGTTATACCACAATACCCTATACAAGCTCATTCAATGATCATATGCAAGAGGACATATCGAGGTATCCAGTGGTTCCCTCATCAAGGGACGACAGTATGACGTCTTATCATAAAGGCCTAATACCCACTCCCGTACGTGGAGGATTACAAAGGACGGACAGGGCTGTCACCACCTGCCGCCTACCTCTACTAATCCGTGGGGCAGCGGTACCCTCAACAGTATACTGTATCCCAAACACCATGTTTGCAATACAAGATACAACTCTATCTATCACGTTAATAAATAGAGCAACCAAGAGGCACATTGAGCCAATGACATTGCATACATTCACTTGATCAAGGTGCAAGACATAAGTAGTATATACTAAACAAGTATAGCATAGCTGAGGCACATGACATAAGTATGAAGGTATTTCCATTAAGATCAGAGTACAAGAAGTAAGTAAGAGAATACAAGAGATGAACTCTAGAACTTACCAAGACTCCTTCAGAAGTCCTTCAGCAGATCTAACACTATGACTACCACTACTAAGACTAAAACTAAGCTTGTAGCAAAGAGAGCTCTTCTTCTGGTGTGTGTTGAGTACGGTGCCCCCTTGCAGGTATTTATAGCATCACAAGGACGGTTGGAGACGGCCAGAGGCGGTTGAGGCCGGTTGGAGGTGGGCCTAGGTCGGCCGACGTCCAAGGATCGGCCGACCCTTGGATCCACCGTCCTCAACTCTCCACGGCGCAGATGTCTTCTCCATGGCGGTTTACAGCTTCAGG
>CM014271.1:60261481-60388839 GCA_004135705.1 Alloteropsis semialata | reverse complement strand
TAGCCAGATGCTCCTTGACTAACCCTTGGACCGATTCCTTCTGAATCGCTTCAAGGCTCGGGGGCTACGGCCAACGGACGCACCTCACGGCGCATCCGTTGATTGTCTGATGTCCTCAGAAGAAGGCTACTAACCCTTGGACCGATTCCTTCGGAATCGCTTCAAGGCTCGGGGGCTACGGCCAACGGACGCACCTCGCGGCGCATCCGTTGGGAAACGGCTCTTTTTCTCTCCAGTATCACGCGGTTTCGCTTCCAACTGCAGCAGGCTCGACGCTCATCAGACAGCACGACCTCGCCGACTTGTCTCTCAACCACGTACTACTCGGGGGCTTGTCGGGGGTAGACCCCCAGGGGTACCCAGAAGGCGGATTGGCCCAACCAGCAAGGGGCGGCCCAATCTGAGTGCAACTGGATCGGTTTGTCGGACTGGGTGGCCCACCAGTCGGGAGGCCCACCAGTCGGACGAGCCGGATGGGCGCGACGGCCCGCGCGGCAAGGAAGCAGACGGCGTATCCCGCAAGAAGCTCGGAGATCAAGATAAGCTAGCCGGAATTATAGGGAAAGATATCTGTATCGGGCCGGTTTGTCGGACTGGGTGGCCCACCACTCGGGAGGCCCACCAGTCGGGCGAACCGGGCGACTACAACGGCGCGCGCGGCAAGGAAGCAGGCGGCGTATCCCGCAAGAAGCTCGGAGATCAAGATAAACTAGCCGGAATTATAGGAAAGATATCTGTAATCGTTATAGGATCGCATCCTTGTATTTCGGGTAGGTTATGATCTCTAGCCGACTTGTAACTCAAGGCAGCCGGACTATATAAGGCGCCTTGAGACCCCCCTCCAGAACAATTACGAGCAATCGTTCAACCTAGGACAGAACCCAACTACGGAGATCCTTCAGAAACTTCATACACAGCAATACAATCACCCCCAACACAGGACGTAGGGTATTACGTCATCTCGACGGCCCGAACCTGTTCAATCCTTGCGTCTTGTGTTACCATCGACTTCTGATCCTCAATCTGTCCCTCGACAAATCAACCACGTAGGCTACCCTGTGTGGACTGCCGGGTCCAAACATCCGACAAATACCGGATGGGGAAATCCTTTTCCCAGAACTTCTCCATAAACTTAATCAGGCTGTCTTTTTCTGGAGGTGTTACCTCCACTTCCTTGACGTTCTGACTGTTTCTCCCATACTTGATCTTGATCATGGAGCATTGCTCCACTTTCGGCCTGAACTCAAACCTCTCCTTCCTTCTATTAATGTTGAGCTGGATTTCTCCAGCACCCACATTAATGTGAGCGTCTGCTGTGCTCAGGAAAGGTCGTCCAAGGATGAGCGACGAATCGTTGCTCACGTCCATGTCCAGAACCACGAAGTCGACCGGAACGAAGCAATCCCGGATGCGCACCGGAATGTCTTCGGCTATCCCCTCCGGGTAGCGAACCGTGGAATCGGCCAACTGCAGTCTCATGGGAGTAGGGGACAAGGTAGTATAATTAAGGCAGTCAAATACTACCTTTGGCATGACACTAACACTTGCTCCCAGATCACAGAGTGCATGCTCAAAATGCTGTGTCCCAATTGTACATGTGATGGTGGGACATCCTGGGTCCTTCTTCTTCTCCGGAACCTTGTTTAGGATGGCCGCACTGCACTCCTCAGTCAGCTTCACGACCTCGGTACTTGGGAGTGGACGTTTGTTGTTGAGAATGTCCCTCAAGTACTTAGCATAGGTCGGTACCTGCATAGCATCCAGCAATGGTACGTGTATATTTAACTTTTGAATGACTTCTACGAACCTGGCGAACTGCTCATCCGCGGATGGTTTCTTCTGACTTTGCGGGAATGGCAGCACGTTGCTGTCGTAGAACTCATGTGGTGCACTTTGTCCAGCTGGTGCCAGCTCGACTTCAGGCTCTTTCTCCACTTCTGGGGTCTCCTTCCTTGGTGCTGCTGCCTTCCCTGCATGGTTAAGTGGGACTGGATCCCGAGTAGCCTTACCGCTTCTCGTAGAAACAACTTTCACATTTTCAAAAGACGATTCCGGTTGCCCAGGAATTCGCCCCTTGTCACCAGAAGGGACAGCAGCCGCTAGCTGAGCTAATTGAGTTTCTAACATTTTGTTAAAGCTTAGCTGGCTCTGGAAGGTCGAGGACAAACTTTCTATCTTAGAATTTATGCCCTCTAGAGCCTTATCATTCGCAGCAAGCCTCTTAGAGATAGATTCATTAATCCTGGATTGACCAAGGACAAGATCTTTGAGGGATGGTTGGTTAGAGAAAGAATTATTATTGTTACCTCCCTGGTAGAATGGGTGTTGCTGATTCCAGTTCCCTTAAGGCTGGTACCCGTTGTTGCCATTTACGAACTGTACCTCCTCTTGCGTCTCGAGGCAGTTGTTCCCCGAGTGGCCAGTTTCTCCATAGACTTCACACGTCATGTGTGAGTCCAGTGGCCCTTCATTGTCGGCGCCTCCATTCTTGGTGCGGTCCTCGAGGCGCTTCATGATGAGATCCATCTTGGCAGCCAGCATGTCCACCTCCTTCACGGTGTGCATACCGCGTTTACGTCCCTGAAGACGGTCGTCATTCCAAGATTGGTTTGACACCATCTTCTCAATGAGAAGCTTGGCGGCGGCCACGGTCAAGGAAAGGAATGCCCCTCCAGCAGCAGCATCCATGTGTTCACGGGCTGTCTGGGACAACCCATGATAGAAGTTCTGAAGCAGGAGCCATTCTTGCATGCCATGGTGGGGGCATGCCAGAATGTAATCCTGGAAGCGATCCCACGCTTCCGGAACCGTCTCCCCGGACTCTTGCTGGAAGCTGGAAATTCTTCCCCGAAGGGCATTGGTTTTCCCAATGGGGAAGAATTTTGCCAAGAAGGCGTTGGAGCACTTGGTCCACGTATTCACCGCCTCACGGTTGGAATAGAACCATTGTTTGGCTCTACCCAGCAGTGAGAACGGGAATAGACGGAGCCTGATGGCCTCTTGATCCACCCCTCGGATGGTGATGGTACTGCACACCTCCAGGAAGTGCTGCAGGTGAGCACTGGCGTCTTCATTGGCTTTCCCACAGAAGGGGTTAGCCTGCACCATGTTGATCAGCGGGGCCTTCAGCTCAAAAGCATGATCCCCCACCTCCACTGCTGGTCCCGTAGGGATCTGAGAAGCGGACGGGGCGGAGTAGTCACGGATGGTTCTGTCGGCCATGGCTTCTTCTGGTTGGGGTGCTACGGGAACAGGTTGTTCGCCTTGATTGGAGGATTCTCCGATGACTGGTTCGGTTTCCGACAAGAACACCTGAGGGATTACGACACGAGTGCGTACCCTCCTTCCTATGGTATTTGGATTCTCAACGTAGTTGGATGGTAGTTGGAAACCAGACATGCACTACCCTGTTTCACATCGCAGAGAAACAGAGCAAAAGGGTAAACCTGCTAGATTACTGGCAATTAATCTTGTTGTATTAAATACATGGATGATCAAATCTCTTTAACCAATGCTTTCCCCGGCAACGGCGCCAGAAATGCTTGTTGGTATTTCTTAGCATCACCACTTAGAGTAGTGATGGTACTAGAGATACTTCATCGTAAATCTAGACGTTACAGATATTCTGCAAGCGCACAGAAGTACGTTGTAGCATTTCACCCAGGAGTATTCCAGAGTATCGTTATTTGTTTATCCGCAAGAAAAGCGTTTAGTTAAGAGAGAGATGTCATCTCATGTAATTACTTACAACAGCATTAATATACCATAATCTAAACAGGGGTAAAGAATATAGAAATGAATGGGTAGAGTGACACACAGAAGTTCATTGCTCATCATTATGGTAGTCTTAGTTAGTAATAATACATTAGTGAAGATCACCAAGGTTTCATTAGCATCATACAAATGTGACTTAGTTATACACAATACCCTATACAAGCTCATTCAATGATCATATGCAAGAGGACATATCGAGGTATCCAGTGGTTCCCTCATCAAGGGATGACAGTAGGACATCTTATCATAAAGGCCTAATACCCACTCCCGTACGTGGAGGATTACAAAGGACGGACAGGGCTGTCACCACCTGCCGCCTACCTCTACTAATCCGTGGGGCAGCGGTACCCTCAACAGTATACTGTATCCCAAACACCATGTTTGCAATACAAGATACAACTCTATCTATCACGTTAATAAATAGAGCAACGAAGAGACACATTGAGCCAATGACATTGCATACATTCACTTGATCAAGGTGCAAGACATAAGTAGTATATACTAAACAAGTATAGCATAGCTGAGGCACATGACATAAGTATGAAGGTATTTCCATTAAGATCAGAGTACAAGAAGTAAGTAAGAGAATACAAGAGATGAACTCTAGAACTTACCAAGACTCCTTCAGAAGTCCTTCAGCAGATCTAACACTATGACTACCACTACTAAGACTAAAACTAAGCTTGTAGCAAAGAGAGCTCTTCTTCTGGTGTGTGTTGAGTACGGTGCCCCCTTGCAGGTATTTATAGCATCACAAGGACGGTTGGAGACGGCCAGAGGCGGTTGAGGCCGGTTGGAGGTGGGCCTAGGTCGGCCGACGTCCAAGGATCGGCCGACCCTTGGATCCACCGTCCTCAACTCTCCACGGCGCAGATGTCTTCTCCATGGCGGTTTACAGCTTCAGGTCAAAGGAGGGCCGAGTCGGGCGCACGGGAGGATCGGCCGACCTGGCCAGGTCGGCCGACTTCCCATAACCGCCATTAGGGCCCACCTTCCTCTGGGAGGCTTACATGTGGGTCCTAAGGTCGGTTCCAGCTGGGTATCGTCGGTTTGGGTACATTTGTCTCTGGTTGTGGGCCCTTCAATCCATGTGATGGACATGTGGCTCATCCTCCACCTTTGGCTTCCACCGACCATGAATCAACGTTCAAGATCCTTACATTGTGTGCTTCTTGACCTGTGTTGAGTTTGGGCTCGATTGGGATCCAGACCAGGTCGCCCGACCTAGCCAGGTCGGCCGACCTGGGCCTGTGCCCAATTTCGTCCATCTTTTGCACCGTAGCCCCTATACTCAAATATATTCCAGATATGCATGGTATAGTATTATTTGAATACTAATGCCTATGTTATGCCTTGATCTTTATTGGTTTCTGAGCCTATTGACGGTCGGATTTTATGTTATAAGGACCGTCAACAGCCACATTCCATCGCCAGAAGATGTGATCTATTCCAACCTCATGGAATTCAACCCACCTAAATGTCCATAAGCACATATTTCAGGCATTGGCATAGCGCATAATCATATAATTATTAAATTCAGTATTTGCAACCTACCCGAAGTTCGCATAGGATGGGTGGCATGCACCCATTTCCTTGACAAAGATTGGATGCCATAATTCATATTTGATTAAAGCCTGCCAATGCCAAATTTTCCACACAAAAATTCGTTATGATTTTTAGCATATCAACAAGCCGAGACCATTAGACATCGGGTTCAGCCATGAAAATTGTTGACCAAAGACTTCACAATCCATGTGTATATTATTTAGCATATCAACAAGCCGAGACCATTAGACATCGGGTTCAGCCATGAAAATTTTTGACCAAAGACTTCACAATCCATGCGTATATATTTAGATCTCGCAAAAGAAAATGTAGATATATATAGAGCCTTACTCATGAAAATGTAGCCATGAAAATGATTCCAGGGGATCAATGGCAAAGGAGATCGGTATGGCACAGGTGAAAGGTGTCAAGTTCTCACCGATGAAAGGCACCGAGCTAAGTCTCGAAGAAGGTCAGGCGATCGTCCGCCCTGCCTGTATGCAGGCGCTGATGACGAACTCCCCCTTGGCTGCTGCGTCCCTAGACACCTCCGGCCCTCGCTGCTATCGGCTTCGCAAGAACCCCCGCCGCCTATCGTACCCAGAGACGATGCCTGCTTCGTTTATAAAGGCGTGAGCCCGGAAATTTTTTAACCCCTGTGTGTTTGGTTTTGGCGCTCAACTAAAAGCGCGCCACCAAAATAATTGGTGGCAGTCGCTTCTGTCGCCGAAACCACAGCGACACACAATCTGTTCTTGCGCCTACTGCGTAGGGCGAGATTTCATCCATGTGTGCAGAGACTTTCCAGGAGAGGAATTAGGGCGACGGGCGGGCTCACGCAATTAGTTTCCCCGGTTCAAACATTGGGTGCCTTCATCGTATGTGTGTGGGTACTATATGGGAACACAAAATTATTTCGAGACAACGAAGATTCAAGACAAGAGAAATATTTATGCAAGAATAGGTGCATGAGACGTGTGGTTATTTAAGTAGGATTCTAGATAACATATATGATAATACGAAAAGAACGTGTTATCTATTTAGGAAATACTTTCTTAAAGACTACAAATTGTCATGGATTGATTTTAAATTATTTTTCATGCACCAATGAAAAGGCACTTAGAGAGTTTTCAATATTAATTCATCATCCATTAGAAGCTAAAGTTTAGTACAAGTGTCTAAAATGATAGTTAGAGATTAGTGGTGGTTCTGTGCATGAACAAACACCTTGGTTGTCTTTTGTGTAAAACAACCATGCCAAGATCAAGTATAAATTATTTTCATATAGTTAGTATCAGTATATGAATAATTACCTTCGGAGGAAACATATATATGGATGGCGAGAATAGGTAGGTTACAAAATAATGAAGATCTTTTGATATAATTATTGAAAAATATAGGCATCATTTGTGGAATTACAAATGGTTGTTAGTTTTTGAAAATAATCCTACATGTGCTAAAAACATGTGGGTTAAAACATCTCTGCTTACTATATAACTTATAAAAATAATAAATATATGCTTAATAAAAATTTTGGGCTGAAAGGCAAAGGAGCTAAAATGATATTTAGAGATTTTTGGTGGTTTTGTGCATGAACAAACACCTTGGTTGTCTTTGGTGTAAAACAATAATGGAAAGACCAAGTATAAACTATTTTCATATAGTTAGTATCAGTATGTGAATAATTACCTTTGGAGGAAAGATATGGATGATGAGAATAGGTAGGTGACAATAGATTGAAGATCTTTTGATATAACTCTTGAAAAATATAGGCATCATTTGTGGAATTACATAAAGTTGTTAGTGTTTGAAAATAATCCAACATGTGGGTTAAAACATTTCTGCTGACTATATAACTTATAAAAAATATATGTAGCTTAAAAAAGTTTGAGCTGAAAGGCAAAGGAGCTCAGCCCAGGGACAGTCCAACAAGGCCCGGCCGGACTCAACTTGTGCATGTCAGCCCAGTAGCAGGATGTAGGTGTTTAGAGAATTTCAGAATAGGGCGGACACCTCTCTATTTAACTTCAGGTTTCACGCTCCTCGCAATCGATGTAGTACTAAACACCACAACACAGTTCTCCGAAGGTGCAGTCGGACGGGCTGGTGTATTTGTTGACGGGCCGTTACTTTCTTCGGCCCATGTACTCTCTCGGGTCTATCTAATCCATTTGCCAAAGGAAACCAGAGGCCCACAACAGCCCAAAGATGCTCCGGTGCTCAAACCTTAAAAATGAAGGAACCGAGGGTGCCGGACCTCGGCGGTTCCGCTTCCTCTCCCCATCTTTCTCTCCTTACTATTCATCTTCTCCGCCGCTGACGACACCTCCTATCTAAGGCGATTCAAGGACATAGGTCACCTTCTCTTTAAATTTGATCATGGATCTGTTTGAATGGCCTTTTGTTTTCGCGATTATTCCAAAATCGCCTTCTTTGGTTTCAGTTACTGTTGATCGATGACGGGCAAGCGTCGCCGGAGTGGACATGAGGACCACGGCGAGTCGTCGTTCCACTACAGAGCGATGCAAAATGCCACCAGCGGAGGTTAATCTCTTTCCCGATTTGATTCGATGACAAACCCTATGTTCATGCCACGCTTGGGGTTTTTTTGTCTTCCTGTCAGATTGCTTGGAATACCTATACAATGCCTTATGCTTTTCTTTTTTGCTTGATCAAGTGATTACACTTGTTAGTTTAATTATTTCTCCATGTTTTTATCTGCTATCTATTTGCTTGGATTTTTTTCTATTCCTGTCGGATTGCTTCCATTGAATACCTACCCAATGCCTTGGATATGCCATTTTGAGTAGTGTATCATATCCGGAGTTCAGATTCATTCTAGCATTCATCTTCATTTAAAGCACACAACTGGTTAACTTTCAGTTTATAGTGAAGGGGTAAGATTGCAACTTGTTCATTCTTGTTTATAACCTAACAAAATTCTAGCCTCCACATTCAGGACTTCACCTCTTCACCAAACATACAACTTAAAACTGTAGAAAAGGGTAGATCAAGGCACACAGGTCCTGGATTAGTGGAACCTGAACCAAACATGCATAAAACAGTAGGTTTTTTGAACTGTGCTTGAGTCTAAATATGGTCCACATGAGCTTGTAATGGTCAACATCTGCTCTAGATTACCAATGTCTTATAATATGTAATCTAAAAGTAATCTTTATAATGCCTCATCTAATCTTGTAATTTGAAAATAAAACTTTAAAGACTGATCAGATTGTACAAAATGCCTAAAGTAGAACTGTTCAAGATTTGCATGGAAATGATGTTTACCTTTGAAGAGCGTTATTGCTTTGACTACTCTCGAATGCCTCGATGTGAATTCTTAGTTCTTACTGAACATATCTGAAATTTCAACAAGAGATCACATGGTCCTGACCAATCAGGAAGGACACAAGAAACTCAAAATAAACACAATGTAGCATTCACAATATTCAACAAACAGCCTAATCTATTTTCACAAGAAGCATATGTAGTGTTTACCATTGTTAGTTTAATTATTTCTCCATGTATATGTATATCTACAACTGCATGCTTGGATATCTACACATAACTTACCACTTGTAAATGCAAACAATCTACAAATGATGGATATCTACAGATACCAAATTTATATTTACATATGTTTCCATGTAGATCTTTATTTTGATACTAAATATCTTCTTAATGTCTTGTTGTCTACCATGTTTAGACTTGCATCGCCGGAGTGGGTACCAGGCCCAAGAGGAGATATCCTTCCATTTCAGAGCTATGCAAAACCCATCCAGTGGAGGTACCATTCCAAATCCTCTTGATTCGATATCAAACCCTATAGTCAGGCCTGTGCTTGGATTTTTTTTTTGGTGTGAGAATGATGCTTTGGAATAAATATGACTTGTTGATTTCGTGACATGACAGGCTTCAGCATGTTTATAAATATAAATAAGGAGATAAAATGCTGAAAAATTCCTGAAAAATATGTTTGGCTGTCAGGAACACAGAAACATGTTTACCTTAATTTGTATTCATGGAGATATATTTTCTAGGCTTTAATTGGCAAAAACTAGCTACAAAATGCTTAACTGATAAATAGTTTTCTTGCTGTAAAATAAATTCTAAAAATGTTTATAGCAACCTGATCTGCTAAGTGTTTAGATTCAGCTATAGGAACATTTTTATTACTTGTAGTCATTTGTAGATGTTTTATTTGGTTTTGTGGAGTAGTTTAAGTTGCTTTTAGCATAATAAAATGATTAGTAAAATGGTTTTCTGTATTTAATACAGATCTGAACTAAATATAATCTACAACTAAAAGCAACCCACCCAGCTTTCTTTAGGAGTTGAATAATTAGTTGATAATATTTTTATGATTCTAATGTCTTCATGTCCACCCTGATTAGAAATGGACATTGAATATTTGCTATTCTTTTGTCATATCTGACACTTTTGGCTGTGTTACATGTACCTACAAATAAATTTGAAGCGGGTGGAGTACCAGATCCTTGTGTGGGTGATCCTATTTGGGATAGAGCAGCGGAGAAGCTAGAGGAGAAGTACAAGGTTGCTAATCAGTGAAAATTTGGACAGCTTTATTTTGAGACATGTCAATATATTTATGAGTTGTCCCTTGGTTGTCTTGCAGATGCCAAACATAGTTGAAGTGGTCGATGAAAATGATTATTGTGTCGGTGATCCTATCTGGGAGAGAGCCGCGGAGAAGCTCGAGGAGAACTACAAGGTTTGCTTTTTAATTCAAATTTAGACTGTTATATTTGGAGACATGCCAACATATTTATGAGTTGCGCATTGCCTTTCTTGCAGATGCCTGTCGTCAGTCCTCCATCAATGTCCAAGGGTGACCCAATCTGGGAGAAGTATATCAAGATGATGCATGACAATGACGTCCCTGAAGGTAATAGTTCAATACTTTAAACATTCATTAATGTGAAATGGTCGTTTACAATATCATTCATTGGATATTTCACCATTTTCTCTATGTATGATAGAATGCTTTAAATGAAAACGTTACTTTATTATGGTTGTTTGTACAGTTGAACATCAATGGGGGGCTGCTGGTGGATTTCAAGGAACACTTCATCATGAATCAGACGACGATGATCCAGATGACTCAGATGTTGAAGCTGAGATGGAAAAGGCCATGGAGCAGCTTAATGCTGTTCAACCATCTCTCCGCCGCAGGGCAGATGGGTCTTGGAAGTGCCATTTCTGTGCCAGGAAGGCTAACCCTTGGGACTTTCCTTCTCTACTACGCCATGTCAGGTCCTGTGCACGCACTGACAGTCGTCGTAGCAAGAAAACAATGGGCCAGCACCATGCCATGCTCCGGTTCATCTTCAATAATCAGAAGTTTGCTTGGTTCCGAGGTGGTCCAGGGATCCTGTGGCTCCGAGCTGGTCCAGGGAATCTGTAGATCCTAGCTAGACAAGTTAATATGTGGGACGATGTGTAAATTATCTCATCTTAGACTAAAACTGAGTGCAGTGTCTTTTCAATGTTAAACTTTTATGCTGTTATTTAGGGTGTCGTCAGGAATGACACTAAGTTATGCTTGCGAAGACCAATATGTATTAACTAATTACGTTTCTATCATATATATGGATATGCTTTGTAGAATTGCCGTATTTGACCTGTGCTTTTTTCTGTTGTTTTGTGCAAAAAAGCTCCACCGTTTTATCTTATTGGGTTTGTTTCCTTGGCATTTAGTGGCTTGTGTCTTCCATGTGACTGATAATAAAAACATTAGGCATGCACAAATAAGAAAATTGTTTTAGTCTCTCTTCAAATTGTTTGTCTCTATTGCTATACTTTCTGCAATCTGATACGTGACAGTGAATGGACGAATGAACAAACCATATTCTGATGAACCAAATGGGAAATACTGATCCATCAGACCAATTTACAACACAGCGTGGGAGGCAAAACCAATCTCATGGCCCATGGTTACCATATCTGAATGGCTCGCCGGATTTGGCCTGGCCCATGGTTACCATATCTGTGACCCAAATCATGTATACGATTATTACGCACGCATATCTGCTGCCGCCGTGCCCTTCCTCTTTTATGCATAACCCTTGTTCCTTTACGAAAACGTACCTCCACGATTCCTAGCTATGCTCAGAACGGCGCCGATGGGATCCCCTGGTGGATCATCGACGTCGAGCGCAGCTTGCTCCGATCTTGGAATCTATTCGGCAAAGGTACGTACATACAACCTTGGCAAAACCAATCTCATAATATATGATTAAGTGCTTGTGGATGAGCAGGGATCCATGGAACAGGATGGCAAAACCAATCTCATACCTGCAGACGTCGTCCCTGTTTCCCAAGAGGAGTCCTTTGGCATAGATATGTTGTATTCAATTGAAGAATCACTTGATGTCACAGGTTCATCTGACATTGAAATAGCTCGTACCCAGGAAATAATTAGGACGCCTAATGATAATGCAGAACAAATGTAATAATGGACTATTCACAGCCCGGTCATTTCATTATATAATTACAGCTGGCCATATATGACCAATTTCCCTTTCTCTGTCAGGCCATCTGATGAATTGGCTCACCAGGACGTGGCCACTGATAAACCCAAGGTGCAAAATGAGAGTCCAACAAGATCACCAAACGACGGTAAAACACAGGAAAAATTAGACATGGGTAGCGGTTTGGGCGGTCAAAAGAAACCAAAAAAGTATCAGAACAAGGTGCAGCCTGAAGGTAGTGGATGTTTTTTAATATATTGTTTAGGTCCTTTTCAAAGTTTTAACCTTAATATTAACATGCGGTAATGTCCATGTCAAAAATAGATTATGCTTGTATCAGCACTGATCTAGAAATTATTGAGAAAACTAGGAAAATACCAGCGGATGGAATCGTAGAGGTTGTGCTTATCAAAAGCATAATGGATGATGCTGTTGTCAACAGATTTCAAATGGATTGCCTTTTTGACCCAAAAGCTTTCGTAAATGATGAGGTAATAATTAAATAATACTTAAATATATGTTCTTATACATAGGTTGCATTGAACTGAAATCCTCTCAGGTGATAAATGCATACATAGCTTTACTAAGGGATCAAGAAAATATGACAAAGAGACATGGCGGTATAACATACATGGAAAATTGTTTTATGACAGCCTCAATGAAGCGGGATGGTCGTCAAGGTCACGATGTACAGGATTCATATACAGTCAGGGGCACCTCACAAATTCCTTATGTGGTTCAAAGTGTGTGCTACTACCTTCAACATGACATGGTAAGTAATCTTTAGCTTTTTGGCTCTGATGGTTATATTTGTTTTTTTGTTTAGGTCTTCCTCCCAATAAATATAGACAGTACCCATTCGTATCTTGCTGTAGTGAACGCCAAAAAGCGTGAGATACAGATTCTTGATTCCCTAACTACTCTATGTGGCCGTGCGGAGCTCTATGTTACTGTGAGTTATTATACCAACATATGTGTATGTTTATATTAATTAATGTATGCACTGAGACTAATATATCACTCTATTTATTTTGGTGCAGCTCAAAGGGTTGGAAAGGCAAATTGAGTTTGCATCGAAGCACCATGATTTGAAAGATAACCAGTGGCCGGATGTCAATGTTGCTTCTTGGCCAATTAAAGAGGTTTTTGTAAAACAAATGCAGACAGATGGGTACGCATTGCATACTAGACAAATTGATTTTAATGTTTCCTATCATCTAACACACTATTTTATAAACTTTTTAACATAGGTGTTCATGTGGCCTGTTCTTGCTAAACTATATGGAATATTGGACCGGGGACGCCCTGTCTGACCTTTTCACTCAAGTATGTGGAGTTAGTTTTATCAAACGAACCAATCATGTTGATTTTAAATCAAAATCTACTATCATGCAGCATGACATGGTAAAGTTCAGATTGAAGCTTGCTGCAATCTTGTTATCATCGGAGCTAAATATAAGGAAAGGATGTCCATGTTATGAGCATAAAGATGATGCAGAACCTGGTAGCCCGAGTGACGTAGCTATAATCGAGGATCCTAACCACTCCAGCAAGAGGAAGCATCCTGGTGATAATGCTTTTTTATTGGACCAGAAACGAACACATAGTGAGGAACTAACACAGACCGAAGACATAGTGTACCATGACAAGCAGGAAACCAATGACTTTTTAGGTTCCATTTCCATGATGAAGATACCACTAAGCAAGGATGAAAGGACTGAAATATTATGCGATTATATCATGGCGATTGATGATTCAGTAACATTGATGTAAGCTGCAATTAATTCATTTAAATATTTTTATTTGTTCTATTAATTCACCATTGCTTTACAGGAAGCCTTGGGTACGCAGCTACAACCCCTACAAAATTACTTTAAGTGTGAAAGATATGCATAATATTCTCAGAGCGGATCAAGGCATTTCACCAGACTGTTTCAACGTAGCTGTTCGTTTTCGTGCATACCGTGAATCAAACAAATGAGATATTGGAAAAATGAGATCTCCAAGCATTACATGGATCTACGTTTCTGTGTAAGTTTCCATATTGATTTCATTATTCAATGTACAAGTAAATTAATAAAGTCACAGTAGCATGCAACTAATTATGGATTTGGTGCAGACAATGTGTGAATTTGGACGCGGTTCCAAATACCGTACAAATCATAGTATTAACAATGCTGAAGATGTAGGCAAATGGGAAATCATGGACTACGATATCTCACGCTGCAGCTTCGTAAGGCCACTATCCCTTTGTCACATTTGACATATCCATGTTTCTTAATATAACATATTGCTTGTTGCAGTTCCTCTTGCCATGGGCGAATCGTACCCACTACATGCTCTATGTGTTCAACAGCCAAACAAAAACAGTAACAATGGTTGACTCGAGACTGGTTCAAAAAAAAATATGAAGATAATCCATTCCAAGCCTATGGTCGTGCTATCGTGCACTTTTCTGTGAAGTATATGTTTGCAATGATGGAAAATATCCATAGCTGGAACTATGATATCTATGATTGGCCTTTCAAGCGTGCAAAGCAAATTGCAAATGACATAGATGGGTAAGTACGTAATTAGTGTACTTACATACACTTGTATTCGAAATTATGTTTGATATGAATAGTTTATTTGTCAACATGCTATGTTGCAGGTATTCAAGTGGATTCCTTATTCTACAGTACATGTCTGCAATGTGCAACAATAGAAGGACGCCAATAATTACTGTGAGTTTTATACTTTTCATTTAATATGAGAGGTTTAAGATTTTCCAAATACTTACATTGTAATTTATCTATACGACAAGATGGCCAATTAATGCGACGAGATTTCGTGATCGATGTATTGGCGTCTGAAGCTAATGCCTACAAGCCATTATTACCGTCTGATATAAAGAAATATCTTAGCCAGATAAAAGGCTATGAAATAAAATAAAGTTCATTGAACTATTACTACTTTAAGTTTTAATTGAACTATTTTAAATAACCAGTGATTTGTTTGAATTGTATTATATAAATTCCATTCATAAAATTTTGTGTTTGTTTGAATTATAAATTATGAATGTATCCTTCCTATCTTGCCACGTATATTTGGTGCTCAGGGTAAACATGATTTTTCCTTTATTAAAATTTAGCACTTCTATTTTTTATATTTCTCCCATAGCAACGCACGGGCACGATCCTAGTAAAAGAACAAAGCACAAATATGCAAACTATAAGTACGAATCTAATGGGACAATCTATGAGCAGCACCTATAGTCTTCTCTGCATGATGCATCGCATCAGGAGTACTTACAATCCATGCAAGCCTTCCAGACCAGGTCACAGAGTTTGTTCACCAGACCCTAAGCCTTGATGGCCGCCGTTGGGCCCAAAGGGACATCCCTGGAAGGAGTTGAAGGTTTCTGTACGGTGGCCATCCATGAAGTCATGATTCCAACAATAGTGGTTTTGAACTAAATTAAAATAATATATTTATTACGAGGTTTAGAGAGGTATTTATGCTATACGAATTCGAATAATATCGGATATCACTACTACAGAAAACATTTGTAAGAGCCAGTGGTTTTTTTAGAGGCGGACTAAAAGGCGATGCGCCCCTACAAATGCGCGCGCTACTGTAGCTAAGGGCCGCTCCTATAGAACGATTTCCAGGGCGGCTTATGGCATGACCCGCCCCTAGAAATGCATTATCAGGGGCGGCCCATGCCATGGTCCACCCCTGGAAAGTATGTTTGTAGTTCTCAAATTTGAAATTTGAGATTTTTTAAAAGACCTCGGATGGAGAAACAGTCAAAATGAAAGTTGTAGATCACAATGAGTTATGAAACTTTGTAGTTGACAACTTTTTTATTTGAAATCATCTTGTCAACGAAAATAAAGTTTCATTTGTCTCAAATTTGAAATTCAAATTCTGTAAATGACGTCGGATGGAGAAACCATAAAAATGAAAAATGTAGATTTCAAAAAGTTATGAAACTTTGTAGTTGATAACTTTTTAATTTGAATTTATTTAGGGCCTCAAATAAGCAATTTACACTTGGTTTAGTATAATATGGGAGGAGTCAAAACAGAATCCGGGCACAGGTTGGAGTGTGGTGCAGTGGTAGAGGAGGTTATGCGCGAGGGAGAGGTCGTGAGTTCGAATCCCACCAGCCACGGAGCGCGCGAATTTTACGCGAAAAATGGCGCGACTTGATGACTTGGGATGATTGGGGGCCTTCCCACATTGGAATAATTTTTTTTGCTATTTTTTGATTTATTTCTAGTCGGCAAAAATAAATTTTGGCGTGTGCAGTAGCATTTTCAGGGGCGGGTGATGGCATGGCCTGCCCCTGGAAACACCATCTTCAGGGGCGGGTGATGACATGGCCCGCCCCTGGAAACTCGTTTGCTGGGGCGGTCTACTAACCCGCCCCTGCAAATGGCTATTTTTAGCAGCCACCAGCAGGGGCGGATTTCGGCACCGCCCCTGGAAACGTCCGCTAAACTGCCCCTACAAACGTTTTCTGTAGTAGTGTATCCATCCATATCCACGTTTTATTTCGATTTCAGATGCTAATTTGAATAATAGTAAACAAATTCGAATGTATCCATAAGGTATCATATAATAATCAAATGCGGATATAGTTATCCATATATATTTTCCGTGGATTCGAATTCAGATAACCATTTACCACCAGCCATCCCTGTGGGATATGGGTACCCCTGGGCCCACTACCGACCGGGTAGCCAGTCAGCCTGGTCCCACATCTGACAAGGATTTGGGCCGACCCTAGGCCGGCCCACGAGGATCCCCGGCTCGATGGAGAAGACTTAGTCCGCAAGGCATGAGGCGATATACTCGGATCCCACACGGAGATCATGGAGATTACATGGCAACCGACTCAGATTAGTTTCTTAGTCAGAGCCGGATACAATTAGAGATAACCGACTTGTAAACCCTAGGCCGTCAGCCTATATAAGGCGGCCTAGGTCGACCCCTCCATTCGGGGAATCCCTCATCAAATACTCTCCCCCTCCTTGTAACCAAAAACTCGCCGTTGTTCTCCGGAACCTCGCCGAGCGAAGCAATACAAGGCCCCCGAGCACACGACGTAGGGTATTATACCTCCGGGTAGCCCGAACCTGTATAATCCATGTGTCGCTGTGTTACCTCGAGCTCCCCTAGTCCTATGATTGCCCTTTGCCTACAAATCACCCATTTGGGTACCCCTGGGTGGACTGCCGGACGATAACTCCGACAGTTGGTGCGCCAGATAGGGGTAATCGCGGGGTAATACAGCTAGCTCGATGGCAGATCGTCGCTTCGTCATCTTCCCCGACTCTGCCAAGGACTGCGCTAAGCATCTTAAAGGCATCAGCTTTTTCGCTGAGATCCACTCTGCCGCCTCCGACTCCACCACGACGCCCGACGTCCCCATGCCAACCAGCTCAGCGCTGACCTCATCACCGATCTCCCCGTCAGTCATCGCCCCGCTCCAGCAGCTGCTCGATGCAGTCTCCATCAACGACCAGGCTCCAGGCCTGAGCACTCGCCAGAGAATCCCACCTCCGGCCGAGCTCCTCACCGGATTGGATCGTGTCCAGGACACCACAGCCGAGTGCATTACCATGTCGGAGTAGGCCCTGCGTCGACCCCGCAAATTGCTCCCGCTAGGGTTCCGCAACATCGCATCGGTCTACTCGGCTCAGATCCGAGAAGACATGTCTCAGATCCGATCTGAGATCTCGCCCCAACCCACCCAGTCTCCGGACTGTGGCGAGTTTCAGGTCGCCACAAGCGTGTTCTTGCTGGCTCCGGCCGACACGAGCAATGATTCAAGCTACGCCATGCCCCCGAGGCGTGAAGTCTTCGTCTCTGAGGATTCCGCAACTCAAGATGGAGAAACCGACTTGGCCAGGGATCGCCGACTGGAGAGAAACGCTGGCCGAGCCCGACGCCGTGCTGAAGAAGCCGCCCTGCCCCCAGCAGCGGCCAGAAACCCTGCAGCTGCCGCAGCCGTTGGAAATCCCGCAGCTGCTGCAGCCGCCGGTGAACCTGCAGCCGCCGCAGCTGCCAGAGCGGTCCCTCCCGGGGGCCCCACCAAGACAACAGCCTCCTCCTCGGGGTCCTCGTGGTGTCGATCCTCAAAACCTCGATGGAGCATTCGCCCGGGCGCCGTTCCGCATGCCCCAGGCTAACGTCGCCGCCGCTTTCGCCGAGCTGGGTCACATGCCTGACACCCCCGAGGTGCAGCGTGCCCGAGCCCAGTTGGAAGCAGCCCAGGAGCCAATCGAGCGATCATATCACGCCAGATCCCGATCTGGGCGATCAAACTAGACTCGTTCTTCAAGCCGCCGTTCTGCTCATAGCAGATCGGATTGGGATCGCCCTCACCAGAGGAACCCCCCATTACCCGTCGTCGAATAAGAGGTGGCCTAGAACCACCACGATGATGAAGAAGAGGAGCGGCGTAACCCGCGCAATGAGGACCAGCGCCAGGAACGCTACCAAGAGCGCCGCAATAGGTGCCAACGACATCGCCAGCCTGACGATCTTCGCAATCGCATCAGGGGGTACGCCCGCGACATCCATGCAGAACTCGATGCTCGGCACCAAGAGCGCGACGCCGCCGAGCTCGAGCGCCGTGAGCGGTACGACCAGGATTACGGCCGACGCGACCGCCAGCCGGTGGGGGAGGCAGGTGACGCTGCAGCAGAAGATGATGAACGCCGCATCGTTAACGAGCTCATGGGGCGCGAGCAGTACGACGCTCGGTATGGCCCTCCACGGGACGACCGCCGCCACTGGCGTGATGATGCTCGGCCCCGAGCCGACCCAGTCCAATCTCCCCGCCACAACCATCGCAACGCCGAGGAGGAAATCTTCGACGGCTTTGCTGCCTTCACCGCCCGACTCCGCGCCATCTGCTGGCCCGAGTCCTTCAAGCCAGCCCTCGTGGAGAAGTTTGACGGTCGCTTCGACCCTAAGCTCTAGCTCAAGATGTGCCACACAGCAGTCAAGGCTACTCACGGCTCCAACGACCAAGCCGCTGCCTACTTCCCTGTGATGTTAGGCGAGGAAGCACTCCTGTGGCTTGAGGGCGTCCCTCGGGACACCATCGACAGTTGGGCAGATCTCTGCCACACCTTCGCCAAGAATTACCAGGCGAGCTACACTCGGCCAGGCACCATATTCGACCTAGACAATGTAAAGCAGAAGAAGAGTGAAAGTCTTCGAGACTACACCGACCGTTTCTTTGACAACTGGAACAAGATCGCCGATGTCGAAGACCGGGACGTCATTGACGCGTTTCGGCGCGGTCTCATTGACAACCAACTGTTCTGCACGCTCTTCAAAACCAACCTAGTCACAGTCTCCGACCTGATGGAGGTGGTCAACCTGGAGGTGCGGGCCGACCAAGCCGAGCTAGCTCAGTTCAAGAGCAAGCAGAAGCACCCGAAAGACGACGACCGGGTTGAGAGCTCGAAGCACCACGAGCCGCTACGTGGGCGCAAGGCGGGCCCCGAGCCCCTTGTAGCCCTAGCAGAAGAAGAAGGCCGGCAGGAACCCAGGTTCCTTGCCGAAGAATTCCACGACACACTGAACGATCAGTGTCCCTTCCCCAAGGACACAAAGCACAATCTCCATGATTGTCATGCGTTGCTCAAAGAACTCGACACCCTACCGCCGACCAAAAAGCAGCGCTACAACAACAACGGCGGCGGCTACAACAACTACCGCCGCGACGGCTACAACGGCGACCGGCGGGACGACTATCAACGCGGCGAGCGCGACCACGATGCTCCGGCCCGCAGGGATGACCAATGCCGCCAAAACGACGAACGCCGCCTACCACCACCGCCAGAAGCCCCAGGCGGGCCAATGGCGACTTCCAGCACGCTGACTGCTAATCAACGTCATCATCGGGGGGCCCGGTGCCTTCCCGGATCGGCGCAAGGGCAACCTCCATAAGCGCGAAGTGAAGATGGTCTCTACCAAGCCGGTGGAATACCTCCAGTGGTCGGAGATGCCCATCACCTTCAGTCGTGCCGACCACTGGGTGTACCTTCCCGAGCCAGGGTCGTACCCACTCGTCGTCACTCCGGTCGTCGAACGGGTCCTCCTCTCCAAGGTCCTGATCGACGGCGGGAGCGCCTAGAACATCATCTTCACCAGTACCCTTAATAGCATGGGGTTCGACTACAGCAGGCTCCTGAATGCCGAAGACCCATTCTTTGGCATCGTGCAGGGAAAAGCTTCCTACTCGATAGGAAGAGTTGCCTTACCAATCACGTTCGGCACAGCCGACAACTACTGCACGGAGTTCCTGTACTTCGAGGTAGCCGACTTCAAGAGCTCCTACCACGCCATCTTTGGCAGGCCCATGCTGGCTCGATTCATGGCGATTCGGAACCATACTTACTGTTGATGGTCCTTACAACGGAAAATCCGACCGTCAATAGGCTCAGAAAACCAATAAAGATCAAGCATAACTTAGACATTAATATTCAAATAATGCTATACCATACATATCTGGAATATATTTGAGTACAGGGACCACGGTGCAAAAGATGGACGAAACTGGGCACAGACGCAGGTCGGCTGACCTGTCTAGATCGGGCGACCGGGCCTGGAACCCAATCGAGCCCATTTTCCACACAGGTCAAGAAGCACACAAAGGAAGGATCATGGACGTTGAATCATGGTCGGTTCAAGTCAAGGGTGAGGATGAGCCACGTGTCACTCCCACGGATTGACGGGTCCACACCTCAACTCATTTGCACCCAAACGGAGTATACCCACCTGGAACCGTCATAAGGACCCACATGGCAGTCTACCAGAGAAGAGTGGGGCCGAAAGGCGGCGAGACCAGTTGGCTAGGTCGGCCAACTTGGGCCCGCGGCCGTTTCACTCCCCCCTTGACCAGTACCTGTAAACCGCCATTAGGAGTCCATCTGAGCCGTGCAATGCTGAAGACGGTGCATCCTAGGGTCGCCCGAACTGGGCACATCGGCCGACCTAGGCCCACCTCCAAACTGCCACAACCGCCTCTGGCCGGCTCCAACCACCTATGTGATGCTATAAATACCTGCAAAGGGCGCCGTACTCAACACACACCAGAAGAAGAGCTCTTCTTGCTACAAGCTTAGTCTTAGTCTTAATAGTGATAGTCATAGTGTTAGATCTTCTGAAGGGCTTTCGGAGGAGTCTTGGTGAGTTCTAGAGTTCAGTTCTTGTATTCTCTTACTTACTTGTAGTACTCTGAGCTTAATGGAAATACCTTCATACTTATGTTGTATGCCTCAGTTATACCTTATCCACTTAGTATATACTGCTTATGTCTTACACCTTATTCAAGTGAATGTATGCTATGACATTGGCTCAATGTGCCTCCTGGTTGCTCTATATATTAACGTGATAGATAGAGTTATATTACATATTGCAAGCATGGTGTTTGGGATATGGAATATTGTTGAGGGTACCGCTGCCCCACGGATTAGTAGAGGTAGGCGGCAGGTGGTGACAGCCCTGTTCGTCCTTTGTAATCCTCCACGTACGGGAGTGGGTATTAGGCCTTTATGATAAGATGTCCTACTGTCGTCCCTTGATGAGGGAACCACTGGATACCTCGATATGTCCTCTTACATATAATCATTGAGTGAGCTTGTATAGGGTATTGTAATATGTCCAAGTCCCATTTGTATGATGCTAATGAACCCTTATTAATCTTTACTAATGTACTATTACTAACTAAGACTACTTTAATGATGAGCAATGAACTTCTGTGTGTCGCACTACCCATTCATTTCTATATCATTTACCCCTACTTAGACTATGGTATAATAATATTGTTGTAAGTAATATTGGATGACACCTCTCTTTAACTAAACGCTTTCCCTGCGGATAAACAAATAACGATACTCTGGAATACTCCCGGGTGAAATGCTACAACGTACTTCTGTGCGCTTGCAGAATATCTGTAACGTCTAGATTTACGATGTAGTATCTCTGGTACCATTACTACTCTAAGTAGTGATGCTAAGAAATACCAACAAGCATTTCTGGCGCTGTTGCCGGGGAAAGCAATGGTTAAAGAGATTTGATCATCCATGCAATTGCTGCAACATGATTAATTGCCAGTAATCGTGCAGGTTTACCCTTTTTGCTCTGTTTCTCTGTGATGTGAAACAGGGTAGTGTATGACTGGTTTCCAACTACCATCCAAGTATGTCGAGAACCCGAATACCATAGGAAGGAGGGTACGTTCTCGTGTCGTAATCCCTCAGGTGTTCTTGTCGGAGACCGAACCAGTCATCGGAGAATCCTCCAACCAAGGAGAACAACCCGTTCCCGTAGTACCCCAACCGGAAGAAGCCATGGCCGACAGGACTATCCCTGACTACTCCGCCCCGTCCACTGCCCAGATCCCTACGGGTCCAGCAGTGGAAGTGGGGGATCATGCTTTTGAGCTGAAGGCCCCGCTGATCAACATGGTGCAGGCTAGCCCCTTTGTGGGAAAGCCAATGAGAATGCCAGTGCTCACCTGCAGCATTTCCTGGAGGTATGCAGCACCATCACCATCCGAGGAGTGGATCAAGAGGCCACTAGGCTCCGCTTATTCCTGTTCTCACTGTTGGGAAGAGCCAAACAATGGTTCTATTCTAACCGTGAGGCGGTGAACACGTGGACCAAGTGCTCCAATGCCTTCTTGGCGAAGTTCTTCCCCATTGGGAAAATCAATGCCCTCCGGGAAAGAATTTCTAGCTTCCAGCAAGAGTCCAGGGAAACGTTTCCAAAAGCATGGGATCGCTTCCAGGACTACATTCTGGCATGCTTCTACCATGGTATGCAGTATGCAAGAGTGGCTCCTACTTCAGAACGTTTACCATGAGCTGTCTCAGACAGCCCGTGAACACATGGACGCTGCTGCTGGAGGGGCATTCCTCTCCTTGACCGTGGCCGCCGCTAAGCTTTTCATCGAGAAGATGGTGTCAAACCAATCATGGAATGACGACCGTCTTCAAGGACGTAAACGCGGTATGCACACCGTGAAGGAGGTGGACATGCTGGCCGCCAAGATGGATCTGATCATGAAGCGCCTTGATGACCGCACCAAAGATGGAGGCGCCGAGAACGAAGGGCCACCAAACTCACACATGACGTGTGAAGTCTATGGAGAAACTGGCCACTCGGGGAACAATTGCCCCGAGACACAAGAGGAGATACAGTTCGTGAACGGCAACAACGGGTACTGGCCTCAAGGGAACTGGAACTAGCAACGCCCATTCTACCAGGGAGGTAACAATGATAACTCTTTTTCTAACCAACCCTCCCATAAAGATCTTGTCCTTCGTCAGGCCAAGATTAATGAATCTATCTCTAAGAGGCTTGCTGCTAATGATAAAGCTCTGGAGGGCATAAATTCTAAAATAGAAAGTTTGTCCTCCACCTTCCAGAGCCAGCTGAGCTTTAACAAAATGCTAGAAACCCAATTAGCTCAGCTAGCTGCCGCTGTTCCGTCTGGTGATAAGGGAAGAATTCTTGGGCAACCGGATTCGTCTTTTGAAAATGTTAAGACTGTGTCCACGAGGAGCGGTAAGGCTACTCGGGATCCAGTTCCACCTAACCATGCAGGAAAAACAGCAGCGCCGAGAAAGGAGATTCCCGCAGTGGAAGAAGAGCCTGAAGCCGAGCTAGCACCAGCTGGACAAACTGCACCACATGAATTCTACGACAGCAACATCTTGCCGTTCCCTCAACGCCAAAAGAAACCATCGGCGGACGAGCAATTTGCCAGGTTCGTAGAAGTTATAAAAAAGTTAAATATACATGTGCCATTCCTGGATGCTATGCAGGTACCAACCTACGCAAAGTACTTGAAGGACATCCTCAATAACAAACGTCCACTCCCAAGTACCGAGGTTGTAAACTTGACTGAGGAGTACAGTGCGGCCATCTTGAACAAGGTTTCGAAAAAGAAGAAGGACCCAGGATGTCCCACCATCACGTGTACAATTGGGACACAACATTTCGAGCACGCACTCTGTGATCTGGGGGCAAGCGTCAGTGTAACGCCAAAGGTAGTATTTGACCACCTTAATTATACTACCTTGTCTCCTACTCCCATGAGATTGCAGCTGGCCGATTCCACGGTCCGCTACCCGGAGGGGATAGCTGAGGACATTCCGGTTCGCATCCGGGATTGCTTCGTCCCTGTCGACTTCGTGGTACTGGACATGGACGTGAGCAACGACTCGTCGCTCATTCTTGGGCGACCCTTCTTGAGCACAGTAGACGCTCACATTAATGTGGGTGCTGGAGAAATCCAGCTTCACATTAATGGTAAGAAGGAGAAGTTTCAGTTCCAGCCAAAGGTGGAGCAATGCTCCATGATCAAGATCAAGTATGGGAGGAACAGTCAGAATGTCAAGGAAGTGGAGGTGACACTTCCAGAAAAAGACAGCCTAATTAAGTTCATGGAGAAGTTCTTGGAGAAGGATTTCCCCATCCGGTACTATGCAAAGAACAACAAGAAGTCCACACGAGGTGCAAAAGCACAGACAAAGAAAACACCGGAACAAGCTGTCGACCGCCACAAGAAGGTAAAGCAGGTATGCGGGTTAAATCATCTGTATCCTCATCTCCAGGGTCAGATGCTGCTTCATCAAGTTGAAATTCTATATCGGAGACGTCTTTGCTCGATGACGTAAAACACGAGTGCTGCGCCGACAGGTTTATCGGTGCCAACAAAATAGCTTAGGGGAGGACCCCCAATTAGGTGAGTTCAGGTAAGTATTGCTAAATAAAATTTTTTCTTTCAAATAAAGTTAGTAATTGAGAGCTGTTTATGCTAGTCCCTTAATGTTTTGAGTCTATGCTTAAATCTTTACTTTGGACATGATGAATAGTTGCTCTTATTTCTCTCTTGTACCTATGTTTCAACCTGCTATTCTCCTAAGCCTTGAGTTTGCTGGTTGAGCACAATCTTTTCTGATATCTTGTCAATCTGTGGGTAGCACATGCACGCTCTAGTCTAGGATGTTGATGGCTATGATATGATAAGACTTGAGTGACCTTAAGATCTTACTATGCTAGACTTGATAACCGGAATTTCTCTTTTAAAATAAAATAAAGAGTTCCTTATGGTGATTACATTCCCTACCAAAGCTAATATTGTTTTAAAACCCCTACTTGAGCTACTTGCTTTTGCATTGAGTTTTGTCAAGGTCATTGAAATTTTTAGAGATTTACTTCATGCTTTTAAAGCCAAGATCACGCACACGCCACCTCATACATGTTACACTTCTGCTATGGAAGTGAACATAATATCCATTGTTCCACCAAATAAAAGCTCTACATAAAGTATGGTACTCTTTTCCATACTTATTACAAAAAGAGGCATGGGCTTTTGAAAAAAAAATTTGGACACATGAAGGTCCAAGTATGTAAAAAAAAAAGAGAGCGCAAGAAGGCTCTTAAATCAAAGCCATGCCTCTAGAAGAAACTCTTTAAGGAGAAGAGAAACCTTAAAAAGGAGCTATCTCTTACCATGCCATCTATACATGTGCACATCTTGGTTTGAGAGTATGACTTATTTCTCTTTGAATCCTGATTTTGACTGTACAATATGTGCTAACAAGTATGCTATAAAGCTCTCCTAGCACAATGAGTGACATGAGAGTTGAGAGAGGAAATTGGTAAGGTAATACACCATGAGTGACTTGAGAGTACCACCTAAGGGACTTTGTTCTTTTGAAAAACTCTCAAAACCTCCGGTTTAATTGTCAAGCAAGGTAGAAGGCGAGGTGCTTAGTCTAAGTCATTCTAACCATCAACCGCCTAAGACAAGGAGAAGCTACAAGCCCCATAAAAGGCCAAGGTAATAAGGGAAGTTTATTTTACTAGCTTATTCAATTCTTGTTAGAATATCTTGCTGAACCACTGGTACTTTTGAGGAATAATGAGGAAGCAACTCCTGATCCACTGAGCCTAAAGGTTTTAGTCTTTTGCTCAGGACGAGCAAAGGCTAAGCTTGGGGGAGTTGTTGACGGTCCTTACAACGGAAAATCCGACGTTAATAGGCTTAGAAAACCAATAAAGATCAAGCATAACTTAGACATTAATATTCAAATAATGCTATACCATACATATCTGGAATATATTTGAGTACAGGGACCACGGTACAAAAGATGGACGAAACTGGGCACAGACCCAGGTCGGCCGACCTGTCTAGGTCGGGCGACCGGGCCTGGAACCCAATCGAGCCCATTTTCCACACAGGTCAAGAAGCACACAAAGGAAGGATCATGGACGCTGAATCATGGTCGGTTCAAGTCAAGGGTGAGGATGAGCCACGTGTCACTCCCACGGATTGAAGGGCCCACACCTCAACTCATTTGCACCCAAACAGAGTATACCCACCTGGAACCGTCATAAGGACCCATATGGCAGTCTACCAGAGAAGAGTGGGGCCGAAAGGCGGCGAGACCAGGTCAACCGACCTGGCTAGGTCGGCCGACCTGGGCCCACAGCCGTTTCGCTCCCCCTTTGACCAGTACCTGTAAACCGCCATCAGGAGTCCATCTGAGCCATGCAACATTGAAGACGGCACATCCTAGGGTCGGTCGACCTGGGCACATCGGCCGACCTAGGCCCACCTTCAAACTGCCACAACCGCCTCTGGCCGGCTCCAACCGCCTATGTTATGCTATAAATACCTGCAAAGGGCACCGTACTCAACACACACCAGAAGAAGAGCTCTCCTTGCTACAAGCTTAGTCTTAGTCTTAGTAGTGATAGTCATAGTGTTAGATCTTCTGAAGGGCTTCCGGAGGAGTCTTGGTGAGTTCTAGAGTTCAGTTCTTGTATTCTCTTACTTGTAGTACTCTGAGCTTAATGGAAATACCTTCATACTTATGTTGTATGTCTCAGTTATACCTTATCCACTTAGTATATACTGCTTGTGTCTTACACCTTATTCAAGTGAATGTATGCTATGACATTGGCTCAATGTGCCTCCTGGTTGCTCTATTTATTAACGTGATAGATAGAGTTGTGTTACATATTGCAAGCATGGTGTTTGGGATATGGAATACTGTTGAGGGTACCGCTGCCCCACGGATTAGTAGAGGTAGGCGGCAGGTGGTGACAGCCCTGTCCGTCCTTTGTAATCCTCCACGTATGGGAGTGGGTATTAGGCCTTTATGATAAGACGTCCTACTGTCATCCCTTGATGAGGGAATCACTGGATACCTCGATATGTCCTCTTGCATATAATCATTGAGTGAGCTTGTATAGGGTATTATAGTATATCCAAGTCCCATTTGTATGATGCTAATGAACCCTTATTAATCTTTACTAATGTACTATTACTAACTAAGACTACTTTAATGATGAGCAATGAACTTCTGTGTGTCGCACTACCCATTTATTTCTATATCATTTACCCCTGCTTAGACTATGGCATAATAATTATTGTTGTAAGTAATTGTATTGGAATGACACCTCTCTTTTAACTAAATGCTTTCCCTACGGATAAACAAATAACGATACTCTGGAATACTCCCGGGTGAAATGCTATAATGTACATCTGTGCGCTTGCAGAATATCTGTAACGTCTAGATTTACAATGGAGTATCTCTAGTACCATTACTACTCTAAGTAGTGATGCTAAGAAATACCAACACTTACCTGGTTCTGAAGATCCCAGCGCCTAATGGCGTCCTCTCCATCCGTGGAGACATCAAGTCCTCCTTCGAGTGCGACGTTGAGGCTATCAAGATAGCCGAGTTGTCCCAGCAACTCGTCAATGCTACCTTGCTGGTGGAAGAAGCCCCCAAGGCAGCAGCCGACGAGCCCGTTCTCCCGGAACAGAAGCAGCAGCCCACGGCGCTGGCACCTGCAGACACCCCCAAAGCGATCAGCTTGGGACTCGACGACCCCTCCAAGACGGCCCTCATAGGGCCCGGGCTCACTCCCAAATAGGAAGACGCGCTCACCTCCTTCTTACGGGACAATTGGGACATCTTCGCATGGAAGCCATCAGACATGCCCGATGTTCCGAGGGAGAAGGCTGAGCACTCCTTGGACTTGAGCAAGACCGCGAAGCCTACCAAATAGAAGCTGCGCCAATTCGCCCAAGATCGTAAGGAGGCTATTAGGGTAGAACTGAATAAGCTCCTAGCTGCCGGTTTCATTAGAGAATGCAAACACCCCGAGTGGCTTGCAAATCCTGTACTTGTAAAGAAGCAATCCGGTGAATGGAGAATGTGCATTGACTACACAGATCTCAACCTCTACTGCCCTAAAGACCCCTTCCCTCTTCCGCAAATTGATCAAGTCGTTGACTCTACGTCCAGTTGCGTACTACTGTGCTTCCACGACTGCTACTCGGGTTATCACCAGATAGCCCTAAAGATGTCCGACCAGGACAAGACCGCGTTCATCACCCCGCACGACATCTACTGCTACAAGACGATGATGTTCGGATTGAAGAATGTCGATGCCACGTACCAAAAAGCCATCCAAGGTTGCCTGCGGAGCCAAATCGGCCACAACGTTGAAGCCTACATGGATGACGTCGTCGTCAAAACGTACGACGCTGACTCCCTAATCACTGACCTCCAGGAAACATTCAACAACTTGCACCGCTTCAGATGGAAGCTCAACCCCACGAAGTGCGAATTCGGAGTGCAGTCAGGAAAGCTCTTGGGCTTCCTGGTCAGCCAGCGTGGCATCGAGGCGAACCCAGTCAAGCTGGACGCCATACGTAACCTCAAGGAACCAACATGCATGAAAGACATCATGAAGCTTACTGGAATGATGGCGGCCCTGAGACGGTTCATCAGCAAGCTCGACGAGAAAGAACTTCCATTCTTCAAGATCCTCAAGAAAGCAGACAAGTTCGAGTGGACCCCTGAGGCAAGCAAGGCCCTGGCCGACCTCAAGGAGTTCCTAGTCACCCCCCCGGTACTTACGGGTCCGACCCCTGGGGAAAAACTCTTGCTATACATTTCGGCTACCACTCATGTAGTTAGCACGGTCCTGGTCGCCGAGCGACCAGAAGAAGGCCACCCATACAAGGTCCAGCACCCTGTATACTTCGTCAGCGAGGTACTCAGCTAGTCCAAGGTCCGGTACCCCCATCCGCAGAAGCTGCTCTATGCGCTCCTGATAACCGCCAGGAAGCTACGCCACTATTTCTAGGCCCACATTATTCGAGTCATCTCAGATTTCCCCCTCGGAGCCATCCTCCACAACAGGGATGCAAACGGCCGTATAGTCAAGTGGTCCGTTGAACTCGGCAAACACACCATCAACTTCGAGCCACGGGAAGCCATCAAGTCCCAGATCCTAGCTGACTTCGTGGCCGAGTGGACGGAGATCCAGAGGCTGACCCCCCGCGGAACGGCCGGAACACTAGAAAATGTACTTCGATGGCGCCCTCAACCTTGAGGGAGCTGACGCAGGAGTGATGTTCATCTCCCTGGAGGGGCAGCACCTCAAGTACATTCTTCAGATACACTACCAGGCCACCAACAATGGGGCCGAGTACGAAGCCCTCATCCACGGTCTCCGGATCGCAGTGTCGCTCGGCATCAAGCGGTTAATGTGCTATGGTGACTCAAAGCTAGTCGTCGAACAAGTTAACAAAAACTGGGACACGACCAAGGAAACCATGAGTGCATACTGCGTAGAGGTGCGCAAACTCGAGGCTCATTTTTATGGCCTCGAGCTCCACCATGTCCTCCGAGAGGACAACGTCGCCGCCGATGTCCTATCCAAGCTAGGGTCCACCAGAGCCCAGGTCCCAGTCGGCGTCTTCGTCCAAGACCTGCGCACCCCGTCCATCAAGATGCTTGAGGACGGCAGTCCTGTGCCCAACTTGGAGCCACTCCTGGGTGGCCCGCCGACCAACAAAGTTCTCGTGGTGGAAGCAGACTGGCGCGCCCCCTTTATCGCTTTCCTCACAGAGAACTAGTCACCCGGCACGAAAGAAGAGATCGAGAAGTTGACTCGGCGAGCGTCAAATTACGTTGTTATAGGCGACGCCCTATACAGAAAGGCCGCCTCCACAGGCATACTCATGAAGTGTGTCCTCCGTGATGAAGGCATCAGCCTCCTGCAAGATATCCACTCGGGCACCTGCAGCAACCACGAGGCAGCCGGCACCCTAGTCGGCAAAGCCTACAGGGCAGGGTTCTACTGGACAACAGCCCCGTCCGACGCAAGAGAGTTAGTGCGCTGCTGCACCGGTTGCCAGTTCTTTCAGAACCAAAAGCACCTGCCGGCTCAGGCGCTACAGACCATCCCCCCATCTTGGCCATTCGCCATATTGGGACTCGACAACGTTGGGCCCTTCAAAACCGCTCCGGGCAGATTCAAGCACCTCTTGGTGGCGGTCGACAAGTTCACCAAATGGATCGAGTACAAGGTTGTGACTGACACCAAGTCAGCCACAGCTGCCAAATTCATCGTAGAGCTTACCCACTGGTTTGGCGTCCCAAACCACATCGTGACTGACCTCGGATCCGAGTTCACGGGACACGAATTCTGGGGCTTCTGCCAGGACAACTGCATCGATGTTTACCACTTCTCCACGGCACACCCCAGGTGCAATGGCCAGGTTGAGCGGGCCAACGGCATGGTCCAGGACTCGCTCAAGAAAGCCATGTATGACGGACTCAATAAACACACCGGCTGCTGGGCCAAAGAGGTACCCCATGTCATATGGGGCCTACGAACGCAGAAGAGCAGAGCAACGGGATACACTCCCTTCTTCCTGGTGTATGGCTCCGAAGCCGTTCTCCCAGGTGACGTCGCCCATGGTGCTCCACGCATCCAGCACTACGAGGAAGGTGAAGCAGAAATCGGCCGCCAGGTCGACATCGACTGCTTAGAAGAATACCGACTCGCTGCACCAGTCAGGCATGCTAGACATGAGCAGCAGGTACGGCGCTACCATGACAAGAACGTTCGAGAACGCTCTCTCAACGTCGGCAACTTGGCCCTGCACCGAGTCATGTCCACTAAGGACAAGCACAAGCTGTCGGCACCCTAGGAGGGCCCCTTCATCGTCAAGGAAGTTGTCTCGCCAGGAACATGCAGCCTCCAGTGGGCTAACGGCGACCCCGTCCCGAACGTGTGGAACATCGAGCACCTCGTCAAGTTCTACCCGTAGAAATTAAAAAAGTTATGTATCCCTTGTCTATATTAATGAAAGTATCTTCGCCCTGCTATATGGCTTGATATTGATTCTTTACCCGACATCCATGCTGATGCTCGGGGACTGGGCCCAACCCAGACAGCGTTTTCTTAACCACAACATTTGGGGGAGTACCCGCTTACTCCGACTTCCGAGTCCCTGCCCAACCCTATGTTCCCCCCGGCGACTACTAGGCTAACCCGGCTGGTCCGAGTCCCCAACTGTGAAACCATGAGCTCCGTGCTCAACCCGCGTGCCCCTACACCTAAGCCTTCCCACTGAGCAGTGTAGCAGGATAAGCCATCCTCTCCGTGAGTAGTGGTCAGCGGGTCAAAAAGGGTGCTTAAACGGCACAAGGCAGTAACCAGCCGGGTAACGCAAAGTCCTAGTCGACAGGGAAAAGGGCTCAACACAACACCAATGCATATCAATGCTTCAAATAAGTTCGAAATTTTATACATATGTGAGCACTATAAGTTTACATCTATAATCATTTTTATAGGCCCAGTTCTTTCGCTACAGCCTCGGCCAGAGGGGCACATTCGTCCACTAACTCGTCGAATTCATCGTCGACGAGCTCCTCGGGGATGCCATCGGCAATCGGAGCTAGCTCCTGCGTCGGGAAGTGTATCCAGAATAGCGCCAGTATCTGGCTCTTGAAGCCAATTGTAGTTTCCTGCATCCACTGGGCGGCGCGGTTTGGACCAGCCCTGAGTCGGCAGCATCACCGGGCCTGACTCGGCAGGCACCAGCGAGTTGGCATTGAACTCGGCCGCCTGTTTCAGCTCCAGCAATTCCGCCCGAAGCCCTGTAATGGAACCCACATAAGCATTCCAACTTATTCGAGCTACAGAAGACTCGCCAGGAGATACTCACCATGCATGGTCTGGTCGTGTGAATCCTTCAAGGCCTGATTGGCCTCTGTCAGGTGTTCGGACTCGACAGCAGGCGAAGGTTGGCCGCTTTAAGCGTCTGTACCTCCTCCTCCAGCTTTCGCTTGGCCCTGGCCAGCTCGTCCTCAAGCTTTTTCTTGGCCCCGGCCAGCTTGTTGACCTTCACCTGGAGAGCCTCCTCCCTCTTCTTTGCCTCTGCAAAGAACGCGCTATAAGCACAAGTCGCCTGGACAAACTGCATATCAACGAGAAGCACAGGAACTTACCCTCGGCGAGAACCTTCATGTCATTCATGAGGTCCTCATAGGTCTTCACGACGTCGGCGAGCTCCCGGTCCTTCTTCATGAGGAATTCCTTGGCAGCCTTTGCCTCACGGACTCTCTCCGTGTGGATCTACGCCAAGGTTCGATGGTCCTTCAGGGCTTGCTGCTTGAACTCAAGATCCCTCACGGCTCAGGTCGTGAAACCCTGCCACGAAAGATATTGGGCACTCAGTCAGCCCATGCCCTATAACATCAACAAGGCGCCAGGAAGACATACCTGTACAACTCGGTTCAAGACACCGGCCACGTTCTGCAGCTTTCGGAGCTCGCTCTCTTGATCCGCGAGGTCAAGTTTCATCCGCTGCTCCAAAGTCAGCTCTGGCGCCTGAGGCCCGCCCTTGGGCTCGGCCGCGATCGCCTCTACCAGTGAGGCCACATGGACACCAACATCGGCGTCCAGATCCTCCCCAAGGAGTCGGCCATCGTCATCTTCAAGTGGAGGGGGACTCCTAGCCGACTCCTCCACCACCGTAAGACTCTCTGGGGCTTTGTCCTCGAGGGTGACCTCGAACACCTTTGCCTGCGGGTCGTCCACCGGGGCGCCCGTCCCCAAGACGCGTGGAGGACTCGGCGGGCGCGGCGGCCCTGACATGCCCACCGGTACTTGTTCTGGCACGATCAGTGCAGTGTTAGACCCTGACCCCGCATCCGTAGCGGCCGGCTGACTTGGCGTCGCCTTGCCACCGGCCCCCGGGCGTGGCAGAACGCCGGCATCCACCTGGCTCCCAAGCCTGCATCCAACACCTCGACAACTCAAGCCCTGCATATCAAAAGAACAAACAAGGAACTCTAAGACGACATACCCGCCCTTGCACGGACGCTTGAACTGCACCCGTTGCAACAACTGCGGGGGTGCTTGGCTCGGCAGCAGCGTCGAGTCCGGCAGCAGCTCTGGCCGGGCAAAGATGCTCCTTTGGCCCCCCAACTAAGGGCCTGAGGGAGACCCGCCGGCGCCATCTCCTGCATCGCCCGTCAGAGATGTGGTCTTCCTCTTCCGCTTCTCTTCGGCCTCCGCCCGGGCAGCGTACCCCCCTCACCTTGCGCACGGCTTGGCGCAGTGGCCTTCCCAATCCACCAGTTGGTGCCTGGGCCACTGGGTCATCCTCCAGCTCCTTCCGAGGAGCCGCGATGAAGTCAGCCACCTCCCACGTGGCCTGCCCCTCGTCCACGATGCGAGGAACCTGGGACGCGTCCTCCACTGTCATCAGCTTCTCCAGCCGGACATCGCCCTCAGGCAGGGGTGCCGGGCTGAAGTATTTCGTCGCTCGTTCTTGCAAGACACATACGTGGCAACAGCACAGCCAGTTACGTCGGATACCTACTATCTCAATAATCAGACACACAACATGCAAGGAAAAGAAAGAATTAACTGGCAGAGGAGGATTCTGCAAAGAAAATGGGACAGGCGTCCCTTCATTGAAGATCTTGCCGCGCATAAAGCCGGAGATCCTATCACAAGTCTCTTGGATAGATACTGTCCGGGCCTGCTCCCTAGTCAGGTCCTTGCCACCCGAGAACTCGTATCCGGGATGTACCCGGTCCTTGATCGGCTGTGTCAATAGCCGGACGAAGGAGATCATTATAGCTACTGCAGTCAACTTCCGCTCCTTCACCTCGGCGATCAACCTGAGTAGCTCCTTAGCTTCCTGCAGCTCTAGGCCCTCCGACTGCGAGTCCCAAGAATCTTTCTTCTCTGGCCGGTGATCAGTCCGGGCAGGCAGAGCTGGGGGGTGGTTCACGACATAGAACCACTCTTGCCTCCAGTTTTGTTAGAGTCGTTCATATCTAAGACGAAGTACCTCTTGGACATACCGACCCTCAACGAGAACCCGGCCCCTCCGGTGATCCGGGCAGAGCCCTTCCTAGAACCTTCCCCGATCGTCTTCATCCGATATAAAAGCCGCCACAACCCGAAATGTGGCGGGATCCCCAGAAACACTTCGCATAGATGGATAAAGACGAAAATGGACAGAATAGAGGTGGGGTTCAGATAACTCATCTCCACGCCGTAGAAATGCAACAAACCGTGGAAGAAATCTCCCGTGGGCAGCCCGAATCCACGCTCGAAGAAGGGCGCGAAGATGGCCATCTCGGTCTCCGACCGCTCCCATCACCGTGCATCGTCCCCAGCGGGCCGCCATTGCAGCACCTCCTGTGGCCCGAGCACACCCCGGTGCACCATATCCCGGAGCTTCTCCTCGGTGATGGAGGACTGACCCCAAGTCGGTTCTTGGGGCGGCACTCCCCCCGGCACGGATGTCAGCTCCGAGACCTCTTCAGATGAGGCCACGGCCTTCCCCTTGGCATCCGCCCCGGTGGCGGTCGACGCCGCATCAACATCGCCGCCCTGGCTGGCGGCAGCATCAACCGCGGCCCCAGACTGGCCCGCGGAGGACTCCACTCCCTTCCCCGCCTCAACATCGCCACGGCCCGCGGAGATCCCCACATCCGCCATCTTCGCCGATGGCAGCACCTCCTCCCCAACGCCGGTGTCTTCATCATCTCCCTCGAGTCCACTGTCTCCGCCAGGGTGCTCAGCCAAGATGCCGACGCGTAGCGGCCACTGCGGCGCTCGAACTCCGGCGCCGGCGAGTGGGTGGTGGGCGAATCGCTCTTGCGGCGGCGCTCAGTAGTGGTGAAGGTGCGGGATGTTTCTCAATTTGGAAAAGTAACTGTGGTAAATCCGCCGGCGAACAGATCCGATTTATCCTCCACCCCCTCCCGCCGATTCGAATTACCCTAACGGCGCTGTAACTGACGGATGGAATCCTCGGAAGCCCCGTTAACTATGGACCAACGGCTCTCTGCGCGCCAACGGCTCTTTGCCCAATGGGTCTCCGGACTCGGCCAGCCCCGATCCTCGGGGACTCGGCGCTTCGACTACGACTAAGAAGTCTCTGTGACTCGTTGATATTGTGTGAACCTACAATGCCTTTGTCAACTTCCGGGTCGAGGAAATACAGATATAGCATTGATAAGCCAAGTAATGGAGACAAGCTTCATTAGAAAGCTATAAGTTACAAAGGGAGCCGGTCATAGGCCGGTCACAAGGATCAAAAAACATCAACCGTCAAGATGATGGCTTGGGGCACTCGTCCCTGCGCCTAGTGCTGCATCCGTAGCAAGCTTGGCCCACATGAGCTCCTCGCAAGCTCTCTTGTAGCACCATGGCAACCGGCAACGGGTGGATCCCACTTGAGGGTTGTCAGCGAATGCCTCCGGGCATCCCTTGCTCTACAAAGTATTTCACCCTACATAGCCCTCGGCACATGGTAATGCAGGGGTGAATGGGACATCACTCAGGCGCTAATCAACACCTTAAGATTCTCACAAGCTCTCTTCAAGCACCAAGCTATCAGGTCCCCATGACTCCTCCTCAGAGGATGAACCCAGCACCAAGTCTCCAACATGTACATATTTGGTAGGTGTTATGCCTATTTCTTGATGAGCGCATGGCTCCGAGCCTTGGCACATATTTATAGCCCAGTGCTAGATGTTCACATGTGACCACCCGTTGCATTGTTCGGCGTGTGAGCTCTGTGCCACGCAGCAGCTCCTCCCTTCGAGGTGCTCAGTCCGCCCTTATCATTTTTGGCTTCACCCGACCACGGGAGCGCTCCGTGCGTTCACGTGCATACTGTTCTTGTCACGACATGTGTGGCGAGCTTATCCTTTGGGCGGCCTGACCGCCCCGAAGTTTGGAGATCCTTCTTTTTTGACCATTAGCCCGACTTTCCTAGTCGGCCCAATGCTCGGGGACTACTCCATATGGAGGGCTCCTTGCGTCGCCCTCCATATGCCCCATCAGGGTGTGTCACTTTCCCCAAGTGGTGCAGCCCCTCAGCGCTCGACTCGGCCATGACTCGGTGCTACGCCACTCGAGGCTCCGCCCCGGGTTTGCCCAGAGCCATCCCCGTATGGCCCGTGATTTTATTTTTTGAGCATCGCCCACCCTTGTGTCGGTCTACCAACCAAGATGCTTCAGCCGACCTAGAAGGCTTCGTTTCTTCATCGACAGTCCGACACGCGCCTGCACATTGCTCAGGGACTTGTGGGATATGGGTACCCCTGGGCCCACTACCGATCGGGTAGCCAGTCGGCCTGGTCCCACATCTGACAAGGATGTGGGCCGACCCCAGGCCGGCCCACGAGGATCCCCGGCTTGATGGACAAGATTGGAGAAGACTTAGTCCGCAAGGCATGAGGCGATATACTCGGATCCCACCC
This sequence comes from Alloteropsis semialata, assembly GCA_004135705.1. Lineage (NCBI taxonomy): Eukaryota > Viridiplantae > Streptophyta > Magnoliopsida > Poales > Poaceae > Alloteropsis > Alloteropsis semialata. The sequence continues at coordinate 60,352,400 of CM014271.1, read as the reverse complement.
GGAGATCATGGAGATTACATGGCAACCGACTCAGATTAGTTTCCTAGTCAGAGCTGGATACAATTAGAGATAACCGACTTGTAAACCCTAGGCCGTCAGCCTATATAAAGCGGCCTAGGTCGACCTCTCCATTCGGGGAATCCCTCATCGAATACTCTCCCCCTCCTTGTAACCACAAACTCACCATTGTTCTCCAGAACCTCGCCGAGCGAAGCAATACAAGGCCCCCGAGCACAGGACGTAGGGTATTATACATCCGGGTAGCCCGAACCTGTATAATCCCTGTGTCCCTGTGTTACCTCGAGCTCCCTAGTCCTGCGATTGCCCTTTGCCTACAAATCAACCATCTGGGTATCCCCGGGTGGACTGCCGGACGATAACTCCGACAATCCCTAATTCCAAGCACCAACACTTTGAATAGGAATGCCGCATACACCAGTGGTTACCTCGCACCTTAGGAATAATTCAGGGTTTGCGTAGCATGTGGAAAAATCATAAAAAGAACTGCAGCAAATAGTAGTAAGAGAGGAGTGGTACCTTATGTTGGTGCAGCTAAACAAGTTGCCAAAATAGTCGCAGAAAATCACGGGTTCACGGTCTATCTTTTAATGTTCTGCACCTACCGGGTATAGGAGATTGTAAGGAAAATGGCCATATGTGCCATTATATTGTGATTTTGGTGATTAAGTGATAACGCAGTCATTTGGACTAACAAGTTTATAAGTGCCATTCGTAGGATTTTAGGTCACAAGATTGATTACAAGTTATTACATACAAGTCATAAAGAAATTATAGAGGCCGGGTCAAAGAGAGTGATGAATTGGACTTGATCCATTAATATCTTAAGATCAAATGTGAGGTATTTCCTGATAATCATGTAGATGATTTAACAAGCTTTCCATAATGTCCAAGATCATCATAATCAGAGTCCGAAGTAGAAAGTTATGGCCCAAATATGGAGACCCTGATTTCTACACGGAGGAAGATACGCTGATAATGATACGGCATATGTTCTGCTATGAAAAGTTGCTCAAAATGTATGGTTTATAGCATAATCTTGTATATAATTTCATAACCTTTCCATGAAGTAGAAGATCATCCAAATCCGAGTTCGGAGCAAAAAATTATGGCCAAAATACGAGGACCTTGATCTCTACTTGAGAAAAATGTACGCTGATGGGCGGCGGATGGTACGCCATGTGTTACAGCATGTATACTTGCTCAAAATGGATTGATGATAGCATAATCTTATAGAGAATTTCATAAGCTTTCCATGAAGTACAAGATCAACCAAATCGGAGTTCTGAGCAAAAAGTTACAGCAAAAATACAAAGATCATTTTTTCTGAACGACGTATTATACGCCATACTACGGAGGATAATACGGCGAGTTGAATCTCAGGGTTCCGAGGAACAACGTCTTTGCACAAAAGGTATGCCGCACTACGGAGGATAATACGGCGTGAAGAATTTCAAGTTCGAAAGGTACGGCATATTATACGGTATTACTGTTTGTATGAACGGCGTATAATACGGTGTTTGAGACCATTTGAAAAGTGGAATCGACCGTTTGAAAAGGCCATGGTGTATTATACGCCGACCATCGGAGTACAAGTTTGGAAACGTACGGCATGTGCCAGTGACCGTTGGAAAAGTGGATTCGACCGTTAGGAAAGCATACGGCGTATTATATGCCGATGGGGGTTTGGTGCACGGCGTATTATACGGCGTTCACAGTTTCTGTGCACCTTTTGAGCAACGGCTAGCCCAATCCTTTAGGCTATAAATACCACCACCATTCGGCCATTTCATGGTGTTGGAGTCGAGAGAAGTTCATCTACAACCACAAGACATCCAAGCCACCATTTGAGCTACATTCTTCATCCTTAGTGAGTGAGAGAGCTAGGATAGCCCTAGTGAGTGAGTTGCAAGGTGTGAAGCCTTGTGCTTGGTTCTAGAGTGAGCCACCTCTTGTAATCTTGGTGTGCCGACCCTTTGGAGTCTTGGTGACTCGCCGGCAAGTCTTCGACCATCCGGCTTGGTGTGGAGAGGCAACGACGACATTGTGCGGGGCAAGAGGAGACCCCCTTCCTTGGTGGAGAAGCTCCGTAGTGGAGGCGGCGTCAAGATATCTGGGAGAGTAGCTTGATGAGAGCAAGGTCTTGGTGACTTGCTCATCATCCTCTTAGGGAGCCTTTGTGGCGAGCTCAAGACCTTGACCGGGAACAAGACTTGGCGACCGGGAGCACATCCTTTGTGGAGCTCCAATATGGAGTAGGCGTAAGCCGAACCACGGTATAAATCTTCATATCAAGTTTGCATCCCTCTAACCCTCTTTACGCTTCCGCAATTCATATTTGCAACTTGTGTAACTCTAGGTTGCAAAAAACTCTTTGGGTGGGTGCAATTACTAGAAGAAAACCTTAGTTGCACATCTAGATAGCTTGTCTTAGTTTCGTATTGTACAATTAGAAGACATGTGGTAGGTTAAGTTTTTAGAAAATCTAATTCATCCCTCTCCTTCTTAGGCTATCACGAGCATCGATTCCTTTCAGAGATGAAATTAAATACACTTCGCTGTTAGAAATAATCCTGACTTGAATTTGTTTCGAGTCTTGCATTTAGGATAGTCATGCTAGTTACCTCAATTTGTTAGACTAGTTTGCATGATTAGCATGTGCCACTACGGGAACTCGGCTGTTTGCCGAGTGCCAGATGCACTCGGCAAAGGCCGAAATGCACTCGGCAAACACTTTGCCGAGTGTTACACTCGGCAAACAGCACTCGGTAAACAGTGACTCGGCAAAGAGCTGTTTGCCGAGTGTCTTTTCTCGGGCACTCGGCAAACCCTTTGCCGAGTGCTATTTGACACTCGAGTGCTATTTGACACTCGGCAAACAGCCGGTTTCCAGTGCTCAAAAAAACCGAAAATAATAGCAAAAAAATTTTATTCCAATGTGGGAAGGACTCCAACCATCCAAGCCATCAAGTCGCAAGTCGCACTATTTTTCACGGAAAATTCGCGCGCGACGCGGTCGGCGGGATTCGAACCCGCGACCTCTCTCTCGCGCGTGACCTTCTCTACCACTGCACCACACTCTCATTTGTGACTAGATATTGTTTTGATTCCTACCGTATTATACTAAACTGAGTGTAAATTACTTGTTTGAGGCCCTAAATGATTTCAAATTAAAAACTTGTCAACTATAAAGTTTTATAACTTTTTGAAATCTACAAGTTTTATTTTGGTAGTTTCTCCATTCGAGGTCATTTACAAAATTTGAATTTCAAATTTGAGAACATTCACACTTAGTTTTCGTTGACTATATGATTTCAAATGAAAAAGTTGTCAACTACAAAGTTTCATAACTTATTGTGATCTACAACTATTATTTTGACTGTTTTTTCATCCGAGGTCGTTTGAAAAAACTCAAATTTTAAATTTTGAGAACTACAAACGTACTTTTCATTAGCAAAACAAATTCAAATTAAAAAATTTTAAACTACAAAGTTGTATAACTTCTGAAGATCTACAACTTTGGTATATGACATTTCTTCATCCGATGTAGTGAGAATAACATTGTTCACAAATCTTATAGATCTCTCTTATAGTTTCAGGAAACTCTACGAGAGATCTAGATTTTGTGAACAATATTCATATGAATTTGTCGAATGAAGAAATGACCAAACTAAAAGTTCAGCATCTTGAGAAGTTATACAACTTTGTAGTTCAAAACTTTTTAATTTGAATTGATTTACTACTTCAAAATGTGGTTTTAATTATAACTTTGCCGAGTGTCAAAAAAAAAACACTCGGCAAACAGGACCTTTGCCGAGTGTCAAAAAAAACACTCGGCAAAGATATTGTTTGCCGAGTGTTTTTTTTTTGACACTCGGCAAAGAATATCTTTGCCGAGTGTTTTTTTGACACTCGGCAAACCCTATTTTTGCCGAGTGTTTTTTTTGCCGAGTGCCCGAAAAAAAAACACTCGGCAAACATGAAGACACTCGGCAAACTTGGGATTTCCCGTAGTGTGCGTGGGCACCGGCAACGTGGTATTGATGCCGTGTCTAGTTGTGTACTGCACACATGGTTAGTCAGTACATGCGTGTGTTGCATGGGTTAGTGGAGCGAGTCTCCAGGTTTGTTAGCTTGCACGTTAGGATAGGCTGTGGAGTCCGGGTATGTATCTCGTAGATCATGCGTGCATGGCGTGGCGTGAGACCCGGGCAAGCTGTTGCTCGGCGTGCGTCGACTGGGCTTTATAGGCCATGCATTCTGATGGACAAGCTAGAGTTTACATCAATACAGAAAAGCCTGCGTTCGTCGCTGAGGGCATTCGTCGCCGCAAAAGCTCTCGTGTGCCCTCTGTTTTCATTCCAAGTTTCATGCGAGTGCTTCCGGTTTGTGAGAATTAGTTGCTGCACGAGCTTCTGGTCTTTTTGATTTTAGGATAGCTAAGTGTGCATTTCGCACACAGGCCCACAACACAGGGGCACACGGCTCCCCCTGGTGTGCTGTGGGGTGTGCCTCCACCGGGCACCACGAGCTTCTGATCTTGAGAAGTTCCAACATGCGCCTGTCCCCTTTTGCTCTCAAGAGTCCAGTTTGTCTGATTTTTCAGAGTCCATGAGCGAGCGCCGGAGAGGTATCGAGCATATCGAATGTTCTATGCATGATTATTTTCTTAATAATTTTTGTTACTTTTAGATTTATATTATTTCACAACGCCTAAAATTTCTCGTTAATGTGAGGCCTTCTTCCAAGTATGTGATTAGTATATGAGGCCTTCTTCTAGAACGCATGGAACATCAGAAATCTATATTTTACATTTTGCAACTTTTAGGGAATTATGTTGAGTCTCCAAAACGATCTGTCAATTAGGAATCATTGGCTATTAACCATGCATTTGCAATGGCTACTGAAATTCTTCTCATAGGAGATAGGTGGCTAGAAATTGTTTCCAACTAATGTGGGTGTTGACACCGGATTTTGACTAAGAAATCCAGATGATCAGGAGTAAGAGGAGACAGTCGGCTACTGTCAATAATCCGTAGGAGTCGCAGATCGACAAAGAGACGAGCCGATGGTTTTGCAGCGTGATATACGGAGCTGCATGGATGTACATGGAACGGGTGCTGCATACGTATGTATATTGGTGAAGGACCGGAACGGCGACCAGAGGGGGGGTGAATGGGAGCCTCACAAATTCTCGCGATCGAGAATGGGCCTAAGTCCCAAAACACACCACGACCTAGAATTCTAGCACTTGCCAAGACCACGTAGCAACTGAGTGCCTACTGACCCTAGGAACTGAGCACCACGGGAAAATCCCAAGTCTAGACCAAACGACCTCCAAAATCCATCACAAAAATTCCAGAGGCCAAACACATGATCTATAACTTTTCCAAAACAAAAACCAGAGTGACTTGCAACTGTACCCAGAGGCTTGACCAAACCGGTGCCACCGGAATATGAAAACCGGTATCACCGGTTTACTCTGGACAGACGCGAAGAACTTGAGGAGAAAACCCTAAATCCACTCAAACGAGGTCCAAACTCCGTGAAATTTGAGCCATAGCTGCGCAAGGACTTGGTGAGTCTTTTTCCAAAAGATCTCTACAGAAAAGATCTTGACTTCACCTCCAATTTAACGGATTTGACCAAGAACACAAGAGAGGAGAGATTTTGGAAAAACTCAAAATTCGTGTTGCTCGTGCATGGATTCAGTAGGGGATCACCCTAGATGTATTTGCACAGGTCGTAACACCAAATTCCCCAAGAAATCAGACCCAATTCGCAGCCAAGAGGAAGAACGAAAAATCACCCAAAAATGGCTCCGAAAAAGGAAAAACGGGAGAGACAAGCCTTGAATCAACCATGAATGATTAGATAACTGAAATCTTAACAACGCCTGTCCGGCCTCCATCAAGCCTTTGACGCCTCCGTCCCGCTTGACTCGACCAACGCCGTCTTCATCACGCCGTGTACTCTTGCTCTTCCATGCACCATGCGGATGCTCATCGGCATGAACCTTTCGCGCCTGACCTTCACTGCGCGCCGTCAGCCGCCATGTCACATCCTGTACCTGCACAACACGAGCCAAGAGACACATCGATCCACTCAACGGTTGTCAATCACTCATCATCCAAGGGTGACCTCCATTGGTCCTCAATCTCCCCCTTGATGAGTGCATTGACAACACCCAGCACAAATGACATGAAGATAGTAATAGAACAAGAACAGAAAAAGAAAAAGAAAGAGCTCATCCAAGTGATCAAAAACCAATCAAAGGCAAAGAACAGATCACTTGAGATGAGAGGTCTCAGTCCCCTAAGACAATGGTAACGGCTCGACACAACTGAGACAAGAACACATGATCCCTCAAGAAGAGGCAGAAAGGGCTCAACACCAATCATGTGACAAGCGAAAGCTCAAACAACCACTGGCTCCTTCTCCGGCAAAAGAGCAAACTGAGCAAACTCCCCCTGAACATATCGAGACTCAAATTTGTCCAAATTACCTTGTTTCATGATGAAGCACCTGCAACCAAATACTCTTAGGTGACTCACCTTGGGGGCTCGACGATGCATCAGCTCATATGAGGTTTTCTTCATGAATGCTCGCAAGAAAATTCGGTTAGCAATATAGCAAGCGGTGTTCACGGCCTCGGCCCAATACTTTCTAGGAGTCTTATGCTCATCGAGCATCGTCCTAGCCATCTCAACAAGGGGGAGAAGTTTATGCATGCTGCATTTGCTCAAGGGGGAGAGATGTCCATGATGGGTGAGCTGACCTTCTTCCTCGGGCTGCAAATCAAGCAAAGCCGAGAAGGTACCCATGTGCACCAAAGCAAGTACACGAAGGACGTGTTGAGGAAGTTTGACATGGCTGATGCCAAGCCTATGTCAACCCACATGGCGACAATGACGGCTCTGGATGCAGATGAAGATGGAGAACCGGTGGACCAGAAGGAGTACCGGAGCATGATCGGCTCCCTCTTGTACCTGACGGCTACGAGGCCAGACATACACTTCGCCGTGTGTCTGTGCGCTCGTTTTCAAGCTTCACCAAGAACCTCTCATCGCCAAGCGGTGAAGAGAATCATGAGGTACTTACACTTCACTACTGACTTTGGTTTGTGGTACTCTGCCTCCTCGACACTCACACTCCGCGGATACTCCGATGCGGATTTTGCTGGGTGTCGGCTGGACTGCAAGTCCACATCTGGAACTTGTCAATTTCTCGGTTCTTTTTTGGTCTCTTGGTCTTCCCGCAAGCAATCCAGTGTAGCCCAATCTACCACCGAAGCCGAGTATGTTGCCGCTGCTAGCTGCTGCTCCCAATTGCTTTGGATGCTCTCCACTTTGAGAGATTTTGGTCTATCCTACTCGAGAGTTCCTCTCTTGTGTGACAGCACAAGCGCCATCAGTGTAGCCAAAAACCCAGTGCTCCATTCCCGAACCAAACACATAGATATGCGCTATCACTTCCTGAGAGATCACTACAAGAAAGGAGACATAGATCTTTGCTACATTGACACCCAGAACCAACTAGCAGACATCTTCACAAAACCTCTAGATCAAGCCACTTTTGCTCGCCTACGTGGGGAGTTAGGAGTGTGTTTTCCCTTCTGAGTTGGTTTCTGGGGGGGTCTTTCGCTTGTATCATATTGTATCATATGTTTCATACATTTGCATATCATGTTTCATATCGCATATGTATCATATCTTGCACTAGATGAGCTTCTCTTATATATCATGAGTATTTACTTATGCTCTTAAGAACTAGTGCATAGGATTGTGGTGATTTTACAATGTGCTGCTTATGCTCTTGATGATATTGTCATAAGAAATCTTGTGAGCTAAGCTTGTTTATAAAAATGAATCTTGAATGCTTATCACCAATGAGTAGTCTTTTGTCATGCGCTGCTCTTGCTTGAGATTCTAGGTTGTGCTAGCTTGTACTCAGGTGACTTATTCTTTACACATGGCTTATCATTGTGCTTGCTTTGCATTACCTAGGGGGAGCATGATTTCTGTGCTTCACTTGTGTCAAGGGACACCTCATAAACCTTGGTTTTATATGTGCTTAATGAAAAATTCAAGTAATATGAAAATATGGAAGATAGCAAATAGTATGCATGAAAATGCTGTTAATCTATATTGCTCATTTAAAATCATCACCAGGTTGCTCTACTGTTACATGTGCTTGCCATAGAAGTAGGCTCATGGTCTCAGTGAGTTTGAAAATGAGTAGGAATGTCTTGCAAGTGTTAGCAATGATCTTATGTTGAGAATGTGTCATCCTTATATGAGCTTTTGTGATCTAGTTTGATCTTGCTCGAGTTATCATGGCTAGACTTTTGCTTATGTGGTGATATCCTTTATAAAATGCTAAAATCTAAAATTCTGCCTAAACCTCCTGATTCTATCATAATATCCTCATGTCGGCTATTTGTGCTTGCTCATGATCTGCTTCTTTGTGCTCTAGTTCATTTGTAGCATTTGTAAATGCTTTGTGATATATTTGAGAAGCTTGATAGTTCTTATACTTCATAGCATGCATTGTATTCTCTCATGTCATCCTTGATGTTTGCATTATCAACAAGGTGGAGAAGTTTATGCATGCTGCATTTGCTCAAGGGGGAGAGATGTTCATGTATTGCATGCATTTTGTGAGATAGGATGCATTTAGCCAGGGGGAGTACATTGCTTTCATGCATATGTTCAGGGGGAGTTTGCTCAGTTTGCTCTTTTGACGGAGAAGGAGCCGGTGGTTGTTTGAGCTTTTGCTTGTCACATGATTGGTGTTGAGCCCTTTCTGCCTCTTCTTGCGGTTGTCGTTGAAGCGCATGAACCGCCTTGTGATCAAGGCAAGTTCCTCGTCCTCCAGCTCGTCCAACTGCTCCTCTGAAACAGTCAACAAAGAAGACAAGGCAAACGACTTGGTGGAAGAGTTAGCGTTAGCCAAGGAAGAGGACTGTCCAGATCCTGACATGAGAGCCATACTATGAGGATCAGTAGGGTTCACATGCTTGGATCTGAGCTGTATGTCAACCTCTGTAGACTTCAGCTTAGAGAAGAGCTCATCAAGAGTAAGAGTTGTATAGCTAGTGGACTCAATGATAGCGTCAACCTTCGTTCCCCATACACCGCGATCCAATGCATGTAAGAGCTTCAAAGCACTATCATGATTGGTATAGGGAAGAACGACGACATTCGCTTTCATCTTGTTCACAATAGCTCGAAAGCGTTGAAAGAGAGAGTCGGTAGACTCACCGGGAAGATGAGAGAAATTCTCATACTCACGCCGGTAGGTCTCAAACAGACGTGCCTTGACCTGGCTGTTCCCCTCATGAGCCTCCTTGAGGCGTGTCCAGATTTCATGAGCGACATCCAGGTCATCAACACGGTCAAACTCAGCACGACTCAAACTCGAAAGCAGGATATCGACTGCCTTGCTGTTGGCATGAAATTTGTCTTTATCCGCTTGAGAAGCACGAACAGCTGGAATAGTATAAGTGGCGTCCACAGTGATCTCCCAGACTGATGCTCCTTTACTATGAAGATGGGCTCTCATGCGAATCGACCAATATCGATAATCAGTCCCATCAAAGTAAGGAGGCGCAGTCAAGGAAGAGCGTTCAGCGGTCGCCATCTTGGATCACAGAGTCGGTTAAGGTGGAGTGATCCTAACCAAAGCTCTGATACCAATTGAAGGACCGGAATGGCGACCAGAGGGGGGTGAATGGGAGCCTCACAAATTCTCACGATCGAGAATGGGCCTAAGTCCCAAAACACACCACGACCTAGAATTCTAGCACTTGCCAAGATCACGTAGCAACTGAGTGCCTACTGACCCTAGGAACAAGTCCAGAACCTAGCAAATTGAACGAGCACGCGACACGAACAAAACAGCGGAAGACTGTCTTGTGTTCAGCCAGCCAAAACCGGTGCCACCGGTTTTCCAGAACCGATGCCACCGGATTCCTGAGTGCCTACTGACCCTAGGAACAAGTCCAGAACCTAGCAAATTGAACGAGCACGCGACACGAACAAAACAGCGGAAGACTGTCTTGTGTTCAGCCAGCCAAAACCGGTGCCACCGGTTTTCCAGAACCGATGCCACCGGATTCTCCTAGAGCTGCTGAGCACAAAACCGGTGCCACCGGTTTTCCAAAATCGGTGTCACCGGATTTTCCTGGGGTTACTGAGCACCACGGGAAAATCCCAAGTCTATACCAAACGATCTCCAAAATCTATCACAAAAATTCCAGAGGCCAAACACATGATCTAGAACTTTTCCAAAATGAAAACCAGAGCGACTTGCAACTGTACCCAGAGGCTTGACCAAACCAGTGCCACCGGAATATGAAAACCGGTATCACCGGTTTACTCTGGACAGACGCGAAGAACTTGAGGAGAAAACCCTAAATCCACTCAAACGATGTCCAAACTCCGTAAAATTTGAGCCATAGCTGCGCAAGGACTTGGTGAGACTTTTTCCAAAAGATCTCTATAGAAAAGATCTTGACTTCACCTCCAATTTCACGGATTTGACCAAGAACACAAGAGAGGAGGGATTTTGGAAAAACTCAAAATTCGTGGTGCTCGTGCATGGATTCAGTAGGGGATCACCCTAGATGTATTTGCACATGTCCTAGCACCAAATTCCCCCAAGAAATCAGACCCAATTCGCAGCCAAGAGGAAGAACGAAAAATCACCCAAAAATGGCTCCGAAAAAGGAAAAACGGGAGAGACAAGCCTTGAATCAACCATGAATGATTAGATAACTGAAATCTTAACAAGATTCGTGGCTAGGAAACCACCCTCATCCTCCCACTTTTGGATTGGAGCACTAAACCTAGAGTAATCACTCTCTAAGCCTACTCCTCTCTCATTGAAGCAAACCCTAGCCTTGAAGAGGAAAATAAAACCAAGGGGAAAGGAAGAAGTGGCTGAAAATTTCAGCCCCCCAATATATATAGTCCTTTGGCCTAAAGACCAAACTACCCCTAAGTGATACATACCCCGTAGGGGCAAAGTTGTCCAGTTTTTCGTAGACTCATCGGACGGACACGGGAACTTCACGACTTCGCTTCGTCTCGACGCAAGCTTCGCGATGGCGCCACGTGCCCTCCATTCCGCCATCCGGCCGCACCGACGCGCCCTCGGATTTGAGGCCCAAACCGGCAAACCTGCCTGCCTGGTGGTTTTGAGGCCCAAACCACCCAAACCGTCCATCTCCGCTTGGCCGCCACGTGACCTCCTCGATGTCGATGCGTGTCCGGCCTCCGCCAAGCCTTTGATGCCTCCGTCCCGCTTGACTCGACCGACGCCGTCTTCGTCACGCCGTGTACTCTTGCTCTTCCATGCACCATGCGGATCGCACGTGACTCCGCCGGACTCTTCGGGTCCCTCGGTCCAAGCCTACTCATCCATCCTTCACCGCCCTTGGTTCATCGGCATGAACCTTTCACGCCTGACCTACACCGCGCGCCGTCGGCCGCCATGTCGCATCCTGCACCTGCACAACACGAGCCAAGAGACACATCAATCCACTCAACGGTTGTCAATCACTCATCATCCAAGGGTGACCTCCATTGGTCCTCAATTAGAAAGTGACCTTAGATTCCATGCAAGATAATTAAAGAAAGATTGGTGGCCGGATTAATTAATTAAGAAGGAATGATCAGCCGAATAGTCAGAAGTAATTAGAATAAAGAAAGAAGGATTATGGCATGGTTGTTGGTCTATGCTACGAGCAAGGAGTCTGGATAATTATGCATGCAGGTTGCGCTTTGCACGGATCGGCCAACGAAGATTAATTAGCAAGGATTCTGTAGAAGGGAAATTAGAGTACGTGTATCTTAATATTTTCTTTATTTAAGATGTCTAGAGTTAGGTAAGTTTGTACGACTTATTATAGCTAGTCCGGAGTCATTAGTATTTTGTTTCCGTACGTGAGGTCCATGCCGCCCCCTATAAATATAAAGGGATGACGGTCATTGTAATTTTTATCTCTCGATCAATACAACTCGGCGCATCGCCACCCTTTTACCTTCACTTTTTCACTGGCGAAACTTGGCACCGGACGTCGAGCTGCATCGCTTCGATCTTCGGCGGAGGGGTAAGTCCAAAGTTCCACCGGTTTATCGGATATTGTGGATCTTTTGACTTCCGGGCGCATCGCTGTCGTCTCGATCTATGATATCCTGCCCTGTTTAACATCTATCGGCTAATTTATCTTCTAGATCTGTTATGCTCCTTCAAGTTGCCATATTATTAGAAGTCTAACAGAACGTACTTTAATAGCCGGTAGTTTCTTATTCTTGGCTTTTAGTGAGCTTTTGCCGAATTAATATCTAATTGTGGTCTGGTTCGCTATGTTTATAGTCTTTAATCTGTCGCTCTGCTGCTAACGCTGTCTTGAAATCGATCCAATTAGTGGTGACGATAGATTAGCTTCTATCGACTAGCTGGCCTTTTCATGATTTTGATATTGATTCAGCGCTCGCTCCAAGTGCTGCATCGGCTAATTGCACATTAAGATGTTACAATTGTTTAAAGCTGATGCTCGCCCATGCCTTCATATATTATTTTCTTTAGCCGATATGCTTCAATTGATGGATGTTACGATATATTCAAATTATTTTGCATTGGCTATCGGCTATTGGTTATCATTATCCTGGATATATTCACGGCTAATAGGCACTTCAATGCTTAATTCTTGTATCGGCCATTGGACGTCGGCTCCATGTTGTTTTTATTCAATTCTATCATGTAGCCGATTGATCTGTATATGTCTTATTTGCTCAAGTGTTGCATCGGCTCAGCATTGTGATTCTATTAATTGGCCGATACAACGTCATTACACATCTTGTCAGTTGAATGGTCAAACTGACTGGCACGCCCCGAACCTCAAAAAAAAAATATAGAACCTGCACTGGAATTAAGCAGATCTTCTAGGCCACAGTGTTGATACTTAGAAGATCATCATCCGATTTTTTGACGTCAACATATTTTGGCACGCCCAGTGGGACACGATCAAATTACAATATTAACGATTGAAAGCTGATGAGATATGTCTATCAGTTGTATGATATTCGGATGGATCTGGTGTCGCGTTATTTACAGCCAGGTGATGGTAACGGTGCCACAGGGGAATTAAAATAGTCAAATTCTTGAAAGAATATCTCTTGGACATTTTTCATCGGCTATCCAATTTTAATGTCATCGGCTTATTCATATAGTTCTACGAGCAGCCGAAAGATTTCCTATCGGCAGTAGGATTGACCAAGCGCACATGAAGTCCAGGACACCTGTATGAATGTTATTGCCGATTCAAAGGAAGGTGATTAAACTCTCAGCATAAAGTATATTTGAGTTTCTTTGATTAAACAGCCGATAAAAAAACAAGAAGGGATGTCAACCATTGGCAATCGGATCAAGACTATTTAAATATCAGGCATGCGCGATAAGTACACGGAGTGGCGAAATACCGACGCCGATCAGCGCTGATGATGGTGAATGCACCGATTGTGCATGTGTTATAGTCGGCGATCTGCCATCTTTGGATGGAAATGTCTTTGCGTAGAAAATGAAAGCAATTTGCCGGCGGGAAGGAACAATTATCTAGATTATATATATATATATATATATATATATATATATATATATATATATATATATCAGCCTGGAGAACGTCGGCAATGGGAGATTCTGCTTGTATATTGCCGATTGGGGATTCCATTTGAGCTTTATCAATCGGATATTAATTTACATCATCGGCCAGGTAGCGGATCGACGAGACTTGATCTATTGACATGATGATGTTAGGCGTCGGATTGGCCATCGCTCAGACAGTATTGAAATTTCAACGTAGTATTTAAGCAGGTGACTCATGCTGTGTGTGTATAATAAAGAAATATTCTAAGTATGTTGGACGACCGATGAAGGGACAGTTGGATAACGTCTGATTTTGTGCTACGTATGTTTTGGAAAATAAAATATGACTTGGATTTCACGTGCGTGTGAAAGGGAGTAAAAAGAAACATCAAAAGTGGAGATTGGCCGGCAACATGTATTCACCCCATATCCAACAGCCGATTAGATCTCTCGGCTTAGCATATCAGGAAATCGGCAATCGAGACGAATCGGTCAACTAATGGCCAATATATCACTAGGATGCATGTGTGGACCAATGGTTTTTCTGCATATTTGTGTTTGTCCACTATAGAACATATCGGCTTCCTGAAGAAACTATATAAGGAAAAATAAATATATTGGTCGAATATTGTTGAAATTAATGATCAGCTATTCATAGTATCATCGGCATGTTGGTTTTCTGTTTCCGATATTGGGCTGGCCGATGATATGGTTGATCCTGCCCAGCATGCTCCACCGCGGCTGACGCGTCATGCTCGGCATCTCGGCACCACATCATCCGTCCTGCTCGCGCTCATGATCGTCGAAACGCCGGAGGAGGCCACGGACTGCCTGGCTGACATCAAGGCCGAAGCTGACATCTCCAAAGACACTGATGGTGAAAGAGGAACAGAGGGAGTCAAGGCTGATGCCAGTTCCATTATTTGTTGATTCTAATCGGACATCGCTGTTCTCTATGGATGGTATGAAAAGAAGATGGTTGTTGGCTCGGCGCGCAATACTCTGATGGCTTTCACAGATTTTTATTGAACATTTTCATCAGTTTCACTATGTTTTGGCATGGACTAATCCAGAAAGTCGAAGTCAAAAATATTTCAATCGGCTATTGAACAGGGCAGGATCAAGTTTAATGATGGTGTAAAAGCTGATTAAGATTGGTTAAAAGTTGATGACAATTGTTTCTTCAGGGCTCAGAATAATCCTTTGTTTTGTGATTTATCAGTCTGCAAGTCTTGAGTCGTCGCCCTGCGCGTTGGTGTTGTCTCGGTTAAGTCTGATTCATTCAATCATGACGATGATTTAAGTCGTATTGATCTGACAGCTCATGATACGAAGGTATCGCATAGTTATCGGCTCGTCACATGCAGATTACTGATGGTCGATAGTAAGAAAAAGCAATGGTCAAAGTTGGTTACCTCGAGGGCTCAAAAGCAATCGGACCAATGGATTATTATATATATATATATTGGTCAACTTGATTCTATAGCTTTCAGCTTTTAGACGATCGGCTCTTCTTAGTTGCCGTTTGGCTATGCCCTTCTGTGTCTTTTGGATTTGGAAAGAATACGATTCAATAAAAGCAGCAGGAGATAGGGTACATGCTAGTTCCGGAATGAGCTGATTCTTTATAACTTGGATTGATTAAATAAAATGACAATGACCTTCTGCAAGTAGGCATTGGCCGGTAGTTGGTGTTTGATGTTTGTCAGATCTGTTGATTCCGATCGGACCAAACTGGTTTTCTCGTTATCGGACCAGACTAGTTTCCTCGTTATCGGCTAAAGGGACATGACTGTGTATTGGCCCTCTTATCGGCAAGACGCGTGGCCGAGTTGACATCAGCTGGAGTTGATTTTCTCCCTAGTAGAAATCACTTATGTCAAAAGAAAAAAGGAGCTTGACAGGTTACCAGCTTAAATTGGAATATTTTAGTACAATGGCTACACGATGAATACAAGGGTTACTCTGGATCAGCTTCAGAGTTGAGGAAAATAATCAAGTGGCCGTATCTATCATCGGCTAAATAAATCGGACCATGCATGCATAGTCGTACTATTGGCTAATATGCCCTTTGGTTGATTAATTGGAGTTGAGCCGATAGGACACAATGCATTGGCCACTAGTGCTGACTGAACCGATAATGTATAAATAATGCATCGACATTGATACAGACATAGTACTGAGCATGGCTGCGAAGATGGTGATAGAACTGGGCATCACGAATCACGAGGTAGCTCACATCGCCAAGATGATCGATGGCGAGATCAGCGCGCTGCTGCCCCATCGGAGGCTGGATCACTTATGGAGGACAACAACGGCGACAGCGCCGCCAACGATTATCACGGATACGCCGATGCCGAGGACTCTGTCATGCAAGAACTAAAGGACCGATGCCATGTTCCCGACGGATCGTCACTCGACGACTACATGTCGGCGGCAGCCCACCATGGTTGCCGGTACCAGGGAGCTGCATGGCCGGACAGAGGAGACCTCATTCCAGGCCGATGATCGCCCAACACAGTTCCAGGGCTCAGTGTACGACAGTTACGATGATATAAAAATGTATACATCCAAACCACGGAAGGCCAGATAGCCGATAAAAGAAATTGAAAAAAGACAGCCGATGGAAGAGTCCGGCCTGCAATCAAATCGGCTACCGAAGGAGCGTGATGTCTTGCACCTGAAATGGAAGCACAGCACCTTCACCCAACAACAACGATGCAGGTTAAGGCGACACCATGAAGTACCAAGACAGCGATGAAGCAGCGCTACTGGAGTCAAGGGGCAAGATGGCACTTAATGGAGACGATGACGCCCCCAAGGCTGCTAAGCACGGAAGATTGTCGCCAAGATGATGATGAGGCCGCTTGGCTGCCGGAGCTGATAAGACGGGCAAGGCAATCTCCATTAGACTGCGGGATTGCATCGGCAGGATGGCAGAGATAATGGAGCTCACGAGAACGGCTCTGGCCCTGGATGTGCGTCTACCACTCTACCTCAGCATGTGTTCGTGTATATCCAAACAAGACAGTCCAACAGATGGCTTTGAAGATCTTCATGAGTGGAGTACACCGGCTAGTTGGTCCATACCTCTACAGTTCTAATTCAGCCAGTTGAATTCATTTACGGACTACTTCGACGACCACGCTGCCAATCGCGACTTAGCAATTACATCTACTCCGATCAAGTCGCTGCAAAAAGATTTTGTCACCGATCGGAGTGTTGATCCGATTGTACGACCGATCGGAGTGTTGATCCGATTGTACGTGACGAAGGGGTGGCTACTGACGTTTGGCTCATTTTCCAACACTCTGATGGTTCCAACCAGATTTATTTGAAGATTAGAACAAAGTGTTGAGCAGCTTAATTCAAGATTTCCAGACATTATACCTGGAATCATTCAGCATGGCACAGCATGGCCCGATTCAGAAGACCTTCAATCGGCTATTGTACAAGGCACATGAGCAAGTATGGAGCCGTAAAAAGGAAAAATTGTTTCACCCAGAAGTTAAGGAATCCTACATGCATCGGCGACAGAGACGGACTCCGTTGAGAGGCCGGCGTCAACCATCATCAAACCGACCGCACTCCTCGTGATCATTGTCGATGACTCGCCGCTCAGCTTTGCTGCCCAGAGCCGGCGACCACCAGATCGGAGTCCAGCCGAAAGCCAGCAAGCAAGAAGGCTTACAGGGACAAGTGCGTACATACATATGGACTACCTAGAGATGACCAGAGCTTAGCAAGGAAAGCTCTGGATCGGAGGACGTCGCCCCCTCCGCGATTTTGCCGATCTCTTTGTCAACATTAACCATGGAGCAGCAGCGCCATCGACCCGTCGCGGTCTGGCCGCCGATGGTACGAGCTACCGAGGGGGTACCGATCGACGTGGCCACCGATGAATTGAGATGCCGGAAGTGCTGTTGTGATTCTGCAATGCTGCCAAGCAGGGAAGACCGGCGCCAAGCCGCGATGAGGCCACGTGATTGCTCGGAGCCGACAAGGTGGCACGCTGCCGATGAAGACGATGAAGCCGCAAGGCTGCGGGGCAGCCACGCACTGTGACAACGAGAATGCGGTGACGGTAACACAGGCCGCCGGAGATGGCGCTAATATAAGGACGCCTTCCTTTCATTACTTCCAGCTGATTGGTTAATGGAGGAAGAAGCCGATAGCAGACAATCGGTTCAAGATGTTGTTTCGTCGGCTGAGTAATGTCGTTACTTCCGATTGGTTAAAATAGACGAAAAACTGTGAGTTCTAAGCTATGGAAGAATGGCTCAAAGAGGATATTCGTGGAGGTTAACTGGAGCTCAAGCTGAGACATTGAATTAATAGAGTTTTCAGTTTGCAATCAAGAATTCATCGGCTCAGGAGAAACATCGGACATCAGTAAAAAGAAAAAAGGAAAAAAAAGGGTATATCGGCAAAGACAAGCTGACAAGGCATACTGGCCAGTCATAAAATATTATGCTTCACGTAACATTTTGATGTGCTTTACGTGATGTTTTACGTGGAAAAGGTGCAGAAGCAATATAGAGGACCATGCTGGATTTTCAGTGATGCTTCACGTAACATTTTGATGTGCTTTACGTGATGTTTTACGTGGAAAAGGTGCAGAAGCAATATAGAGGACCATGCTGGATTTTCAGTGGCCGATTAGCATCTTGAGCCGATAGCACTTTATTGGTTGTATGAAAGCCGATGGTGCCTTTATATGGTGATCGAACCCTATCAAGTGGAAGAAAAGTTTGTCGGCTTTCAGACTAAATAATTTGAAGCATAAAGTATTCATACTTCGAACTGGGAGGGCCTGTGTTGATACCGGATTTTGACTAAGAAATCTAGATGATCAGGAGTAAGAGGAGACAGTCGGCTACTGGCAATAATCCGTAGGAGTCGCAGATCGACGAAGAGACCAGCCGATGGTTTTGCAAGCGTGATATACGGAGCTGCATGGATGTACATGGAATGGGTGCTGCATACGCACGTATATTGGAAAGTGACCTTAGATTCCATGCAAGATAATTAAAGAAAGATTGGTGGCCGGATTAATTAATTAAGAAGGAATCATCAGCCGAATAGTCAGAAGTAATTAGAATAAAGAAAAAAGGATTATGGCATGGTTGTTGGTCTATGCTACGAGCAAGGAGTCTGGATAATTATGCATGCAGGTTGCGCTTTGCACGGATCGGCCAACGAAGCTTAATTAGCAAGGATTCTGTAGAAGGGAAATTAGAGTCCATGTATCTTAATATTTTCTTTATTTAAGATGTCTAGAGTTAGGCAAGTTTGTACGACTTATTATAGCTAGTCCGGAGTCATTAGTATTTTGTTTCCGTACGTGAGGTCCATGCCGCCCCCATAAATATAAAGGGATGCCGGTCATTGTAATTTTTATCTCTCGATCAATACAACTTGGCACATCGCCACCCATTTACCTTCACTTTTTCACCGGCGAAACTTGGCACCGGACGTCGAGCTGCATCGCTTCGATCTTCGGCGGAGGGGTAAGTCCAAAGCTCCACCTGTTTATCAGATATCGTAGATCTTTTGACTTCCAGGCGCATCGCTGTCGTCTCGATCTACGGTATCCTGCTCTGTTTAAGATCTATCGGCTAATTTATCTTCTAGATCTATTATGCTCCTTCAAGTTGCCATATTATTAGAAGTCTAACAGAACGTACTTTAATAGCCGGTAGTTTCTTATTCTTGGCTTTTAGTGAGCTTTTGCCGAATTAATATCTAATTGTGGTCTGGTTCGCTATGTTTATAGTCTTTAATCTGTCGCTCTGCTGCTAACGCTGTCTCGAAATCGATCCGATTAGTGGTGACGATAGATTAGCTTCTATCGACTAGCTGGCCTTTTCATGATTTTGATATTGATTCGGCGCTCGCTCCAAGTGCTGCATCGGCTAATTGCACATTAAGATGTTACAATTGTTTAAAGCTGATGCTCGCCCATGCCTTCATATATTATTTTCTTTAGCCGATATGCTTCAATTGATGGATATTATGATGTATTCAAATTATTTTGCATTGGCTATTGGCTATCATTATCCTGGATATATTCACGGCTGATGGGCACTTCAATGCTTAATTCTTGTATCGGCCATTGGTCGCCGACTCCATGTTGTTTTTATTCAATTCTACCATGTAGCCGATTGATCTGCATATGTCTTATTTGCTCAAGTGTTGTATCGGCTTAGCATTGTGATTTTATTAATTGGCCGATACAATGTCCTTACACACCATGTCAGTTGAATGATCAAACTGACTGGCACGCCCCGAACCTCAAAAAAAAATATAGGACCTGCACTGGAGTTAAGCAGATCTCCCAGGCCACAGTGTTGATACTTAGAAGATCATCATCCGATTTTTTGACGTCAACAGTGGGTTTTTCTTACTTTGTTGTTAGTGTAGATATATAGATAGATATTTCTCTTTCTATAAGTGACCGTAAAATGCTAGATGCCCTTGGTATGGAACGAATTGAACTACAGAATTATCTTTTTTTATTTTGCAACAGGTACACAGAAAAGGAACAAACTAGGCAGGATCACAAAGGTCATATTATGCAGTAATTACTGCGTCGCTCGTTCTCAATGACCAAACAATTATGAATATAATTTCCCTAGAAAATGCAAACGATGAATAATTCTCCCTCTCAAACCACTAGTAGAGAAACCGCCTTTAGTCCCAGTGCGGAACCGGCTTTAGTCCTGGTTCCGCAACCAGGACTACGGCGCCGGGACTAAAGGCCGGGCATTTACCCGGGATTAAAAGGCACCTTTAGTCCCGGGTGGAGCCCCTCTAGTCCCGGTTGGTGTTACCACCCAGGACTAAAGGGCTTTTTTTTTTCTTTTTTGTTTTTCTTTTACTTTTTTTCTTTTCTGGTTTCTTTTATACAGAGATACGTATTATATCTATATATTAATATACGTATATGTTCATATACGTATTAGTTATACTTGACTAATGCATTAAATTATTAATACTAATATTAATATATACGCTAATAATATTAAACTTACATATATTTAATTACAACAAGTTTTGAAAGGCGAATATCAATATTTACACCAAGATTTCAAAGGAGCATATATATGTATATTTACAAAATGCCTAATATTTGCTCCTTCTATCCACCTCGTATCCATTCCACCAGAACGCCCCTGTCTTGCTCACGACCTCATCGATTATAAATCCGCAGAGTGCCTCTTGAATCGCCGCGACTCTTTGTATCGGTAAGATCTCATCTTTCATATGCATCATCTGAGGATGTGTTTAATAGAAAATTATAAATAATATTATTATGACTCACATGCATACATACATACATACATACATATAGATATCTGTGGAAATAGAACATACCGTTGTTGACACCAGCGGTGGCAAACAGAAAGCCCGCAAACGCACGGCTGTCGTAATAGCTTTCACCCGTGAGTAAACCAAGTATCAAATCCACCGAGAACATAAAGGGTTATCTAATCACTAAGAATATCCGGATCGATCGAGTGTATATAAAGGCTGGGTAGAGAGGATAACTTAGCACTAAGGCTGTGAATATAGCGAAGAAAATTCCCCTATGCTTGCTTTTGGCACCGGGGTATCCTAGACCTTTAAGAAATTTTCGGCAAACAGCTCTACGCCGTACCCGAACGTGGAGGATTACAAAGGACGGACAGGGCTGTCACCACCTGCCGCCTACCTCTTCTAATCCGTGGGGCTACGAGGCAAACGAGGGCAGATATACACCTAAGCACCACGCCTAAGATAATATCAGCTATCCTAACCTTGATCAGATAGCAACGAACCCACAAGCACAACAGAGAACTCAGCTTTTTATAACTCAGACTTAAGTACTAGTTGAATCCCGAATACTTACGGAGTAGCTTGCATCCATCGAGGTACAGGTGGGGGGTCACCGACACGCCGAGACTTCTCCAGACTCTCCCTCACTCTCTCCCTATGTCTACTCTAGATATGAGGAGGGCTTCGCCTTGGATCTTCACTTCATCTCGATGATGTTGAGCTCTGCCCCGAGTCCCTCTTTTTATAGCTTGGAGAGGCAGAGTAGAGGCGATGCGTCGAACGGCGACCGGTAAGGAGGTGGGCCCAAGTTGGCCGACCTAGGGGGGTCGGCCGACCGTGGGATTCACCGACTCTGGTGATGCACGGCATGGATGGCTTCCTGGAGGCGGTTGACAGTTGCAGGTCAAGGCGGTGGCGGTTTGGACGCGCGGCCAGGTGGGCCGACCTGGCTAAGTCGGCCGACCCAAGGTTGTGGGCCCTCGGCCCCACTCCGCCAGGGATGCTTCCTTGTGGGCCCCATGGTCGGTTCCCTATGGGTATTGTCGCAGATGTGTAGGTTAAGTCAGGGATGTGGGCCCACGAATCCATGTGCTTGCCACGTGGCCCAATCCCATCTCTTTACTTCCACCGACTTGATCTCAATGTCTTTGATCACTCCTGAGTGTGCTTCTGTTAATGGGATAAGGATGGACCTCATTGGGCCTGGGCCACCAGGTCGGCCGACCTGGCCCTGGGCCACCAGGTCGGCCGACCTGGCCCTGGGCCCCCTTTAGTCCTTCTTTTGCCACTTTATTCCTGTAAGCACATATGCACCAAAACTCGTGGAATTCATTAGTAAATCACCCTATGTCTATTTGTTTTAGCACTTTTTATATCTTTGTTGGCAATAATATTTTATCATTAAGAACCACCAACAAGCTCCCCCACACTTATCCTTCGTCCTCGAGTAAAGTCTAAGCTTCATCATAGAAATCATAAACAAACATATAGGTTATTCCCAAACATTTAGGCTTAGTGGAATTATATGAGTGGCTAACATGTCTTCTTGGGTTATTGTAGAAAGGAACAGCCTATTCTATGACATGATACACTTTACTCTCAAGTACTTAGGTTTTTAGAATTTTACAAAGAAAACCAATGCCTTGCTCCTCAAAGAGTTTCTCTCTGGATATTTATGGTGGTTGGATAACACTCATATTCTCCAAAATAGAATTTTATATGTGGAGCTCTCAAGATCCATACCTTATTTCACTTATGTTATCATTCCAAGGATTGGATCCAAGTCAGAGACAAGTCATGTAATCAAATCAAGATGTGCAAGTGTGTGATAAGAGGTGGACATGTAGTGGTACTCCCTTGTCTTGACTTCCTTCCCTTTTCTTTTCTTTTTGGATATGGGCTATTGCACTTTTCTTTTGCTTTTCTCTTTTTTTCTTTTCACTCAGTGCTTTTTAGCATGAGTCGCTTTCTTCTTTCTCTTTTTTTTCTATGCATATAGCCCATATCTTCTTTTCATCTTGATTTTGGGAAGAAAGCCATTTTAGGAGTATTTTATTCATGAACATGGAACAAAGGCATGTTTTGCTTTACCCTAAGTGTAAAGGTTTAGCTTTTTATGGTGGAGTGTACATGATCTTGACTTTAAAGACATGAAATATCTCTAATAAGGGTCATAAGACTTAGAACAACTCAAAGCTCAAAGGAGATGCTTGATTATAATTGTAAGTGGTTGTCTTTCAAACCCATGAGGAGCATAGCAAGGTTAAAAGTTTTTAAAACATTTCATAAATTCCAAGTACTCGAGCAAGCAAAGGCATCTTTCATATTAAAGCCATATCTCAAAAAGCAATAACTTAGATGACATAAGTTCCTATAAATATGAAGATTTCCACAAGCCAAAAGGTACAAGGAATAAAATATATGTAAGTTTAATATTTCCATGTGATGGGGAGATGCAAAAGGATAAATTTTTTTATTAAATTCTGAATTCCATGATCAGGTTCTGCAAAGATTCAACTGAAACAGGGGTTAGGATGATCAAACCAGTGTCCAGGAAGAAGCGGGGGCTAGGTGGGACCCAGGCTAGGTCGGCCGACCTAGTGGGATCGGGCGACCTGGGGGTGACTTCTCTGGTTCAGCCCTTTCGCATGCTGTTCTGTGTCGTTCTGGTATGCTCTGTTTCGCGTTGGATCTCTCTGTTTCCCGTTGGATCTCTCTATTTCCCGTTGCGAGTCTCCCCCACACTTGTACCTTTTATTCAAAAACAAGTGGAAACAAAAGACACAATCCTAATACACTAAATATTTTATTTTATTCATAAACTCAGAGGCACATTACATGATAATCAAATGAAATAAATAAACGAATGAATGGAAAAAGACTAATGTGCCTATCCTAATCCAAAGCCTAGGGTGCCTAAGGTGCATTGTAGAGGTTTTCATCCCCTGCGGCTTTGGCATAGCGCTTAAGCTTCATGACTGTTGATCTACGCAACATATTAAAGTCATCTTGAAGGTTTATGCGCTCAAGTCGCTCTTCAGCGAATTTCTTCTCCAACTTTGCATAGTCGCGACCGAGTTGATTAATCAACTCTAGCAACTCTGCATTGGAGGGAGCCATGGGGGCCTTCTCATCATCACTTTCATAGTGGCCTCCAGGCCTGCGAATTGGAGGAGGCTTGATGTGCCTCTTGATCTTGCCGGCGGGTGAAGATTCCACCGACTCCTTCAACTCCATTTTCTCCTCAGGTGTGAGGGGAGGGAACAGCCCTTTTCCATAGCCACCTTCGGGTTTCCTTTCCCCAAAGACCCGGAAACGAGGCTCCGGGGTGCTAGCAGGAGAGTAGATGGACACATCAGACATATAGTGATATGCCACGACGTCCTCCCACTTGTTCCTGACCACTTCCTTCAGCTTCTTTCCTGGTTGAAGCGTGGGGAGTCCATCCCTCTTGATTGGAGTGGCTGTCGGCGTCTTCTTCGGAGTAAGTTGCCCCATCGTCGGCCTTCTATACGGGCTTGACGCCCGTGCATCACGCCTCTGGGTCCTTCTCGGAGACTGAGACCGCGCCGCCGAGCGAGGCGCCGAGGGGCCACCAAGGCTGGTCGCCCGACCTAGGCCATCGGCCGACCCCCTGGTGCGGCCTCTCGCGTCCTCCTCTGGCGGGAGGCTGGCCAGTGGGGATACAACCACTTCCATGGCCGACTCCAGGTTGATGGGCACCAGTTGGTTCGCCGGAGTGGGCTCCCCATCAAGATCAAAGGTCGATCGGGATTTGGGGTGGCTCTTCCCGGCCATTCTTTGGGGAATTGGAACATATGGCTCAGTGTTTCAGAATGGGGATGAACAGGAACTCAGATGAGAGGGGAGAAGAGGATGGGTGAAAATTTAAAGAAAGATCAACCCCCTTCTTGGATCAATCAGAGGCTGAATCGCTCATCCACCGCGGAACAGCATCAGAGACGTTGGAGTGTAACGTTTGCAAAGAATAGGGCTGATCGGGCTCAGCGGCCCGTCGGCCAACCTGGTGGGGTCGGCCGACCTGGGCTTGAGCCCGGTCGCCTTCTCCTTTTCTGTGCACTACATGACAGGTCCAAAATACACCAAAGTGTGTGCATATAGGCTCTAGGGGTTTAGGACTTAGCGTAAGACGAAGTTATAGATGGGAATTATCCATGACCAAATTGATCACATCAAATTCCTCATCTACTTTATCAGGTTAAAGGAAAACTTTTAAACATTGACCATTTACATTGAAGAGGTTACCTTCATCATCTTGGAGTGTGATTGCCCCGTGCGACGAAGTTTCCACCACAACGAATGGTCCTTCCCATTTGCTTCGAAGTTTTTCATGCCCAAAAGGCTTCACCCTGGAATTAAAGAGTAGTACCTTATCCCCGGGGTGGAACTCCTTCACCTTGATCCTCTTGTCGTGCCATCTCTTGGTTCTATCCTTATAGATTCTGGCACTGTGGTACACTTTGTCTCTCTACTCTTCTAGCTCTGATAGCTGCATTCTCCTCATCTGCTAGGCTGCTGGGAGATCCATGTTCCACTTTCTTATAGCCCAGTGTGCCCGATGCTCTAGCTCAACTAGCAAGTCTTGCCATAAACCAGTTGATTTGGAGACATCTCGATTGGCGTTTTGTATGCCGTTTGGTAAGCCCATAGAGCATCTGGTAGCTTGCTCTTCCATCCTTTGCCCATTTCTGTTACGGTCTTCTACAGAATATTCTTGATCTGCTTGTTTGATGTTTCTGCTTGACCGCTTGTCTGGGGGTCGTATGGTGTAGCTATGTTGTGCTTTGCCCCCAGTTCTGCCAGAAATTTCCAGAAGGTTTTGTCAATGAAATGTGACCCTCCATCACTGATCACCATCCTGGGGGTTCCAAAACGTGGAAAGATGATCTCATGGAACATCTTCCGCGCGTGTCTGGAGTCAGCGGCTCGACATGGTATTGCTTCAACCCACTTCGAGACGTAATCCACTGCCACCAGGATGTACTCACTGTCATATGATTTGACAAAAGGTCCCATGAAGTCAATTCCCCACACATCAAACAACTCAACTTGTAAGATGTTTGTGAGTGGCATTACATCTCTTGCTGTGATCCCTCCGTGTTTCTGGCATTGCTGGCATCGTCGAATGAACTCCTTTGTGTCCTCATACATTGTGGGCCAGTAGAATCCACTCTGCCAGATCTTTGATCTTGTCCTAAATGCCCCGTAGTGACCTCCATATGGGGCTGCATGGCACTGCTCAAGGATCTTTCTTGTCTCGTTTGTTGGTACACATCGCTTGAGCATGCCATCTGAACATACCCTGTACAGGTATGGTTCATCCCATAGATGGAGTCTACTCTCGTAGATAAGCCTTCTCTTGTTTTCTCCTGGCGGTACATATCCTGCAACCATAAAGTTCACAATATTTGCATACCAGGGGTCGGAGGCAGTCACCTTGAGTAGGGTGTCGTCGTGTAGGAAGTCATTTATCGGTAGATCCTGCATGTCAGTAAACTGCATACACGATAAATGATCTCCTTCTGAATTCTCTACTCCCTTTTTATCTTTAATTTCCAAGTCAAATTCTTGGAGTAAGAGAATCCAATGGATAAGGCGTGGTTTAGCATCTTTCTTGGTAAGAAGATATTTCAAGGCAGCATGATCAGTGTAGACAATCACCTTAGCTCCTACCAAGTAAGATCTAAACTTATCTATAGCAAAAACTACGGCCAAGAGCTCTTTCTCAGTGGTAGCGTAGTTAAGTTGAGCTTCTGTCAAAGTTTTACTAGCATACGAGATAGCATGATGGTTCATATTTTGGTTTGTCCAAGGACAGCACCAACAGCATAGTCACTAGCATCACACATAATCTTGAAAGGTAGCATCCAGTCAGGGGGTTGAATGACTGGCACTAAGATGAGAGCGTTCTTTAAAATGGTGAAAGCATGCAAACACTCATCATCGAAGTCGAAGGGCACATCCTTAGCTAGAAGGCTAGTGAGGGGCCTGGCTATCTGAGAGAAATCTCTAATGAAGCGCCGGTAAAACCCCATATGTCCTAGGAAGCTGCGGATCCCCTTGACATTGGTAGGTGGTGGAAGCTTTTCTATGACTTCAATTTTTGCTCTATCCACCTCTATCCCCCTTTCGGACACCAAGTGTCCTAGCACTATACCCTCTCGGACCATGAAATGGCACTTTTCCCAATTTAGCATCAGGTCCTTGTCTCGGCATCTTTGTAGCACCTTGTCTAGGTTCTGCAGACAATGGTCGAAAGTCTTTCCATAGACTAAAAAATCATCCATGAAAACTTCCATGATCTCTTCAATCATGTCTGAGAAGATAGACATCATGCACCTTTGGAATGATGCTGGCGCATTGCATAACCCGAATGAAATCCTTCGGTATGCATACGTTCCATAAAGGCAAGTGAAGGTGGTCTTTTGTTGATCATCAAGGTGGATGGGAATCTGATGATAGCCAGAATACCTGTCAAGAAAACAGAAGAAGGAGTGGTTCACAAGTCTCTCCAACATCTCATCGATGAAGGGGAGCGGGAAGTGATCCTTCTTTGTCGCCTTGTTGAGTCGGCGGTAATCAATGCACATCCGCCACCCAGTAACGATACGCTGAGGAATCAGCTCGTTTTTCTCGTTACTTACGACGTTCATACCTCCCTTCTTGGGTACTACTTGGACAGGGCTGACCCATTCACTATGAGGGACGGGATAGATGATCCCGGCGTGGAGAAGTTTTAAAACTTCCTTCTTCACGACTTCCCTCATCGCATTGTTTAGTCTACGCTGTGGCTCCCTAGATGGTGTAGAAGACGGGTCTCTGGGAATGCGATGGGTACAGAGCGCAGGGCTTACTCCCTTCAAGTCTTTCAGGGAGTACCCGAACGCCGAGCAGTGTTTCTCGAGCACCTTTACGAGTCTATCACTCTCGTCCTGCGATAGCTTATCACTAATGATAACAGGGGTATCCCTGTCCTCATTTAGGAAGACATAGCGAAGGCCAGCGGGCAAGGGTTTTAGCTCTACGTGTGTCTTAGGTGGCTCCTCAGTTTCAAGTGGCTCAGAAGCGTCATCCTCTTCCTCTATAAAGTCATGAACATGCTCTTCGAGGAATGACTCAAATGGGTCACTAGGTTGAAGGGATTTCACTTCCTCAACTGGGTTAGGCTCTACGAAAGGTTCGGCAATGGAGTTCTTAACTCTAGCTAAAGGTATGGTGAGGAGATTTCTTCCTACTTTGGCTAGGAGGTTTCCTTCCGAGGTTACATCTTGTAGGAGGCCCTCGATAGGATGTCCTATCATGAGGTCGAAATCTGATGTCTCAAAGACGTAAAAGTCTAGAGCCATCTGAATCTCATTTTGCTTGAGGAGAAAGTCTCATACTAGACCGAGACTCTCGAGAATACGGCCCGAGGGTGTTCTAACGAGTTTTGATGTTGGGGCTAGCTTCGTACGACGTCCAAGGATATACGCGAAAGAACTGGACATGATATTAGCCCCAACGGTTGGGTTATAAAGAACGTCTACTGCCACCTTGCTCACGAAACCTGGAATGGTCTGTGAAGGTGAGTCAATCCGAATGACTTCGGAAGAAAACTCAGCCTCATTTGACCATTCCGTGTTTAGGATGAAAATAAGCTCCTTCACGGTTTCGTTCAGAAATTCTGTCTCCATAAAAATAGAGGGGGTCTCTACCGTAGGCCTTTTATGTGTTGTGTAGTTCGAGGTATTCCCAAAGTCTTCAAAAAGATCTTCCTCGAACTCAAAGGGTAATCTGAGAGGTTGAGTTTCCTCTTCCTCAACAGATGGGGTCTCAAGAGCTGGACTGGGCAAGTCTATGGGTTCTACTTGGGAGCCTTCTTGCTCAGTTTCGGTCGCGTCAGCAGGAGAGTTTTCCTGGATCGCTGCTAGGATTTCTTTTGCTCTAGCAGGGGTTATGTGTAGGAATGAGCCTCCGGCTGCTATGTCTATGTACCGGGCATCTTCACTATTCAACCCAGACCGGAAATGCTGCATGAGCATGTAATCTGGGAAGCCTAGATCTGTTCCAGTTAGACATGAGTCCTGGAACCGGTCCCATGCTTTCGCGATCGTTTCCTTCTCTCGTTGTTGGAAGTTAATGATCTCCTTTCGAAGTGCACAGATCCAGTGAACAGGGAAATATTCAAGACAGAACTTGTCCCATAACTTTTCCCATTCACTGTTCGTTAGCCCAACGGTATGGTCATACCACTTCCTTGCTCTCTCTTTGAGAGAGAACAGGAAGAGCTTCCATCTAATCGTTGCCTGCGTCATGCCTGATATGACCAGACACGAACAGAGCAACTCGAATTCATGTAAGTGACAGTACGGGTTTTCACCATCACTTCCAAAGAAGGATATGTCCTGGACCATAGCTACGAAGGCAGGGCAAAGTTCAGAGCTATCGGTTAAAATAGGATTTAACGAGGGATGCGGCTCCAATAATTCGCCCTTTGGAGTAGAGAACTCATGAATTTGGGTGAAATTCATGGTTGAAAAAAAAACAAAAGAAATATATAATAAAAGATAAACGAGCAACCTTAGATCTTAGACAACAGCTACCGTTCCCCGGCAACGGCGCCAGAAAGCTTGTTGACACCAGCGGTGGCAAACAGAATATCCGCAAGCGCACGGCTGTCGTAGTAGCTTTCACCCTTTGAGTAAACCAGGTATCGAATCCACGAGGAACGTAAAGGGCTGTCTAATCACTAAGAATGTCCGGATCGATCGAGTGTATATAAAGGCTGGGTAGAGAGGATAACTTAGCACTAAGACTGCGAATAGAGCAAAGGGAATTCTCCTATGCTTGCTTTGGGCACCGGGGTATCCTAGACCTCTAGGAAATTTCTGGCAAACAGCTCTACGCCGTACCAAAACGTGGAGGATTACAAAGGACGGATACGGCTGTCACCACCTGCCGCCTACCTCTTCTAATCCGTGGGCTACGAGGCAAACGAGGGTAGATATACACCTAAGCACCATGCCTAAGATAATATCAGCTATCCTAACCTTGATCAGAGATTAGAATACTTTACGAATAAAGCAACG
The DNA here is from genome assembly GCA_004135705.1 of Alloteropsis semialata. Lineage (NCBI taxonomy): Eukaryota > Viridiplantae > Streptophyta > Magnoliopsida > Poales > Poaceae > Alloteropsis > Alloteropsis semialata. The sequence continues at coordinate 60,322,323 of CM014271.1, read as the reverse complement.
AACCCACAAGCACAATAGAGAACTCAGCTTTCTATAACTCAGACTTAAGTACTAGTTGAATCCCGGATACTTACTGAGTAGCTTGCATCCGTCGAGGTACAGGTGGAGGGTCGCCGACACGCCGGGACTCCTCCAGACTCTCCCTCACTCTCTCCCTATGTCTACTCTAGATATGAGGAGGGCTTCACCTTGGATCTTCACTTTATCTCGATGACGTTGAGCTCTGCCCCGAGTCCCTCTTTTTATAGCTTGGAGAGGCAGAGTAGAGGCGGTGCGTCAAACGGCGGCCGGCAAGGAGGTGGGCCCAAGTCGGCCGACCTAGGGGGGTCGGCCGACCATGGGATTCACCGACTCTGGTGATGCACGGCACGGATGGCTTCCTGGAGGCGGTTGACAGTTGCAGGTCAAGGCGGTGGCGGTTTGGACGCGTGACCAGGTCGGCCGACCTGGCTAAGTCGGCCGACCCAGGGTTGTGGCCCCTCGGCCCCACTCTGCCAGGGACGCTTCCTTGTGGGCCCCATGGTTGGTTCCCTGTGGTTATTGTTGCGGATGTGTAGGTTAAGTCAGGGATGTGGGCCCATGAATCCATGTGCTTGCCACGTGGCCCAATCCCATCTCTTTACTTCCACCGACTTGATCTCAATGTCTCTGATCACTCCTGAGTGTGCTTCTGTCAATGGGATAAGGATGGACCTCATTGGGCCTGGGCCTAGGTCGGCCGACCTAGTGGGGTCGGCCGACCTGGCCCTGGGCCCCTTTAGTCTTTTGCCACTTCATTCCTGTAAGCACATATGCACCAAAACTCGTGAAATTCGTTAGTAAATAACCCTATGTCTATTTGTTTTATCATTCTTTTATATCTTTGTTGGCAATAATATTTTATCATTAAAAACCGCCAACAACCGTCAGTTCCCAATTACTGCAGATCGTCCTATGCCCTACAAGAGTGTGCATGAACTCACAGACATAATATCCACATAAATTGGTACCATCATTCTGCCTATAACACTTTATAGGAGAAATGGTCAAGTCATTACATGCATATTCATGACAATGAAACAAACAAAACGAGATGTGTGTCTGTGTATAGTAGTATTTATCGAAAAGTCTTCCTTGATACCAAGTTGTTCCTTAAATGTACCTTTCTGCTTTGCACGAAACTTTTTCCAACATCTGCGCACACCATATGAAATAAATGGAATTCTCGGCTGATCTAAAGAGGAATAATAGTGCAAGGACGGAAATTACTTTTGAAGGAGGTCAATCATTGGTTGGTACGCATCCCGTGGTCCCCTCAATGAGTCCATGACGGTCAACAAGCTTATGTCCGGTTGTATAATAAATAATATCTAATGGAACCTATTTGCATGCATGTTTTGTACCAAGGGTCACGTCAATTGAAATAAAAATTAGGTTACGAAGAAAATTGGAAGATGCACAAGACAGTGAAAGTACTCACCCAAAGTTGTAGGGAAATAGAATCATTGTCTTATAATGTTGTACACGTAAGAATTTGGCAATACTGTTCATTGTGTCTTCATAAAAATTTTGTAGCATATGCTGGTTTACAATTTTTGGGTCGATGAAGCCCAAGAGGAAGTATGAGTTTTTCTTGCATTCTTCAATCTCCATTCTATAGGATACAATTTAAAAGAAAGAAATATTTAATAATACCATTGACAATATATAGGAGACGTTAAATATAGAAATAAATGAAGTACTTACAGCACTCAGAGCTGAGGAGAGACATGTCGAGGGCATCCCTATGGTATATCTGGTATATTTTTGAGAATTCCAGATACATAATATTATCGCCACGAAAGTAGTCATCATCTCTAATCTTCAATCCCACCATTTTCTGGCCTGCGCCCGACGCCTTAATGTACCATTCATGTAAGCTGTACATTTTTGTTGACAACGTGTGGTACGTATCGGGATCAACTAGAGGTAAGCCAAGTTGAAATGGCCACCTTGGTATAGCCTTTGGGGTCTTATTCTCATTCAACATTTGCAAGGGTGTCAATCCTGCCCCTTTGCAAAATTGAAGCATGTCGACCGGTCCAAGTCCATCATTCACTACAAGTGGATCAATTGTTTGCTTCTCCTGCTCACCGAGCTGAGCAACAATCTTTTCCTTCCTTTGTTGCTTGACGCTCTTTTGGCTCTCGGTAGTCTCTTGGCTCTGTTGCCTCCATTGCTCCTTCTCCTCCCTTTTATTCTTCTCATACGATTTCTTAATAGAGCGGTCATAGTCTGACAACACTATCTTCTTAGTTTCTTTAGACATGCCAATAAAAAAAGTAGACTTAGCAAAATCAACTACTTCTTTTTTCTTGGGCTCCTTCTTTTTGAAGAACTCTGTAACCTCAGCCAGACTTTGTTGCTTGCACTCCTCATCAGATTTATGCCATGGTAGCTTGGCAGGTTCATTGGCTTGCTTTGGCTGCTTTGCTGGCTTCTTTGTCGATGGCTTTGTTGGTGCCTTGGTTTCCGTTGCTTAGCTTTCTTTGCCGGCGGAGGTGCAGGCGGTGGAGATTGCTTAGCTGGAGGCGACGGAGATTGCTTAGCTGGATGCGACGGAGATTGCTGAGTTGTAGGCGACAGAGACCTTTGTTCAAGGAGAACAGGCGAATATTGCTGCGGCGGGGACTGCGGAGCTAGAGGCAGCGGAGATGGCCTTGAGCTTTGGGGTGACGACGAAGGCCCCTCAGGAGTTAAGACGATGTAACGCTTCTCCTATAGGATACCACCATGAACTGCCTCTTCTAGTGTCGTCTCCCCGTCACCTCCAGGAATGTCAAGCTGGAGTGATTCATACCCGGCCAAGACCTGCTCCACCCCAACTCTAGCATAGCCAGCAGGTATTTGCCCTCCATGGTAGAGATCTCCTTCTTGACTCGGCAAAGCACTACCGTACTCCACCTTGAATGTTAAGTTCTTGAATGGACTGTGCAGCTCACAGGTCGTCCGCATGGTTATATCATCCATGGGGTAGCATTAGACTTGAGCATCATTTGGGACATCAGGGGACGCGCAACTGCTTCGATGATGCTGGGTAGGGCTAATTGCGTCTACTGGAGCGCCGGCGGATTGACGGCTTTGCTGCTGAGCGCTAAGTGCTATCTCTAGTTGCCGCTGAACCTCCCCTGTTCTTTGTTCGTTCTGCAGTATCCTTTTCCCAAGTCGTCGTATCTTCTCTAACTCCTTGTTTTTTCTTCTGCTGCGACTTCTATAAGACTCAATGCAGTTGGCAAACCCATACTTCCACGGAACCCCTCCTTTGCCTCGCGTCAGTCCAGGATGCTTGAAATTCTGCAGAGCAAACGTGAGCTCATCCTTTTTCTCTGTCCGGGTGGAACTCTCCCTTGTCAACTACAACTATGGCCTGTATAAGTCTCTTTGCTGCTTGTTGTATCTGTTGTCCAAAGATGCATTCCCCGGTATCCACGGCCAATATTCCACCATGGGCATAATGCCAATTTCGTGCACGCTCGGTCCAAGTTGCTGTCTGTGGTGTGATACCTCTATCACGTAGATCTTGTTCCATCTTGTCCCATTTTGGAATTGCTGCAGTGTAGCCACCTTGGCCGAGACGGTGATGGTATGCTTTCTAGGTGGCATTAGATTTGTTCGTCTCCATTTGCTTCTTTCCAAGTTTCGAATGCTTGTATTGCACAAATGCAGCCCAGTGGGGTCTTAGCTTCTCATATGCTCCTGTGAAAGTTGCCATTAGATTTTTGTCAACAAATTTTTTGTACAGTTTCTTCTTAAAGATCTGAAATTATTCTACCATCTTCGAAAGAGCCCAAGCTTTCACTCTATCCTCAGTTCCTGCTTGCACTGTGAAATGTTCTTGTAGCTGCTGCCAGAGCATATCTTTCTCTCTTTGAGGGACAAAGTTAGTATCCCCGCGTTTCATAGGTTTCCTTGTTTGAATGCTGATTGGGACGTAATCTCTGACAAGAATCCCGCATTGATTTGTCATCTTCCTTGCAACGTCAGCTGGGGCAATTGGTTTGCCTGTATTGTCCACTTGTGTGACAATATAATGACCCTCCAGCTTTTTTGTCGGTCCTCTTTTCCCCGAAGTCGACTTCGTTCTAGAGGGCTAAAAGTTAAGAGAGGATACTTAATTGTTAATATATGTACCTCTTTAAACATCGTGACATTATTATTAAATGTGCTAATGTATATATATACCTCGTCACCATCGGTGCCTTGGCTATCATCACCATCGGTGCCTTGGCCATCGTCACCATCTGACTGCTCAATTCCCTCACCGGACATGTTGAGGTACTGATCGGTGTTGCTACCATTATCAGCTTCAGGGACGCGGCCGACACCACTGCCTTCAACAATCATTTCCCTTAGGAGGATGTCGATCTCCTCTTCGTTAAGTCCCGGATCCATTTAATATCTAAAAATTGAAATAATTGAGATAATTGATATAAACTAATATCAAAAATTTGAGATAATTGAGATAATTGATATAAAATTAGATAATTGATCTCACAATTGATATAAACTAATATCCAACTATTATCAAAAAATAAGATAATTGATCTCAAAAAAATGAGATAATTATCAACTAAAATCACACTAATATCCAACTAGTATCAAAAATTGATATAAATGATATACATTGATATCCCATTTAGAAAATGACATATAATTGAGATAATTGATATACTAAACATGCATTTGCCTTCTTCTGCACAATTTACACAAAATTCATAAAAAAAAAGACACACATTGAGATAATTGATATACTTTGACCTCCCATTTAGAAAATGACATATAATTGAGATAATTGATATACTAAACATGCATTTGCCTTCTTTTACACAATTTACACAAAATTCATATAAAAACAAAAAAAAGACGCACATTGAGATAATTGATATAATTTGGTCTCCAATTTAGAAAATGACATACAATTGAGATAATTGATATACTAAACGTGCATTTGCCTTCTTCTACACAATTTACACAAAATTATCTCACAAAATTATCTCACAATTTGCCTTTTGGTCGGAGCAGAGGGTTGGCCCGAAGCAGGGGCGGGCGGCGGCGCGCAGAGCCGGGGAGGCGCGGCGTGCAGAGGAGAGAGCCGGGGCGCGCGGGGNGGCCGGTGTTGGCACGGGCAGCGGCGCGGGTGTTGGTGGTCGGTGCGGGCCGACGGAGGCACGGCGGGTGAGGGAGCGAGGACTAATCGAGAGAGGAAGAAGGAGCAGAGGCCGGGGGGTTATAACCGCCCCCCCTTTTTAGTCTCGGGCCGTATTACGACCTGGGACTAAAGGTCCTTTAGTCCTGGGTCATAATACGGCCCGAGACTAAAGGGGATCCTTTAGTCCAGGATCGTAGGGTAAATTCGTGCGGGAAGGGAAAACGCAACCCCTTTAGTCCTGGGTCGTGTTATGACCCGAGACTAAAGGGGGCTGCGTTTTTGCTTCCCGCGCAAATCCAATCCCCTTTTATTTTAGTTCTATTTCTTTTACTAATACATGAATATTCATTCTTATATACCATTATCACCAGAAAAATTGCCAAAAAATTAAAAATAACAGCTGCTTGTATTAGAGCTTATAAAATTTAATAAACATGCTAATATGAGTTATATAATGTTTATTTGTCAAATATTAGCAAAAACATCTATAATTAAACTAGTTGATGTGATGTACACATATTTTCTTAATATTTGACACAATGCTCACAAGTATTGTCCCATACCTATTATGCATATGTATATGATGTTCATACATTGGCAAGGTTAACCTCCAGCTAGGTAATGACAGTCCGTAGCCATGAAACTCATGTCTTCCATAACCATGTTAAACAATTGTTGATGGAGTTTTTACTTCTCGATGGATTTAGTGTGAGCCTGAAAGATTTGAATGTCCCAAGGATCACATTGAAACCATCGAGAGAAGTAAAAACTCCATCAACTATTGCTTAATACATGGTTATGGAAGACATAAGTCTCATGGCTACAGACTGTCACTACCTAGCTGCAGATACACTTTGCCACTGTATGATCATCATGTACACACGCAAAAAAGCATGGAGACAATGCTTGTGAGTATAGAGTGGTCTATTAAGAAAATCTTTGCATCTCATCAACTATTTTAATTATCAGTTTTGCTAATATTTAATAAACAAAATAATACCACTCACATTATCATAATTAATAATTTATGAAGGCACCAATATATGCAAATGTTACTTATTAAAGTTTTGCAGTTTTGTTGGTAATAATGATATATATGAATAGATATTGGTCTATTTAGTAAAAGAACTAAAACTAAACCAAAAGAGGGCTGGATTTGACGGGAAACAAAAAATGCACTTAATAAAAATTAGTGTTATTACAACATGATAAAAATTAGTCCAACAAATTTAATAATAATTCTTATTACAACATGATTCATAAAAATGCACGCCACTAAAATAATCTCCGTCTATAATACCATTCTATTTCATGAGATAAAAAGGATAGTTTATGTCAACAATCTCAACACCTAGATATCTGTCAACATAATCAAGTGCCCATATGAACGCACTATCAACCGCCTTATAGGGTTTATCCAAAACCTCGCCATAAATTTTTGTTTGCCTAGTCGTTCCGCTTGAGTCCACATTGTGTCAGGGTTGTGTCCGCTTGAAATCCACCATTAACACGATATGAATATGGCTTAGTGAATGTGAACCGTAGGTAATCAAGTACCCATTTTAGTATTGGTTCTAACCCGGAGTACACATGCATGTATCCACAGTACAGGTTGTCCAATAAAAAAATAACAAAACCACATTATTTCATAACATTCATAATGGAATTCAAAAAAAGAATCATAGTTAACTTACATAGATGGATTCGCATTCAGAGGTAACTAATTTAGGCATTTGTGTCACGGGGAGGCCACAGGCCTCAAGAGCTTTTATCTTGAAGTAGCTATAGTCTAGTAAAACGTGCCCACCCAGTAATTAGATTCGATAGAGTGCTTGCCTTACAGCGTCACAAGCCGCAACATGCTCCTGTTGCCAGGCACCCGATTCGACGTCGATATGCACAACTTGGCCCCGACTGGGATCACGTAAGGCATTTTGCCTAATCTCAACAGAAATGAGAACCCTCCTGGTGTTCTCATTCACCTCTCTGTAAACCAATGGACATCGAAGAGCGATGTGCATTATTGTATCTTTAAACCATTTGATTGGCAAAATAATCTGCTATGGGTAAGTCACATTAATAAATTGCATGAAATAATCAATACATTGACATGTATATATTGAAGCTCTAGATAATTTATTTACCCGATTGAAACGAGCTTCATTAGGCGTGGGCACTGCAATGTTGTTTCCCGTAAAAACGAGGTCAGGAGCGTGTGCTTCTCGTGGTAGGTTTATTTGTGGCATCCACACAGGATCATCCTACCCTCCACCACGACGAGGTACCTGACGTTGTCTCCTCGGCATTGTTCTAACTAAAATCTATATATTACTCACAAAAAAACTATATACTGAATACAAAAACAAAACTAAAAACTAAATAACTAAATTCTAAGCAACATCTTCAGCTCAGCAACATCAATCAATGCAAACTACAAACAAATTCATAATTCAATATTGTGCTAAAATTCATCAATCTCATCAATACGGTAAAACTCAAATTTCTCTACATACAAAGAAACGAACAAAAAATATTAACTGGGGAAGACTAGAGAATGAACAAGAAATACTAACCATAAAAAACCTCGGCGCACTGAAATCTTAAAAACAAAAATCAGGAGCACACCTCGCTCCCTCAGCAGGAGAATGATCAACAAAGACAGATTTGCAGCCGGCCGGCCATTTTATAGAGGAGGAAGGCTTTTAGTCCCGGTTGGAGCCTCCAACCGAGACTAAAAGAACAGTTTAGTCCTGGTTCGTGGCCCGAACCGAGACTAAAGGTCGGGCACCGACACCTTTAGTCCTGGTTCAGGCCACGAACCAGGACTAAAACATGCTAGCACAGTCATTTTTCAATTTGTTTTTTTTAATTTGTTTCTTATTTCATTTACTAAAAAAATATGTTTCAATAAGTGTTTTCATTTACTATATGTTATAATAATATGATTGATGTTATGATTATTATTCTCAGACAAAAAAATATATATTTCAATTAGTTTTTTAGTTCATCTTACTAGCTAGATGTGCTAATATTAACATGTGTGTTGAGAACAATTTGAATACAAATCCATCACATAAGCATAATTTAATAATATAAGAGTGCATGCTCAATATCTTACATAATGGTTATAACAATACATTAAACATCACGATCTAGAACGGCAATAGTCTTCTTTTTCACGAATGTGCATTGCTTATGATCACTGCGTGCGTAAGGAGCATCCTCTTTAGATAATAGAATGCTTGGGTCAACATTCACGGTGAATGGAGGAATTTCGTCAAACTTATCATAATCTTTTGACATGTCTGTTTTACCCTCGATGCTGACGATGTTTCTTTTTCCCGAAAGGACTATATGTCGCCTGGGATCATCATTTGACTTGTCTGTTTGTTTCTTCGGTTTACTGGACATGTCCTTCACATGGAAAACCTGAGCCACATCCTTAGCTAGGATGAATGGTTCGTCTTTGTAACCAAGATTATTGAGGTCCACTGTTGTTATTCCATAATTGTCTTTTAACACCCTTCCTCCACTGAGCTTCACCCATCTGCACCGAAACAGCGGCACTTTCAATACCGGGCCATAGTCCAGTTCCCATATCTCCTCTATGTCACCATAATATGTGTCCTTGTTACCATCGCTGTCTAGGGCATCTACACGGACGCCACTATTTTGGTTGGTGCTCTTTTTATCTTGGGATACCATGTAGTATGTATTCCCATTAATCTCATTCCCTTGGAATGTCAAGACTGTAAAGGAGGGACCCCTGGCCAACCATGCTAGCTGTTCATGTATGCCCATATTGCGCATTAGATGTTTTCGCAACCAACCGGCGAAAGTATCAATGTGTTTACGTGTAATCCAGGCCTCAGACTTCCCCGGGAATTTAGTGCGTAAAAGCTTCTTGTGTTCATCTATGTAAGGACTAACCAAGGATGATTGTTGTAGAACAGTGTAGTGTGCTCTATTGAAAGAATCATCATCCCAAGTGCCAACAACCTTCTTTCCTATTGTTCCCTTTCCACCGAGTCTCCCCTCATGCCGTGATTCAGGGACACCAATCGGTTTGAGATTGTCGATGAAGTCAACACAAAACTCGATGACCTCCTCTGTTCCATAGCCCTCTGATATGCATCCTTCTGGTCGAGCATGGTTACGAATATATTTCTTTAGTACTCCCATTAACCTCTTAAAAGGGATTATACTGTGCAAGAAGACAGGACCCAGAATTTCAATCTCTTTGACAAGATGAACTAGTAGATGTGTCATAATGTTGAAGAACAACGGCGGAAATACCAACTCGAAGCTCATGAGGCATTGGGCCACATCAACCTGCGACTTCAGTAGATTGTCTAGATCGATTACCCTCTGAGAAATTGTGTTGAGGAATGCACATAGCTTTACGATAGCTAATCGTAGATTCTCTGGCAGAGCTCCCCTCAATGCCACTGGAAGCAGCTGTGTCATGAGCACGTGGCAGTCGTGGGACTTCAGGTTTGTAAATTTCTTCTCTGGCATATTTATTATTGCCTTAATGTTCGAAGAGTATCCAGAGGGCACCTTGATACTATTGAGGCATTCGAACATGCTTTCCTTTCCTTCTTTGCTAAGAGTGAAGCTGGCAGGACTCAAGTAATTTCGCCCATTGTCCCTCTCTTCTGGATGTAGTACATGTCGTTCTTCCATATGTTGCAGATCCTGACGTGATTCCAGTGTATCTTTTGTCTTACCATAGGTGCCTAGAAAGGCTATCAAGTTGACGCAAAGATTCTTCGTCAAGTGCATGACGTCAATTGTGTTGCGGACCTCCAAGACTTCCCAATATGGTAGCTCCCAAAATATACTCATCTTCTTAAACATGGGTGCCATCCCATTACTATCATTTGGAACAGCAACGCTACTTGGCCCCTTTCCAAAAATAACTTTTAGATCTTTTACCATAGAAAATACGTACTTTCCATCACGATGCATAGGCTTGGGACGACGATCTGCCTTCCCTTTGAAATGCTTGCCTTTCTTTCTTAGCGGATAATTGATAGGAAGCCATCGACGATGGCCCATGTACACAACCTTGCGACAATGTTTCAAATAAATGCTTTCAGTATTATCTAAACAATGCGTGCATGCCCTATATCCCTTGTTTGTCTGTCCTGATAGGTTACTAAGAGCCAGCCAGTCATTGATGGTTACAAACAGCAATGCTCGTAGGTCAAATTCCTCTTGTTTGTTATATAATGCGTGCATGTCCTACATCCAACATACGTACACCGTTTTCGCCCCACAGCTGTAAAAGTTCCTCAACCAATGGCCAGAGATACACATCAATATCGTTGTCCGGTTGCTTCGGGCCTTGTATGAGAACAAGCATCATCATGAATTTCCTCTTCATGCAGAGCCATGGAGGAAGATTGTACATACACAAAGTCACGGGCCAAGTGCTATGGCTACTGCTCATTTCACCAAAAGGATTCATGTTGTCCGTACTCAAAGCAAACCTTATGTTCTTTGGATCTTCTGCGAAGTCTTTGAATGTTCAGTCGATTTTTATCCACTGGGACCCATCGGCAGGGTGCCTCAACGTTGAGTCTCGCTTGCGCTCTTCTTTGTGCCATCGCATCATCCGAGCATGCTCTTTGTTTCTAAAAAAAATGCCTCAAGCGTGGTATTACAGGGGAATACCACATGACCTTGGCAGGGGCTCTCTTTTTGATAGGCTCTCCCTCTACATCACCAGGGTCATCTTTTCTGATCTTGTACCGCAAGGCGCCGCAAACCGGACACGCGTCCATTTTCTCGTACTCGGGACCACGATACAGGATGCAGTCATTCGGACATGCATGTATCTTCTGCACCTCCAACCCCAGCGGTCAAACGAGCTTTTTTGCTTCGTATGTTGTCGAGGGCAATTCGTTATCCCTAAGAAGCTTCTTCTTCGCGATTTTTAGTAACTCACCAAAGCCCTTGTCCGATACACCATTTTTGGCCTTCCATTGCAGCAAATCCAATGTGCTCCCGTGTTTTTTGAGTCCCTCTTCGCAACCCAGGTACAAAGGTTTGCGATGGTCCTCTAACATGCGCTGGAACTTCAACCTCGCCTTCTCAGTTTCGCTTGTGTCCTTTGCATTTTGCAACATCTGACCAAGATCATCTGCAGTGGCATCTTCTCCATCCTCTTCCTTAGCATCACCCATTGTAGTATCAGCAAAAGCAGGGTATTCAGCAAATCCGAGAATATTGTCATCAATCTCATCTTCACCGTCTTCCATTATAACACCTCTTTCTCTGTGGCTGGTCCAACAACTGTAGCCAAGCATGAAACCATGTCTAATCAAGTAGTTGTGAATGACCTTTCTTGAACTGTGCTCCTTCTGGTTCTTGCAGACCCCGCAGGGGCAACTTATGAAACCGTTTTTCTTGTTTTGCTCTGCCACATCTAGAAAATGATGCATGCCTTGAAAAAAGTCACTTGAACGTCTGTCAGTGTTATATATCCATTGCTGGTCCATCTGCAAGTTTAGGCAATTTTTTATAAGTAGAACAAATAGTAAGTTTATTTTTGAAATAAATGAAAATTATCATCTGTTGGTATTTTTAACGATCACAGATAAATCCACAAGCGTACGGATACCGATGTAGCTTTCACCCAAGAGTATTCCAGGGTATCGAATCCACATGGAACGTGTGTGTACTAGTGACGATTTAAGAACGACCAAGGACAAAAGAAGTGATGAATGTGTCGAATGTAGAGAGGGTTATTTCTAGGTATCCTGGATAATCAAAAGATAGCTCAAGTCATTTACTATATTACTTGATTCGGGACGTCCAACCGTCCAAGCCCGGAAAGGGATGAGAAGGGGGCAAGGCAAACCAGGCAATGGTCCTACTACTCTCTAGTGCTGCTCACGTGGTGGACTACGTAGGCCGTCAGGGCTGTCACCACCTGGGGCTACCACTACAAATCCGTGGCACTAGACGCACTCCAAGGTATTCAACATAATTAGACATTTATCTGTTCTATTGAATACTATCTTAACTTTGCAAGTACTAAGACACCTATCACAGCGAGGAGCCCACAAGTAAATAAAGTAAAGCTTGAACTTAATTAAATATTAATCCAGAAATACAAAGAGAATACCCGGATGAAACTCGAACCTGAGCCGCACCCGCCGAGGAACAAGAAGAAAAGAGGTGCCGACATCCTCGGCTTCTCCCAGACTCTCGCCTCACCTCTCACCTATTCTAACACTACATTGGATTTGATCTTAGAGCTCTTGCTTCACTTTTTTGTATCTTGAATGAGTGGGAGAGGTCCTCTATTTATAGTAGAGGAGGTGCCTTGGTGATGTAGAGATCCTTTCTAGGTCCTAGAGAATATTCTCACTTCCCTTTCTCTTCTTGCGACACCTGCCCTCAGAACCGACCTCAAAACGTCGGTCACGCTGGAAAATAGCGCGCGATGGAAAAGTCTCCCACGTCTGTGCTTGCTTGGCTCAAATCCGGACATCATACCTGTCTCGATCCGTGTGAAAGACTCCTGGGCGAATGGATGAGCACCACATGCTGCTGGACCGGTTCCTGCGCGACGCGCGTGCGCCTGGGCTCCTGCGGACGCGCCTGCGTGAGTGCATGGCCGCAGGGTCCTGCATAGGTCCTGGCCTCCATGGGCCCCGCTGGGCCCTACCTCCCTTGTCCGGCCATGCATGGCCCGAGGCCTTGAGCTGAGCCTGCTGCCCCGCATGGGCCATGTGGCCCTTGCTAGGGATGGATTCGGATCGGATACGCATGGAATTGGATCCGGATATCACCTTTTACCATATTTTAATTCGAATACGAATCAAATTCGAATCTTGTCGGATACGAATCCAGATGCGAATGTTGTCCATTCTTGTCGAATACGAATACAAAATGAATACATCGAATACGGATTCGCATTCGGATAGATGGCTTCATCACGTGTTAATTCTTCACGGATACGGATAATATCGGATATTTCACATTTTATTCGAATACGAATATGGATTCGGATAGAGAAAAGTAACAAAAAACGAATTCGGATATTTCCATTTAACATCCACATTAAAATCGAATACGAATATGGATATCCATATTGACGTTTTAGTCGAATACGAATACGGATAATTCAGATGTCTGGACATCCGAATCCATCCCTAGCCCTGGCCTGTTTACTTGCTGTGCGCGGTGGAGGGCCTCGGCTGGCCACGTTGGCCTGCATGACTCCCAGCCGGGTGATGTCAGCAGCATATCGGTGATGACATCAGCGTTACACAGTAATATTTTATTTATCCGAATTCTAAAATAGCCAAATGATATATCCATCGGAATCGTCTCGATGAGATCTTCGCAATGGCGTACTCCACTTGGGAATCTGAGTAAGTTATGATAATGATATATTTGGATCCATCTCAATCCTTAGTATCATTTTTTGGCATTTCCTGCAAGACAAGTAAAATCACCAGCACTCGTGGAATTTGTTAGTATTAAGCCCTATCACTATGTATGGTGTTTATATTTCGAGCATTTTCGGCAAGAATTGATGGTCAAAAGTGGTACTTAAGGACCGTCAACACCATCCTATTTCAGTATAGTATAAATATAAATTAACTAAAGTATAAATATGAACTAACTGATTAACTAAAGTATAAATATAAATTAACTAAAGTATAAATATGAACTAACTAATTAACTAAAGTATAAATATAAATTAACTAAAGTATAAATATAAATTAACTAAAGTATAAATAACTAAAGTATAAATATGAACTAACTAATTAACTAAAGTATGAATATAAATTAACTAAAGTCTAAATAACTAAAGTATAAATATGAACTAACCAATTAACTAAAGTATAAATATGAATTAAAAACTAAATCTGCATTTCCTAAAATATACTAGTGCAAACTACTAACAAATCAATATCTCAATTGTGCTAAAAAACAAAACTCACCCATCTCTCCATTCCACTAAAACTCAAATTTCTCTACGTATAAAGGATGAAATAAGAAATACTAACCGTGAAAGATGAGAGGATAAAGATATTCTCCTTTTAGACCACTTGGAGAAGCTAAATCTTCAAAATTCGAGAAAAAAAGGGCATGACCTCCCTAGCTCCAGCCGGCGCCATGAACGAGCTCTATTCATGGCTCGGCCGAGCTGGGGAGGAAGATGATATTTGTAGGGGGACCTTTTAGTCCGGGTTGGTGGCTCCAACCCGGACTAAATTGTCCCCTTTAGTCCCGGCTGGAGCCACCAGCCGCGACTAAAGGGGGGCGCGCCCTCTAGTCCCGGCTGGCATTACCAGCCAAGACTAAAAGCAACCCTTTAGTCCTAGTCCCGACTGGAGCCACCAGCCGGGACTAAAGGGGCGCGCCCTCCGTTAGTCCCGGCTGGTGTCACCAGCCAAGACTAAAAGCAACCCTTTAGTCCCGGTTGGAGCCACCAATCCGGGCTAAAGCCCCCCTCCCCCGCCCCATCCACCACCACCACCACCACCACCATCAATTGGGCCCGGGACTAAAGGGAGCATTAGTCCCGGGTCCAATTGGTACCGGGACTAAAGACCCGAACCGAAAGTATTTTGTGTAGTAGTGAACAACTTGAAGCGCTGACCAACGTATAGTATACCATATATAGTTTCCTGATGCCGCCCATTCCAAAACACTAATTTTCGCCCATAAAGACTTGGCATCAGCTCCACATGCATAGCTTACGCTACAGGAGTTATCCAAGTCTTGATGGCATGTGGAAAACATTTTTTGATCAATGGAAATAAATAGCAAGGTTGAACTTAGAGATATGAAAACGATCAGAAATGGTATCACAATATATAGAGAACATGGAATTGGTTTGGTGGGGTTTTTTCATAGTTTATAAAATATATAATACAAATATGGTAAAATATGACGAGAGCATATCCCACTATTTCCGTGTGGACCAATAGTGGTCATCCTTGGATGATGAGTGATTGACAACTGTTGTGTGGTTTGATGTACCTCTTGGCTTGTGATGTGCAGATGTAGGATGCGACATGACGGTTGACGGCATGCGGTGAAGGTCAAGCGTGAAAGGTTCATGCCGATGGACCAAGGGCGGTGAAGGGTGAATGAGTAAGCTTGGACTGAGGGATCCGAGGAGTGTGGGCAGAGTCATGGGCGGTCCACATGGTGCGCGGAAGAGCAAGAGTACATGGTATGATGGAGACGGCGTCGGTTGAGTCAAGCGGGATGGAGGCTAGTCGAGTAGGCGGCCCGAGAGCGGGAGCGAAAGACTTGGAGGCGTCGGAGGCTTGGCGGAGGCCGGACACGCGTCAACATCGGTCAGTCACGTCGTGCGGCGGCGTGCAAGGAGGGTTTGACCAGTTTGGCCTCAAAACTGGGGGTGAGTCACGTCTGCGGGGTGTGCAAGAGGGTTTGGCGGTTTGGTCCTCAAAACCGGCCAGAGGCAGGTTTACCGGTTTGAGCCTCAAAACCGGGCGGTGACGGGTTTGCCGGTTTGGGCGTCAAAACCGGGGGTGACAAGTCGGAGGACGCGTGGCACCATCGTGAAGCTTGCGTCGAGGCGAAGCGAAGTCGTGAAGGAGATGGGTCCGTCCGATGCTTGCAGGAAAAGTTGGACGGTTTTACCCCTGAGGGGTATTTGAGTTGTGTGCTTCATGTAGGGGCATTTTGGTCTTCTGGCCAAATGCCAATATATATGGGAGAGGCTGAAATTTCAGCCATCTCTTTGGGCTAGTTAGGTGAGGGTTGCTCATTTATTTGTGGGTGCTCTTGGGAGAGAATGAGAGAAGAGAGTAGAGGCTCTTGTTCTTGAGCTTTTTGCCATCCAAGTTTTATAATACTTGTGAGTGGCTTGTAACCGGATATGGCTAAGTGATTCATAGTGATTTCTTCATCTTAATCTTGTGCCAAATCCTTTGTTCCCAGCGTTTTTTTTCGGATTTTCGAAGGTATTTTCGGGGAATTTTTGTTATTCGCGATTGAGCTCAAATCCCGTGAGATTTGTTGGGGGAATATGTTGCTAGAATTCTTGTGAGCATTTACCATATGATTCCCTTTCAAAACCCTCTCGGATTTGGCTTGATTTTGAAGATTTCCCCAAAACCGAGTTCTTACTTGGGGTTTCGGTTTTCCCCAAATTCGTGATGAATACTTGAGCTTTTTGTGAGATTCTTGTTGGATCTATTAGCCTTTGAGGTTGTGATCTTGTGGCTCAAGTATTGTGTCGATTCGTCGCGTGTGGTGAAAGTAATTTAGAACGGAAGTCGGCGGGGTTGTTCTTGCTCGAGTTCGTTCTTCTCTGTGTTCATCCGCAGGTACTCGGGCTCAGCAGGCAGGCAAGCAGCACCAGCCGGACCGAGCGGTCAGCGGGCACGAGCAGCGGCCGCGCCTGGCACGCGGCGCGAGCGCAAGGCTCGGCATCGACGCACGGCTGACCTGCAGGCCGGCGTGCACGGGCAGGCGGCCCAGCGCAGCAGCTAGCGAGCCCAAGGAGCACGCGAGCAGCAGCAGGCCGGAAGCTCGCGGCCCACGACAAGCAGACCAGCAAGCAACGCGCGGAGCAGGGCAGGCGGCCTAGCTCGGCCTTGCAGGCAAGCTGTCGAGCGAGCAGGCCGGCAAGCTGCCAGCAGGCCTGTGCAGGCTCGTCTCTGCTTTTGGCCAGGAAATGCCCAACGACCACGAGCCTAAGGTTAGATTTTTAATTGTTGCAATTACTACCTTTTCGGCATCATTACTTGCTAATCTCTGCAGTTACTGTTTCATCAACTAATGAATATTTAGTTACATGTTTAATATCTGTATTGATTAGTTAATTAGTGTTTACTCAGTTTCCCTCTAGCTTGTATTTGTTTAGCCTTAAGTAATTAAGCTTTGCATGCTTAGTGAGGTTAAATGCTTTCTAGTGAGAGGTTAGTAGTGAATTAGTTTAATCTCTTGTGCAAGCTTTTTGGTGTCTTGCTTTAGCTTCCACAATGCTCTGTGCCTCTCTAATCGTTCCAAAGGTGAGCTTGTCACGAGTTGACTAGTGTCATCTTGACGATTTGGAGAGAAGTGTGTTTGGGGTTGTAAATCGGGACATATGCCTTGTTTCTCCGAGAGAGATTTTTAAAGGCTCCCATTCACCCCCCCTCTGGTCGCCCATTTCAGTCCTTCAATTGGTATCAGAGTATTGGTTAAGGATCACTTCACCTTAACCGGCTTTGTGATCCACGGGGCAACAAGGGAAAGGGCGTTTTCGCTTCCAGTTTTGGTTTTTTGCGATTTGAACTTGCTTTCGGCCAATTCTAACCAGTGCCTTGAGCTATGGCACCAAACTCTGCTTCCTGTGTGTCTTTGGTTTCAGAGGTGGATGACCACAAGTGGCGGAAGACGTGCACCGAGCTTGAAGATGACCAGGTGATGGATCTTGTGGGGCTCTTCAAGGATGGCAAGATGCAAGAAGATGAACTTCTACGCAAGTTTCAAAAGATGAGCAGAACAAAGCTCTCTCAAGGTATGATTAACTTGTTCACTCGCTTTTGTGCCCATGATGAGAGAGTGCTTGAGCTTGAGAATGTTCCTGCTTGCAATACCTGTGATGACTTGCTTGTAGCATACAAGAAAGCTAAAAGAGAAGTTCACTCTTGCAACAAAGATCTCAATGCTTTGAAATATGAAAATGAATTGTTAAAATTTAATGCATCTATGCCATGTAATTCTTGTGTTACTTTGCAAAAAGGTCTTGATAAGGCTAGAGATGAAATTGCTCTGTTGAAGTGCAATACTTCTTTACCATGTGTTTCTTGTGAGTCTTTGCTTGCTGAAATTAATCAACTAAAATTGACTCACACCACGTGTAGAGCAACTTGAGCATGCTAGGGCTAAAATTGATAAACTTGAATCTATGCCTTGTAGCACATGCACTTTTGTGCTTGAAGAAAATGCTTGCCTTACTTCTTGTGATAATCATGATGCTTTGCTTGATGTAAATAATGATGCTTATTCATGTGGTCTCATTTGCACTTCATGCACTGATTTGGAGAATGAAGTTTTGGCTTTGAAGCAAATGCGCGATGATATGAGCGCCAAGTTGGTTGAGCACAATGAAATGAGTGCTAACCTTGAGAAAGAGATTGATTTCTTGCGTACCACATATGCCAAGTGCATTGAGAAGGAAATGGACAACCTGAGAAATGCTCCATGTGGTACTTGTGATCGCCTCAAACATCAAAATGAGGTTTTGGTCATGAGATGCAAGAGTCTTAGTGCTAAGTCTTTGGATTCGTGCAATTCTTATCACTCCGATGTTGGTGTTTCTAAAGTTGCTTCTTTTCAACCGAAGTTGACTTCTTGTGTTGAGCGTGAGTCTTTAGATGTTAGCACTTGTGCTAGTGCTTTGGATAGCTCTTCCATAGCTATTCCTAAGCTTGTTGGTTCTTCAAATGATGCCCAAGGGATTTCTGATGGCAAGGGTGCTTCTCACTTGTTTGGAACTCATACCCCCAAACCCAAGTTCCATTGCACCTGTTGCAAGAAAGATGGGCATACCAATGAGTTCTGATTTCGCCATGTCAAACATGAGCGGCGTGTGCGTGCCAAAGCTTTTAAAAAGCCATGTAGCCTTTCCCATGGTACGTGTGATCCTATTGTGGGCACCAAGATGGATATGGATGCTTCTTGCTCTAAGTCCCAAGGGACTTCTTACACGAATGAAAATGGTGATTCGTCCACCCGGACCGTGCCTCCAGATAGGCCTTTGTACCATTGTTCCTTTTGTGAGAAAGATGGGCATCAAGAGAGTTTTTGCTATCGGCGTGCAAGATGCATGCACCGTGCTCGCACTTCTAGGCCTTTGGTTGTTCATAGCCCTTCTCATGGCATGAACACTTGTGAGCCTAATGTGAAGCCTGGCTTTGTTGATGGGTTTTACGACTCCTTCTCTAGTGGGTTAGGTCATGATCGTGTACATGCTTCTAGTTCTTCTTGTGTTGGTCCACGACATGGTTCTCATGGTGCTTGTGATGGTGGTTCTTCTCTTAAGACCTTGGGAGATCATTACCTCTTTGCTAATGGAAGCACTCATTCTTCTTCTCGAGTTGCTCTTTCGAGGCATGCTTCTTCCAAGGGTGTTTCAAGATCTTTCCATTTGAACCGGCATTTGCATCATGCTAACCCATGTGACAAGTTGAGTGCTCCTTTTACTCGTGTGACCAAGTCTTGGGTTCCCAAGTATATGCTTGCTAACCCTTCGGGATCCAAGACTCGGCCTTTATACTCTCATGTGTAGGTACAGGACGCGGATGGAGAACATGAGCTTAAAGGACTTGATCTTTGGCTTCAGGTGATCAAGACTTGATGGTTCTCCATACCGTTTGGATGGCCCTCGAGTGGCTTTTGTATACTTTGTACAGTGAGCTTTCTTTTTGTACACACTTGTACTTATTTGTATACTGTCTTGCATGTTTTGTATTTGTATCAGGCTTTTATATCTTGTCTAGCATGTTTTACCTTTGCTTATCTTGTGGCATGCTAGCTTTGTAAATAACATGGTAGGATAGCCATTTTTTTTATATCTAGCATGTTGTATTGTTGCTTATCTTGAGTCATGCTAGCTTTACTAAATGACATGGTAGGCTAGCCACCTTTTCATGTTAGCATGGATATTTCTTAATGTATATCTTGTCATGCTAGCTTGTATATATCTTGGTATATTGGTCTTTTGTGAGATTTTTGATGCAGGTGCTTCATTCTCAAGCAAGGTAATTTGGATAAATTTGAGTCTCTCTCTATTGATGGTTATTTCTTGGTTATGCATCTTATAGTTGTGCTTATCATGTTCTTAACCTTGAAACTAACCAGAAAGTAGAAATTGTGAGATAATATTCGATGAAACTATGCCTTGCACACCGTCTGCCTTTGAGCTTGCAGGTGAACATGGAATGAAGCAAAGCATCTTTGAGGAAGATGATGAGCTTGTAGATGGTGGTGATGAAGATGAAGCTGTGATCGATCATCCACCAGTTGCTGCATCTGTACCTTCTACTTCGACTACATCAGTTGATAGCCCAGACGCTACTTCCACTACACCAGGCCATCGACATGTACCACTACATGATCAAGTTGAAGAAGAAGACCAGGAGAATCCAGCTGCAGTTGAGGGGGAGGCTACCTTAGAGCATGAGGCTCAACGACACTTTCAGCGTCACCATCTACCTCAACAGATGATCGGTAACTTGCATGAACGCACCACTTGGCTCTTGCTGCTTTTGATGCCTCTTCCGTTTGCCTTCTGAGATGGGTTCTGGATGCTTTCTCTTGCATCACATTGTATCATATATGTCTCATGCATTTGCATTGCATGTATCATATTGCACTTTATACATCTATGCACTAGATGAGCTTCTCTTATATATCCTGAGTATTTGCTTATGCTCTTGAGAACTAGTGCATAGGATTGTGGTGATTTTGCAATGTGCTGCTTATGCTCTTGATGATATTGTCATAAGAAATCTTGTGAGTTAAGCTTGTTTTTATAAAATGAATCATGAAATGCTTATCACCCATGGGTAGTTTTTTGTCATGCACTGCTCTTGCTTGAGATGCTAGGTTGTGCTAGCTTGTACTCGGGCGACTTATTCTTTGCATATGGCTTATCATTGTGCTTGCTTTGCATCACCTAGGGGAGCATGTTTTCTGTGCTTCACTTGTGTCAAGGGACACCTCATAAACCTTGGTTTTATATGTGCTTAATGAAAAATTAAAAGTAATATGAAAATATGGAAGATAGCAAATAGTATGCATGAAAATGCTGTTAATCTATGTTGCTCATTTAAAATCATCATCTGGTTGCTCTACTGTTACATGTGCTTGCCATAGAAGTAGGCTAATGGTCTCAGTGAGTTTGAAAATGAGTAGGAATGTCTTGCAAGTATTAGTAATGATCTTATGTTGAGAATGTGTCATCCTCATATGAGCTTTTGTGATCTAGTTTGACCTTGCTCGAGTTATCATGGCTAGACTTTTGCTCATGTGGTGATATCCTTTATAAAATGTTAAAATCTAAAATTCTACCCAAGCCTCCTGATTCTATCATAATATCCTCATGTCGGCTATTTGTGCTTGCTCATGATCTGCTTCTTTGTGCTCTAGTTCATTTGTAGCATTTGTAAATGCTTTGTGATATATTTGAGAAGCTTGATAGTTCTTGCACTTCATAGCATGCATTGTATTCTCTCATGTCATCCTTGATGTTTGCATTGACAATAAGGGGGAGAAGTTTGTGTTGCATATGCTCAAAGGGGAGAAGTTTATGGTATTGCATGCGGAGTGCTTTTGCTCAGGGGGAGCTTTGTGTTGAGTTTGCATCTCTTTTGTGTGAGTTGCTTCTCTTTTGCTCTCTTGCCGGTTGCGTTGAGCTTTTACCTCTTCTTGAGGAGCCGGCGGTTGTTTGAGCTTTCGCTTGTCACATGATTGGTGTTGAGCCCTTTCTGCCTCTTCTTGAGGGATCATGTGACTATGTCTCAGCTGCATCGAGCCGTTGCCCTTGTCTTAGGGGACTGAGACTTCTCATCTCGAGTGATCTTGTGTTTGCCTTTTGTCTTGGCTTTTGGATCACTTGAATGAGTTCTTCATTTTTCCTTTCTTTTCTTCTTATTGTTTTTCAAGTCATTATGTTGGGTGTTGTCAATGCACTCATCAAGAGGGAGATTGTGGACCAATGGTGGTCACCCTTGGATGATGAGTGATTGACAACTGTTGTGTGGTTTGATGTACCTCTTGGCTTGTGATGTGCAGGTGTAGGATGCGACATGACGGTTGACGGCATGCGGTGTAGGTCAAGCGCGAAAGGTTCATGCCGATGGACCAGGGGCGGTGAAGGGTGAACGAGTAGGTTTGGACTGAGGGATCCGAGGAGTCCGGGCGGAGTCATGGGCGGTCCACATGGTGCGCGGAAGAGCAAGAGTACATGGTGTGATGAAGACGGCGTTGGTCGAGTCAAGCGGGACGGAGGCGAGTCGAGTAGGCAGCCCGAGAGCGGGAACGAAAGACTTGGAGGCGTCGGAGGCTTGGTGGAGGCCGGACACGCGTCGACATCGGTCAGTCACATCGTGCGGCGGCGTGCAAGGAGGGTTTGACCAGTTTGGCCTCAAAACTGGGGGTGAGTCACGCCTGCGGGGTGTGCAAGAGGGTTTGGCGGTTTGCTCCTCAAAACCGACCAGAGGCAGGTTTCCCGGTTTGAGCCTCAAAACCGGGCGGTGGTGGGTTTGCCGGTTTGGGCCTCAAAACCGGGGGTGACAAGTCGGAGGACGCGTGGCACCATCGCGAAGCTTGCGTCGAGGCGAAGTGAAGTCGTGAAGGAGCCGGGTCCGTCCGATGCTTGCAGGAAAAGTTGGATGGTTTTACCCCTGAGGGGTATTTGAGTTGTGTGCTTCATGTAGGGGTATTTTGGTCTTTTGGCCAAATGCCTATATATATGGGAGATGCTGAAATTTCAGCCATCTCTTTGGGCTAGTTAGGTGGGGGTTGCTCATTTGTTTGTGGGTGCTCTTGGGAGAGAAGGATAGAAGAGAGGAGAGGCTCTTGTTCAAGAGCTTTTTACCATCCAAGTTTTGTAATACTTGTGAGTGGCTTGTAACCGGATATGGCTAAGTGATTCATAGTGATTTCTTCCTCTTAATCTTGTGCCAAATCCTTTGTTCCCAGTGTTTTTCTTTTTCGGATTTTTGGAGGTATTTTTGGGGAATTTTTGTTCTTCGCGATTGAGCCCAAATCCCGTGAGATTTGTTGGGGAAATATGTTGCTAGGATTCTTGTGAGCATTTACCATGTGATTCCCCTTCAAAACCCTCTCGGATTTGGCTTGATTTTGATCCAAAACCGAGTTCTTGCTTAGGGTTTTGGTTTTCCCCAAATCCGCGATGAATACTTGAGCTTTTTGTGCGATTCTTGGTGGATCTATTAGCCTTTGAGGTTGTGATCTTGTGGCTCAAGTATTGGGTCAATTCATCGCGTGTGGTGAAAGTAATTTAGAACTGAAGTCGGCGGGGTTGTTCTTGCTCGAGTTCGTTCTTCTCTTGACAACCAAAATTGGCACAGGCCATGGAGAACCGGTCAGCGGTTGGCCTGACCGGTCAGACCGGCCTGGCACAAGAAGTTGCGGTGCTGGTGCTTGAATGACCGCAACAATCGATCCTAGTGCGATGAAGATGACATACTCTCTGGAATGACCGGATGTTGCGGTGCTTGAAGCTTTGGAGGACCGCAAAAGTCGGTGGAGAAGCAAGACGTGAAAGATGAGGGAGTCCGACCCAGACCGGTCTGACTGGTGTTGGGGACCGGTCAGACCGGTTACCTCTTTTGTAATCTGACTAAGACTCTTAATTTAGGATTCCGAGGTTGTAATGAGTTGTAACTTGGTTTCCTTACGGGACAAGACCTACCCTCCCTATAAATATAAGGGGATTCGGCCGATTGAACACACACAATCGAATCTAAACAAAACATGTCTTTACTTTTTATTTTCAAACCCTAGATCCCTTTTCCAACCTCTCCATGCTGTTCATCTACTGATCTCTGCGATCAAGATGGTGTCCTAAGCTTGCCGATCAACTTAGGGCACGTCCGCCGATGTCCACGCCCTGACGGGTCCCTCCCGGGCGAGAGCTTCGATGGCCTTTGCTAGTTTGCTCGTAAACTAGTCGTTCTTCGCTACGTAAGTGCGTTGGTTATCTCTTTGCTGGTTTGCTCGTAAACCTTGCCGTCCTTCACCACGTAAGCGTGATAGTTATCTCCTCGAAACGATTGATTCGGCGAAACCCTAGCCTAACCGGTCTGACCGGTCTGTGCAGCCTCTCTGCCGATCGGTTCGTTTGTGACCCGTGCGATCTAGCACTCTCGTGTGTTGACCGTATTTTGCGTCAACATTGTTTTGGCGACTCCGCTGGGGACGAATATTCTGGTTATTCAAACAACCGAATTTTTCTGACCTAGCCATATACTTAATTGATCTACTATCTTGATTCGCCATTATAGTTGGATCTGGTCCTTTTAGACCGATTGCATCTATACTTGTAACTTTGCATCAGGCTGCTCAAGCCGTTTGCATTGTATTTTGCTTGCTCTTGCATATTGAAGATCAAAAGAGAAGCGAAGTGTTCGTTATTGATTGCTCAAGTTATCAAGAACAATTTGATTCATTGGTCACAAGATTTGAAGCATCAAGACGTACATGGCGGGCTATCCATACACTCCACAACAATATTACTACAATGAGCCCGAGGTACAAGTTACAAATATGTTAGATTTTTCTAATAATTATTTTGCAAGTACCACAAATCCTCATGTTGATGTTGCTAGATATAATACTAGTAGGCATACCGCATCGGCTAGTCATTGTTCAGATAATGCTTTCAATTATGTAAATTATAATTCTAAATGTTACATGCAAAAGCCATTGCCAAATAATATGCGTACTTCAGATTTTAATGTTACTAGCAACATGCAACATTATTCACATACACCGGCAGCGGAACAAGTTCAAATGCCGGTTAATAATTATCAAGGCCAAACTAACTGTCGAGGTTGTACTCGTCAGATATTTGTCCGGCAGGCACCCCGCTTCGTGCGAAGATTGATCACGGTGATGAATAGAGAGACACGGAATTTTTATACTGGTTCGGGCCCTCGAGATCGAGTAATAACCCTACGTCCAGTTGCTGCTTATATTATTTCGTTGAGTACAGATTACAATGCGTAACAAGTACCCTCGGGTGGATTGTCTAAGATTGTGGATACCCTCTACGTACAGGACCCCCGCTATTTATATCCAGGGAGACGTGCCATACAAGACAAAACAGACCTAAACCTAGTAGGACTCTAGCTATCTTCGGGCTTTCCTTCTGCGATCTGGCCATCGTGTCTTGTTCGGAGTCTTGATAGTTCGGAGTCGGTAGTCGGTAATCCTCGTGATCGGGCACCCTGGTATTATGGCCTCAACAGTAGCCCCCGAGCTTATCTTGTTCAGAAAAGGTTGATTGTTCAATAGCCTTCGGGTCTTTTTGCTCTTCGGGTGATTTTTGGATATGTTAATACCTCGTCAATCACTCGTATATGAGAGCCAGAAAAATTCCCGAACTCTTGAATATTGAAACCTGCATCTGAATGATAAGGTCAAAGAAAAATATCAGCCATAATAATAGTAAATAAGAACTGTTCCGTCTTGGAAAGTGAAACGCCCCAGGATTGATGTAACTGCTGCCCAGTGCATTAAAACCCACTCCGCACGTCTCCCGGAACTTTAGCAGCGCACGCGATACGGCTCTGCTCTGGCTCCTCGATTTTCGTGCGAAGCGTCGCACCCCTGAGTCTTTAAATATCAGATCTCCTGGATTGATGTGTACTTGAAACTTCCATCCTAAGCCTTCTTTCTCCACTCGCCATGGGAAAGAAAAGGCTTAGCCGCAGGTTCAAGCTTCCTCGCCTCCTTTTCAGAGACTCTCCTCGCAGCTCCGGCGAACAACCGCCCGACAAGCCGGAGGACCCACCGGCGACGACACCACTCACTGCTCCTCCTCAGGCTCCGCTCCTGGCCCTCCCCTGGTACGGGGATGAAGGAGTCGGGGTCGAGCCACCAGAGGAGGAGGCTCCGGCGGTGGCACCGCCGTCTCCCGAGGCTGCTCCGTCAAGCATTGCCGCCGGGAAACGCCCTGCGTCTTCCTCCCCAGCCCCGGCATCTCCTGTCTCCCTCTCCTCCTCCGATGAGCCAGAACAAGGAGGGAGCGGAATCCGGCTGAAGCCAGAGGCGGCGCACGCAGGCGCATCTTCGTCTTCTGCTCCGGTGGACACCAGCGGCGACGAGGAACTTGCCCGGCGCCTCTTCGTCTCCCTGAACCACGACCTGATCGGGATCCCTGGAGACGGAGCGCTCGTGGATCTCGTCAGCGACTCTGAAGAAGAGAACGCGGTAGATGATGATCCACCGGCGAGCACACCATCGCCCTGATCAGATTGGTTGACGATCATCAACCCAAGATCAGGGTGCTTTTATATTTTGACTTCAGGATAGTTATCAATCCCCTGTGAAATGTTCCCTCTTTTGGATTTAATGAAGAAATTTCACTTGATGGATGTAACTTAAATCCCTTGTGCTTTGGAAATTTATCCGTGTCAATCTGTTCACGAAATTGCTCATCCAGAAACAAGATTCCCGAACGAAAAATTTCTTCCGACCAGACTAACTATCTTTAGTGTGTTCGGGAAATTTGACCCTGATCAGACATGATCGGGGCATTTCCTTGATTCACACCGATCGTTTGGTCATTTAAAACTGGTAACTTACCAAATAAGCTAACAACCCTAAATGCATTGAATTGGACTCGCACATTCTTCGAAACGACGCGTGCCGTAGAAAAAGGAAAGAATCTTTTTGACCCAACAGTCACTGCGGATTGCGCGGCTCAAGGGCAGGTTTTTCGGGGTTCGTGCTCCCTGGCTGAACCATAAAAGCCCCCAAGCGCGGCCGCCTGGACTCCATTTGGGCCTTCGTCTTCTTCATTCGCATCTACAGAACACTCGCCGTCTTTCATCTGCTTTCCTCCCTTCATCCACCTGCTCCTCCAACTTCCTGGGCTAGCCCACGATCGTCATGGCATCCACGCACCAATCTTCATCCGCCACTGAGTCCTCAGGGGACCAGAGCAGCGCCGCCGCCGGGCGAGAGCTCCGTAGCGGGAGCACAATCTGCACCTCGGACAAATATTGGGACAAGTCCACCACGACAGAGAAACAACTGCAGAAGTTGGAGGACCTTGGATTGCTCCCTGACACCAGCCTCTTCCCTCATCGGTATGCCAAAGGTCAGGTGTATCCGACCCCCAACACCCTAGAGATGGTGGCGTTCTTGGAATTCTTCCATTGTGGATTCGGGGTTTATCCTTCTGATTTCTTCCACAGCATATGCGAGCATTACCAGATAGAGCTCGTACACCTTAAGCCTGGCGCTTTGACGATGCTTAGCGTTTTTGCCTTTCTGTGCGAAGCTTGGTTAGGGATTAAACCTTCGCTGCTGTTGTGGAGATATTTTTATGCCCCTACGTACTACAAGAAACAAGTCATGATCGGGTCCATTGGTTTTTCCTTGAGAGATCGGGAGATCTATATCCCCTTTCCAGTTAAAGATTGCTGGAAAGGATATGAGCGTCACTGGTTTTACATCACCCTTCCCCAAGCCACAGTGGCAAAAGGGAAGTATCTGATGCCTTATCTCAAGGAAGAGACCAAAGCCCTGCCAAGAATCACCCTGGAGATGCACAAACATATTGATCGAGTCCTGGCGCTCCGCAATGCTGGTCTGACGGCAGTTCATGTAGCAAAAATCTTCATCAGATGGAGATTCATTCCGCTTATGACTCACGACCGCTACGCTTGGACATTTAGGGGCGACAACGACCCGAACAGAATGAAACCCGATAGTGAGTATTTGTTTTTCTGTTCGATTGTTTTTTCGAATTTGTTCGGTCATTTGAGTTCATGACTCTTAACTAGCAGTTGTCCCAGAGACAGAAGTGGCTGCACGCCTAAAGAAGATGTTTGGAGCTGATCCCCCGGACTGGGAGAACGTCCCAGCACCCTACAGCGCTGACAACCCTCCTCCAGAGGTAAACTGTTACTCAGAAAAAGCTCTTTCTTGCTTAATATTGATATGATGCAACTCTCTTTTTTTTCTCGACCAGGCCCCAGCTATTGTTGATGTCCCCGCCCAGAGCGGTGCCATCAATGTTGAGGAGGAGGGAGATCAGCCCGTTGATCAAGGCACCGGGGCCCCGACCAACGAACAACCTGAACCATCACCTGGTTTGGAAAATGAGGTCCCGAGCAGCCCCAAGGCGATTATCCCCCGAACCCGGAAACGCTCTCGCAGTGTGGAGAGGACAGTTCTGGATTCGGGAGTTCTTGGATCACCTAGGTCCGCCGATCTGCAGCCCAGTCGTAATCCGCCTCGTCCTGATGCCCAGGTATCGAGCATGATCGTATTCGGGCGTTTATTCGCAGCTTTTGATCGCATAACCAAAGCTAAATGTGATCGGGAGATTTCTCGACAGGAAAATCGTCCGACCGGACAGTCATCAAAGCTTATTTCTGGTGCCAAGAGATTTAAAGTCAAAATCCCGACGGCCGAGTAAGAGCTTTGACAATCTTTGATTATGCATGAGCATTTTTCTTAAATGTTGTTTTCACTGTATTTGATTATTCGGGAATTCAGGCAACCCGATTCCACAGCTTCTCCTCCTGTCAAACCATTTGCCAAAGAGAAAACCCCCGAGCCAGGCTCGATGGCACAACTTGACAGCTCAGAGAAGACTACAGAGATCATGGGACCCATCCTGACGCCCCTGGGCCCGATCATTAGCGCGCTCTCGACAGCTGAAGAGCAATGGCGTTCGCTAGACGCTCGTGCCTCTGCTGCAGAAACATCTGTGATCAGACTGGGAGCCCAGGTGACTGTTCTCCAGTCCGAGAAAGAAGGTACATGCCTTAAATCTCATGCTTGGCTTATTGAGTCTTTATCTTCGAACTTTTGCTTACATGCTGCCTTTGACCCTGTAGTTAACTCCAAGAGCATTGAGGTGCTCAAGAAGAAAAACTCGGATCTGGAAGGGAAACTGGCTGTTCGGGATAAAGACGTGGCTGATCTGACCGCTCGTCTTGAAGCATCAGAGAAGCGCAGTTCGTCCTTGGACTCCAGGCTGATGGAAGGTGCCTGCGTTGCTGCAACTCACACCATCGGGGCTTTGAAAAGCCACCTCCCTGATCTGGACGTTTCTCTGCTCTCAAAAGGCTTCAAATGCTCGGCGTCAGAAGCTGAGGTAATATTTGATAGCCTTACCCCACTGGTGGAACCGTTTGTCAGAAAACTTGATCTCCATCTGAGTGATTCGGAGGAATCACCCTGAACACTATGCAAGATTCCTGTAATAGGGCAAAACTTTAACGGTTTAGAATGCGATTACATTTTACTAAACATATGCTTGCATGTTTTTGCGTAGATCTTAGAGCTGATCGGTATTTTCACGGATCTTTTTAACTGATAGCTTTGTCATAGCCAAAAAGTCCCGTTGCCATAAGCTATTCTGGAATTGTTTAGTTGCTGAGACACGGGCGGCCTTCTGAACTGTATAATTCCTTGTAGTCATGGTGTTCGGTAATTCTGGCGTAGCCTAGCTTTCTTGAATTAAAAAGCCCGTTTCTTGCATGGTAGTAGTACCGTAGTAGCCCCCGGGCTCTTTTACAGCCATGCTGGCATGCTGAAAAAGAGTCTAGAAGTACAAACTGCAAGAAACTTCCCGATCAAAGGGGGAGCCCCCGAGCATAGAGCTCGGGACGCATAGAATAGGTCTGAAAAGAAAATTTTCAGCATGGTAGTCCCCGGCTCTTTGTTAGTGTATGCAATATGGTAACAAAGAGTAGAAACAGAATAGAAAATAGAAAACCCAACCCCCGAGCATAAAAGCGAGGGTGAGTAGAGTATATAGAACTTATCTCTTTTTTTTGTTGGCGCTGTAGGCGACGCAGATGACGGTTTATACCTGGCAAACCTGATGGTCGGTCTAGAACTGTGCACGATCTTCATTGTTTAGGCGTAGAACCTGCGTAGTTGATCCATATTCCACGTGTTTGGCAGTATGTCCCCATCTATCTCTGCGATCCTGTAGGCTCCTGGTCGGGCGATATCTACTACAATGTACGGTCCTTGCCATGGAGAAGACAATTTATTTTTGTCCTTGGTGCGTTGATCCAGTTTGAGCACCATGTCCCCAATGCATAGGCTTTGTTGTCGAACATTAGCATCGTAGTATTGTCGCAATTTTTGCTGATACTGGGCTACTCTAAAAGCAGCTGCGTCACGAGCCTCCTCCAGGAGGATTAGCTCATCAGTGCGTCTGTCAGGCTCTTCAGTTTCTGAAAACATTGCCACGCGAGGGGCTTGTAGTCGGATGTCGGATGGTAGAATCGCCTCTGCTCCATACACCAAGAAGAAAGGTGTTTCGCCTGTTGCCCGATTCATAGTGGTCCTCATTGACCAAAGTACTGTAGGGACCTCATGAATCCAGCGCTTGTCGTAAGCTTGCAATCTGTTAAAAATCCTCTTCTTGATGCCCTGGAGCACGATGCCATTGGCACGTTCTACTTGCCCGTTTGTCTTCGGGTGGTTTACCGATGACCAATCATGCCTGATCCCGTGGTCGTAGCAGAAATCAGAAAACTTTTTACTTTTAAACTGTGTTCCATTATCAGAGATTATCCTATTCGGGACACCGAATCGTACGATAATGCTCCGTAGGAATTTGACAGCTGCCTCTTTTGTGATTTTCTGAACTGGCTCAGCCTCAACCCATTTTGTAAATGTGTCAATGCCAACGAACAGAAACCTGTATCCCCCGACAGCCCTTGGAAAGGGCCCGAGGATGTCTATACCCCAAGTGGCAAAGGGCCATGACAAGGGTATAGTGTTTAAAGCTTGCGCAGGTTTAGTTTGTTTCCGTGCGAAGAATTGGCATGCCTCACACTTTTTTACTAAATCGCTTGCGTCTTGAAGAGCTGTAGGCCAGTAGAAGCTCTGTCGGAATGCTTTCCCTGTTAGATATCAGGGAGAAGCATGTGATCCACAGATTCCTCCGTGAATGTCGTGGAGCAAACTAATGCCCTCGGTCCGTGTGATGCATTTGAGGAGCATTCCATTGCGGGTTAGCTTGTATAATCGCCCGTCAACCAATTGATAATTCTTGGCTTTATGATGGATTTTCTCCAATGTTGCATCATCGTCCGGAATAGCTTGGTTTGTGAGGTACGCCCGGATTGGATCCATCCAGTTCTCCTCGTTTCCAACTAGAGCGGCGGCTCGGGCCGTACCGACCAACATAGACTCCTTGACGGATTCGTTGGTTGTAGAAACTGGTCCCTTGGCGGGTTCAGTTTTTAGGTTCGGTAATAAAACCGACACAGATGGTTTAGTAAGAACTTCAAGTAACACGTTACCTGGGATCCGTGTGCGTTCTGCAGCTGCCTTTGCCAACTTATCTGCGTCGCCATTGAATTCCCTCTTCACATGCCGTACTTCAAGCCCATCAAATTTGCTCTCCATCCGCCTATATGCTTCCAAGTATTTAGCCATGACCTCACTCCGCGCACTGTACTCTTTCATGACTTGCTTTGCAGCTAACTCGGAATCCCCTTTCACGAGCAGCCTTCTGACACCAAGAGATGCAGCTATGCGAAGACCTGTCAACAGTCCTTCGTACTCGGCAACATTGTTAGTAGGAGTTGGATCAACAAAATTGATTCGTAAAGCGTACCTAATGATGTCATTGTGTGGTGAAATCAGGACCACCCCAGCCCCCGCGCCTGCTCTGCAAAATGCTCCGTCATAGAACATTGTCCAGTGTTCGGGATTTTGGGCAGCTTCTTCAGGTTCGGGGTTAGTCCATTCTGCGATGAAGTCTGCCAGAGCCTGCGATTTGATGGCAGTTCTGGGTAGGAATTCAACGTCGTAAGCCCCCAGCTCCACAAACCATTGTGCAATCCTACCCACGGCATCTCGATTATGTAAAATGTTGCCTAGAGGGTCAGTTGACACAACCTTGATCTTGTGGCTCAGAAAATAATGCTTGAGCTTCCTGGAAGTCATTAGTACAGCATATAATAATTTCTGAATCTGAGGGTACCTCATTTTGGCATCATGTAGCACCTCGCTTATGAAGTAAACGGGATGTTGCGTTGTAGACTTTTCTGTTGGTCTCTCAACCACCAAAACAGTGCTAACAACAGTTGGTGTCGCAGCTACGTATAACAGCATCTCTTCTTGTGGCTTTGGCGGGACCAATACGGGCATTTTCCGCAGGTACTGTTTGAACGCCTGGAACGCCTCTTCTGCTTCTGCCGACCACTCAAAACGATCAGTTCTACGTAACAATTTGTAAAACGGCATACCTCGTTCGCCTGACTTGGACATGAATCGACTTAGGGACGCCATCATTCCTGCCAACTTCTGGACTTTGTGGCAGCTGCGTGGAGACTTCATGTCATCGAGTGCCTTGATCTTGTGCGGATTTGCCTCTATACCTCGTTGGGAAACAAGGTAACCGAGGAGCTTACCCGATGATACACCAAAGGTGCATTTGGCAGGGTTGAGCATCATCCTGTTTTTACGCAAGTTGTTGAATGTTTCGGTTAAATCAGCGATTAAATCACCCTTTAACTTACTTTTCACAACAATGTCATCTATGTATGCCTCCACATTACGGCCGATTTGGCCTTCAAGAACAATGTGAACACATTTTTGATAAGTGCAACCTGCGTTTTTCAGACCAAAAGGCATCTTTATATAGCAATAAACACCGAAGGGAGTTACAAATGCAGTTTTCTCCTCATCGTCAATGCACATGCTAATTTGGTGATACCCCGAGTAGGCATCTAGAAAACAAAGCAATTCGCATCCAGAGGTTGAATCTACAATTTGATCTATCCTAGGTAATGGGTACTCATCCTTCGGGCAAGCTTTATTCAGATCTGTGTAGTCCACGCACATCCTCCACGTTCCGTTGGGCTTCTTGACCATGACTGGGTTTGCCAGCCACTCCGGGAAAGGGACCTCTCGAACGAAGCCGGCTTTGAGTAGTCGGTTGATTTCTTCGTTAATGGCGTCTCGCTTCTCCGGGGTATATCTCCTTTGCTTCTGCTTGACTGGTCGGACGCCAGTTCGTATGCCAAGCTTGTGCTCGATTACCTCCCTGGGGATCCCGGGCATGTCAGATGGTTCCCAAGCGAACACATCTGCGTTTGCCCAAAGGAAAGCAATGAGCTCGAGTTCCTATTTGTCACCCAGGCCAAGGCCTACCTGGGTGGTCTTGGTCGGGTCTGCCTCATCAAGGATTACAGCCTTCATGCCTGGCTCGGTGCGCTTGGCCGGTGGCTCGATTGGTGAGGCGTTGGCCGTCGACTCGCCAGCTGCTTGTGACGGCGTCCCCCTGAGTGGGGTCTGGTCCACCACAGCCTGCCTCTCAGCGGCACGGTCGTCAGCTCCCTGTCTCCCGATGAGCCCCTGTTCCCCGATGAGCTCCTGTTCGGGAACTTCTTTCCCTTTGGCCCTTGGTCGGTTCTCAGCTGCTCGGGAGGTTTCAGCCAATGTACCCTTGGCGGCAGCCTTTGGCTGGCTCTTTGTCTTTTTCTTGGCAGGTTCGGCAGCCTTGGCTGGTTCCTACTCGTCACCCTTGATCATGTCCAGGGTCTTCATGTCGCACTGGACCGTGCCCTTACGATCGCAGCAGACGGTGATCGGACCCAACGGCCCCGGGACCTTGATCATGGAATATGCAAAGTGAGCGACCGCCATGAATTTCTTCAGGAACGGCCAGCCCAAGATGCAGTTATAGGCCGACGTGATGTCAGCCACCTCGAAGGTGAGGAACTCCGATCGGATGTTTTTGCCCTCCATGAGGGCCACCTGCAGATCGATCCTCCCCAAGGGAAAGGCTTCAATGCCTGGTATGACCCCGTAGAAAGGCTTCTCCACAGGGGACAAGGACCTCCTCGGGATCCCAAGTTCGTCAAAGGCGTTGACAAACAGGAGGTTGAGGGCGCTCCCACTGTCGATCAGGGTTCGCCCGATCTTGCGGGGTCCGATCCATGGCTTGATGCACAGTGGGAGTAGCGGCCCGTCGTAAAGCGTCTCAGGGTGATCCCTTTGATCGAATGTGATCGGGATTTCTGACCACCTCAAGAGATGTTTGCAGGGCTCGGCGCTGTTTATCTGCCTCTCGACCATCTTGAGCTGAGACTTGGAGGTTCGGGTTGAACAGCCACCGGAAATTGTGGCGACCTCCAGATCTTCGGGAAGATCTGGCTCATCATCACAATCCATGTAGTTTGCCGTGCGAGGGTTGTGAGCTGCCTGGTCACGCGGAGCCCCCTGCTGCTGGCTCTCCTCCTCCTGCTTCTGTTTCTTGTACACCGTGCAGTCCACAAAGTGATGCTTCGTAGATCGGTGAATCGGGCAGTACATCGAGAGGTTGTCCGGTTTGCCTTGGCGCCTGTACGGGGGCTTGTTGTCCACGGCCATGACTTCGTCACCCTCGGTCTTGCGCTTCTTGTTTTTGTGTTTATTCTTCTTCTTGCCTTCCCCGGCTGGCTGGCTTTGTTCGGGCTTTCCGTGAACCCGTGCTCGGGCGTCCGCCATCTTGGCGGTTTCTTCCAGGATCCCGTATAGCTCTGCCACCGTCTTCGGGTTTTCTTGGCAAGTTCCTCCGCCGTTCGCTCGTCTTTGCAACCTTGATTGAAGGCCACAATCACCCGATCATCCACCATGTCAGGGATGGTGTTACGGGTGTCGCTGAACCTGCGGATGTAGTCCCGGAGGGATTCTCCAGGCTTCTGCACACAGTTGAGCAGATCTCCCTCATGTCCGGGGCGTTTATAGGTGCCTTGGAAATTGGCTTCAAACGTCTCCCGGAGATGAGCCCATGACTTGATGCTGGCCTCGGGCAGGTTCATGAGCCACGTACGGGCTGATCCCTGCAGAGCAGTCGGCAAGTAGTTGGCTTTGACATAGTCGTCACCCCCGGTGGCATCGATGATCGTGGAATAGATCTGAATCCACTCACGGGGGTTGGTTGTTCCGTCATACTTCTCGATGTTAGTAGGATGAAACTTTTCGGGCCACCTGACCTTGCGCAGGGCTGGGGAGTACGCAAGGCATCCCCCCGTGCCTGGTCGGGGGTCACGTGGCGGCGAATCTTGATGGGACCGATAGTAGCCCTCACGTGCTCGGTAATCTCGATTGTAGTTGAGAGTTTCCCGAGCGTCGCGAGTGCGACGATTGCGCTCGAGCTGTGGCCTTATGTCGCGCCCCTCGTGTGGGCGATAGTATGGTCGTCCGTTAACAGATCGAGACCGAACCGGCTGTGGTTCACGTGGCCTGTTTGACGGAGCTGGTGGTACGGCAGCGGCGGCTTCGATGCGCTCTTTGGCCTTGTCCGCTGCTTCCCGAGCCTTCTTGGCTATGGTGGCCATCGGAGTCCCTTCGGCCATTGCTTCCATGGTCTCCAAGAGGGTTCGGATCTGCAGATTGTCCTGTTCGACGGCCCGGAAATCGTTGTTGAGATCTCGGGGAGCCAATGAGGATGCAACCTGCTGTGTACGGGTTTTAGCCGTTTGAAGTGTCGGTGCGTTGCTCAAACGTGGAGGAGGCACGGGTTGACGCGAGCTAGATGACTCGACAGCGGCCTCGGTCCCGTTTGCGGCTAGCACATGGATGCGGCGGTCTTCGGACTGTTCTGACCCATTGCTAGATCCACTGTAGTCGAGATCCAACTGCGCAGTGCGATCTGCAATGTCTTCGAGAGTTGGCTCCATGAAGGTGGCGAAAACTTCCCGACCGGCGCATGTGAGATCGGGATCATGGATCCCTGTCATCTTGAGCTCGTAGTTGCCTTGGTGCTCGAACACGAGATCTCCGAAGCGGATCTCCCGTGCAGGCACTAGGTGGCGGTGAGCGTAGAGATCGGAAGCGGAAGCAGAACTCCCGATCGCTTCCGACTTGACGGAACTGGGCATGTAGGGCATCGAGGAACTCGACGCGTCGGCGATCCAGACTCCGTTGACGATCGGCATGATCTTTCTTCACGCAAGGGCCCCTACCTGGCGCGCATCTGTCGAGGTTGTACTCGTCAGATATTTGTCTGGCAGGCACCCCGCTTCGTGCGAAGATTGATCACGGTGATGAATAGAGAGACACGGAATTTTTATACTGGTTCGGGCCCTCGAGATCGAGTAATAACCCTACGTTCAGTTGCTGCTTGTATTATTTCGTCGAGTACAGATTACAATGCGTAACAAGTACCCTCGGGTGGATTGTCTAAGATTGTGGATACCCTCTACGTACAGGACCCCCGCTATTTATATACATGGAGACGTGCCATACAAGACAAAACAGACCTAAACCTAGTAGGACTCTAGCTATCTTCGGGCTTTCCTTCTGCGATCTGGCCATCGTGTCTTGTTCGGAGTCTTGATAGTTCGGAGTCGGTAGTCGGTAATCCTCGTGATCGGGCACCCTGGTATTATGGCCTCAACACTAACATTGCGAGTTCGGCCAATTTTTATGAAGCACCATGTCTTAATAATTCTAGTAATATTCAGCAAGGTGTTTCATCTTTTAATTCATCGGCAGCGAATTCACAATATTTGGTTTCACCGCAATATATGCCGGTGAATGTGAAAATTGGTCATGCTAATTTTAGTTATCCGGTTAGTTATTCTCAATCATCATATGCTGCACAACATGCTACTGGAGTGGAGGTGACATCTATTTTTTTAGCACCATATGCAAATGATAATAAACATGATTTGGTTCCGAGTGTTATTCATAATCATAGCCAAATTAATGGGAAATCAGCAAGCATGCATCTATCTCCACATGTGCAGGAACATGCGGTAATTGCAAAATCGGGATGTGCTATCTTTGAAACCAAAGCATCCGATTTTCTAGATGAGGAAGTCAAATACGAGGACCTTCTTGAGGAGTATCGCCAGGAGTTCGATATGCTTCTTAGACAATCCAGACAGAAGTACTTTTCTCAATGGGCGATCAATAAGGGAAAGAAGAACAATTCAGATTTGAGCAATACTTCGGTTATTACAACGACTGAACGATCTGAATCTGTTCAAATCAAAGAAACAAGCTTGGCTGTACAAAATCAAGTCAAACATAAGAAAATAGCTACGCTTGATTTCTCTAAGGCCAAAAGTGTAGTGCAGCTTTCTAGTGATTATCATATCATTGAACGACAAGTTCTGGCTGAGAAAAGTCTAATACATCAAACTGTTGAAAATCATGACAACAGAAGTGAGGAGAAGGCATTGGCATGTCATGACTTGGTGATTTCCAGCAACTCTGGAAGAACCGGTCTAACCGGGTCTGGAAACCGGTCCGACCGGTTTCAACAAGGAACATCTGTTGAGGGCTGCCATCAAAAGAAGAAATACGACACCATCTACATCAAGATTCCACGCCTCTCCGATATGTTTGGTAAGGTATGCTTTGCAAGTAATTTCCAATCAGATCATATATTTTCAGTTAATTCATCCATTAGTGATTTTATTATACATAATTCTAAAAGATCGATTGAGGATGATAATTTACTTGCTAGCAATAGTATGCCTTTAGATTCTATCAGCCAATGCATTGTGAAGATTAGAAAGGCTGATCATAAAAATACTTTGGCATTTAAATTTTCTACATCATCATTGCCAAAGTTTTTGTCTTCATGGTTTGCTTGTGGTCATTTTGGATTTAAAAGCAAGAAACCAAAGTTGATAAATATTGTGAAGTCCGATGATAATATAGTGATTAATTCTAAAACATCGGGTAAGAGAAGCACAAGTAAAGGAATAGCTGAATGGATCGATGATAAATCTGAACCGTTCGTTTGCTTAGCTTTGAAACCTTCTCCACAAAGGAATCAACTAAAGAAGACAAAGTACACTTTTGATTTGAGTTTGTGTGATGACTTATTTGATATCTTGCTTGAGCATAATTTTATTAAGTTATTTGATCACAAAGTCATGCCATCATTTCTGGAACTGAAAGAGCAAGAATATTGTAAGTGGCATAATTCATTTGGTCATAGCACTAGCCATTGCAATATTTTTCGCCAAATCATCGAATCGGCCATTAATGCAGGACAATTGAGATTTGCTGAAATTTCAGAAGATGACTAGTTGACTCCAATTGGTTTTGATGGCAAGGGATCATCAGATCGGGTAGCATCAGCCGATTCATACGAAGATCCAATAGAAGTTGATAAAGTAGAAAGTTCAATGCCCTCAAGTGATAATGAGGATATCGTTCATGATTTGCATATTCCTAAGAACGATGAGCTTACAAAAATTCCAGAAGTCGCTGGGGGGCAAACGAATATTTCTGAATTGGAACAAGAGCCGATAGCTCCTGCTGAGTTGACCAAACCGGTCAGACCGATCAAACCAGTTGAGAAGACCGGTCAGACCGGTCCTGGTCAGAGGCATCCAAAAACTCTGGAACCTGAGTGTTCTGTAGCTACTGGAGGTAAAGGCTGTGTCAAGCATAATGGTAAAAAGCCGAAGCTCACTTTTGATGAACTTCTGGCTAAATACCAAGAAGAAAATGAGGCCAAACATGCTAATCGGTCGAATAATGCTAAATCATCAAGATCACTTCCTAAACGTAGTTCTGAGAATTGGAATTGGCAAAGAAAAAACTTTCATTCAGTAGCATCATATTCTCCTTTTGAATCATCAATGCTAGTTCCATATACTCCATATCCCATTTGTTTTAATCCTTGGGCACATACTCTTTCATATTTTAAACCATATCATGTAGAGTATGCAGCTCCAAGAGAACCTTCATATGCGAGACAACCATATGTCAAAAAAGACCGTTTTGAGCAAAAAGATCGGTTTAGAGTTCAAGACAAGAAAAAGGTCAAGCAAGTGTATCGAGTGAAAAGGGATGGTCGCAAAGATAAAAGTTCAGATCTGAATTCAGTTGATCAAAAGCCGATTAATGTGTTTAAAACTTTGGCTGGTGATGGCAAAGAAAGGGTGACATCAGCTATTGACGTTCCAATTGCCAAATCTGAACAAAAGGAGTTGAAAAGGTCAAAAACCAAAAAGGAGGCGCTGCTGTCCAGAACTGAAGCTCAATCGACGCGTTCATTTAGTTTGCCACTTTGGCGGAGGGAAAAGCTACAAAGGTTGAGTGAGCAAGAGATGCAAGACAAGAATATGGCATGGGTTCCAAAGAAAAGTATTCATAATCAGGACAAGGATGATGTTCAAGAAAAAGGGGCAACACAATTGAAGGACAAAAGTCAAAATGCTGGCTCTGACACAACCGGTTTAATCGGTTTGCTTAACCGGTCTGACAGGATTTCATCTAGAAATTCTGATGGTTCAAAGAAAAGGAGGAAGTCCGAGAAACGGCCTTCAAAGATGAGGTTTACACCAAATCATCAAAAATATTGGGACTTACATCATCCATTTGCTTTACAAATGTCACACATACCTATGTCATGGAATCCATCTTATAGAATGTTTGGTTATTCTTTATACTATAATTTTGATCCTTGGATGCTGCATGGATCATTTTATCATGAAGGATTACCACAAGAGTGCTATGCATGTTAATTGCAATTATGTTGCTATTAATTCAAAAGCCGAAGTACCTATGAGCTTATCATGATACTTTACATTCATAATACCTCTCTATTTGGTTCGCTTGTTTATACTCTTATGGATGGATTCAACATGGCCGGTATTGTTATTATCGACTTTAGCAGCATGTATAGCCGATGAATGTTCTTGATCATCGTGTTAAGATGATGGTTCCCCAGCAAAATTCCAATTATAGTCATATTGATGGTTTTGATGCTTGGGAGGCAAAATGTCTAGATATGATATTGAAATTCATGAATTCACCATTTATCATATATTTAGACATGCCAATAATGAAGCCAGTACTTTGATACATCAAACATCGGGCTATGTGATCACAGAAAATCACTCCCATATCAGAAAGGCCGATGTTTGTTGCTATCAAAGGTGCACTCTCTGGACAGACCGGTTTAACCGGTTATGAGACCGGTCCGACCGGATTTCGAGGTTGGTTTGGCCCTGGTCATTCATGCGAGAAATACTGTATCGGCTATAATAACTTTAAATCTTGATTTGGCCGAGGTTAGTGTTTGGAGCAAATCTTTGATTGATTATCAACAGGGTCCCAACTGTATAGACATCGGTATTGCGTTCAATTATATTTCGATGATGAGCTATCCCTTTGAAATGCCGAAAGTCTATTCTTGACAATAATTTGATCTTGGCCATCTGCATCTTGATTGTGGCATGTTTGTGAGGCCGATTATATTATTGGTAAAGAGCATGTTCTATATGTCATTCTTGCTTAGCTTATGATCACAATAGTCTACATTAGTTATATCGGGTTATGTGATCTCTTTCTTCATGCTGAATTGAGGAACATTGCAAAGACCAGTTGTTTTAACAATGATTTGGTTGATTTATGCATCTATGGTTATCCGAGGGTGCGAAGATGGTTTTAACCACTGCATTAAATAAATTGTAGCCGAGGTGGTGTGTACTCAGGCTTGTTTTCCACCCATGATATATGAAGGAAGACAGCAAGGATGAGATCATCGCGCTGATTAATATCGAGTGACATGGCCGATGAAGTTTTATTGCCCTTAGTATAAAAACATGGACAATGGGCTAAAGGCAGTCATTCTGTGATTTTGGTTGAAAGAGATGTTTCTTGGTACGCAAGCTTTACCAACAAACAGGGGGGCATATGTTGACAACCAAAATTGGCACAGGCCATGGCGAACCGGTCAGACCAGTTAGCCTGACCGGTCAGACCGGTCTGGCACAAGAAGTTGCGGTGCTGGCGCTTGAATGACCGAAACAATAGATCCTAGTGCGATGAAGATGACATACTCTCTGGAATGACCGGATGTTGCGGTACTTGAAGCTTTGGAGGACCGCAAGAGTCGGTGGAGAAGCAAGACGTGCAAGACGAGGGAGTCCGACCCAGACCGGTCTGACCGGTGTGGGGGACCGGTCAGACCGGTTACCTCTTTTGTAATCTGACTAGGACTCTTAATTTAGGATTCCGAGGTTGTAATGAGTTGTAGCTTGGTTTTCTTACGAGACAAGACCTACCCTCCCTATAAATATAAGGGGATTCGGCCGATTGAACACACACAATCGAATCTAAACAAAACATGTCTTTACTTTTTACTTCCAAACCCTAGATCCCTTTTCCAACCTTTCCATGCTGTTCGTCTACTGATCTCCGCGATCAAGATGGCGTCCTAAGCTTGCTGATCAACTTAGGGCACGTCCGCCGACGTCCACGCCCTGACGGGGTCCCTTCCGGGTGAGAGCTTCGACGGCCTTTACTAGTTTGCTCGTAAACTAGTCGTTCTTCGCTACGTAAGTGCGTTGGTTATCTCTTTGCTGGTTTGCTCGTAAACCATGCCGTCCTTCACCACGTAAGCGTGATAGTTATCTCCTCGAAACGATTGATTTGGTGAAACCCTAGCCTAACCGGTCTGACCGGCCCTTGGAACCGGTCTGACCGGTCTGTACAGCCTCTTTGCCGATCGGACCGTTTGCGACCCGCACGATCTAGCGCTCTCGT
Organism: Alloteropsis semialata; assembly: GCA_004135705.1. Taxonomy (NCBI): domain Eukaryota; kingdom Viridiplantae; phylum Streptophyta; class Magnoliopsida; order Poales; family Poaceae; genus Alloteropsis; species Alloteropsis semialata. The sequence goes on along the minus strand of CM014271.1, from coordinate 60,280,919 downwards.
GTGTTGACCGTATTTTGCGTCAACATACTTTTGGCGACTCCGCTGGCATACTTGAAGATCGCCAAGGGCTCGAGGAATACATGAAGAAGAAAGCAGAAGAAGAACGCCTCTACTACCTCTCGCACTTCAAGAAGGACCGCAAGGGCGTGGTCTCCAAGATCAAGTAGGTAGATCAAACTGCTATATCTTCAGCGGCTTCTCCTAAGGTACTACCTGATGACAATTCTCATGAAGTCTTTCTAAAGTACATGGAGGATAATATGGCTGAGAATAATGTCAAATTGGTTAATTGGATGCATAACAAGTGCTTAGAACCGGAAGGCAAACAGCCTATGGCTGAACAACCTGCCGCCAATCCTAGTATTTTGATTCCCAAAATTCCTATTGTGCCTGATCATAAAACACCGGCAGCAAAGCCCATAGAACCACCCATATATGGCATGTCGTTGAATTATTTTGAAGGCCAATCTGTTACACCATCCAACCTAATACATACTCGGCCTGCTGCGCCTCAGCCGTTCGCAACTTTACCTAATTCGGCTGATTATGGTCGAATTAACAATGAAGTTGTGAATTATACCCTGCAAATTCTAAATTCTGGATATTTTGTACCCCCACTAGTACAAAAATTATTTTCACAAGGCCCAGTACCTTACGAACTTTTCGGAAGGTTCGGCCAACAGATTCAGGGACAGGTGTCGACCAATCAAGCTGGCCTGCGCCAACCGGTCAGACTGGTATCCGTAACCGGTCAGACCGGTCCTGGAGGGTCGGATGCGGCCAACCAGCTTGGGCCGCACCAACCGGTCAGACCGGTTTCTGGAACCGGTCAGACCGGTCTCGAGGGGACAGATTCGGGAAATTTGTTTCCTACTCCCGTGAAAAATACTCAACAGCCAAATTTACAGGATAATTCATTAGAATACGTAGATAAGATATTTTCTAAGTACAAACTTGATTTGGCTTCTGCTCTTAAAGAGAATTTGGGAGTAGATGTCAGGGATAAGGCTAGGTTATACCAAAAGCCTTATGTTCCTAAATTTGATTTAGTTCCTTTCCCCACTGGTTTTAGACTTCCTGATTTTGTCAAGTTTAATGGGGAAGATTCTAAAAGCACTTTTGAATACATAAGTCAATACATGGCACAACTAGGCGATTCTAGCTCTAGTGAGGCTTTGAAAGTGCGTTTGTTTTCTTTGTCTCTAACTGGTACTGCTTTCTCATGGTTTGCATCATTGGCTCCTCATTCTATTACCTCATGGGAACAGTTAGAGCAAAAGTTTCATGATCACTTCTTTTCAGGCAACAATGAGCTTAAACTATCACATCTTACATCGGTTAGGCAATCACGGGATGAGACCGTTAATGATTATATTAAATGTTTCCGTGATACTAAAACCGTTGCTTTAGTGTTAATATTGCCGAAAAGGATCTTGCTGATTTGGCTTTGAATGGTTTACTTTCTCACATTAAGGAGAAATTAGAGGGCTTTGATTTCTTTAATGCAAACCAAGTACATCAAAGAGCTTTGGTTGCCGAAAGCCGAAGCAAAGATTTAAAAGAAGGCAAAAGGACTCATCAGGTTACTGTGCATAATCTTGAATATGATTCTAATAGTTCTGATGATGAGTCTCATAATGTGTTGGCCACTGAATTTGTATGGCTAGCATCTAATAAAGCTTTTACTTGCACATCTCTTAAGCCGAATCATAGGAATCGGCAAGAGGAGAAGAAGTTTACTTTTGATGTGTCCAAATGCGATAAAATTTTTGATGAATTGCATAAGAGTGGATATATCAAATGCTCTTTTACTATTCCGTCATCTGAGGAGTTAAAGCGGCTTGCTTATTGCAAATTTCATAATTCTTTTTCTCATGGGACTAATGATTGCAATTTCTTTCATCGACAGATTCAATCAGCTGTAAATGATGGACGATTGAGTTTGAATGAGATGCAAGTTGATAAGCGCCCGTTTCCAATCAACAACATGGTGGTCAATACCATGGATCTTCAGAAAGCCAAGATGTTGGTTCGGCCAGACAATGCCGATGCAGCAGGAGGCAAGAATGTTGTGATTGGAGAACCAAGGACGGTGACGGAACATGACAAAGTGCTTGGGAGAGATGTAGTGCTTAAGCAAACTCCTGATGGAAATAAGACCTTGACTATTACAGTGAAGTCTTCTGAGATTGGGGGGCAATCAAGCTCTCAAGTGCAGTATCAAAGACCGGTTGTTCCTGCTGTCCAGGACAAACTGGTCAGACCGGTTGGCCAGACCGGTCAGACCGATCTACCCAGAGACAGGTCCGGACGTTTGTTCCTAAACGTCCTGAAGTTGGTACTTGGAAGACTAATTAGAACAAAGATTAGGGGAAAACTTTTAAGCCGAAGGCGACCTTTGATCAAGTTATAGCCAAGCATACCCAAAATATGGCCGTTCAAAAGGATCGGCCGTTAAAAAAAAGACTGAGATCGCCGCCAAGGGATACTGTTGTGATGAAGCCACCAAAGCGACAGTGCGGTCAAGGTCCAAGTTCGTACAATGGTGCTGGTCCATCTAGGCCATGGAGGCCGTTTCGACCTTCTCCTCCTCAACCTATTCGGAGAGATGGTGTGATGTATGCGGGAATCCTATGTATCTTCCGGTAGATTTTTTCCAAACCATCTTCCGAAGTATAAGATTCGTGCAGAGTGGATTTTTCTTTCCGTACTCATTCTAGCCCAGTTTCCTCCCGTCTGTTTGCTGCTAATTTTTAAGGTTCTGTATCGTTTTCTTTTCCTTTTATATTCATGTTCATTCCGCTTCAAAGCATTCGAGGCCGAGAGTTTGAAGGCAATTAGGAGTCATTTAGGATTTCTTAGATTTGGGATTTCTCCAATAGCTCCATGATCTAGTAAGTTGCTTCGATTCACATCCTGTTTACTCTTCTCGTGTTTATTTGTTTATGAAATTCCTTGGATGTTCATCTAATTTTCGTCTCATTTTGTCTAGATTCTACGTTTCCATTTGTTGTTCTTACGATAGGTTGGAAATGTTGCAGCGGTTATCCTGTTTACTCTTCTCGTGTTTATTTGTTTGTGGGATTTCTTGGATGTTCATCTAATTTTCGTCTCATTTTGTCTAGATTCTACGTTTCCATTTGTTGTTCTTACGATAGGTTGGAAATGTTGCAGCGGTTGGGGAACCGTTCTCGCAGGGCTCCCAATTCCATTATTCCTTTAGCTAGGGTAACTAGGTCTCATGTTCTGATAGAAATCTGGGAGCAACTGCTATTAGCCTCAATGATGAGGTTTGTTTCCTCATTTTTCAATTGTTTTTTGTCTGACCTCATTGATTTACGAGTAACTAGTGCTTTTGCATGTAAGTAATTCAACATTTTTTTTAAAATGTTAGGCTAGTATACATTGATTGTTGAAACCGCATATGCAAAATATTGTAGGACTACATTGCAAATGTTGATTCCGTCTATGTTTGTCTTGTTTGTAGTGTTATGTACTCTTGAATTAGTAATACAGTACTTCTGGATTTTTTAAGATAACCTTACAAGGTTTTTGGATTATGAAACATGTTGCAATATTGTTGACAAATGCTTTCTCTCCCTCTTCTTCCATGGTTTCTTTTCATTGAATGAGTTAATGTTGTTTCTTATACTGCTACTTTTATGTATTAGTCATGAAATTGCTTTCCATTGGCAGTATGCTATATATAATGTATTTGTCATTTCATAAGATTAGTGTGGTCAAAATTTCTTGGTACTACATTTAAAACTTTCGTATATTTCAACCAAAGTTTTAGTGTAGTTTTGTATACTGCCATAGAAGGCTAAATTGCTTCGGCTTCTGCTGTACCGGTTAGGGTTCAGGATTGTTGGGGGCCACTCCGTCCTATTGGGTTCAGAAGCATGTTCGGGGTTTGGGGCGGCCATGTACCCCCTGCCATAGAAGGCTAAATTGCTTTGGCTACAGCTATACTGTTTAGGGTTCAGGGTTGTTGGGGGCGACTCCATCCTATCGGGTTTAGAAGCATGCTCGAGGTTTGGGGCAGCCATGTACCCCCTGCCATAGAAGCCTAAATTGCTTCGGCTTCGGCCCCCTGCCATAGAAGGCTAAATTTCTTCGGCTTCGGCTATACTGGTTAGGGTTCAGAGTTGTTGGGGGCGACTCCGTCCTATCGGGTTCAGAAGCACGTTCGGGGTTTGGGGCAGCCATGTACCCCCTGCCATAGAAGGTCAAATTGCTTCGGCTACGACTATACCGGTTAGGGTTCAGGATTGTTGGGGGCGACTCCGTCCTATCGGGTTCAGAAGCATGTTCGGGCCTTGGACGGCCTTGTACCCCCTGCCATAGAAGCCTAAATTGCTTTGGCTTCGGTCCCCCTGCCATAGAAGGCTAAATTGCTTCGGCTTCAGGCCCCCTGCCATAGAAGGCTAAATTGCTTCGGCTTTGGCTATACCGGTTAGGGTTCAGGGTTGTTGGGGGCGACTCCGTCCTATCGGGTTCAGAAGCATGTTCGGGGTTTGGGGCGGCCATGTACCCCCTGCCATAGAAGGCCAAATTGCTTCGGCTACGGCTATACCGGTTAGGGTTCAGGGTTGTTGGGGGCGACTCCGTCCTATCGGGTTCAGAAGCATGTTCGGGGTTTGGGGCGACCATGTACCCCTTGCATAGAAGCCTAAATTGCTTCGGCTTCGGTCCCCTTGCCATAAAACTATTTGATTCAACATTTTGTCAAAACTAATTCAAAAAGTTTAATATATAAGTTCAAAACTTTCTACCAAATTATTGAACTAGGTTATTGAAAATGTTGAACTTTCACAATAAGACTATTGATATAGTACATATTAAATGTTGTAAAAATTAACCAAAAATGTTGAACTTGTACATTAAGAATGTAATGCCCAAATATTAAAATAATTTAGAGAAAATATTGAAGCTGCACATTTAGAATGTTGAAATACCACATCTCCAATGTTGTCATAATTATGTGCAAAATATTTTCATAATTTATGAAAAATTATGAAACTGTACATTAGTAATGTTGAAATAGAAAAATTAAGAATGTTCAAATAATGTGACCTACATGTTCTTCAGTGACATCTTCATTTCCTGTAGTCGTAAACATAAATATAGTAGAATTCTAGTTCAAATTAATAAAATAAGAGTTACAACTGTTGTTCATTATAGTACATCTCTTCAATCATAATTACAGGTTTGTAACATTATTTGTAGTTTTTCTCAACATTTAGCTTTCAGCTTTTGCAACATTTCACTTGACAAACATATTAACTTTATGTGTATTGTTTCTTCAATTCAATTAGTCATGAATTATCTACTTTATGTGTCTCTGCAATTGTTGAACTTAACTTTATTTGAAAAAATGTATTTGTACATTTTACCTTTACTAGGTTCAATGCTCAACGTTACTATAATGATCATCAATGCAAATGTTCAACATTATTTTAACTTTACTATGTTCAAAGTTCAACATTACTTGACAGTTCAATGTTCAACTATAATAATAATCAGCTATGGAAATGTTCAACATTTCTTGGTTTGCTATGTTGAAATTATTTTAAACAAAGTTTAAGCACAGTTTCATTCTTGACAGGTTTCGGTTGCACTACTTCGTGACAAGTTCTTTTGGAATATCACGTGCTAAAGCAAACGCTACCTTAATTCTTTACTATTTAAATATTTCATACAATAGTAGTGGATTGTCTTATCGATAATGTGTATTTGAATGCTATATTTCTGAGGTTATTTTAGTAATTTTTAACTTGAAACTTCAATTTGTGAGTTGGTACCCACCTGTTTATTTTTTCCACTTAGAACCACGTACCCAGCAAAAAAGGAAAGGCAACAAAAAAAAGTCTAGCGCGTGCAGCAAAATGAACCACGTACCCACTTTAAAAAAAGTCTAGTGCGCGCAGCAAAATGAACCATGTACCCACGTTAAAAAAAAGTCTAGCGCGCACAGCAAAATGAATCACGTACCCATGTTAAAAAAAAGTCACGTGGAACCAGAACAGAATGGAAAAACAGAATCACAGCAGATGCTATCTAGAATTGAGCCTTTTGTATTGTAATTGGGCTTTATAGATGGTTTGATTAAAAATCTTCTGGTTGTTCCTGCTGTCTAGGACAAACCGGTCAGACCGGTCTACCCCAGAGACCGGTCCGGACGTTTGTTCCTAAACGTCCTAAAGTTGGTACTTGGAAGACTAATCAGAACAAAGATCAGGGGAAACCTTTTAAGCCGAAGGCGACCTTTGATCAAGTTATGGCCAAGCATACCCAAAATATGGCCGTTCAAAAGGATCGGCCGTTAAAAAAAAGACTGAGATCGCCGCCAAGGGATACTGTTGTGATGGGGCCACCAAAGCGACAGTGGGGTCAAGGTCCAAGTTCGTACAATGGTGCTGGTCCATCTAGGCCATGGAGGCCGTTTCAACCTTCTCCTCCTCAACCTATGTGGAGAGATGGTGTGATGTATGTGCCTTACTGTCCTGCACCAAATCTACCACAACCTCGTACTCCTGTGCATGCCAGAATTACTACACCACAGTCTGGGCCTGCAAATTTCGAACAAAAGCCAAGGGCCATGCAATAGCAGTACAGACCGGTTAAACCGGTTCATCAAACCGATCAAACCGGTTTCCTGCGACCAAAGGCCGCGCAATAGCAGCTAGAACCGGTTAAACCGGTTCCTCAGACCGGGCAAACCGGTTTCCAGCGCCGGCCAGGGAAGGAGCCCGCTAGGCAGGAATATCCCTGCACCAGCTGTTCAAAAGCCAATTGTCAAGAGTGTCATTCAAATTGGATCTATGGCAGTAAATCCATCGATGGCCGATGGTCCTAGTGTTATTGGTGATTCGGCCGCAAAAATTGCAAGGACAATTCAATGCTTGCAACCAAAGTGGTGTCCTAATGGTCTGTCTCATTCTCAGAAGAGGATATTGCAGCAGTTGCGTACTCAGAAGCAAAGAGAGGAAGAATCGGCAAAGAAGAGGGAGGAGTGGTTCAATGAGGCTAAGCCGATGATTCCACCTTTTGGTCAGAGCTCTAAAGATGGTTCTAGTGTTCAAGACATTCAAGCGGAAGAACTAGAAAAGGCCGAGCCATCTGCAGCAAACTCGGCTGATCTGGCCGCAACTGGTCAGACCGGTTTCCCTGACCAGTCAGACCGATTACCCCCTGTTCCAGTTCCGGCAACTGGAACTGGTCAGACTGGTCAGGAGGAACCGGTCAGACCGGTCTCGCCTGGAGATTCGATAGCCGATGCGTTTTCTTCTTCGGCTAGAGTCTTGATTCCGCCCACTACTGTTTCAGATGTTCAGATGGGTGATGATGATGATGCTGTTGACTTTGAGACTTCGCCCAGCAGGACAAATATGGAGGTCAATGTTATCTATTTGGACGCCGACTATTGCTTTGTCAGAGATGATGAGAGGGTGGCTCAAATAAATTTCGCTCCTAAAAATGTTGTGTTTCAGAAGCCCTAGAATCGGACAATCATCTAAAAGCTCTTTATGTGAAAGGTCATATTAAAGTGAGGCCGATTTCTAGGATGCTCGTTGATGGTGGTGCCATTGTAAATCTCATGCCATATTCCTTATTCAAGAAATTGGGAGGTTTGGATAGCGAGCTCATCAAAACTAGCATGATAATCAGCGGCGTTGGAGGAGGAGAACCGATGAGCGCTAAGGGAGTTGCATCACTAGAGCTTATCATTGGGAGCAAGACATTGGTGACCGCTTTTGGGAGCAAGACATTGGTGACCGCTTTCTTCGTCACAGAGGTACAAGGTAACTATAGCGTGATCCTGGGGCGTGATTGGATTCATGCAAATCAATGTGTGCCTTCTACCTTATATCAATGCTTAATTCAATGGGTTGGTGACGAAGCTGAGATGTTTCATGCAGATTCTTCGGCATGTGTTGCTATGGCCGATGCGTCCATGTTAGGAACTCATGATAATTTCAAATGCTTAACCGGGATCGATATTTCAGATTTTGAGTTCCTTGCTTGCACTAAAGATGCCTTTATGTCTGCTGCTTTAAGACCGGTTAAAAAATCGGTCGGTTCAGATGATGAAGAATAGATGAAGTGGCACATGGCCGATATTTGGTTATCGCCCTTAGAAATATAGTGGCCGATGAATTCTGTTAAAACATCGTCCTCAGGTAACAATTTTGGTGCTAATGTGTTTTATGGTACACAAGCTTTACCAAAAAACAGGGGGCATATGTTGACAACCAAAATTGGCACTTCATCAATGACCAGAAGGATCGCAGGACCCGGCGCAAGAATCAAGGCAAAAGATGACGCAAGAGGCAAAGCCACGCCCAGACCGGTCTGACCGGTTTGGGGAACCGATCAAACCGGTTACCCTGTAATCCGACTAGGACTCTTAGATTTAGGATTCCGAGGTTGTAATGAGTTGTAACTTGGTTTTCTTGCGGGACAAGACCTACCCTCCCTATAAATATAAGGGGATTCGGCCGATTGAGGGCAACCTAATCAAATCTATCAAATCTACTATTTACCTTTACTTTCTGTACCCTTCAACCCTAGCTTTTCCAACCCCATATGTTGTTCTTCCTTCGTCTCCGTGACGTCTGAAGGCGTCCAAGGTGGCCTACCGACCCTAGGACACCCCTAATCACGTTCTCCCTGACGGATCCTTTCGGAAAGCGTTTTTAGGGTTTGCTCCTATCTTCCCTGCAGGAACCGGCTGACCGGTTTCCCTGACTGGTCTGACCGGTCTGCGCAGAGAAGCTACGAGCTGATCATTGACGTACCGCGCGATCTAGCGCTCTCGTGTGTTGTCCGAATTTTGCGTCAACATACTTTTGGCGACTCCGCTGGGGAATAGGAGATCTGGTTCGTGCAGCCGATCAATCTAATTCTATCTAGATGGGTTCCAACACCGAGTTAGATCTTGAGAACGTCATCGTCGTCAAGGACGATGAACTTTCTACTGAAGATCGCCAAGGGCTCGAGAAATACTTGAAGAAGAAAGCAGAAGAAGAACGCCTCTACTACACTCGCACTTCAAGAAGGACCGCAAGGGCGTGGTCTCCAAGATCAAGGAGGTAGATCAAACTGCTACATCTTCAGCGGCTTCTCCTAAGGTACTACCTGATGACAATTCTCATGAAGTCTTTCTAAAGTACATGGAGGATAATATGGCTGAGAATAATGTCAAATTGGTTAATTGGATGCATAACAAGTGCTTAGAATCGGAAGGCAAATAGCCTATGGCTGAACAACCTGCCGCCGATCCTAGTATTTTGATTCCCAAAATTTCTATTGTGCCTGATCATAAAACACCGGCAGCAAAGCCCATAGAACCACCCATATATGGCATGCCGTTAAATTATTTTGAAGGCCAATCTGTTACACCATCCAACCTAATACATACTTGGCCTGCTGCGCCTCAGCCGTTCGCAACTTTACCTAATTCGGCTGATTATGGTCGAATTAACAATGAAGTTGTGAATTCTACCCCGCAAATTCCAAATTCTGGATATTCTGTACCCCCACTAGTCCAAAAATTATTTTCACAAGGCCCAGTACCTCACGAACTTTTTGAAAGGTTCGGCCAACAGATTCGGGGACAGGTGTCGACCAATCAAGCTGGCCTGCGCCAACCGGTCAGACCGGTATCCGTAACCGGTCAGACCGGTCCTGGAGGGTCGGATACGGCCAACCAGCTTGGGCCGCACCAACCGGTCAGACCGGTCTCGAGGGGACAGATTCGGTGAATTTGTTTCCTACTCCCGTGCAAAATACTCAACAGCCAAATTTACAGGATAATTCGTTAGAATACTTAGATAAGATATTTTCTAAGTACAAACTTGATTTGGCTTCAGCTCTTAAAGAGAATTTGAGAGTAGATGTCAGGGATAAGGCTAGGTTGTACCAAAAGCCTTATGTTCCTAAATTTGATTTAGTTCCTTTCCCCACTGGTTTTAGACTTCCTAATTTTGTCAAGTTTAATAGGGAAGATTCTAAAAGCACTTTTGAACACATAAGTCAATACATGGCACAACTAGGCGATTCTAGCTTTAGTGAGGCTTTGAAAGTGTGTTTGTTTTCTTTGTCTCTAACTGGTACTGCTTTCTCATGGTTTGCATCATTGGCTCCTCATTCTATTACCTCATGGGAACAGTTAGAGCAAAAGTTTCATGATCACTTCTTTTCAGGCAACAATGAGCTTAAACTATCACATCTTACATCGGTTAGGCAATCACGGGATGAGACCGTTAATGATTATAGTAAACATTTCCGTGATACTAAAAACCGTTGCTTTAGTGTTAATATTGCCGAAAAGGATCTTGCTGATTTGGCTTTGAATGGTTTACGTTCTCACATTAAGGAGAAATTAGAGGGCTTTGATTTCTTTAATATAAACCAAGTACATCAAAGAGCTTTGGTTGCTCAAAGCCAAAGCAAAGATTTAAAAGAAGGCCAAAGGACTCATCAGGTTACTGTGCATAATCTTGAATATGATTCTAATAGTTCTGATGATGAGTCTCATAATGTGTTGGCTGCTGAATTTGTATGGCCAGCATCTAATAAAACTTTTACTTGCATATCTCTTAAGCCGAATCATAGGAATCGGCAAGAGGAGATGAAGTTTACTTTTGATGTGTCCAAATGCGATAAAATTTTTGATGAATTGCATAAGAGTGGATATATCAAATGCTCTTTTACTATCCTTAATCTGAGGAGTTAAAGCGGTATTCTTATTGCAAATTTTATAATTCTTTTTCTCATGCGACTAATGATTGCAATTTCTTTCGTCGACAGATTCAATCGGCTGTAAATGATGGACGATTGAGTTTGAATGAGATGCAAGTTGATAAGCGCCCGTTTCCAGTCAACAACATGGTGGTCAATACCATGGATCTTCAGAAACCCAAGATGTTGGTTCGGCCAGACAATGCCGATACAGCAGGAGGCAAGAATGTTGTGATTGGAGAACCAAGGACGATGACGGAACATGACAAAGTGCTTGGGAGAGAAGTAGTGCTTAAGCAAACTCCTGATGGAAAGAAGACCTTGACTATTACAGTGAAGACTTCTGAGATTGGGGGCCAATCAAGCTCTCAAGTGCAGGATCAAAGACCGGTTGTTCCTGCTGCCCAGGACAAACTGGTCAGACCGGTTGGCCAGACCGGTCAGACCGGTCTACCCCAGAGACCGGTCCAGACGTTTGTTCCTAAACATCCTGAAGTTGGTACTTGGAAGACTAATCAGAACAAAGATCAGGGGAAAACTTTTAAGCCGAAGGCGACCTTTGATCAAGTTATGGCCAAGCATACCCAAAATATGGCCGTTCAAAAGGATCGGCCATTAAAAAAAGACCGAGATCGCCGCCAAGGTATATAGTTGTGATGGGGCCACCAAAGCGACAATGGGGTCAAGGTCCAAGTTCGTACAATGGTGCTGGTTCATCTAGGTCATGAGGCCGTTTCGACCTTCTCCTCCTCAACCTATTTGGAGAGATGGTGTGATGTATGTGCCTTACTGTCCTGCACCAAATCTACCACAGCCTCGTACTCCTGTGCATGCCAGAATTACTACACCACAGCCTGGGCCTACAAATTTCCAACAAAAGCCAAGCGCCATGCAGCAGCAGTACAGACCGGTTAAATCGGTTCATCAAATCGGTCAAACCGGTTTCCAGCAACCTAAGGCCGCGCAGCAGCAGCTAGAACCGGTTAAACCGGTTCCTCAGACTGGTCAAACCGGTTTCCAGCGCCGGCCAGGGAAGGAGCCCGCTAGGCAGGAATATCGTCCTATTCAGAGGAAAGAAGAGCCTGCACCTGCTGTTCAAAAGCCAATTTTGAAGAGTATCATTCAAAAGCCAATTGTGAAGAGTATCATTCAAATTGGATCTATGGCAGTAAATCCATCGATGGCCGATGGTCCTAGTGTTATTGGTGATTCGCCCTCGAAAATTGCAAGGACAATTCAATGCTCGCAACCAAAGTGGTGTCCTCCTGGTCTGTCTCATTCTCAGAAGAGGAGATTGCAGCGGTTGCGTACTCAGAAGCAAAGAGAGGAAAAATCAGCAAAGAAGAGGGAGGACTGGTTCAATGAGGCTAAGCCGATGATTCCACCTTTTGGTCAGAGCTCTAAAGATGGTTCTGGTGTTCAAGACATTCAAGCTGGAGAACCAGAAAAGGCCAAGCCATCTGCAGCAAACTCGGCTGATCTGGCCGCAACCGGTCAGACTAGTTTCCCTGACCGGTCAGACCGGTTACCCCCTGTTCCAGTTCCGGCAACTGGAACCGGTCAAACCGATCAGGAGGAACCAGTCAGACCGGTCTCGCCTGGAGATTCGGTAGCCGATGCGTTTTCTTCTTCGGCTAGAGTCTCGATTCCGCCCACTACTGTTTCAGATGTTCAGATGGGTGATGATGATGATGCTGTTGACTTTGAGCCTTCACCCAGCAGGACAAATATGGAGGTCAATGTTATCTATTTGGACGCCGACTATTGCTTTGTCGGAGATGATGAGAGGGTGGCTCAAATTGATTTCGCTCCTAAAAATGCTGTGTTTCAGAAGCCCTTGGAATCGGACAATCATCTAAAAACTCTTTATGTGAAGGGTCATATTAAAGGGAGGCCGATTTCTAGGATGTTCGTTGATGGTGGTGCTATTGTAAATCTTATGCCATATTCCTTATTCAAGAAATTAGGAGGTTTGGATAGCGAGCTCATCAAAACTAGCATGACAATCAGCGGCGTTGGAGGAGAAGAACCGATGAGCGCTAAGGGAGTTGCATCACTAGAGCTTACCATTGGGAGCAAGACATTGGCGACCGCTTTTTTCGTCACATAGGTACAAGGTAACTATAGTGTGATCCTAGGGCGTGATTGGATTTATGCAAATCAATGTGTGCCTTCTAACTTACATCAATGCTTAATTCAATGGGTTGGTGACGAAGTTGAGATGGTTCATATGGATTCTTCGGCATGTGTTGCTATGGCCAATGCGTCCATGTTAGGAACTCATGATAATTTCAAATGCTTAACCGGGATCGATATTTCGGATTTTGAGTTCCTTACTTGCACTAAAGATGGTTTTATGTCTGCTGCTTTAAGGCCGGTTCAAAAATCGGTCGGTTCAGATGATAAAGAATAGATGAAGTGGCACATGGCCGATATTTGGTTATCGCCCTTAGAAATATAGTGGCCGATGAATTCTGTTAAAACATCGTCCTCAGGTAACAATTTTAGTGCTAATGTGTTTTATGGTACACAAGCTTTAACAAAAAACAGGGAGGCATATGTTGACAACCAAAATTGGCACTTCATCAATGACCAGAAGGATCGCAGGACCCGGCGCAAGAATCAAGGCAAAAAGATGACGCAGGAAGCAAAGCCACGCCCAGACCATCTGACCGGTTTGGGGAACCGGTCAGACCGGTTACCCTGTAATCCGACTAGGACTCTTAGATTTAGGATTTCGAGCTTGTAACGAGTTGTAACTTGGTTTCCTTGCGGGACAAGACCTACCCTCCCTATAAATATAAGGAGATTCGGCCGATTGAGGGCAACCCAATCGAATCTATCAAATCTACTATTTGCCTTTACTTTTTGTACCCTTCAACCCTAACTTTTGCAACCCTATATGCTGTTCTTCCTTCGTTTCCGCGACGTCTGAAGGCGTCCAAGATGGCCTGCCGACCCTAGAACACCCCTAATCACGTTCTCACTGACGGATCCTTCCGAGAAGCATTTTTAGGGTTTGCTCCTGTCTTCTCTGCAGGAACCGGTCTAACCGGTTTCCCTGACCGGTCTGACCAGTCTGCGCAGAGAAGCTGCGAGCTGATCATTGATGTACCACACGATCTAGCGCTCTCGTGTGTTGACCGAATTTTACGTAACACATCCGCAGGACTCGGGCTCGGCAGGCAGGCAAGCAGCAGCAGCCGGACCGAGCGGTCAGCGGGCACGAGCAGCGGCCGCGCCTGGCACGCGGCGCGAGCGCAAGGCTCGGCATCGACGCACGGCTGACCAGCAGGCCGGCGTGCGCGGGCAGGCGGCCCAGCGCAGCAGCTAGCGAGCCCAAGGAGCACGCGAGCAGCAGCAGGCCGGAAGCTCGCGGCCCACGACAAGCAGACCAGCAAGCAACGCGCGGAGCAGTGCAGGCAGCCTAGCTCGGCCTTGCAGGCATGCTGTCGAGCGAGCAGGCCGACACGTAATAATGTTTGCATGGACAAAAATACCAGGCAGCACAGCACAGACATCAGACTGTCAATGCGGTACTGCTCATTACCTATCACTTACTGCTGCAGCATCAGCCTCCAAAAAAAAAATGGCTTCGTCGGTCTCTAGAACAAAGCCATCAGGTTGCTCAGGTACAAACACTCAAGTGCATAGCGTGCAACCAAAACCTATAAATGTCTGTAATTGGAAGTTTGGAACAAACAAAACAATTCATGTCCACCCAGCATAATCATCGGTTAGCATGATGCCATTCACTCCAAAGCATTGTGTCTGCGTTAGTCTCAGGTCCGATGTATGGTTCATTGTTCATTGTCAGGATATGTGTATTCAAAATTTGAAATAGAGGATATAAGAGCTGGAATGTGGCGATATAGGATGCAAACAAACAAACAAGCCGGCCTGCCGACTACTGCTGTTCGTGGTCTCTATTTCTATCGTAATGAAATGAGTGAATTACTGGTGGCTTGCCAAGATATGAGTGAATACTTTATGTATAGTTAGGTGCAGCTCAATATAATGTGCAGTCCTAGCAGTGGACCTAGATGAAGATAGCTGCGTTTTGCATGTGTGCCTTACCATGTCTATTGAAAAAAATCGCATTTTTGTGATGTCTGGATGGATTCGACAGGTTATGCTCGGGAAATGGAATGATGGTACTTAAATAATGTGGGCAATTGACATGTTAAAAGTGCAGTGAGTGCTGCCCCCCTCAGCCACTAAAAAAACCGAACAATTCTGACTAATCTAGTAGTGAACGTAATTCACCACTAGCACTAATAATCCACACATCAGCACAAAGTTCTTAGAACTCGACAACAACACGTTCATTGGTGCATCCATGATCCATCTGTTACATTATTAGCAATTTGTGCTGTTGGTTGAAATTAAAATCTTATCCTCTCATGGGCATTATCTCGTTTCGCTTAAAAAATAATTAATGGTAATCACCAGTCCATTATTTTGATGAATAATTGACACTTGAGCGCTCTTGCACAGAAGCAAGACATGGCCCACAGCAGCAAACAAGCGATCGAGAGAAACAAAGCTGACCAAATGAACATAATGATCAAAGATGTTTGTTCCCCAGATGCCGCGCATTCCAAATAAATGCATGTGTGTCCAAAGTGAAACAGAGACCCAACTAGAAGCAGAGAGTTGTCCATTCTCTAGCCGAAAGTTGGTCGCCGTCATTGGCCCAAAGTGAAACAGAGACCACGGATTCCTGACGCCGCCCATTCTCGACGCCTAAATAGCACGCACAAACACTTGCGTAGCCGGCCCACTAGTAGAAAAAGAGGCATTTCAGTACTGGCGGAGTTGTGTTACCAATAGGTACTAAGGGCATGTACAACTGTCTAGACAGCTGCTGTCTATTTGATTTGCCATGTCACGTACAGACAGCTAAATAGACAGCTTGTACAGTGGGTTGTCTATTTGGCTGTCTGCAAACTAATTAATTCATCCATGTACACACTAAACCATATTGATCAAGTATAATTTGATCTTTGTAGCCTATTTGGTGCTTACATATGTGAAACTGATAACCTGAACCACTCAATTCACACAATCGCTCAATTGACACGTGATTTCAGTTCACATGCATATCACTGGCAAAAATGGCTCAGTTCACATGTTCTCAGTTGACATGTTTTCAGTTCAGACTATAGCTCAGTTAACACTTGAAAAAATTCACAGGATAGTTCACATGTAAGCACTAATCAGCAAAATTCACAGGAAAACAGTTCAGATAAGCACCCATCAATTTGCCATGTTGTGTCCACTGATGTCAGTACAGTTCAGATTGCCGAATAAAAGAGCTCAGTTCAGGCTTATCCCAATAGACGAAAAAATGATGATACAAGAGCTCAGTTAAAACAGTTACAGAAGTGAGCACTTTTTAATTCAGTTCAGTCCAGGCCAATGGGGCTTAGTACAGTTTAGTTCTGTTCAAACAAGTAACAGATCTCAGTTCACAAGCTATCGAAGGAAACAAGCTAACTGAATATTCAATCACATTTTAAAGAAAACTGATCCATCCAATAGTTTCTGTTCTTACTTCTACTTCTAAGATAGCTAGACATAATTTTACTCCTTGCAAAAAATAAATAGAGCAGCTCAAACATCTACACCCTGTAGCATCAGACAATGACTATGTCCTGATAATAGTACATCAGACACCTGTTTCTATCTCCTGATAATAGTACATCAGACAATATGTAGCACATACTCTATGTCTGCAATATCTACAACCTGAATGACTATCACCTCTGATCGAAATGACCCAACATCTACACCTAATTGCCATTATCTGGGCAAGCAGTATTCCCTTATGAGATAAATAGCAACTACAATCATATCTCCTACACTCATGTACAGGGCTTCCTATGAGAGAATTTGAGAACAAATTGACATTACTTCAGAAGATTTAGATAGCATCCATGGTTGAGACACTCACTGGACATGACAAATAGCTGGATCACTGGAAAAAATAGAAAATAGGGAAATTGGGATCTATGTTATCAAGTAGCTGAGTCTAAACTTTGAGGTGTCATCCATTGTTCAGAGTTCGGGCTATGCCCAGAGTTGGTGAAGAATGGGCTGCCGCCGATGAACAAGCAACTTCGGTCCGGGAAGGATGTTGGTGGAGCTGCTGCGCAAAAGCCACCACCGGCGACCGCTGCTGCTCGACCCTCACCCACTCCACTGCACATCTGTGCCGCCGCAAGTCCCTTCCTGCCGGCGTCGTCGACGCCCCCGATGCCGACGACCCCTTCCCTGCCGACAACCCCTTCCTTGCACGAGCCGCAGCGGCCTTCCACTCCAGTTCTGTAGCCGCGTCAAGCAGCTGACGCGCCGCTGCCGCCGCCTGCTTTTCCTCCTGCCGCATGTTCCTCCGCTTCCAAATCTGAGGGAAAAAGAAGTTTGCAGTTTTGCCCAACCTCTCCTGGCTTTTATGGCATGAATCGAGCGCTGGGAATTTTGGGAGAGATGAAGAGCGTGGGGCATGAATCGAGATTGGCGCGGAAGAGGATTTGGCGCCATCGAAGGGAAATTTCTCCCGCGCGCGCAAGGGATCCGGGCCGCCGTCGCCGAGCCACGACGACGCGTACAACGCGCGGCGAGTGCGGGCGACTCGCCTGGGAGCACGAGTCCGTGCCGCAGACGAACGAAGCGACGGCACCCTTTTCCTGAGTAAATGATGTCCACATAGGACTATTTTGCTTAGGTGGCAACAAGAAGACAGCTGCTGCCTGTGCGTTGTACATGCCCTACACCAAAACTACTATTATTAGCACCGGCCAGTTGGAATACCATCGGGTACTAAAAGTGATGTACCACCCGACATATGTTTCTGCAAATGCATCTTGCATTGATATCCAGCAAGTGCTTTCTGGCCTGCCCAGCACAAATTCTAGGTAAAATTAAGAATATAAGTGGTGAAAACAGTAATCAAAACTAAAAGAGGTAGAGTGGTACATGATATGCGTAGTCAGGTAGAGCAAATGTATAATCATCACAATTATAGCCTGATGATCTTGGTCTTTCTAAAGTGAACGGTGATTCTATTACCTGGAGGTCTACACACAATGGTGAACAACACACGGCCTGAGAGGCTGACACTACCAAAATGGTGGAGTTCTCCTAGTGTTTTTAAGTAGTAGAAAAAACACTACCACTAGTCATAGCACATGAGAATTTTCACTAGGTGGCATTTAGTAGGGGAAAGTTCATACTAAATGTTACTAATGCTAGACACCAGAAGAACCCCCACACCACTAGGAGAAGCTGCAGATTCTGGTTGTGTAAGTCACGCCCTGGTGCCATTATCATTTTTCCCTAATATATATCCAACCAGTGGAAGCCGATTGACTTCATCTTCTAGGCCCTAACACTTGGTTGACCTCCTTGGGCCAAAGTGAATGGAGACTATGGTTTCCTGATACCGCCTATCCTCGAGGGCGAAATTGCAAGCGCAAACACTTTGTGTAGGTTCCGCATGAAGTGTCTAGCTCTCCTTTGTAATTATCCAAGTGTGGAAAATATGATCAAAGGTGTATATATGAGTGGAGCCAAAGATGTATATATATAACCAGCCGAAGTAGTTGGTAAGATAGCGGTGGGAGACACACTGGTTCATGAGCCACATCTGTTAGGCTACGCCTGTGCTGTGTGTTAGTAGTAGGCTGGATGCTGCAAGCTATCTACCGCAGTGGCGCCACAGTGGAGTATATAATGGCGCGGAACTGCGGAGTGGTGAATCAGTTGTACTCGTCGTCTGACAGCTAGCTTTTGTTCTGCAATGGCTTGCCATCGATGTTTTCTGCACAAGTATTCATACATTTTTTTATACGTGTTGGCACGTATTTCATTAAGAGAAAAAGGAGGTTTACAGGCATGTATTCATACAAAGACTAAGAAAAACAAGAAAACAAAAAACAACACAACACAAGACTGAGATAAACTTACAAACAAGAAGAAAGGGGAGACCTACGGCTAAGCTTCAATGCTTCGACGTGGAAAGAGGATGAATCGCAAATCCCATAAACCGGCTAGCGACCAAACATGCGCGACCTCCAAGATGCTCTGTACGAGGGCAAGCGGTTGCAGAGCCGACCTGTCGAAAACACAGTGATTCCTTTCCCTCCAAAGGCTCCACGCGACCAACAGGACTAAAGTATCAAAGTCTTTCCGAGCGACCTTAGGCACCCTCTTACGCATAAGTGACCACCAGTCTGTGAGTGATGATTCCCTAGATGGGGTCAGGTTTGACAGGTTAACCCTCTCAAGGAACCTGAATCATGTTTTGCGGCTGTGCACACATCCAATAAGAAGGTGGTCAATAGTCTCCGACTCTTGCGCACAAAGCGCACAGACATCATCCTGTCTAAGACCATGACGACGAAGCCTATTGGACATCCAAGGGCGACCAAGCATTGCCAACCAAATGAACAAGCTGCACTTATTTGCCGCCTTAACCTTCCACAGAAGCTTACAACCCGGAATAGAGGAGCTTGTCATGCTCCAGAACACACTTGCCCAATGCCTCTCATGCTCATGCCAGACACACAGACTGTTTGAGTCTCCACCATGAACCACTAAATCCACCTTGATATCTTATCTACACTCCAGCTTACTCCACTACTACAAAAACTGCTTTTAGTCCTGGTTGGCAACCGGCTTTATCCCCGGG
>CM014271.1:60212871-60254953 GCA_004135705.1 Alloteropsis semialata | reverse complement strand
CAACATCACTATTCAATCTACAGTGCAGCAGAACCCTAGATCGACATTGGAACCACGATTCCCCCCACAAATCCGGTAAGCCCATGACCAAGAAGCATCTAAACTCATCAATTAACAGCAGTCAGCATCCAACTAATCATGATTCCCTCGCAACATAGCGACCAAATCTCATGTCATTTATATGCATCCACATGTAACAACAGTACATAACCTATCCCAAAGATCTTCTCACCGTAAGAGCAAATCAATTTCAGTTTTCCTAATGGCAAACGAACTGCTAACTCCACAACCAAATCCTGCAACACTCCATAAACACGGCATCCCCCAATCCCAATCCCAACCAAAGCGCTCATATTATCCCGAAAACGGGGCATCAGCAGAAGGGGGAAAAACCGGACCTGGTATCGATCCTGGAGCATGTGGATGTTGTACTGCTTGTCGGGCCTGAGCTCCTGCACGAGCTGCGGGTTCTGTAGGAAGGTGACGAGCGGGGCGGCGGCCTCCTCGAGCGACCTGAGCCGGGAGACGACCTCGGCGCGGCGGCGGACCATGTCCTCGGGCACGTCGTCGGTGCCGTGGAGCGACTTGTGGATGTCCATGGCGTAGTCCACCATGTTGGTGCCGCTGAGGAGGCGGATCTTGGCCTCCAGGATCTCCGGCTCCGAGTAGAGCTGCCGCTCCTGCAGGAACTCGAGGAGCGGGAACACCAGGTGGCGGTCCATCTGCGCCGCCAGAAGCGCGGTGAGGTCGTGCTCCGCCATGGCCGGTGCTGCGAGCTCTCCTCCCTGACTCCGGGGGCGGCTAGGGTTAGGGTTTCGAGGGGGCGGCGGCGCGGGGAGGGAGGAGACGAGGAGAGGAGGGGAGACGAGATGGGCCGGGCTGGGGTTTTTGTGGTTTTGTGGATCGGCTGCCGTTAGCTATCGTCCCCAGTGTAAACGGACGGCTAAGATGAGGCCTTGCCTTGGATCAGTCGTATTGGTTCGAGATTGTGAACAATGTGCAGTACCGGCTTCTCAAAATGGCAAGATCTTTGTGCGATGGAGTCATTCATTGAAATAGTGGCTCATGAAAAAATCCAACAATTTTCGGAGAAGGTTTAGGCATTTCCGTATTTTTTTCTCAAAAAAATGCCCAGAAATTCAAATAAAGCATGGAAAATCATTAACGTTGTCGAAAAAAGCCGAAACTCGTCCGGGGCAACTTATATGCGTCCTAACACCTATGAAAAATGATAAACCTTGTATATGAGCATACAAAGTTGTCTCGGTGCAGAAACGTGAAAGAATACGCTAAGTCCTATAGAAGTGTGTCGAGTATGTTTGAGATTGTGAACAATGTGCAGTACCGGGTTCTCAAACTGACAAGATCTCTCTGCGATGGAGTCATGAATTGAAATAATGGCTCATGGAAAAAATCCAACAATTTTCGGAGAAGGTTTAGGCATTTCCGTATTTTTTTCTCAAAAAATGCCCAGAAATTCAAATAAAGCATGGAAAATCATTAACGTTGTCGAAAAAAGCCGAAACTCGTCCGGGGCAACTTATATGCGTCCTAACACCTATGAAAAATGATAGACCTTGTATATGAGCATACAAAGTTGTCTCGGTGCAAAAACGTGAAAGAATACGCTAAGTCCTATAGAAGTGTGTCGAGTATGTTTGAGATTGTGAACAATGTGCAGTACCGGGTTCTCAAACTGACAAGATCTCTCTGCGATGGAGTCATGCATTGAAATAATGGCTCATGGAAAAAATCCAACAATTTTCGGAGAAGGTTTAGCCATTTCCGTATTTTTTTTCATGCAATAGTCATACAGGAAACCAAGGTTATGTTAAGTTTTCATGCGAAAATCATAAACTTAGGTACTTGCCATAATGAAATGAACAATTCCATGTGCTGTAATTTTCCTGTGTGTTTTGTGAATTTCCCTGTGTGTTTCACCGAACCCACAAGGCAATTAGTAATTATCTTTATACCACTTTCAAATAATTATTTAAGTTAGCTATTATATAATTGCAAAAATTAGATTCTAAATTACAATTATTTTTTGTGGCATATGTTTAAACGAATTTAAAATGCATGCCATACTTTTAAAATTAGATTCTAAAACGAATTCAAATGACAAAGTTGTCAAATGAAAAAGTCATGAATACCAAAGGTTCTTAACTCATCAAGATCTGTTTCCGAAGCCAAACCTTGGTCTCGGATAACGATAGGAATATATATAGGATAGAGAAGTTTCTACTGTTTAGGTGCAAGGTACATGGAACGGAAAAATGCAAAAATAGAGGTAAAATGCAATGAAAGAGAAAAAAACAAGGGTAAAGCCACAATTGGATATCAAAATAGGGGCAAAAACACAATAGCCCCTTTTTAATAACAACAAATGTAGGTAATTTAGATGCAGATTTAGGGTTCACAGTAAATAATTTTAAAATGACATATGTGGGTAATTTAGATGAATTTTAGTGGTTACTTAGTTTATTTTTCATAATGGCATATTTGGGTAATTTACCTATGGATTTGGAGAGTTACTTTATGCTACTTGCATAATGGCAAAAGTGAGAATTTTTTTAGAAAATATAATAGATCAATGGGTATGATGATGGCCAGATGTTTCCGATTCTTTTGAGAATTTTTAGAATTTATTTTTTTTGCATGAATTTTTTTCTTGAACATCTCCATTGCATATATAACAAAGAAGATTAGGTTGGGCAATTTCTTTCACATTTCAGTTCCTATAGTGTACGGTGGCTCTATGCATGAAGTCAGACTTGAAAGGGAATAAAGTGGGGAAGAGGTGCACGTAGAAAAAAAATGCAAAAAAGAAAAAGAAAAAGAAAAGAAGACTTGGGGAAATTTTCCGGCCCTAGCTTAGATGATCACTTAAGTCAGTGTCAGTGAAACTGACTTGTTTTGGTGCCTATATACGACGTTACATTACATCTGCAATATTTAACTGGTTTGTTCGTTCAGAAAGGATTTTTAACAGTGGGTTGGTAGCCTTATCCATCCCTGCCTTTTTGACAAGTTACCTACTCCAACAGATTGGCTGCTGTGAAATCAGTCACCCTGGTTTTGACAGGTTACCTACTCCAACAGCCGTGGTCAGTCAATGCGTAGTATTTTTTTCATTGCGCCATCATAGCCTTGATTACAGCCGGCTGTGAAAATTCATTATCACAGCCGGTTTTTCTTGAAAACCGGCTGTGAAAATTCATTATCACAGCCGGTTTTTCTTGAAAACCGGCTGTGAAAAGTACCTGCAAATGTCACCTTTTGTCAGTCTTAAAACCGGCTGTGAAAGGGGACTTTCACAGCCGGTTTTTTAGCCGAACCGGCTGTGAAAAGGTCTCGATTTTCACAGCCGGTTCGGTTAAAAAACCGGCTGTGAAAGTCCCCTTTCACAGCCGGTTTTACCTTTCCCAGCGGTAGGCGAAAGAAAACCGACTGTGAAAATATTTTCTGCGCCACTTTCAAAAAACCGGCTGTGAAAATAGTGACTTGAAAAATGGTTTCTGTAGTAGTGTGTCCATCCAAAACTGCATCTCGAGGTGGTTCTTCTTCTTCATCTATCACCAGGCTGAGGCTGGCAATTCCTTCTTCCACAACCAGAACTGGTGGTGGTTCTTCTACTTCAACTGTGCCATCAACCACAACAGGAACCAGAGGACCACGAGGAGAAGAAGCTGCAGGAACCGGAGGAAGAGGAGGTGAAGAAGCTGCATCCTTCTTTGCCTTGGCTTCGTGTTTTCGAAAAAGCAATGCTATGTTACTGCTCTTCATTTCTCTCCCAAGTCCCAACACTAGCCATAACAGAAAACATTGGATTTACATATTAGGAAACATTCAAATTGGGCAAAAATTGGACTAAGAGAAGAAAACAGAGATGAAATTCGAACTCACACCGAATAAGATGAGGGAGCTGCTACAGATGGTGTAGCCGTAGGTGAGGAAGACGGGGTGCAGCAACCGGAGATGGCAAATCCGCCAAATCGACCAACGGAGGTGGCGATTTTGGGTTGAAACCCTAGCCGCGGCCGCCGCGGCCTTCCACTGCAGGGAACGGAGGGAGGCAAGGCGAGGAGCGGTGGCAGCACACAGCGGAGGAGGCGGAGATGGGCACCAGGCGCGAGCGGCAGCGTCGCATTGGCGCGTCGCCGTGCAGAGGCGCGGACCGCGGAAGCGCCGCACGGAAGAGCCCCGTTGCAACTCATGCACGGTGGATGGGCAACCGGCCGGGCAGGAACTACTCAGGCAGGCTAAAGGATAAAGCGATTGCATTTTGGGCTGTAGGTGGACTGTTTTCTCATTTCTTCAGTTTGGGCTATACTAATAATTTTTTTTAGGCTGAATCCAGGGTAGTCCTGGGCCTACTGGACTACCCACTAGATCTGCCCCTGCATGAGCGGCGCATGTGCACCGCGCCATCAACACAAACAGCTCATGCTCGTTCCACAACCCATCGCGCCCCTCGTCCCATAGCGCGTCAGCATGGACATGCCGCCGTCTGGTTGTTGCCTGACGCCGCGCTGGTCCTGTGGGCAACCAACACGCCGCCCCCGTCATGCCATGGCCTCCGACAGAGATGGAATGGTATAGACAGGGCTACCGCCGTCGCGCCAGGTCGATGGCTAGGGAGGCCGACCGCCTGTTAACATTGTGTTTCATTCTTTCTTTTTTTTAACTGATTTCATCATTTTTCCAATCTCATTTTTACTCATTTTTTCTATTTTTTAGTTGATTTTAATTTTTTCTAATTGTTTCACTACCGGAAACCCCATGTTTGCCAAGTGCCTGATTGTTTGCCGAGTGCTTTCTATCGGGCACTCGACAAACAAGGCCTTTGCCGAGTGGGGCACAGGGAACACTCGGCAAAAATAAAACACTCGGCAAATTAATGGTTTGCCGAGTGCACAAAAGAACACTCGGCAAATCTAAAGAAAACACTCGGCAAATCAATGCACTCGGCAAAGAGCGTCTCCTGACAGGCACATGCGCCGGCCAAACAACGGCCGTGGCCGGCCATTAGTTCTTTGCCGGACCTGTTTGCCGAGTGCCTTTTGTTTGGCACTCGGCAAACAGCCCCCCTTTGCCGAGTGTTTTTCAGAGCACTCAGCAAAACCGTTATTTTTTTCCCTCCATCCCTCTCCAAATTTATTCTACTCTTCACATACAATGCATGGTACTCCATTGTTAAAATTTGGTATTTTTCTCGGTCCGTTTGCTATATTCAATTAATTTATGTCATTTAAATGAATTTTTGGGTTTAAGTCAAATTTGAACTGCAAGTGATTCAAATAATGGGTTGTGAAGCCTTATCCGGGTAATAAAAGTAAATTTGGAACATCTTGTTCTCGAAACATGCCGATTTACGTGTGTTCAAATTGTTTTAAAATTCTAGAAAAAGCAAACGAAGTCTAAAAATCATGAGATTTGTCAAGAGCTCATGATATCATATGTGGAGGCTGTGGTAAAAAATAGGGAAGGTTTTGCACAAGTTGTCATGTACGATGCTTACAAACCGAAACATCTCCGAAGAAGAATCGTAAAGTTCAGAAGGTTTGGGTAATATTTGGAGCCAAAGTGACGGTCCAATTGGGGTTTCACTTCAAAACTTTTTCTAAAGGCAATAGACAACATAGATCATTTCTTGTTAAATGTTCGTAATTTTTTGGATCCGTTTGATAATTTTAATGTATTAATTGCAATTGTAGAGTTTTAATTCATATAAATTATATTTGTGCTATAACTGCATCAAATAATGGACTCCTTTTTATAGAAGCATCAAATATGCATTGTTGAGTGAATTTAACAAAATTTACTCATAATACACTACAGAAATTTAACTTAATCCCTTTATCGAAAAGAAGAAAAGGGTGAAAAACAGAAAAAAAAATCCCCTCTTTGCCGAGTGCCAGATCAGCCTTTGCCGAGTGCCGCTGACCTGGCACTCGGCAAACACGCAGCTCATCCACTTAGCACTAGCTCGGCCTCACGCACGCACAACACACCTCACCCACACACACTCAAGCACACACGCACGCACGCATGCCGGCCGGCCGGCCACTGCTCCCCGCCGCCCCCGCCCCTGCACCACCGTTCCCCGCATCACTGCCCTCCCCTGACCGGCCACCGCCCTCCCCCGGCGCGAGCCCGGCCGGCCCCTGCCATCCGCGACTCCTGCATGTGGACAATGTCGTTGTTGTCGGCCATCGTGTCGTTGTGTATGTTGTCGTCGGCCATTGTGTTGTTGTTTTGTTGCAGGTTTTGAAACCTCACCAGGCAGGGAGGTGTTGCCGAAATTTGTATCTGACATTACTATATTCTTTTTTTTCCAAGATCGCCTACTGCACCATCCTCGACTCGTCACTTTGCAGGACAGCAAGGTGAGGCATAATAGACCCCTCTGTTTTCATATCAAGTTGGTGGATCGTCACCTAGTTAGGCATCTCCCGTTCGAAATAGATACAGTTGTAAGTATGCAGATCATTGCATATGTATACCCGTATCTGTTTTGAATTGTCCACATTTTTTGGACAGCACGAGGATGCGTAGATGGGTTTAGTTTCCGTGGTCTACTCCAATCCAAGATAGAATTTCGATATCATCTCCCTGTTGTTCTTCGGATACACAATCTCCTTGGTAGGATGTATATTTGGTGAACAGCGGGGAGATGCTACCGAAATTCTGTCTCGGATAAGAGTAGACCATGGAAACTAACCCATCTACGCATTCTCAGGTGGGATTAGGACCTATCTACACCTATTAGACAGTATAAACATCCGGTAGATGCATGTTAGAGGATGGATGACCGTGAGTGGATGTACATGGGCCGCACAAGTCAGGGTTCGTACACCGATGAATGCATTGAGAAGACCAAAGCTTTTTTGGAAGTAGCATTTGCCAAGGTTAAAGGAGCGAGTGACACCTGATGTCCCTGCCGCATTTGTGCAAACACATGCCGACAAACAAAGATTACCATAGGTAAATATCTTTGCAAGAATAGATTTACTGCAGACTATACCAGGTGGATCTACCATGGTGAAGCCGATCGTGTGAGAGATGAGGTCGTGAGACAACGCATCGAGAATTTTGATGCTAATGCCAGTCACCCATATATCTAATTAATCAGCCAAGACCAGAGCCATATAGTACTCGTGGTTGTACTGTTTTCCTGGGTGGTTCTCCATGTTCCAATTAACATCATCACAATGATATATTAAAAGCATAGATAGAAGGATGGTTAGGACACTTGCCTTTCTCCAACATAAAGTTACTCTTACTGCTCATCAATCACTTGGAATTCTTGATCTTGAACGAACAACGATCCTTCTACTCGAAGCAATCATCGGACACAAACATACACAACAAACAAATAAGTACATCTAAGAACAATACACCAACCATTTTATAAAATGCCTAGCAAAAGAATTACACGGCTTAGGGGCTTAATTATATATCACAAGAGCTGGCAGAGAATTATGACAAGGCACAAAGGATTGAAAGATTAAATTAAAGAAAGGACAGGAGCAATCAGATTGCAAGATAATTATTTCTAGATGTACTGGGAGTCTGGGATATATATATTTGAGGATACATGCGGCCGTGTATAAGACATGAGCATGGTGTCAAGCTGAAATCAAGCAAGATAATAGTATGCACGTACTGATGTGTGGGTCTGCAGCATGCTACTAGCATGTATTTGTTCACGCCAATCACATGCAAGCATAGATTAATCCTATGTTAGAACTTGGTTACTGGTGTGCGCAGGGCACTATGCTGCTGTGCATGAGTGGTTCTGTACGTATATGGGAGGTTTCTGTCCAAGATGAATTGGAGCTAGGCAGGTAACTAAAAGGGAGTAGAGCGAGGATGCTTCTCACCGAAGTGTGCCAGTCGACGGCAAGACGGTGGTACGCGCCGATGGCGACGAGGAAGATGAGAGACTCAGCAGCGACGAGAGCAGCTTACTAGAACTTGTCGGGACGACCCTTGCTGCGACAGAGGGAGAGAGAGAGGACAGGGCTGCCCTATCGGCGGTGAGCAGCGCCAGTGCGACAAAGTACCTTACCGCTGTCGAAGAAAATGAACCAGTCGAATCAGCGGTAGAAGTCCGAGCAATGAGATGTGAGGGGTGTGTCGAGTGCTTCTGTTTTTATAGGCAGAAGAAGAGATCAGGAGAGACTGAAGTGGAACGGCCAGGAGCACAAAGGCCATCGGTAGGCTACTGTGTGTTAACTGATTCACGAGAGAGAGGGAGTAGTTTTACGATGCACTCGTGAGAGCATTGAAGGGAAGCAATGGTGCATGTGAGGCAATGGCCGAATAGCTTCCTGCAGGATGAAAGAAAAGATCGAATTGTTTATACTTTGGCTGAACTATGGGTAAGTACGTGCATGGCCAGATTAGCAAAGAAATGAAAGAAAAGGACAGAGCAAAAGAAAGAAAAAGAAATGGAAAGGGAAGCTCGGCTAAAACACAAGATTAAGCAGAGAGAGGAGATGGACACATCACTGGTGGAAGAAATCAGAGAGAGAGAGAGAGCTTGCAGAGAGGGATGAAGCTTTGGTGGAAGAAAAAGATGACGGGTTGGACCCACATGAAAGTGAAAGGAGGAATTTGTTTGGGATTGCTTTAGGGATTTGATTACAAACCACACTCAAACAAAAACCAATGCAAAGAGCATGAATGCAACAACCTCATTTTATTTAAAAAAACAACCAATTTTTTTCTATATTAAACTTCCTGTCAACAAAACAAATGTTGGGCAAATTTTAAAATTATGATAAAAACATTGTTTAATTATTCTTCCTATTCACATCCTGAAATTCAAAATTTCAGGGTGTGACAATTTAAAACTGAAACGTGTCACTTACTGATGCGACACGTGTCACAGCCTCGTGATGACACGTGGCCAAGCCTGAGCGCAGCACGTGGCGCAATCTGAAATGGACATGTGGTACTTTACCAACGCGAAACGTGTCACAACCCTGTGATGACATGGCTACGCCTGAGCGCAACGCGTGGCGGCCCGCGAAGGTGACAAGTGGCACACTGGCAAGACGACACGTGGACGGATAAGATCTCAACACGTGTGTAGCCACGTGGACAAGCCACGTCATCTGACAGCGTGGCCAGTGCCACATAGACTTTCCATGTCATCACCACGGTGGCGTGCAGCGTCATCAATGACGTTTTCCTGCGGCGTCATAAAACATAAATCAATTTCGTGACGCGAAAATATTTCGTCATAAATGACAGGTCTTCTATGACAAACGTGACGATTCGTCACCTTACATCTTTAGCGACGCGTATACTATGATGAATCCAATTTTGTCATAAATTCATTACAGAAAACCTTCTATGATGAATTTTCGCTCTGCTACGACGAAACTGAAACGTCATTGGTCTGCGCATTTCTACTAGTGCAGCCTGAGTCCCGGTTGGAGCCACCAACCGGGACTAAAGGGGGCGCGCCCTTTAGTCCCGGCTTGCGGCTCCAGCCAGGACTAAAGGGGAGGCTTTTAGTCCGGGCTGGTGCCACAAGCCGGGACTATAGGGGCGCGCCCTTTAGTCCCGGCTGGTGGCTCCAGCCCGGACTAAAGGGGACCTTTTAGTCCCAGTTGGAGCCACCAACCAGGACTAAATGTCTCGAACAAATTATTGTTTTCCCCAGCTCGGCCGAGCCATGAACAAAGCTCGTTCATGGTGCCGGCTGAAGCTAGAGGAGGTCATGGCCCTGGGCGCGGCGCGGAGGCCATTTAGTCCCAGTTGGTGTTACCGACATGGGACTAAAGGCCCTTTTTAGTCCTGGGTAAATACCCGGGTCTAAAGGCCAGGCCTTTAGTCCCGGTGTTGTAGTTCTGGTTGGGGATTCGGGACTAAAGTCCGTTTCCAACCGGGACTAAAGGCGGTTTTTGCAGTAGTGACCCCAACTATGGAAAAAAAGGGTTGCCTGTGTCTGAAGAATTCTGGGACCAACAAACTTCACTTGGTGTTGGCTGGCACGTACATCGTCCGACGAACTTTGATTCTAGTGACTAACTTCAAGTGTGATTCAGGAGCTGGCGTACAGAACCTTTTTGCTGGCTTTGCACCGATTTCTTGCATGATTATTACTTCCCCTCCAGTAGGGCTACAATTCCTATTATTCCATCACGTACTCCCAACAGCAACACCATGACCCACCGCCGGTACTCTCCCCTGCTCCCATTCCTTGTCTCGGCTCTTGCATTGGCAGCCGAAATGATACATACGCACACATCTTTGCAGCCTCAGCTCATATTGGTGATAGTAGATAGCACGGTGAGAAGCAAGAGAAATTTACGGCTTGGATGAAGGAGCCCTTGAGTGATTTTTTGGAGTGAGAATACACAATATTATCTTTTGTCAGGCATGGTGTTTGCTCTCATGTGGTCCCCAGAATTCTTGATGGGTCCCACTCCAATCCCTTAGGAACATGACCCATCGATGGCAGCCCCTATTCTCTCATGTCTCTCCTCTCCTCCCATCCCCGTTGGTCACAATAAATGCAACTCACAAGTCATAAGGCACTGTGAGAAAAAAAAGGTACTAGCTTTTTATACAGCTAAGGTGGTATAGCTGATAGTATGATGCACGGAGTGACCAAGGGACTT
This sequence comes from Alloteropsis semialata, assembly GCA_004135705.1. NCBI lineage: Eukaryota > Viridiplantae > Streptophyta > Magnoliopsida > Poales > Poaceae > Alloteropsis > Alloteropsis semialata. The sequence goes on along the minus strand of CM014271.1, from coordinate 60,244,313 downwards.
TAGGTCTTCAACCACCAACCTGGCCACCAGTAAATTGCAATTGATCTTTTTAGGTCAAATGGGAGAGTAACTAACTACCATGGAGCTAGCGCATGACACCCACGTTTGGGTGGCTCAAGCTCAGTGCGCTCACACAAAATACGCAGTCCATGACATGGTCTCTGGTGGATGGGAGTTCCCCTCTGTTTAATTTGCTATTTCCCGAATTTATCTCTCTTCCGCTATATGCACAAAAATCGATACACTGTTAGGGTACGGTAGCAGGTGGAAGAGTCGGAAGGAAGCAGAGGGGATCGGGGAGAGAGAGAGAGGAGGAGAGAGGGTTTGGTGGCGGCGGAACCCAACAAAGTCCGCTGGCTTCTCAAGGAGGAAGAAGAAGAGTTCAATGTTAACAAGCTTGCCCTTCACGGAGCACACGCAGGAGAATATATCTCTCACTCTTGGGCCAAGCCAACACACGCCACGCACGCCCATTCACTACTACAGAAATCATTTTTCAAGTCAGCATTTTCACAGCCGGTTTTAAAAAATAGCGCAGAAAATGGTTTCACAGTCGGTTTTCTGTTGCCTATCGCTGGGAAAGGTAAAACCGGCTGTGAAAGGGGACTTTCACAGCCGGTTTTTTAGCCGAACCGGCTGTGAAAATCGAGATCTTTTCACAGCCGGCTGTGAAAGTCCTCTTTCACAGCCGATTTTAAGACTGACAAAAGCTGAGATTTGCAGGTACATTTCACAGCTAGTTTTCAAGAAAAACCGGCTGTGATAATGAATTTTCACAGCTGGTTTTAATCAGCCGGCTCTGAAAAGACATTATCACAGCCGTTTTTTCTAAAAAACCGGCTGTGAAAATGGCGCAACCATATATGCTGCCTCCCCTCCCCTCCTTCTTCCCTAACCCGACACAAACACCATTTTCACCATTGTTACGGCCACCATTTCGAATTTTGCTCAAAGAGACTCCATTTTTGAAGGATATACCTCACCAACTTAGCAAAAGGTTGGTCTCTAGCTATACCTCATTTCCACCAATGCATTTGTGGGTTGATTTTCAATTTTTGGATGAATTTTATGGAGAGGGTGTTCATCAATTTAGAGGCCATTTCTCACCAAATATTTCGCGTAGGAGGCTGAATTTGGATGGTTTCACACCTCCACCATGGTTAAAGGTTGGTATGTGCACATAATTGTTGTAGGTTGTTATTTTGATTGGTTAGATTTTGGCAAACTAGGGATGAGAATGAATAAGTGGTTGCTCTTTGATTATTATAGAGGAATTTCTCACCTATTGATTCATGGAGGAGATCGAGTTTTGAAGGTTGCACAAGTCTAGAGTGGTTATTTGATGGGTATGTACGCCCTATGTTTGATGGTTGATTTATTTGCTTGGTTAGATTTTATCAAATTTGAGTTGAATATGAATGGAAGACGCTCTTTTCCATTTTAGATCAATTTGTCGAATTGGCTTACGCGCATGGTGCTGAATTCTAAAGGTTGAACATCAATCGCTTGTTTGAAGGTTAGTATCTATCCATACTTAATTTTAGAAGCATTTTTTGTTACGTATCATAAATTTGAAATTATGGGTATAGCCTAAAGTACTAGATTAGTGTATTTAACTAAACTAGCTATTTGTTTAGGGGCCAATAAATGTTTAAATGACTTTGGTCACAGTTGTTCAAGGCTACATTCATGAAACTTTTTAGGGCCTTTTAACTGAATTAAAAAAAATTGTTCTATTCTAATTCATAGATGGATAGAGGATGGATGTATGATTCTTTGGGTAGAGGTGATAATTTTGTGAAAGGAGTTCAGTCTTTTATAGATGTTGCCAAAGCATTTATCATCAGTCATCCAAGGGAAGGGGGTATGTTTCATGCCCATGCGTTGATTGCATGAATCAGAAGCAGTTCACAAACATCGAGCAGATCCGATGCCATTTGCTGACTAGGGGTTTCAAGCCAAATTATATGATTTGGAATAAGCATGGGGAGAGTGGTAACACTGATGGAGCCTCTACAACCGTGCGGAAGGGAAAAGGGGAAGAACAGTGCAGGAAACTATGCAGAAAATAGAGCAGGAATCGGTGCAAGTAACGGTGCAAGAAACTGTGCAGAAAATGGTGCAAGAAACAGTGCATGAAACAAAGCAGGAAACAGAGCAGGAAACTGTCAGTGCAACCATGCATGAGACTTTAGCTTCAGATGCTATGTTGGATGGCCTAGACAAAATGATACATGATGGGGAGCCGAAATTCCTTGATGACAAAAATCTGAAAAAGTTGGAGAAGATGAGAAAGGATGCCAAGACACCATTGTACGAAGGGTGTACCATATCTAAATTGAAAGCGGACCTCAGGCTATTGGAGATGAAGTCAAGTAATGGGTTGTCGGACAAAGGTTTCAATGATTTGCTAGAAATTTTGCAGACGATGCTTCCAAGCCCGAATGGATTGCCTAAGAACATATACGAGGCGAAGCAGATGATCTGTCCATTGGGTCTCGAAGTTCAAAAAATCCATGTGTGCCCCAATGATTGCATCTTGTACCATGGCAGATACGAAGACTTGGATGAGTGCCCAGTTTGCAACGATTCAAGATACAAGTGTGCATCAGCACTTGCAATGGATTGCAAATGAAACATGAGGCCGCCCACGAAGGTCGTTTGATATTTCCCAATAATTTTCCGGTNAAATCGCATCGGTGGACATTATCGGTGGCAGAGGAGCGATAAGGACGACTAATCGCGACTAATCGTGATTAGTCGGACGACTTAATAACACTGCTCGCGGGAGCAACGCAACCGCACCACTCTCTCCGCCCCTCCGTTCCCCTTCCAAGTTCCAATCTTTCTTGCCCTTTCTTAGGGCCAATCCAGTCGTGATCCTAAAATTAATCCCCTGAGAAGAGCACCTCATGTCCATTCATAGTCGACTGGAGCAAATCGGAGGCAGCGCGACGGTTCTGTGGCGGCAGCAACCGCGCGGACATGGTGGCTGCCGCCTGGCGCCGTTGCCGGAGACGGCGTTGCTGGCCTACTCGAGCGGTCGCACATGGTGCTGCTGGACGTCGAGCAGCCACTGATTTGATTACTATAGAGATCGATGTGAAGCCTTATCTCGCATCAAGTATTTGCTTTCTGATCGAAATAATATTCTCTTTCATTTGGATTTTTTTGCTTGTTTGATTTTTTGAGTGGCAAGAATAACAGCGAACTGCAGACAATTTATTGGTCTCAAATCTTGTATCTCGCCGGTTCGATGAATATGCAGATGCGGCAGCTTCACTGATCTAGCAAAGCGCGGGGAAGGAACCGCCTGCGCGCTTCGCCTGAATTTTTTATTATTCTCAACAGCCGAACCGAGTCCGGAGTCCGATTTTCATTCTGACGAGCAGACATCGATACCCACAGTGTGCACGGTCGCTATTTTTCGTCCTCGGCCCCGTAAATTCCGTGCAAAGAATTGCACGTGTTTGGTTGGAATAGTGGGAAAATGTGGGCCCAGGGTTGGGACCAGGCGTGGGACCCACGGGCGACCGAAGATAGGCGTCCGCGGCACCGCCGCCGCCCGCTCCTATTCCGGCTTCTTCCCCGCCGCAGCCCCCTCCCCTCCGTTTGAAGCACTCCGGGGCCCCAGGTACGTGCCCCCAGGTTCCGCAACCGCCGCCGCCTGCCTTCCTCCGGTGTGCCCGCCGGCCGCCTTCCGTGAACAGCAGCACGGCGCGGGACTGCATTACCTGGATCCGGCGTCGGCCCGGCGAACCCTCCCCAGTGGCCGCCCTCCCCTTCCCTGTTTCCACTCGCCGACCTTTGCCTCGGCCTGCCGTCGCGTTGCGTGCTCCCCTCCGGGTACCTTGCCATCCTTGTGCTCCCCCCAGCTGGCTGCGCCCCTCCGGCCTTCATCCTCATCCGCCCCTCACCATCCATTCCTCCTACCGTCCCACTGTTCGCAACCCTTCCCAGCGCGCTGCCATGGCCGGTGGAGGGGGTGACGGCGGCGGTAACTACCCCTAGCCGGACCCCTGGTTCACGGCCGGCTACACCCCTATCACCAGAACAAGAAATCCTTTGATGGTACAAGGGATGACTGATCACCTCCGACATACCGGAATGGAGAGCAGATATTCAAGATGGTTAGCAAACTAAGAGTTGTCCTTGGAAAGGGGGCCGGATGTGTACCCGCACCGGCTGATTCTCTGTTCAAAAAGATGTCTTTGTTCTGGAGGCTTCCTTATTGGAAGTTTCTCATTGTTCGTCATGCACTTGACGGGATGCACCTAACAAAGAATGTTACGGAGAGCACGCTTGGAACAGTGATGGCTGCGAAGGGTAAAGGAAAGGACTCATTGGAAACTAGACAGGACTTAGAAGAGATGAATGTTAGGCCTAAGCTACATCCAATTGTTCAACCTGATGGTAAAATGAAGCTTCTGGTTGCTTCATGGACCTTGGACACTCAAGAGAAGGAAAAAATCTATAAATTCTTTCATGAACTCAAAGTTCCTACTAGCTACTCGTCAAACATTAGAAGGCTAGTCAATACCAAAGAGAAGAAATTCAACATGGGCAGCATGAAGGCCCACGATTGCCATGTTCTCATGACACAGTTGCTCCTTGTTGCAATTAGAGGTGTTCTCCCGACAAAGGTCAGAGAACCAATCATAAAGTTGTGCTCCTTCTTCAATGCAATGTCACACAAGGTCATTGATCTACAAATACTAGACAAGATGCAGGCAGACCTAATCCATACTATTAACAGGCTAGAGATGCATTTCCCACCTACCTTCTTTGACATATCAGTCCATCTCCTCACCCACCTTATACAGAAGATTAGAGTCCTTGGTCCCATCTTTTTACATCAGATGTTCCCTTTCGAGAGGCTAATGAGCATTCTAAGGAAATATGTCCGCAATAGATATAGGCCTGAAGGGTGCATGGTAAGCGGATGGTCTACAGAGGAGGCAATTGAGTTCTGCACATACTACTTGGATATTGACAGAATGGGCGTGCCAAAATCACGACATGAGGGAAGGCAGGTGGCATAGGCACGATAGGCAAGCAAACACACAATGTTGATGACCTAGTTGCTTTCAGGCAAACACATTTTGCCGTACTACAGCAAGCTGCCATAGTCACTCCATATGTTGAGATGCACAAACGAGAACTACGAGCAAAAAATAGTAGTAGATCAGAATCATGGCTATTGAAACAGCATAGAGACTTCTTTGGCAATTGGTTGTGAGATAAATTGATTGGCGTGGAAACAGGGCATTCTGAGCTAGATACCTTGGCCGCTGGACCATCTAGTATGCTATGCAAGTACCAAGGGTATCAAATAAATGCATACACATTTTACACAAGGAAACAGGATGAAAAAAGCACTAACCAAAGCAGCGATGAGATTCACACTAGCCCTGTCGTGCACCGTAGTAGTTGCGGAAGTGTCGGGCTTCCTATGGACGATGCAGCCATGTCTTTCCCAGTGGATGCGATCACAAAACCAAGACAATGCAAGCTATACGTCCAGGACAAATTCTGGAAGACCAAGGTTGCGGTTGGGCAGGCATGGCCTACCGGCGAAGGGGTTCAATTGCATTGTCGTCCATTGCCGGATGGATACGCCAAAGTCACCATTGATGCCATTGTTAAGAAAAGGTTCCGTAGAGTGGAGCTAGATATCCCCAGGCAGGATGATTAGAAGAGAATTGGGGACAACATTGGTTGCTTCGTGGCCTGGCGTAAGCGCTATATCTCATTTGACGACGAGTCTGAAGAATCAGACTGTGAGTCGGATGAACATCCATTGTCACCTGTTCTTGACAATGATGCACTCCCACAGCCAGAAAGATCTAAAAGTCGATCAGTAAACCCCAAGCCCAAAAAACGTGTTTCTCAGGGCCGATGTTCAAGGGTGCGCACGACTCATCCTTCAAGGGATCGTACTCCGCCACCAAGCCCAAGGGAAAAGAGCATGCAGTCTGCTATGTTATGTTCTAAGAATCCAGTGTATGCTAATACACAATGTGGGCAAGAGGAAGAGCAAAAGCAAAGGCCAACCAAATCCAACCAAGGCACTAGGAAAAAGCAAGTGAACGCGAGTATAACATCGCTAATGGCAGAAAAGGAACAAATGCCACCACCCCTTGAGGCAGTACTTCACTTCTACAAATTAGCAAGGGTTCCACAGACAGAGAATAACTGGAAGCCTCCATCAGACTTCGGGCGCACTATGTAAACAATCCAACCGAAAATTAAGCGAGCAAAACTTCGTGGAAAATAAGAAGGCAAGGGAAGAGTTTTTAGCAGAAAACAACCTCACACAGGAAGACCTTATGCAGTTGGAAGAGGATGGTAAGCTTACACCTGCGCCGCCTATATGGTCGTTCCAACCAGGCGGGGATCTTGTGGAACCCTGGCAAATATCTCATTTACCCACGCGAATGCGGAATTTGCATGGATGGTACAAAGGTCAGAGTGGTCAGGCGTTTGGGGTGAGATACAAGGAAGAACATTTTCATAAGCCAGCGTCCAAGTCAAAAGAGGACATAGTCTGGGTTTATTTCGATTCGCTATATGAGTTGTACCAGCAGAATGCCGTAGATTGTTCAATCATGAGTTTATTTTCTCTGTGAGTGTCCAAACTATCTTTTTCCTACAACTTATTCCATGAATAAACCTTGTCTAAAAAATTCCTCATTTTGTAGCATGGTGGCACACAAGTTGAAGGAAGAAGGCATGACAGACGTAGGATTGTTAGACCCTCAAGCTATTAATGAGGTAGAGATTAAAAAACCTCACTGCTTAACCTACTTGGTGAATGCTATGCTCAAGATGCAGGACAAGAAGCGCATACTTCTTTCATACAATTGCAAGTAAGTGTCTTCAAATCACTACTTTCTTTGTGCAATCTTAGAAATGATTTATTTGGTTTTATCCTAAATGTAGATTTCACCATTTCTCATCGACATATGCCTTGATCAGAGCACTATTAAGGTTTATGACTCGAAACGGAGGAAGCTTGAGTACATCCAACCTCTCATCAACCTCCTCAACACGTAAGTCAGGACAACCATTTTCTTCTTTTCAATGTGTATATGTATTTTAGATAATCTACCATCTAATGTAACCAATTCTTCGTAATGTATGCAATGCTTTAGCCAAGTACAGGAAGAAAGGGGGCATTATATGTAGGCCATTTGCAAAAAAATTGATATCATTGAAAAGAAATGGATCCTTAGGCAGCCGCCTGGAAACAATCTATGCGACTTCTATGTGATGCATTATTTGCTATGCGCAACTAATGATGACTTCAGAACAAGCAGATCAGGTCCGCAACGTTTGTTGTAGTTTTCATGTTCATTGTTATTGTCATATTCATTTTTGTGCCCGTTTTTGAGATATGCTTATGGTTGTATACTTGTATGTACATCTCTGAATATTTTGAGACTTGAAAATTTGAAATCCATCATAATGAGATGCACACATTATGTTGACAAGGATGAGACATTAAATTTAACTGGAAAGTGCAGCTTGCTTGAATTTCAGAATATTTAGTATAAGAAACAAAATTCTTGTTATTCATTGATATTTTGTCACTAACTATATTGCTAATTTGGTGTTGTGCAGAATTGTAGTCTCGCCACTTCTGAGTTGCTTCTTAGTGAGATTTGGGCACTTTAGGAACAACTATGTGGATTTATTTTAGACCAAGTTGTGACACCAGGTGGTGAGTTCTGTGTGATTTAGGACTAGATGTATGGACTTCGATATGTATGGTTTCATGTATGGACTTTGATATATGTATGGTTTATGTAAGGACTCTATATGTATGGACTCGATATGTTTGCACTTTGAGTTGATGACAATGTATGGACATTGTGAGACTGTAATATTGTTATTGTGAGTTGATGTATTGTTGTTTGTTCTTGCTGGATTGATATATTGCAATATTGTGCTTGCTGTAGATTATACCTAATTATTATTTTTTACTAGAAAATTGTTATTACAGCCGGTTTAAACTGGCTATGAAAAGGTGGCATCACAGCTGGTTTTTTGTGCAAAAACCGACTGTGAAAATTAGGCATCACAGCCGGTTTTTGTTGGTGAAAACCGGCTGTAAAAAACTCTTTCATAGCCGGTTTTTTTGGACAAAACTGGCTGTGAAAATGAGCTTTTTTAGGCGGTTTTTGCAGGCAAAAACCAGCTGTGAAAATGCCATTTCACAGCCAGTTTTGGTTGGATGAAAACTGGCTGTGAAAAAGCACTTTCACAGCCCCTTTTATTGGCAAAAAACCGCCTGTGATTGCGCTGGACGCTGCGGGTTTTGAAGGTCGAAAACCGGCTGTGAAACTGATTTTCACAGCCGGTTCATGACGTAAACCGGCTGTGATTTTCACAGCTGGTTGAAAACTGACTATGAAAAAGGGATTATCAGCACCATTTAATCAGTGCCACTTTTGAAAACCGGCTATGATGTGGGCAACCGAACCGCCTGTGATGCTCCTGCTGTAGTAGTGATTCTGGGCCGGACACCTTCGGGTTGGGCCTCTCCAACCGTACTTCCCTCTCCTGGGTGTTGTACTCCTCAATGCTTGGCCGTGCCGGATGTGGCACACTGCTGACATCCCTCCCTTCTTGAGAGCCGACTTGTCCCCAAGACGGAGCGTGAGGAAAGCATTGGCGTAGAGCTTCAACATCCTCCCAAGTAGACAATGATTCAGCTAGACCGGACCACTTGATCAAAGCTTGGTGAATAGAGTAATCATGCGCCTCGAGAGAACAGCTTCTGGTACCTGAAAGCTTAGATCAACATCAGGAAGTACATCCAATACCTGCTAATCACGTTGCACTGCTTTCTTCAACTGGGAGACGTGGAATACAGGATGAACAGAAGAACTAGGAGGAAGCTCCAGCTTGTATGCAACAGCACCCACTTTTGCCAAAACTTTGAATGGGCCAAAATATCGGAAGCTCAGCTTGTTATTGGACCTGACTGCCACTGAAGACTGGACATACGGTTGCAGCTTAAGAAAAACCACGTCGCCCACCTGGAAGGACTGCTCAGATCGAGACTTATCTGCTTGGTGCTTCATGTGCTGCTGGGCATGCAACAAGTGATTTTTGATTGAACGAGTGATCACCTCCCATTCCTCCATCCACTTATCAAGGTCAGGTACAGCCACGGAAGATGGATGCATGCCAAAATGTCGGGGCAAATGGCCATAGAGTACCTCAAAAGGGGAACGACCAATGATAGCCACTTGGAGCAGTTTTTGGAGCATGAATGCACGAAGCAACGGAGAAATGTTTCGAGGCATTGGTTCAGTGCTCTGTTTGACCGTCCGACTGAGGGTGGTATGCGGAGCTCATTGCCAGCTGGGTGCCTGACCTTTGAAACAGTTCTAACCACAGCTTGCTGGTGAAGACTTTGTCTCGGTCAAATATTATGGAAGATGGCAAACCGTGCAACTTATAGGTGTTGTCCATAAATGCCTGAGCGACCGATGCAGCAGAGAACGGATGCAACAGGGGAACAAAATGGTCATATTTTCTGAATTTTTCAACTACTACGAAGATGCAATTAGCATTACCCGAGCGCGGAAGACCCTCGATGAAATCCACGGAAATGACAGACCAAGACTCCGCAGGAACTAGAAGAGGCTGCAACAGTCCTGGATACTTAGATCGATCCGGCTGAACAAAGTTCCTCAAATCTTGTTTCATATTCTTCCATGCAAAGAGCTATTTGACCTGTCTGAGAGTAACATGAAAGCCGGAATGGCCTCCTATAGTAGAATCATGTAAAGCTAAAAGAACTTTGGACTGTAGGGGAGGATTATGACCAATCCAGATACGACCCTTATAACGGATGAGCCCACCAGATAGAGAAAAGGAAGAAGACCCTTGAGGAGACAATGGCAAGGACTGGAGCAACTGCTTAGAGAAATTGTCATGCTGGTAACCTTCTCTAATGGCTTCAAGCCAGATTGGAGATACGGTAGTCACAGCTGCTAACCGGCCAGGTGGACTGGGATGACGGGACAGAGCGTCAATAGTTCTATTGTCTACTCCTTTCCTGTAGATAATCTTATACTGGAGGCCAATCAACCTGGAGAACGCTTTCTTTTGCCAAGGTGTATGCAACCATTGATCTATGAGGTGCAGGAGACTGCGTTGTTCAATATAGATCAAGAACTCACCATGCTGCAAATAGGTCCGCCACTGATCAATAGCAACAAGTATAGCAAGATATTCTTTTTCATAAGTAGAAAGACCACTAGTTCTTGGACCCAGAGATTTGCTTATAAATGCCAGAGGATGACCATCCTGAAGAAGCACTGCTCCGACACCCGAATCGCTGGCATCAGTTTGAATATAAAAGGGCTTAGAAAAGTCGGGCAATGCAAGAACTGGGGCGGACTGCAATGAATATTTCAAAGCAGAGAAGGAAAGGCCGTGCTGCTGTGTCCAAACAAAAGGAGCCCCTTTCTTCTAGAGATCATTTAGCGGTCTGGCAATTATTCCAAAGTGCTGCACAAATTTGCGATAATAGCCAGCGAGCCCTAGAAAACTGCGTAGCTCCTTAATGTTTATTGGTGTGCGCTAGGACTGATTAGCAGCAATCTTAGAGGATTCTGTTGCAACCCCGGCCTCACTGATGACATGGCCCAAGTAGGCTATCTTCCGTTGTGTGAAATTGCATTTGGTTAATTTGATCTTCCAGTTATCCTTGGAAAGCAGCTCAAACACTTGAGACAAATGCAGGACATGTTCTTCCAAGGACTTGCTGTAGACAAGGATATCGTTGAAGAAAACTAGCTTGGATCGTCGATGCAGCTTCGGGACATAAGGTGATTAGTTTTATGGATGGTAATGCAGGATATAATCAAATATTTATGGCAGAAGAAGATATTCCTAAAATTGCATTCCGATGTCCTGGTGCACTTGGATTATACAAATGGGTTGTAATGACTTTTGGTTTGAAAAATGGCATTGCTACATATCAGAGGGCGATGAATTACATATTTCATAAATTGATCGGTAGTATTGTTGAAATTTATATTGATGATGCGGTGGTAAAGTCCGATGGATATAAACAGCATTTGGCCGATTTGCGAGAAACTCTCGAATGTACAAGAAACCATGGTTTGAAAATGAACCCTAACAAGTGTGCATTTGGAGTATCGGCCGGACAATTTTTGGGTTTCATGGTTCATGAAAAGGGGATTGAAGTCGGACAGAAAAGTATGAAAGCTATCAGAAATGCCGAGCCACCCACCGATAAAACGAGTCTTCAATCGTTGATCGGTAAGATTAATTTTGTTAGAATTTGCCTAGAAGAATTCGTCCTTTCTCCCCGCTGCTGAAATTGAAAGCCGATGAAGAATTCGTATGGAGAGAAGAGCAACAAAAGGCATTTGGTGAAATAAAGCAATATATGATGACGCCGCTAGTTTTATTTCCACCTCAGAGGGATAAGCCATTCCGGTTATATTTGTCGACCGATGAGTTGTCAATCGGGTCTGTTCACATACAAGAATTTGAAGGGGAAAGAAAGAGTGGTTTATTATTTGAGTCAAAAATTGATTGATGCAGAGACCAGATATCTTCCAGTTGAAAAGTTGTGCCTGTGTTTATATTTTTCTTGCACTAAGCTGAGACATTATTTATTATCCTCTGAGTGCACGGTGGTTTGTAAAACTGATATGGTCAAGTATATGTTGTCTATGTCGATGCTAAAGGGAAGAATCAGAAAGTGGATATTAGCATTGTTAGAGTTTGATTTGAACTATGAATCGGCTAAGGCAGTAAAGGGACAAGTAATGGCTGATTTTGTGACACAACACATCGGAGATGAAGTCAAGATGGTTGAACCGATGCCTTGGACGCTCTTCTTTGATGGATCTTTGTGTGGTCAGGGATGTGGCATCGGAGTCGTGATTATTTCGCCTCAGGGGGTAAACATTGAATTCAGCTATCCGATGTATCCAAGCTTTACTAATAATTGGGTTGAATACGAGGCATTACTTAAAGGATTGAAGTTATTATTGGAAATTGGAGCTGAGGCTGTTGAAATTTTTGGAGAATCCCTGTTGGTGATTTATCAATTAATTGGTAAATATGAATGCAAGGATGATATTCTGATTCATTATTTTGAGGAGTGCCGATTATTGTTAAAAGAATTTGTGGTGATTAATATTGAACACATACCTAAGGCTCAAAATCAAGAGGCTAATAATTTGGCGCAAGCTGCTTCTGGTTATCGGCGTTTTCATGAGATTATGACGATAGAACCAGAAATCGGAGATTGGAGGTATGAAATTGTGAATTATCTTAAGGATCCATCGCAGAAAGTTTCCAGGAAGTTAAGATTCATGGCTGTTAAATATGTATTGCTTGATAACCAATTATATTATAGGACAATTGATGATGTGTTGCTCCGATGTTTGAGTAAATCGGAATCCAAAGATATGATGGATGAGGTGCATGAAGGAGTTTGTGGTGCGCATCAATCGGCTTATAAGATGAAATCAATAATCAGAAAGATGGGTTGTTTTTGGCCAACAATTTTGAAAGATTGTTTTGAATATTATAAAGGGTGCCAAGAATGCCAGAAGTTTGAAAATGTGCAAAAAGCGCCTTCATCAGCCATGAATCCGATCATTAAACCATGGCCTTTTCAAGGATGGGGAATTGATTTGATTGGACAAATTTATCCATCATCGAGCAAAGGACATAAATTTATATTGGTGGCAACTGATTGTTTTACTAAGTGGGTTGAAGCGATTCCTTTAAAGATTGCTGATTCCAAGAATATGGTGGAATTCGTTAAGGAACATATTGTATATCGGTTCGGTATTCCTCAAATTATCACGACCGATCAGGGGACTATGTTTATGTCTAACGAATTTCAGGATTTTACTACCAGTATGGGTATTAAATTTTTAAATTCTTCTCCTTATTATGCGCATGACAATGGTCAAGCGGAAGCATCAAATAAGAGTATTATCAAAATTATCAAACGAAAGATTGATGAGCAACCGATGTGATGGCATTTGACATTGACTGAGTCTTTATGGGCATATCGGATGGCGTGTCATGAATCTACTAAGTTATCCCCATACCACTCGGTTTATGGACATGAGCCTGTTTTGCCTTGGGAGGTCAAAATCGGATCAAGATGAATATCGGAACAAGGAAACTTGACTGCCGATGAATATAATAGTTTGATAAATTTTGAATTAGATGATTTGGCTGAAACTTGTTTGAGGGCTTTGGAAAATATTGAAATAATAAGGAAAGAGTTGCAAGGTATTACGATAAGAAGGTTAAGCCAAAAGAATTCGTCGAAGGGGACTTGGTTTGAAAACTGATTTTGCCGATAGGGACTAAAAGTTCTAAGTTTGGAAAATGGTCGCCTAATTGGGAAGGTCCTTATCGAGTGAATCGGTGTGTTCCTGGCAATGCATATATTTTGGAAACATTGGAAGGAGAAGAATTTTCTAAAGTGCTTAATGGAAAATACTTGAAGAAATATTACCCAAGCATTTGGGTTGATTCATAAAGCCGACAATCTACGCGATGTCGACTAAGATAGCCGATACGACACGTATCGTCTTTAGAGCAAAAATATTTACAAACATAAATGTTCGTTGATGACCGATATCATCAGATCAGATCAAGTGTGTGTCGATGATCGATGTCATCAGACCCAGTTAAATACAACCAGTGGTTTTAAATATTATAATGGTTGCGAATCATCTCGATCGCGCAGGCGGATGTTGTCTGTTTTCTGGATTTCCTCCCAAGTCCTCGACATCGGAGCCTGGTATATTTTTGATGCTTTTATGGACTTGAAGGACTTCCTTCAAACGTTTCTGTAGGTTCTCTTGCGCTGATGCAATGGTTACTGGAATCAAGCCAAGTTGTTCTTGAGTATCGGATATCTCTTTGCGTACTGCTTCAAGCTTCTTGATGAGTTCGGTTTCGGTGGCTTGAAGTTGCTTGATCCGATCTTCAAGTTGACTTGGCCTGGCTTCCAAAGTCTTGAATTGAGCCTGCATCATCTTTAATTATTCCTTGCCTTCATTGCATTTTTTGATTAAGTCTTGCTGGCCGAATCGATCCGATATCCTTTGGCGGGCCGCAGACACTTGAGGCTGATGACCTTCGATGAAGGCGGCAGGGATGATAGCGCTTTCCAGTTCCGATGGCAGCATACCCTACAACTCTTTAAAAAGCTGGCGAATTGGATCCGCGTCTTCTACAAGGATAGCAATACTCTTGTTTAGATGGATCAGCATCTCTTGGAGCTTGGTTTTGACCTCATCGGAGATGGTTGCGTAGGATTGAGCAGAGCTGATTTCCTCGTCACTGATTGCGGCATCCAGATCAAATGATGCAAAGCTCATAGCTGAAGAGTCCTGTGCCTGAAATAAAATATTAATGAATAAAGGTCATTGACATAATAAAATCGACACGGGGAATCGATTAATACCAGTTTGAAAAGTCCTTCATGGACGTACTCGGGGACCTCTTTTGTTATTGGAGCCAGAAGGGTAGAGACGAATGGCTCAATGGTAGGCATCTCTTGAACTGGTACAATCGGAGGGGTGACAAGTTGCTGAGAAGGTTGTTGTGCAGGTTGAACGACGTTTCCCTCCGATTGTATGTCCCCGATGGATTCATCTACGACTGGCTGAATGATCTAGGAAATTTATGAACGTGTCGGTTATGAATGAGAACTTGATTGTCTAATTATAAAGGTTCTTGAGGAGATTAACTGCTGGACCGATTCTATTTGAGCTTCTTGGGTCGGGGCTGTTCGAGGATCGAGCAGTGTAATATTTGTTTCCTGAAAAGGGATTTTTATTGTTGATTTATTATGAGAAAATATGATGAGATAAACATAATCGGATCGTTACGGTTACTGCGTCGATAAGCATCTTTGCAGCTTCGGTAGGTTTTTCTGCAGTTTTCTCTGCAGCCCGGGAGGTTGATTGGCCAAGAATTCTTCCCCTTGTGCCGATGGACTGTATAAAAAGAGTTAGTTACTTAGATTCAGAGTTGAAGGAAAAGATCAGGGTTATGAAGAATCATACTGGGGTATGACTTTTCTTTGTTTTCATTGGCTTGATGACCTTGGTAGCGGAAGCTTTCCTTTTTGCCTTCCCATCCATGATGTCGGCCAGGGATAGTGCGGAGGAGCCGATTCTTGGATTTGGAATTCTGACCATGTATCGGATCGGTTTTCCGCTATTACTCACAGTGGGTACGTTTTCTTCAGTTGGCTGTTAAAAATTCAAGGATAAAGATCACAAATTTATTTATGAAAGAAGACTAAATTTGAGAAAGGATTTTTGATGAGAAACTTACGGGATTTTCCAGTGCTTCATAATTAGACTCGATAAGGCTGCAGTAGGTGATGGCAGGGAGTCTGAATAAGTGAGTTGATAATTCCCTCCACCAAAGTCTGAACAGCCTTGACTGGAAGCTAGTGCATAGCCATTCAGGGATTTCAAAATCGGCCTTGGGGGCTAGCACCATGACCCTGTCCATCTCCAGATCTGTTGACACCGATTCTCTATGCTTGATTTTATCGGTGAAGTATAGGCCGATTGGGAGTTGACCAAATCCCAGCTGCCGAGCCGCCACCGATGGATTGTAAAATTCATAAGAGCAAGTCTTCCGACTGTGGGCGATGTTGCTGCCAAGAATAGCTGGAGTGATGAAAGATTTGAGTGCTGGCGTGATTGACTCGAGCTCATTCTGGATGTTGAACAGTGGCAACTCGTATTCACGATCGGGATCAGTGTAGACGAAGAAGAGGAGATGGTCCGATGCAATCCCATGATAGAAACTTTCAAAGAAAGTGGCCATATTGTTGGTGCTGAGCCTAGATCTGGGATAGACTACTGCTGCTTCTCCAAATGACATGCATCGGCGAGTCTCAGCATTCTCTTCTTCAGTATGGAAAGATGGAAACTGATTGTTCTTGAAATTATAACTCAATGCCAATCGGAACTAGCTGTTTAGCCAAAGCTGGATGAACCACCAAGGGCCTCTGATATGTTCAACAGCTTGGCCTACTAAGAGTTTGGCCGATACTTGATGCAACAAATTATAAACCGCTCCAAGGAGAAGACGGCCAAGTGGAACCGATCTGCCTTTGGCCAATGTTTCTGCAATCAGCTGTATGTTTGTGGTAGCCCCAAGGGTCGATCCGCAGAAAACAAATTTTTCTAGCCACATATTGAGGAAAGCTATGTGTTCTCTGTCTCCGACAGTGCCAGTTTTGCAGTGCTCAGCGACATAATTCTTCTAGGCTTTGGACCCAGTGCTAACCAATTTATGACCCAGGTCACAGAGCAGTCTTCTTGGGTTCGTGGCGTTGATAGTGTCGAGACCGGTCAGCATGTGCACGTCCATCAGAGTTGGAGTCATCGGTCCATGACCAAAGAGGTAGGCGTTCACAACATCGGACCAGAAAAGGGATGAAGAAACCAGTAGGTTCTCGTCCTTGGCCATGTCGGCAAGAGAAAGAGTGATGCATTGGCCGATGCCTTTTTCATCCCAAAAGGTAGATTTGGTAGCACGAACCCAGAGTAGCCAGTTTCTCCATCCCGGAACCAAACTTGGCCAGGATCGAAAGGAGTTGGCCCAATCGGATGTTTGCAGATCCGATCCTTTGAATAGGAGTCTCTCCGATTCCATATTTATCGGATCTGTCAGATCAGGGTCACCCATTGGACCAAGATAATATCCTGCTTGAACATGAGGGACGGGGATGACTATATAGTTCTTAAGATTCTACGTTTGAAGGAAAAATAGAATAATGAATGCGAATACGGCAGCTTGCAGGTGATTCTTGGAATAAAATGCAGGGAATATTTTGAGTGTTTTACCTTAGGGACTTGTGTGCTGTCAGCCTTGTCATTTGGAGCCGCCATTGATAGAGATTGGATCTATAGTGAACAGTGATGCGAGTAAGGAAATTTGGAAGATCATCAAAAGAGATGCGGTAAAACCCAGATGCATGATAGGAATCATATGAGGGGGAGTTTCTTACCTGATTGACAGTGAAAGATTGACAGATGGAGATCAGAGTTCACCGTGCAGAAGCTTGAGAAGATGGCAATGGCGGAGCGTTCATGCGTGATAGCAGATGTGGATGGGATAAAGGAGACGACGGTTCGGTCTGATATTTATAGGGCTTACAGGGGAAGGAACCGCCCGAAGACTGAGGCACTGTACTTGCGCAAGAATTGAAGGTTGCAACAGTGGAAGAGCACAAGTTTCCATATACTGTTCACCGCAGAGGTCATCATTGCTTGGAGAATTTTGAAACAAAATAATATTTTATCCCAAAATTGGGGGGCATATGTTGACACCAGATTTTGACTCGGCTAGTATAGAAGGAATATTGCGAAGGAATCAAGGGCATGGCCGAGTCCGATTCTGACTTGAAGGTCTCCGATTTCGATCGGGAGATTGTCTGATGGAGTCTTGATCGTATACGGGACTAAGAAGGCCGAAGCATTTATGACTCTGAAGGATGAGATGTGATTAGAAGCTTCTTCATGGCCTGATTGTGCGGCAATTGTAATGCTTTTGGTAGTTTAGATTAGTTTGCTTTAAATAAATTAGAGATATTGTCGTGTCTGACAAGGTCTAGCTAGATTTCCAGGGTATAAATATAAACCCTACATCATTGTAAGAGACGTTCACAAAACCTTTCAATACAAACACAACTTTCGGCCCTCGTGCCAACAACCCTTTTTGTCGAGTTCTTTAGCAAGCAGGGCCGCATCATCTTGACCTCTGATTTGTCTGGAAGTGCGACACCTATCGAGTTATTTTAGGCTTTAGATTGAGGCGTATCGCCCTTCTTCGTCTATATAATTCATCAATTTATCAAGTTGTTCTAGGCTTTAGATTGAAGTGTATCGCTCTTCTTTGTTTAGATCGCTCACAATTTATCGTATCTTGTTGTTCCATCTTATCGGCTTACATCTGCTCAAAGATCTATTTGCTTTATCTTCTCTAATCTTGAATAATAGATCTGTTCATATTGTGTATATAGCTGATTTAGATTTAACAAGCAAGTTACAAATAAATCTGGTTTAAACAAGTATATATATATATATCAATCTATCGGGATAAATAAGCTAATCGGTGCCCTGCTAGCAACGCTGTCTCGAAACCGATCCGATTGTTAGTGACACGAGATCTAGTTTGTTTATTACCTATGGAAAGATGCATATTAAAGAATGAGTTTAAGTCAGGTTTACCTTTGATTCAACTTCTATAGTCGATGGTTTGTTTTAATACATGTTATATCATCACGAATCGGACTCAAGGCCGATGGTTCATGCTCGCAAATCGGACTCCTTTTATGCTGATCCGATTGCTGGAACGAATTGGGGCTTTGGCTGATGAGTTCCTCGTTGTTTACTGATTAAACTCTATCTTGTCAATTTTAGGACAAATTGACTGGCACGCCATAAACCTCAAGATTTTGGACCTGCACTGAAGTTCAAGCAAATCTTCCAGGCCACAGTGTTAATTTCTGAGAGTCAACGCCAGACTTTTTGGATGTCAACAAGAGCCATATCATCATTGATGACCTATAGCTTCAAAACCTTAGTGCATGTTGAATCCATTAGCCTAGGTGAACTCCCCACACTCCTAGGAGCCCATAGCAACAATCCCCATCCCAAATGGTCGCTGGCGTCGCCGGCGAACCTCGGCCATAGGCGCGGACGGTCCGACCAACTCGGCCAGACAGTCAGTCGTTCATGAGCCATCCCACCCCTAGCCCTTACACTTTTTTGAGTAGCACAACCCCTTTGAACTATGGACAGTCCGCCCTTCGTGGTCGGACAGTCCGTAGGTCATTCCGAGCCCCTGAATAGGAGATATTCACGTTTATGTGAGTGCTGAAATTTGCACTGCGGATGATCCACATTTGGCCCCCGAACGGTATGCCACCTGGGCGAGGACAGTCCGCCCTTCCTCGTCCAACACCCATACATTTAGGGTTGCTTCCCCTACACTTGTGTTATGTACCTAGCCTATTTAGAGATACTTTATATATATATTTATGTATTGTTTATCATACCATTTCATGCATAATTGCAATCATTGATGGCATGTTTATTTATCAAGCATCATTGCACGAGTGTAGAGGATGAAGCACCAGAGGTTGAGGAGGCGTAGCCCGAGGACTTCTCCAACGACATCCTCGCCGAGCCTCAAGGCAGACACGTTACTAAGCATATCTCTCCCTATTTTGTATCAAATTGTGTTATGAGTCTTGATTGTGCATGTGTTAAGTTATACACTACGCTTGAGTAGAAACCCATTTGATGCATGATCCTCCTTGGTTAAGTTCAATCCCATCTAGTTGAGTATGCTTGCTAGGTGTCCCATTTACTATGCTTAGCCTCGATAGAAGTCAAGGTCACAACCCTTGCGAGCTATAGGGTGTTTGGTAACAATTATTACTAGTCAATTATGAATGAGTAAAAGATGAACAACTATGAATGATGTTTCGGGGCTTGAGCAAGTATGATGACTTGCTTGGCTTGTATAAGGATGTATCTGTTGGCATTTCTTAGCGTCACCACTACATGAGTGATGGCACTAGAGATGCCTTAATATAAATCTTAGCGTTACATAAGTTCTGCAAGCGCACAGAAGTACATTGTAGCATTTCACTCAGGAGTATTCCAGAGTAACATATTTATTTCCTCAGGGAAAGCGTATGGCAAAGTACTATGTCTTCCAATGCATCAACTATATCACAATCAACATACCAAGACTAGAACAAGAGATAACATGATAGGAAGAATTTGGGATGGTGACACACAGAAGATTTCATTGCTCATTATGTAAGTCTAGTCAATATGAAGGTCCTAAGAGAGAACTAGGGATTCTATGTACTTCCTACATAAGGGTTACATTCATTACAAGTGTATCCTATACAAGCTTAGTAAGGGACTCATGTTAGAGGGAAAATCGAGGAGTCGTGGGATCCCCTCATCCAAGGCTACTATCACGATGTTTATCACAAAGGCCTGCAAACGCCCGAACCCGAACGGCGAGGATTACAAGGGACGGACAGGGCTGTCACCACCTGCCGCCTACCTCTTAATACGTGGGGAAGGGTATCCCCAATATTATTCCATATACCAAACACCACACTTACTATATGAAATACAACTCTATCTATTGTCCACCTAGACAGAGCAACCTTGCGGTACACTAGGCCATTGCCATAACATGAATCAGCTAGACTAAGGTGCAAGACATACATCTCATATGATGAACACACAAGACTATAGGTCAAGTAACATAAGCAAGATAGCATTTCCATTAAAGCTTAAGTCTTACAAATAAGCAAAGAATAAAAGATAACTGAGCTCTAGGTTTACCAAGACTCCTTTGGAAACCGTTAGAAGCTCAACTCCTAGAACTACTTCACTACTAACTAAGACTATAACTTGTAGCTAATGGAGCTCTTTCTTCTGGTGTGTGTTGTACAGGAGGCGATAGCCATCTATTTATAGCACTAGGTGGCGGTTCAGGGCCGGTACAAGGCGGTCGAGGATGAGTGGGCCCACCCCCGAGTCGACCGACTCCTTGACGTCACCCGGCCCTCAGATG
This sequence comes from Alloteropsis semialata, assembly GCA_004135705.1. Classification (NCBI taxonomy): domain Eukaryota; kingdom Viridiplantae; phylum Streptophyta; class Magnoliopsida; order Poales; family Poaceae; genus Alloteropsis; species Alloteropsis semialata. The sequence continues at coordinate 60,223,649 of CM014271.1, read as the reverse complement.
CACCGACTGAACATGTGCACGGTGTGGATGATCTCCTGGAGGCGCTGTTGACTCGTGATAGAAGGCGGAGGCTCAACGGCCTTGAGACTGGGTCGGCCGTCCTGGGCAGATCGGCCGACCTGGTCCAGGTGCGGTTTGTCTTGTTCTTCTTCTGAGTGGCTGGAATGTGGACCCTGGTACTTTTGGAAGATGGGTATGGATTCTTGAAGTAAATCTTCATTCTCATGTGGACCCATCAATCCATATAAATTCACCTTCACCATTGGATGTAACCGTCATTGATACAATGTCCCAGATGATGTCCATTTGTGCTTGTTCTGCATGGCCAAACTTGGGCTCTGTTGGGCACAAGGCCAGGTCGGCCGACCAGGGCAGGTCGGGCGACTTGGGCTTAGCCCTATTTTCCTTCAGCTTTTGGCCCATTTCTCCTGCAACAAAATAATCTCCATGTACAAGTGGAACAACGTTATTTGAAACCAAATCCTACTGATTAATGCTAGTTTATTTTATTTTATCATGTTGGTGTTACAAGATATTCATGACTTAACAAGCGCCAACAAACTCCCCCAAGCTAAGACCTTTGGTCTTTCCTGAGCAAAGCTTTGGAGAGTTAGAAACTATTGGATCAGATTTTGCTTGCTTCCCAAAGATACAATGTCAATAAGGAAACATTTCATAGCTTGAATAAGCTGGCAAAGATCAAATCATCCCTTTTTACCTTGCCACTTATGGGGCTTCTTAGCTTTTCTTCATCATGGGCAGTTGAAAGCCAGAACAACTTAGCAAGAATGCTCCCCACACCTTTGTTCCACCTTTTCACCGGAGGTTTTTAAAGAAACTTTTGCAAAAGAAAACAAGGTTCCTCAAGTGACTCTCTCAAGTCTCTCATAGGTGTATGAATCCTCCGCATCACTCCTCTCAAATTTCTCTTAATAGCATGACAAGTGGGGTTCATAATCGGGAAACTTTTGTTTCACACATGCATTGCTTCTTTTGTTGAGTCAAATCCAGGACCAATCGAGTGTGCAAGTGCGGATATGTGGTAGTGGAAAATAAACTCCTTTTAGGAAATTTCTCTCTCCTTTAGGAAATTTGTTATAAAGCTTGGCTCCCCTTTTTTTTCATGGACTACACACGTGTCCATTTTTCTCTCTTTCTTTTTTGTTTTTTTAAGCAAGATATAGGGGGCCCAAGCTTTACTCCTAGGAATATTTTTGGAGAGAAATCCCTTTTCTTTGGAGCATTTTATTCTGGTAGGCAAATGATAGGTATGTTGCGCTTTACCTCCAGAGTAGAAGTATGGCAAGTCTGGTGGCGTGTACGTGACTCCGATTTTAAGAGCATGAAGTAAATCTTACAAAGATCACAATGAACTTGACAAATCTCAAAACAACTGCACATGTTTGTAAGTGGCTGGATGTGAGGCTGTGGAAGGATTTTCACCCTTCACTGAGGAGCCTAGAATTTTGTTCTTTTTGAAATAAAATCTCCGGGATCAAGTTTCACTTGGGTAGATAAAGCAATTCTAGCTTATTATATTATAGCTCCCAACAACTTAGAATCAGATTTAGCATTTGCTACCCACAAGTTTTAAGTTTCCAAGGAAGTCATTAATTTAAGCCAATAAATTCAAGACACAAATGACTGCCTTATTGAGACTCGCATAACAGGGGAAGGTCATAGCAAAAATTCATCATTTCCATACAGGGACAAGTTTTTTTTACTACCCTATATGAAAATCAAAAGAAAAACAATAAAAGACATGGTCGGATAAACTTACCTGTGCGGGGATCCTCCCCCAAGCTGGACTTCTTACTGCTGGCGATAGCGAGGGTCATTCGGGTCGAACCGTTGGGACCGAAGGTATGCATTCAAGTTCTGGTTGCCCGCCTGGATGCTGTTCTGCAGGGTGTTGTAGTGTTGTACTGACTGATCCCACCACGCCTGCGACCGCTGCACATGATGGGTTAATGTATCATCAATGCGATGAGTGGTTACCTCCAGGGTTCCCATGCGGTTGGATAGCCCGTCCATGCTGCTGCGCCAGCCCCTGGCTGAGAAGGAACGTCGGGCGTCGAACGGAGGAGGACTGCCACTTGAGCTGGACGACTGATGATAGTGTGGGTTTTGGGGATTCCACTGGGCATGCGGGGCTTCCTGCCATCCCGAGCCTCCCGCCATATATGGTGGGGGCGGCTGTGGCTGCTCCCAGTTTGATCCTTCTGGTACGTATGGCGGAGTTGGAGGTTCCCATGCTCCTTGGGATTGCGGCACTGCGGCTTCTCCCCGTCGGGACATGCTTCTTGTCACCCTTCCTGTCACGCTTTGCCTGCCTTCCTGTTGCAACTCCAACAAAAGTGTTATTTTTTGATGCGAACAGCAGGGGAGGCCCCTACTGATTTTTTCTATTATAAAAGGATAATATTTACATTTTACAAGGCCGCAGGCCCAAGAGCAAAAGGCTGAGGGAGATCAACTTAGATTACATAACCAATTCTCTAACTCCAACTTCAGAGAAGGTTTCGCTCTATGCATCACTAGATGAAGTTCTTCTCTGAAAAGTGCCTTCCATCTCCTCAGGGATAAAGGCTTCCCGTCACAAATGACCTCATTTCTATGTGTCCAAATAGCCCAGCTGGCCACTATGATGATTTCTCAAAAAATCTTGGAATTGAAGGCTCTCCTAGCTTTGATGATCATCTCATAGTTTAGCATGTTCAGATCCCAGTGAACACTAATGAGTCTCCAGCACCATTGACTAAAGGAGCATGTAAAAAAGAGATGGGCCAAAGTTTCTTCTGAGCCACTATTGCAGAGAGCACAGCTATAATCATCCAGAACCCTTCTCTTTCTTCTCAAGATGTTTCTTGTGTTCAGTCTATCTCTAAGCAGGAGCCAGAAGAAAAATTTATGCCTCCCTCTGCAGCAAGATTTCCACATCCAAGAAAAGAGAGGACTAATTGGTTGGGAGCCCTTCAGTTGTGTATAAGCTTTTTTGGTACTAAAGTCCGGCGATCCCCATATGTAGGTCCAATGATCCTCCAAGTCATTGTCTGCTGAAATATTCTCTATGAGGCCTGCTAGATGAGTTAACTGATCTGATGCTTCAGCTGACAAAGGGGTGATGAAATTGGTGTATGCATCTGATGTAAGAAACTTGGCTACCGACACACTCTTTGTTCTGACAAAAGAGAACAGCTGGGGGAACTCAAACTGCAGAACTCCCAAATCCCAAAGATCAGTCCAGAAACAAACTGAATTTCCTTTGTTTACTTTGCATGCAGCTATTTGGAAAAAATTATCTGTAAGGCTCATCACATCTCTCCACCAAAAGGATCCAACCAGCCTCTTGACGTGTGGGACGACGCCATTGGAATAAAGACAGCGCCAGGTTAAGAAGACCCATGGAAGGTCTACATGGTTGTAGAATTTGTGGAGAGATTTCAAAAGGAGAGAAGTGTTTTGCGTTTTGAGATCAATTATGCCCAGACCACCTTGTTCCTTAGACTTGCAGGCTTCTTTCCAAGCTACCAGACATCCTCCTTTCTTGGTTAGATCCCCTTTGTCCCAGAGAAAGTGTTTTCTATATCTGTCTATCTGATCAATCACTCCAGCTGGCAATTTGAGTGTGCAGAGATAAAAAGTTGGCAAAGAGGAAAGAACCGAGTTGACCATAATGAGTCTGCCAGCATATATCAATAATTTGTTGATTCCCATCATTCTTCTCTCTGTTCGATTAAGGAGAGGCAGGTAGTCAGTCATAGATGGCCTTGTAGTTCCTAGAGGTAAACCAAGGTATGTGAAAGGCATGGATGCAACTTGACACCCTATAGCAGCAGCAAGAAAGGTAGCTTCATCAGGCTCAACATTAATAGGTACTAGGCTTGACTTGGAGAAATTAACTTTCAGTCCTGTAGAGGAAGCATAAGTGTCCAGAATTGTTTTAAGGTTGATAAGTTGCTGCTCCTCTGCTGGCAAAATTATCAATGTGAACAAAGTGTTATTCATCTGTACAACCAGTATTCCGGTGCTGGCAACGGAATTCTGGTTGTGCTATTATGATAAACCATGACAAGCTTTTGGTCTACAGCGTGAGTAACAAGGTGACTCTGAACGAAATGAGATTCATCCAGAGTTGGGCGAGGCTGCGGAAGGAACTCGACTCGGTAATTATCTAGAAGGCCCATTGACTCAAAAATGCGAGTGACCAAAAAAGTACACTCAATGGGACCTTGCCTCTTAAAGACACCCATCCATTGATCAATCATAAAGACAACCGGTGAGATTTTTATCTTCTTAACCATCGCATACAATAATTTTAATTCATCAATGCGAACGGTAAGAAGATCATTTCTAGGGAAAAGAGTCATGGCAATCCAGCGGTGCATAAAACGAAGAGTGGGGTTATGAATGTGGCTTGTTCTAGGAGGAGTGCCATCTGTGATACCCGAGATATCCCGCCAGAAAGACTCTCTAACAAAAAGCCTCAAAACTTTATCAACCTCCAAGCTGCAGCGTTGTCTAGAACCCAAATAGGAACTAAGCTATCTCCAAGAGACGAAATACTCTTCCCTTAAAAAGCGAAAAGTAATCCCCTCCTCACCTTTCCTCAAAGTAGCAAGAAATTGGATTGTTAACAACCGACACCCATCCTCATGAATACGCGCAAAATCTGACCAATCCACTGCACTCCAAACATTTTCAAAGTCAGTGGCCATACCTGATTTCTCCATGAGTTCGCTCGTGAACACACGTGTGTGATCAAAAGCGCGACCCAGGAGAATTTGATATGCTTCTGTTTCATAGCCGTCGTCGATGTCGAGTTGGTCGTCAGAGATGAACGCTGGGCGAGGGTCATCTTCATTGTGGTTGCTGCTGGAGCTATCCCCATTACCATCTCCATTGCTGCCGCCACCTCCGCCTCCTGCGGATGTGGCACCAGCCCCAGTGTAGTAGTACTGGTCTTCGGAGATCTCCATGGAGTGTTGGCTGTCCATCTTCTCTTCGGAGACACCGGCTGAGTCCATGATCTCCGTGCTGGAGGAGATCACCTCAGTGCTCCCGGAGTGTCGGCTCCTCCTTGAGCTTGACCCTTTAATTTTCTTTGCTTGCTTCACGAATCCGCGAACGAGGTTCATGATGCCTGCACAAGGAGCAACAAGAACGACACTTGGAAGACAAAAAGGATTAGCTTTAGTGGGTTAGCTGTCCAAGAGTTAGTCGTTCTTGTGGGGCGTGGTTGCCTCCATAAAATCGTTCTTGTGGGTTATAACACACCACAAACAAGCGTTCTTGCGGGGTTTAGGAACCTCCACGACACGTTCAAGATCTTGAGCATAAGAAGAACAGCACCGTTATGCAGAAATCAAATCCATTTTTACTTGGGTTTTTTATTGAATCCAAACTAAGGAGCTAAATACTTGAGAATTTATCAGAGGGAGGAGGAGAAACTCCGAGGGCGAAACGCAGCTCGGGTTGGGGAGAAGAGAGCAAGCACCTGGCCAAGGCTTTTTATAGCCGGAGCTCGCCCTTGATCGGCCGACCAGGTGGGGTCGGCCGACCCTCCCTTCGAGTCAATTAGGCCAGGCTTTGATCACGAGTGCAATGGATGCCCTGGCTCCTGTAAATTGGTTGAAAACTTTGCAAAAGAAGGAGCCAAGAGTCGGGCGACATGATCTGGTCGGCCGAGTGGTTATGGACACCTTTGAATCTCCCCTTTGAAAGATGTGATGTATGCCTATGGTAGGGTATGATGGTGCCTGAATGCTCTGCAAAGGCCAAACTTTGGAGTCGGCCGACGTGCCATGGTCGGCCGACCGAGCCAAAGCTAGGTTCGGGCTATGCTTTTGTAGGATAGTACACAGTTCAAAGATGAGATGAATGCTGGTTGAAGTGAGCAAAGGTGGCCAGGTATCCGAGGGAAAATTAAGTAGATGGCTCCAAAATTCAAGAATTCAAATGCATTAATTTGTAAAAAAGTCAAATATGCTTGAAAAATAAATATGCATTGTGAAATAAATATGAGATAAATACCGATTTACCTGTCGGTGAGGACTCGTTATTTTTCGTCCATCGAGTGCGGACGTCTCCGGGATATGATTTAGCTTGATGAGCTTTCTTCCGCATCTAAAAATGATGCGGGAGCTTTTCGACGCCAGTCCTGTTCAGTTTTCTTGATGCAAGATGTTGTTGGTGTTGTCGCGTTTAGAGCCTTGACACCTTGTACAAGCTCTTTGGGCAGGGGCAGGAGTGGCTCATTGTTAGTGACGGGTGGTCTTTGTGGCTTCCATCCATAAATGACCTTGATTTCGGGTCCGTCATGACTTTGGTTTGATTCTTTCTTGTTTCCTGCATGACTAGCCAAAATCTCCCGACTGGTTTCTTGTACCACAGCAGCCAGATGGGCTGACTGGGCCTCGAGAATTTTGCTTAAGCGCAGCTGGTTTTTCACAGTGACTGACAGGGCATGGAATCTAGTACTTAGGTCATTTACCTTTCTCTTGGCAGGTACTGCATATGAACTTACTCCTTGCTGGGACGGGTTCCAGTCATGTGCTAGGAACAATTCTCTGCACTTCTGCCAGGAATCCATCTTTGCCTGATGGTTGTAATACCATTGCAATGCCCTACCTGCCAGTGAGAATGGGAATAACCATTGCATTGCCTCTCCTGCTAGTCGACTGCATACTGCTGAGAATTGTCGGAGATGTTCTGCTGCGTCTGCTGTAGCCTTTCCGCTGAATGACTTAGCTTGCACCATGGTAATGTACGTTGAATCGATCATCAAGGATTCAGTTGCCATGTTGGTGCAAGGGTGCTTTGGCGAATTGATAATGTACTATTCTGTTTCACACGAAGAGAAACAGAACAAGGGTAAACCTGTCTAGATGCTGGCATTTAATTGTGACATAAAGTTAATACAGAGGTTAACACATTCTTTTGCCAATGCTTTCCCCGGCAACGGCGCCAGAAATGCTTGTTGGCATTTCTTAGCGTCACCACTACATGAGTGATGGCATTAGAGATGCCTTAATATAAATCTTAGCGTTACATAAGTTCTGCAAGCGCACATAAGTACATTGTAGCATTTCACCCAGGAGTATTCCAGAGTATCGTATTTATTTCCTCAGGGAAAGCGTATGGCAAAGTACTATGTCTTCCAATGCATCAACTATATCACAATCAACATACCAAGACTAGAACAGGAGATAACATGATAGGAAGAATTTGGGATGGTGACACACAGAAGATTTCATTGCTCATTATGTAAGTCTAGTCAATATGAAGGTCCTAAGAGAGAACTAGGGATTCTATGTACTTCCTACATAAGGGTTACATTCATTACAAGTGTATCCTATACAAGCTTAATAAGGGACTCATGTTAGAGGGCAAATCGAGGAGTCGTGGGATCCCCTCATCCAAGGCTACTATCACGATGTTTATCACAAAGGCCTGCAAACGCTCGAACCCGAACGGCGAGGATTACAAGGGACAGACAGGGCTGTCACCACCTGCCGCCTACCTCTTAATACGTGGGGAAGGGTATCCCCAATGTTATTCCATATACCAAACACCACGCTTACTATATGAAATACAACTCTATCTATTGTCCACCTAGACAGAGCAACCTTGCGGTACACTAGGCCATTGCCATAACATGAATCAGCTAGACTAAGGTGCAAGACATACATCTCATATGATGAACACACAAGACTATAGGTCAAGTAACATAAGCAAGATAGCATTTCCATTAAAGCTTAAGTCTTACAAATAAGCAAAGAATAAAAGATAACTGAGCTCTAGGCTTACTAAGACTCCTTCGGAAACCCATAGAAGCTCAACTCCTAGAACTACTTCACTACTAACTAAGACTATAACTTGTAGCTAATGGAGCTCTTTCTTCTGGTGTGTGTTGTACAGGAGGCGATGGCCATCTATTTATAGCACTAGGAGGCGGTTCAGGGCCGGTACAAAGCGGTTGAGGACGAGTGGGCCCACCCCCGAGTCGGCCGACTCCTTGACGTCGCCCGACCCTCAGATGCACCGACTGAAGATGTGCACGGTGTGGATGATCTCCTGGAGGCGGTGTTGACGCGTGATAGAAGGCGGAGGCTCAACGGCCTTGAGACTGGGTCGGCCGACCTGGGCAGATCGGCCGACCTGGTCCAGGCGCAGTTCGTCTTGTTCTTCTTCTGAGTGGCTGGAATGTGGACCCTGGTACTTTTGGAAAATGGGTATGGATTCTTGAAGTAAATCTTCGTTCTCATGTGGACCCATCAATCCATGTAAATTCATCTTCACCATTGGATGTAACCGTCATTGATCCAATGTCCCAGATGATGTCCATTTGTGCTTGTTCTGCATGGCCAAACATGGGCTCTGTTGGACACAAGGCCAGGTCGGCCGACCAGGGCGGGTCGGGCGACTTGGGCTTAGCCCTGTTTTCCTTCAGCTTTTGGCCCATTTCTCCTGCAACAAAATAATCTCCATGTACAAGTGGAACTACGTTATTTGAAACCAAATCCTACTGATTAATGCTAGTTTATTTTATTTTATCATGTTGGCGTTACAAGATATTCATGACTTAACAAGCGCCAAAAGTATCATTGTAGCCGAGTTTCTTGAGCACTATCTGTACAAACCACATACTTCAATTCGGAATGGAAGCTAAGTAGCATAAGTTGCACCTTGCATTGGACGGATTCGGTGCAGTTGATGATGAAGTGTAGTCGGAGTCTCCATAACACTTGTCTCTACCGGGCGTTCGATCAATGACGAGTATGGGTTGTGAAAGGTAGGGACTCGAGCCGACGCTTTCTCTAGGCATAGGGTATGGTGGAAAGCCTTGATCCGTGTAGTTTCAGTTTTACACCCCTGAGCTCTCGGTCATGAGCATGCTCTATGAGGTTGTAATCACAATATATGTACTGGAAATTTATTGATGGATGATTGAGCTTATGCCATTTGATCACTTATTTATTTATGCAATTGTGTTGACGAATGATTTAGAGTAGCTTAGTTGCCATGCTTTTTTCTTATTACACCTTCATAAAAAGTAGAGGCTTTATGCAAATTAATTATCCAACCCTCCCTTGCTACTTATCCATATACATGTTCCTTAGAGTCAGGTACATATACCCTATGTGGATAAGTCCTGTGGAGTACTTTTGTATTCACGGTGTTGCTGTTAAGTTGATGCATGCGCAGCCGGAGGCCATGTTTGGCTTCTTCTACCCCACGGACGGAGGCGCAGGTAGATAGTGACGGCCGGTGGCTATGTAGAGAGGCACTATTTGCATATAGTGTGGACTCTTTTTATATTGCTTTTGTTATCCTATGAGGACGATGTGGACTTTCCACTGTTAAAACTCTGAACTTGGTTATGCAAACTTTAATCTCTTTATGTATGTGAACTTCGTGTGTGAAATGTTATATGTGCGATGGTGTACACTTATTGTGCTTCGTAAGGTGTGTATAAATCCTGGACTTGCTCATGACACATCTCAAGAACTGCCGGGATTATGCCCCTTTAATTGAGTTGGCCAATGCTTGACTAAATGGGTTTATTTTTGTTGGTTCCTCACAGTATGCAAACGATTTTGAATGTTTTATGCAAAATCTGGTCCGTATCTGTACTATAAATAGAATAGTCAATTCGCTCTGCCCTGAAGTTGGCAAAGAGTAGACATTGATTTTCCTTGAACGCAACCGTCAAGCATCCATTCATTCAATCTTTGCGTACTATTTCTTAATTGGAGAGTTATACACAGCTCACAGGTATTTATTACAGTGTAGTTCACAGAAATTAAGGTTCAATGCAAATGCACAAAATCCCAGCCCTTCAATTTTGCAAAATGTCTAGTACTTGGCTAAACTCACAACTCAGGACTTTAGAATGACATTTTCCATAGTGTCGGGCGGTTGGGCACAGAGGCAGAGCACCTATATATGCCTGCGCATGAGTGCCATACTATATTTCGCTTATTGATCTGTACCCAGATATATACATGATCTCTTTTATGGTGCCTTTTACCATAATTAAAATTGACCAGTATGAAAGGGTCAGATGGCTCAGAATTTTTATATACTGGTGAAAACTTGATCTGTGGTATAGGTGGGTAGTATAGCCTAATATAGGTATTATAGAAAAAAATTATAAGGGCACAAATGTTATATTATGATAAAATTTTATTGGCACAAATATAATATTATTAAAAATATTATAACGACAGAATTGTAAATATTTCTATTAATATAATCACAACATTCACATTTGCCGGCCTTACCCACTACGGAAGCAAGGGAAAAAAAACTTCAACGAGAGAAGATTACCAAATTGTCCTTCCTCTGTACTCTATACCATTAAATAGAAGTATAGGGCAACATAAAAGACCTCTCACCATCCATCCTCCCTCATAAGTACCGGTTACTAAAGACCCGGTACCAATGGACCCTTTGGTACCGGGTCTACTCCCGAGAACCCTTTGGTACCGGGTGGTAACACGAACCGGTACCAAAGGGTGTCCTCCTCCCGGTACCAAAGACTATGGACTCTTTGGTACCGGATGGTAACACGACCCGGTACCAAAGGACACCCTTTGGTACCGGGTGGTATTACCACCCGGTAGCAAAGTCCTCTCCGCAACTTCCGTTCTCCTTTTTTATATCTCCGTTGATTCCCTCAGACTCATCCTCTGCCAGAGCTCGATTCGTTCTTATCTCCATTCGTTCTTCTCCACCAGAGTCCTCCTCTCTCTCTCCTCTCTCTCCTCTCAGCA
>CM014271.1:60184587-60211871 GCA_004135705.1 Alloteropsis semialata | reverse complement strand
TGGGAGCTATAAATATGTTGAGTGACAAAGGTTTATGCTGTGTTTATAGTGTTTTTTGCAAGACATCTCAGAAGAATCAAATAATCAAATTGTAGGCTATAGAAGGATTCGGAATCTTTCATGGAAAATTCTGTGCCAATTGCCAGTAAATGTAAAGTTATTCGACGTATTTGAACTACCAATGATGTTGAGCACGCATGCTGTGTCAACTGCGAACTCACTGAAGGAACTTAAATTTTAGTCTCACATGGTGTTTCAGGTATTTCTTTCTTACAATTTCTGTCCTTTTCTAACTATCTGATATATATAGGATATTGTCCAAAAGTGTATATCTCTAGGGGACCCCTGGGCTGTAGGCAGCATCTTATTTGACTGCCAGTTTGGCAAGCACCGGTATATGAGCGATAATCCAACTGATGGAAATAGTCCCCTTGCTCTAGGCAGGGAACAATGAATTGTTAAAGTAGCCAATAGTAGCACATTCCTAGTTACGATGCATTTACTAAAACCTCTGCAGTTTCCATCTAACATAGCTCCACCTATTGTCCACGGGATGGTCATTGTATTTCATGAAAAGGTCAATATATAAATAGCCATTTTGTGCCTCTTTCTTCTGGCTCCACCATCCATTTAGTTTTCTGTTCTATATATGCCACAACCCATGGCTATGAAATATATGTACCGGAGGCAAAATTCCTTGTTAGGAATGAGCTGCAAAGCGAAGAAATCCATCCAAGTTGCGATGAGCGTAGTTACAGCCTCTGGCCTCATGGCATGGTGCCCATAAAAAAAATAGCGTGACATACAGCAGCGGTCCGGCCAGCCACAGACGTTGGGATGGACAACATAGACTCATAGATGTTGGCGTACATAAAATTTTTGGTGCCATTTGTGATTGACCTTTACTCTCTAGTACCAATTATTGTCACATACTTGGGTTGAAACTGAATCATAGGTAGGGATAGGAATCGAAGGAAATCAGAATAGATTCAAAGTTCGGTTCATTTCTCCGTGAGAATTTAATCTCACCTTGGGAGGTACCCTAACGTAAGGCATGGTAAAAGCGTGACAAACGAATGAAACATGTCACGCTAATAATTTTTTGATGTACTGTGAATTCTCTACTAGTGAACCATTATCCCACCAGTTGCATCAAGTAAAAATTGTTTTTATTGGCAATTGCCGAACAATGTGATGCACATTGTACATTCAATTTCTTTGCACGATTGTATATACCGGAGGTCCATACAGAGATCCGCAAGTACAAGTCTTTGAGGTCCAGTATTAGCTAGACCTTGTCAGTGGCAAACATTCAGTGTAGCGATTCAGTAAAATTTTTTTGGCACCAAAGTAGGTGAAAGCACTAACCCACCTACAGGAATGCAATAGAGGCAACCTCCTCCAAAATAATCAAATGATATCAGATAAATGAAACTAGACTACTAACTTCCAAGTTATTTGAACTATTGACGACTCTGGTACGGATCGAGAAATGCATTAATCTGTTGGAATGAGCTATATGCATTAGTTTCATGGTTGTTCGAGGAGAGCTTTGTAATACTATGTTGTACCAAACATACTCGCTTAAGTTCACTGCAGCAGGAGGCAATTAATATTTGATTCCAACGCATTCAAAAGTCATTCTTATATATATATATATATATATGCCATTCTCCTGCCTTGCTTCGATGCGTGTCTTGCATGATTTACTTTGTTATATTGATCATTGCTATGAATCGGTGATCAATAAGGAGCACAGCCAAGAATCTAAAGTGCTTGGCATGGGAATGAGCAGCACTAGGAAAACGTGGTCTTGTGCCATGCCAGCGCCATTGGCGTTGGTTAGGGCAGAAACTTCTTACCCATGGGCTGCCATCAAGGGTTCTTGCGCTGCCCCCGCATTTGTCTCGACTCCCAGTATCAATACCCAGGAGTTGTGAACCAACAGTGATCTTCATCCAAGCACATTTCACTAGCAGTTTGCTGTCGTCACCATGCATCCCTGCTCTTTCTCTGTAGAAGGAAAGACCGCCTAAGAGGGTCAAGCGCCTAGCTGCTTACACCTCGTGCAGATCGATCAAGTGGCTCATTATTCCCTAATGAGGCAACGACAGTGCTCCGACCAGTGCTAGCTGCTCATGGATAACTTTCAGCACCACCTATTTCAATCCTCTAGCTTGAGTTCAGCATAAATAAAACTGGAGTTGGTTAGCAACTTGAGTTCGGCTCATGGATAACGTTGCTATGATTGGTACCCCTCTTGCTGTGTCCACCTTGTACCTTATTCCCACTTCTTTTTGAACACACATTTTCACTCCTCACCAGCGAAACGATGAACTGGCTGTTGCGTATGCAGTGACTCCCGTTTAGCTCTGCTTCTCTGAGTGGTGCTTGAATGCCCTTTCCAGGATTTTCTTTAATATGTTAAAAATCTTACTTTGGATATGGAAGTTTTATTAGGTCTTATATAACATTATGTTATATACTACCATATTACATAAACCGTATCTTTGGATATAGAGCAGCACTAGGAAAATGTGTTCTAGAGCCAGGACAGCTCCAGGGCTATGGCAACTTGGCAAGCAAGCCAGCGCATGAACTTCCTTGGAGAGTCATGGAGGAGAGATATTACAGTGCTGGCAAAGCTAATTGCCATGCCATTGTGATGCTTGGTCCATCCTCCGTAACACTTGTAAAAAAGGCTATCTTGCCCTTAGATTGCAAGCCACCAGGTTCCAACAAGTATGCCCATGTCCCAAGGGCTGAAGGTTTCAAACGGTACTGGTATTTACCTCAATGGTTAGACAAATTTCAAGGGTGACTCTATATTTGTATGATCTTGGCATCATTCTCAGAACAGAGGACTGGTTGTTCTTTTACCTTAGAAAGTGCTTTGTTCATTGAACTAAATCATCCAGCACCATGCATCTTATTTTTCTCAACCGAGCCCCCATGTAATTTTGATTTTTATGAACATGACAGTTCGTCATCTCGTTTAGCTATTTTATCCATAGTTCACTGGCATTTCCCATAATGAAATGCTTTGAACTGGAATTTTGTGTAGATTCATTAGTTCTCTTGTATGTGTGTGGGTGTGGGCAGGGGGCAAATTTGGCACGTGCGAAAATAGCATTAAGTATCCTTTATTAACAAAAAGGTTTGGGGAATGCCCCGTGTCCCGGTAGAAAAATACAAAAGCGAAACGTACAATATTCAGAAGTAAATGCATATACTCATTGACAACAGTACAAGAAATTGGTTGAGGTGCATTCACTCGAAATCATTTGCATTACCATTTATAATTTATATAACTATCTTCAACTCCTATACATGTAGTTAAAAATGACATATGTAGCCGTTCTTTCCCTCTTGCTTCACTTGACTACTACATTCTAGGTGTTTGGTAAGTCATTCATAAGAGAAGATGTCACTGCCTCAAGAACTGATCAAAGGAGAGAGTGGAACCTGCCAAAACTCATGTATAGGTATTTGTGTTCGAAGCCAAGAGCTCACGTCGAGCAACACTCTGTGGCAGTAGAAGGAATAAGGAAGATGAGAGTACATAGTAAATGACTCAACGCTATTAGCTTATTGGGCAAGAAATAGAAAAACTAGTAGGAATTGGTGGTGTTAGGAATCCAAAATAAAGCAAAAGATTCATTTCAAGTGAAGCACACTGATCCAAGCGGAGATGATAGATTGCATCATAAAGAAAAATTCTCGTGATTGTTCAGTGCAGGGCAATGAAACTACAAGATCCTCAAACATGTTGACCCACTAGAAGAAGCTGTGTGGGTATGCCACTCTATGGGGGTGAAGCTTTTTCCCTGTAATGAGTCAGGTTAATACTCAACTAACCTATTATTGTGAACTATTTACAGCTCCTAGTATAAGAGGTCCATCGTCTCTTTAACGTTTCGATGCAAAGGTCCTTCTTAGAATGAGCAGCACTGGGGAAGCAGCCCATAGCAATCATAGGAACCATGGCGTTCATGAACATATGCAATACCGGACAGACTCCAGCCACGGACGCCACCCGCCATGCTGGCGACGCCTTTGACAGTACACAACACAACGAGTAGCTCTCAAACATGGGCGGAGACAAAACTGATTCCCAGGAACTGAAAGCAGCACGGTTACAACATGGCAGTGGTCAGCATATATCAGAGAATGATGAATTTCTGAGATTAGCCAGAGTCATCTCGGCATCACATATCAACAACGAGTTATCTATTAATAAACCAAAAGAAATTGGCATGAGCTAGCTAGCCACATTCTTTTGCCTAATGATCCTGGTAAAATGTCTTTGTTGATGAACTAGAAATAGCATGAGCTACCATGTTGACTGTGACATCCTGGCCTGGGGCTTAATAGGATTGATAGAATACTCATACCAACATGTTGCAATTTTTTTTCGGAAGCTCATCTCGAACGAACTCCGAGGTTAAGCGTGCTTGGCCTGGAGCAATTTCGAAATGGGTGACTGACCAGGAAGTTCTTTCCGGGTGCGCATGAGTGAGGACAAAGTACGTAGAAAAGACTTGTGTTGGTCTGTGAGGGGATTCTTAAGGTCCTAGAGAGCTGCCAGGCGTAAGCGGGCCCAGGCCCGGGGGGTCGGGACATTACAATTGGTATCAGAGCTAACTCTCACGGTTTCACGGGCGCGTGGGGTCGCAGTTGCACAGGCATGGTGCGCATGGCTGGTGTGGGCACAGAGTGGTCACACAACATGGCACATGCGCTGGCACTGGGCACACGAACGTGCCCAAGAAAGGACGTTCCTGGCTTGGGGTTGACCGATGAGGACTTTGGTCTTCTAAGGGGATGAGTATGTGACATCCTAGCCCGGGGCTTAATATGATTGTTAGAATACTCATACCAACAAGTTGCATCTTTTTTCCAGAAGCTCATCTCAAAAGAACTCCGAGGTTAAGCGTGCTTGGCCTAGAGCAATTTCGAGATAGGTGACCGATCGGAAAGTTCTTCCCGGGTGCGCATGAGTGAGGACAAAGTGCGCAGAAAAGACTTGTGTTGGTCTGTGAGTGGATTCTTGAGGTCCTAGAGAGCTGGCAGGCGTAAGCGGTTCCGGACCCGGGGGGTCGGGACGTTACATTGATGAAAGGCGCCGGGGTTATTTGTTTGGTGTTTAAATTTCTTTGAGGCTGTTTCGTTCTTGTTTGTTACCATTCTTGACATGGGTCTCGTCAAAAATGAATATCCCTATTGGACCCCTGATTCTGGTTCGGGTTCTGTGTCAAGCCTGAAAGCGCTAAGCTACCGCATAGCCTTGTAGCTGAATATCTTGCCAGCTATGGTACTCTGTAGAAATATATGGAACTGAAATATTGATGCTTCTCTCACAAGTAGAAAAACCGCATTTAGTCCCGGTGCGGAACCGGCTTTAGTCCCGATTCTGCAACCGGGACTACGGCGCCGCGACAACAGGCCGTGGCCTTTAGTCTCGGGTATTTACCTGGGACTAAAAGGCACCTTTAGTCCCGGCTGGTGTTACCAGCCGGGACTAAAGGGCCTTTTTCTCTTTTCTATTTTTTCTTTTTCTTTTCTGGTTTCTTTTATACATAGATACGTATTATACCCATATAATAATATACATATATATCCATATACATATTAGTTATACGTCACTAATGCATTAAACTATTAATACTAATATTAATATATACGCTAATAATATTAAACTTACATATATATTTAATTACAAAAAGTTTTGAATGGCGAATATTAACATTTACACCAAGATTTCAAAGGAGCGTATATATGTATATTTACAAAATGCCTAATATTTGCTCCTTCTATCGACCTCGTGTCCATTCCACCAGAACGCCCACTAGTAGAAAAACCGCCTTTAGTCCTAGTGCGGAACCGACTTTAGTCCTGATTCCGCAACCGGGACTATGGCGCCGGGACTAAAAGGGCCCATCGGGACTAAAGGGGCTCCACGCGGCGCGCAGGGCGGAACCCCTCTAGTCCCGGTTGGTGTTACCACCCGGAACTAAAGGGGCTTTTTTTTTCTTTTTTCTCTTTCTTTTTCTTTTCTGGTTTCTTTTATACAGAGATACATATTATACCTGTATAATAATATACCTATATGTCCATATACGTATTAGTTATACGTCACTAATGCATTAAACTATTAATACTGATATTAATATATACGCTAATAATATTAAACTTACATATATATTGAAATAAAACAAATTATGAAAGGCGAATATTAATATTTACACCAAGATTTCAAAGGAGCATATATATGTATATTTACAAAATGCCTAATATTTGCTCCTTGTATTGACCTCATGTCCATTCCACCAGAACGCCCCTGTCTTGCTCACGACCTCATCGATTATAAATCCGCAGAGTGCCTCTTGAATCACAGCGATTCTTTGGTGCAGTAAGATCTCATCTTTCATATGCATCATCTGAGGATGTGGTTAATAGAAAAATATAAATAATATTATTATGACTCACATGCATACATACATACATACATACATACATACATACATACATATAGATATCAATGGAAATGGAACATACCGTCAGGTCCCAATTATTGACGATGGTCCTATGCCCTACAAGAGTGTGCATGTACTCACAGACATAATATCCACATAAATTGGTGCCTTCATTCTGCCTATAACACTTTATAGGAGAAATGGTGAAGTCATTACATGCATATTCACGATAATGAAACAAACAAAACGAGATATGTGTCTATATATAGTAGTATTTACCGGAAAGTCTCTCTTGATACCAAGTTGTTCCTTGAATGGATCTTTGTGCTCTGCACGAAACTTTTTCCAACACCTGCGCACACCATATGAAATAAATAGAATTCTCAGCTGATCTAAAGAGGATTAATAGTGCGAGAACGGAAATTACTTTTGAAGGAGTCAATCATTGGTTGGTACGCGTCCTGTGGTCCCCTCAATGAGTCCATGATGGTCAACAAGCTTATGCCCGGTTGTATAACAAATAATATCCAATAGAACCTATTTACATGCAAGTTTTGTACCAAGGGTCACGTCAATTGAAATAAAAATTATGTTAGGAAGAAAACTGAAAGATGCACAAGACAGTAAAAGTACTCACCCAAAGTTGTAATAAAATAGAATCATTGTCTTGTAATGTTGTACACGTAAGAATTTGTCAATGTTATTCATTGTGTCTTCATAAAAATTTAATAACATATGCAGGTTTACAGTTTTTGGGTCGATGAAGCCCAAGTGGAAGTATGAGTTTTTCCTGCATACTTCAATCTCCATTCTATAGGATACAATTTAAAAAAAATGTTTAATAATATGGTTGACAATATATAGGAGACGTTAAATATAGAAATAAACGAAGCACTTACAGCACCCAGCAGCTGAGGAGAGACACGTCAAGGAAATCCCTATGGTATATCCGGTAAAATTCTGAGAATTTCAGATACATAACATTATCGCCACGAAAGTTGTCATCATCTCTAACCTTCATTCCCAACATTCTCTGGCCTTGGGCCGACGCCTTAAGGTACCATTCATGTAAGCTGTACATTTTTGTTGACAGCGTGTGGTATATATCGGGATCAACTGGAGGTAAGCCAACCTAAAATGGCCACCTTGGTATAGCCTTTGGGGTCTCATTCTCATTCAGCATTTGCGAGGGCGTCAATCCTGCCCCTTTACAAAACTCAAGCACGTCGACCGGTCCAAGTCCGTCATTCACTATGAGTGGATCAATTATTTGCCTCTCTTGCTCACTGAGTTGAGCAACAACCTTTCCCTTCCTTTGTTGCTTGACGCTCTTTTGGCTCTCGGTAGTCTCTTTGCTCTGTTGACTCCGTCGCTTCTTCTCCTCCCTTTGATTCTTCTCATACGATTTCTTAATAGAGCGGTCATAGTCTGACAACACTTTCTTCTGAGTTTCTTTAGCCATACCAATAAAGAAAGTAGATTTAGCAAAATCAAATACTTCTTTTTTCTCAGGCTCCTTCTTTTTGAAAAACTCTTTAACCTTATCCAGACTATGCTGCTTGTACTCCTCATCAGTTTTTTCCCACGGTAGCTTGGCAGGTTCCTTGGCTTGCTTTGGCTGCTTTGCTGGCTTCTTTGGAGGTGGCTTTGTTGGTGCCTTGGCTTTCTGTTGCTTGGCTTTCTTTACCGGCAGAGGCGCAGGCGGCGAAGATTGCTTAGCTGGAGGCGACGGAGATTTTTGAGTTGTAGGCGACGAATACCTTTGTTCGGGGAGAACAGGCGAATATTGCTACGGCGGGGACTGCGGAGCTGGAGGCGGCGGAGATGGCCTTGAGCTTTGGGGTGATGACGAAGGCCCCTCAGGAGTTAAGATGATGTAACGCTTCTCCCATAGGATAACACCATGAACTGCCTCTTCTAGTGTCATCTTCCCGTCACCTCCAGGAATGTCAAGCTGGAGTGATTCTTACCTGGCCAAGACCTGCTCCACCTCAACTCTAGCATAGCCAGCAGGTATTTGCCCTCCATGGTAGAGATCTCCTTCTTGACTCGGCAAAGCACTACCGTATGCCACCTTGAATGTTAAGTTCTTGAATGGACTGTGCAGCTCATAGGTCGTCCGCCTGGTTATATCGTCCACGAGGTAGCGTTGGACTTGAGCATCATTTGGGACGTCAGTGGACGTGCAACTGCTTCGATGATGCTAGGTAGGGCTAATTGCGTCTACTGGAGCGCCGGCAGATCCACGGCTTTGCTACTGAGCGCTAAGTGCCACTGAACCTCCCCTATTCTTTGTTCGTTCTGCAGTATCCTTTTCTCGAGTCGTTGCATCTTCTCTCACTCCTCGTTTTTTCTTCTGCTGCGACTTCTGTAAGACTCAATGCAGTCGGCAAACCCGTACTTCCATGGAACCCCTCCTTTGCCTCGCGTCCGTCGAGGATGCTCAGGATTCTGCAGAGCAAACGTGAGCTTATCCTTTTCTCTGTCCGGGTAGAACTCTCCCTTGTCAACTTCATCTATGGCATGCATAAGTCTCTGTGCTGCTTGTTGTATCTGCTGTCCAAAGATGCATTCCTCAGTATCGGGGGCCAACGTTCCACCATGGGCATAATACCAATTTCGTGCACGGTCAGACCAAGTTGATGTCTGTGGTGTGATACCTCTATCACGTAGATCTTGTTCCATCTTTTCCTATTTTGAAATTGCTGCAGCGTGGCCACCTTGGCCGAGGCGGTGATGGTATTCTTTCTGGGCGGCATTAAATTTGTTCATCTCCATAAGCTTCTTTCCAAGTTTCGAACACTTGTATTGCACAAATGCAGCCTAGTGGGGTCTTAGCTTCTCATTTGCTCCTGTGAAAGTTGGCGTGCAATTCTTTTCAACAAAATTTTTGTAGAGTTTCTTCTTAAAGCTCTGGAATTGTTCTGTCATCTTCGAAAGAGTCCAAGCTTTCACTCTATCCTCAGTTCCTGCTGGCACTGTGAAATGTTCTTGAAGCTACTGCCAGAGCATATCTTTCTCTCTTTGAGGGACAATGTTTGTATCCCCGCGTTTCAGAGGTTTCCATCTTGGAATGCTGATTGGGATGTGATCTCTGACAAGAACCCCGCACTGATTTGTCATCTTCCTTGCAACGTCAGCTGGGGCGATTGGTCTGCCTGCATCGCTCACTTGTGTGACAATAAAACAACCCTCCAGCTTTTTTGTCGGTCCTCTTTTCCCCGAATTCGACATCGTTGCGGAGGGCAAAAAGTTAAGAGAGGATACTTAATTATTAATATATGTACCTCTTAAATCATCGTGACATTATTACTAAATGTGCTAATGTATATATACCTCGTCACCATCGGTGCCTTGGCTAATGTCACCATTTGACTGCTCAATTCCCTCACCGGACATGCTGAGGTACTGATCGGTGTTGCTGCCTATCGGCTTCAGGGACGGGGCCGGCACCACTGCCTTCAACAATTATTTCATTTAGGAGGTTGTTGGTTTCCTCTTCGTTAAGTCCCGAATCTATCTAATATCTAAAAATTGATATAATTGAGATAATTGCTATAAACTAATATAAAAAAGAGATAATTCATCTCACAATTAATATAAATCATAAAACAATTGATATATTATGATATGTAATTGACACTAATATCCAACTAGAATCCAACTAATTAATCTCACAATTATAGTATATAAACTAAACTAAGTTTAATTTGATCTTCCATTTAGAAAATGACATATAATTGACATATAAAACATAGAAACTAAACTAAGTTTAATATCCAACTAGTTTGTAAAAATTGATATGAATGATAAAACAATTGATATATTATGACATGTAATTGACACTAATATCCAACTAGAATCCAACTAATTGATCTCACAATTATAGTATATAAACTAAACTAAGTTTA
The DNA here is from genome assembly GCA_004135705.1 of Alloteropsis semialata. Taxonomy (NCBI): domain Eukaryota; kingdom Viridiplantae; phylum Streptophyta; class Magnoliopsida; order Poales; family Poaceae; genus Alloteropsis; species Alloteropsis semialata. Next base: position 60,201,484 of record CM014271.1, on the reverse strand, counting down.
ATTTGATCTCCCATTTAGAAAATGACATATAAAACATAGAAACTAAACTAAGTTTAATATCCAACTAGTTTCCAAAAATTGATATAAACAAATATCAAAAATTCAAGATAATTGAGATAAATGATATAAAATGAGATAATTGATCTCACAATTGATATAAACTAATATCCAACTATTATCAAAAAAATGAGATAACTGATCTCAAAAAATGAGATAATTATCAACTAAAATCACACTAATATAAAAATGAAAAAAGACACACATTGAGATAATTGATATACTTTGATCTCCCATTTAGAAAATGACGTATAATTGAGATAATTGATATACTAAACTTGCATTTGCCTTCTTCTACACAATTTACACAAAATTATCTCACAATTACAAAATAAATTATTATGACTAAACTAATATCAAAATTAAGCATCACAATGTTTATATATATATAATGGTAATATCACAAATGATATATATCAAAAAGATATAATAACAAAATTCATATAAAAAATGAATAAAAATGAAAAAAACACACACACACAAGCGGCGGTCGGCCAGCGACGGGGGTGGGGGGCGGGGCGCGTCGGCGCGGTGCTGGCNGGCCGGTCGCGGGGGCGCGCGCGGAGGCGTGCAGCGGTCGGAGAGGACGGAGGTTGCGCGGGGCGGTGGCGCGCGAGGGCGAAAACTGATCGAAGAAGATGAAGTGTGGGGGCTGTATAAACGCCACCCCCCCTTTAGTCCCGTGCTGTATTACAACCCGGGACTAAAGGCCCTTTAGTCCCGGGCGGGAATACGACCCGGGACTAAAGGGGGCTGCATTTTTGCTTCCGGCGCAAATTCAGCCCCCTTTTATTTTAGTTCTATTTCTTTTACTAATACACGAATATTCATTCTCATATATCATTATCACCAGAAAAATTGCCAAAAAAATAAAAAATAACAGCTGCTTATATTAGAGCTTACTAAATTTAATAAACATGCTAATATGAGTTATATAATGTTTATTTGTCAAATATTAGCAAAAAATCTATAATTAAACTAGTTGATGTGATGTACACATATTTTCTTAATATTCGACACAACGCTCACAAGTATTGTTCCATACCTATTATGCATATGTATATGATGTTCATACATTGGCAAGGTTAACCTCCAGCTAGGTAATGACAGTCTGTAGCCATGAAACTCATGTCTTCCATAACCATGTTAAACAATTGTTGATGGAGTTTTTACTTCTCGATGGTTTTAGTGTGAGCCTGAAAGGTTTGAATGTCCCAAGGATCACATTAAAACCATTGAGAGAAGTAAAAACTCCATCAACTATTGCTTAATACATGGTTATGGAAGATATAAGTCTCATGGCTACAGACTGTCACTACCTAGCTGCAGATACACCTTGCCACTGTATGATCATCATGTACACACACAAAAAAAGCATGGAGACAATGCTTGTGAGTATAGAGTGGTCTATTAAGAAAATCTATGCATCCCATCAACTATTTTAATTATCAATTTTTGGCTAATATTTAATAAACAAAATAATACCACTCACATTATCATGGAGACAATGCTTGTGAGTATAGAGTGGTCAAGTAATGGATTGTCCGACAAAGGTTTCAATGATTTGGTAGGTGTTTTGCAAGAGTTGCTTCCAAGCCCAAATGAATTGCCTAAGAATATATATGAGGTGAAGCAGATGATCCACCCATTGGGTCTCGAAGCTCAACAAAACACATGCATGCCTCAATGATTGCATCTTGTACCGTGGCAGATACGAAAACTTGGATGAGTGCCCAATTTGCAAAGCTTCAACATACAAGTGCGCATCAGCACTTGCAATGGATTGCAAATGAAACATGAGCCGCCCGCGAAGGTCGTTTGGTATTTCTCAATAATTCCCCGGTTGAAGCAGTCATTCGTGAATGCAAAGACAACAAAGCTTATGCGGTGGCATGCCGAAGATTGTCTTAGAGATGGGAAACTCAGGCACCCAGCAGATGGTTCACAGTGGAGGGCTCTTCATTTTAAATACAATAAAAAAATTAAGCAACGAGATTAGGAATATAAGGTTCGGGCTCAGCACGGACAGGATGTGTCCTTTCAACATGGTTAGTAGCAAACACAACACTTGTCCTGTGACTCTATGCATATACAACCTTCCACCTTGGTTGTGTATGAAGCGGATGTACATCATGATGCCTTTATTGATCCAAGGCCCCAAGCAACCTAGCAATGATATAGATGTGTATCTAGAACCATTGCTGGATGATCTCGTGACATTGTGGACAAAAGGTGTCAAGGTTTGGGACGACTACAAGCGAGAACACTTCAAATTGAGAGCACTGCTATTGTAACTATCACCGACCTACCCGGCCTTGGTTGCCTGTCTGGTCAAGTTACGAAAGGATATAAGGTATGTGTGGTTTGCATGGAAAAGACAAATGCAAGATGGCTTAGCAATAGCAGGAAGATGGTCTACATGGGTTATCGAAGGTTACTTCCAATTAACCACCCCTATCGCCGGAACAACAAATCCTTTGATGGTACAGGGGATGACCGCTCAGCTCTAACATACCACAATGGAGAGCAGACATTCAAGATGGTTAGCAAACTAAGAGTTGTCCTTGGAAAGGGGGCCGAAAGTGTACCCGCACCGACTGATTCTTTGTTCAAAAAGAAGTCTTTGTTCTGGAGGCTTCCTTATTAGAAGTTTCTCATTGTTCATCACGCACTTGATGGGATGCACATAACAAACAATGTTATGAAGAGCACGTTTGGAATAGTGATGGCTGTGAAGGGTAAAGTAAAAGACTCGTTGGAAACTAGACAGGACTAAGAAGAGATGAATGTTAGGCCTGAGCAACATCCAATTGTTTAACCTGATGGAAAAAATAAGCTTCCAGTTGCATCATGGACCTTGGACACTCAAGAGAAGGAAAAATTTGTAAATTCTTTCATGTACTCAAAGTTCCTACTGGCTACTCGTCAAACATCAGAAGGCTAGTCAATACCAAAACGAAGAAATTCAACATGGGCTGCATGAAGGCCCACGATTGCCATGTTCTCATGACACAGTTGCTCCCTGTTGCAATTAGAGGTGTTCTCCCGACAAAGGTAAGAGAACCAATCATAAAGTTATGCTCCTTCTTCAATGCAATGTCACACAGGGTCGTTGATCTAGACATCGAGACAAGATGCAGGCACACCTGATCCATACCGTTAACAGGATAGAGATGCATTTCCCACCTACCTTCTTTGACATATCAGTCCATCTCCTCACCCACCTTGTAGACCAGATTAGAGTCCTTGGCCCATCTTCTTACTTCAGATGTTCCCTTTTGAGAGGCCAATGAGCGTTCTAAGGAAAAATGTCCGCAATAGATATAGGCCTGAAGGGTGCATGGTAAGCGGATGTCTACTAAGGAGGTGTTGACGGTCATTAATGCACATCTCAGACCGTCAACTGTGACATATAAATATACATTCACCATAGCTATAGGGATTATATCTAACAAATTCAACTAGTTTTGGTGACTATGTGCATGCAGGAGGCAACAGGTGAAATTTGAGGCGAAACGGGCTCTGTGGGACGTTGCCCGACCAAGCCAGGTCGGCCGACGCCCAACCAAGGCCAAATGATCCTATCTTTGGATATATGCTAGGAAAGCCACTCTAGACCAACCCTTGCCTATGCACCAAGGTTGGATCAACCCCATAAGTGAAATGGACCTCAAGAGAAGCACATAGATCAAAGGGGCCACATCCACAAGTACACATACTCAAATGGAGTGGTGTCACATTGGGTAGGACTCCAGGGCCTACAAGATAGTGGCTGGTAAAAGATGAGGCCAATCGGGCACAAAAGATACGTCGGCCACCTGGCCCGGTCGACCGAGCCTGGCCTGGAGCCCAATGGGGCCCACTTTCCTCCAGGGCAAAGAAGCACACTCTAGGAACATCCTAGCCACTGATTCCATGTCGATTAGATCCAAGAGACGGGAATGGTCCAAGGGGAGGTCACATGGATTGAAGGGCCCACCTCACAAACCAAATGTACTCAAATGCACCTATACCACCTGGAAGCGCCATGAGGACCCACTACACAGTCACTCAGCCGAAGATGGGCCCGATCAGTGCCGGTGGCACATCGCCTGACCTAGGCCCGTTGCCCGACCTGGTCCGAAGGCCAAACCGCCTCATCCTTCTCGTGCGCATTCCCATCGCCTCCAGGAGTCCATCTACGCCGTGCACCACTCAAGGCGGTGGATCCAACGTCGGCCGACCTCCCCACGTCAGACGATCTGTGACTGAGTCCGCTCATCCTCATCTTCCACATGTGCACTCCCAACCGCCTCTACAAGCTATAAATAGCTGCATACCAGTCATTGAAGATCATCATCGAGCTGGAGTATCAAGTTAAGGCGAAGCCCTCCTCAAATGACAGTAGAAATAGGGAGAGAGTGAGGGAGAGTCTGGAGAAGTCCCAGCGTGTCGGCGACCCTCCACCTGTACCTTGACGGATGCGAGCTACTTAGTAAGTATCCAAGATTCAACTAGTATTTATGTCTAGGTCATAGAAAGCTGAGTTCTCTACTGTGCTTGTTGGTTCGTCGCTTTATTTATAAAGTACTCTAGTCTCTAGCTAAGATTAGAGTAGTATTATATATCTTAAGCGTGGTGCTTAGGTTATCGACTACCTTCGTTTGCTTCGTAGCCCCATGGATTAGTAGAGGTAGGCGACAGGTTGTGACAGCCTTGTCCGTCCTTTGTAATTCTCCACGTTCGGGTACAGCGTAGAGCTGTTGGCCTGCAATTTCCTAGAGGTCTAAGATACCCCGGTGCCTAAAGCAAGCATAGGAGAATTCCCTTCACTATATTCACAGCCTTAGTGCTAAGTTATCCTCTCTACCCAGCCTTCATATAACATCGATTGATCCGGTCAACTTTAGTGATTAGACAGTGCCCTCTCATTCCCTGTGGATTCGATAACCTGAATACTTCCGGGTGAAAGCTACAATGGTATCCGTGCGCTAGCGGATTTATCTGCGACCGTAAGAAATACCAACAAACTTTCTAGCGCCGTTGCTGGGGAACGGTAGCTGTGTTGTCTAAGAACTACGGTTGCCCATTTATCTTTTATTTTATTTTATTTTCTTTTATTTCAGTGACCCATGAACTCAACCCAAATCCATGAGTTCTCTGCTCTAAAGGGTGATTTATTGGACCCGCATCCCTTGTCAAATCTTATACAAACAAATAGGTATGAGCTTTGCCCTGCTTTAATAGCTATGGTCCAGGAGACATCCTTCTCAGGACGTGATGAAAACCCATACCATCACCTGCACAAATTTGAGTTGCTATGCTCGTGTCTGATCATATCAGACATGACACAAGCAACGACTACATGGAAGCTCTTCCTGTTTTCTCTCAAAGAGAAGGCAAGGAAGTGGTATAACCATACCGTTGGGCTAACGAACGTGAATGGGAGGAGTTACGAGACAGGCTTTGTCTGGAGTACTTCCCCGTTCATCGGATCTGTGCCCTTCGGAAGGAAATTATTAACTTCCAACAAAAAAGAGAAGGAAACGATCGTGGCAGCATAAGAACGATTCTAGGATTTCAAGGCTGCTCGATTCGTTGATATAGCCGCCGAAGGATCATTCTTACATGTAACACCGGCTAGAGCGAGAGGTGTCCTGGAGAAGATTCGAGATCACTCTCCCACTGCTATGGATGGAACTGAGCACGAAGACTTTCAACTAGATTCCATCTTACCCATAGACTTGCCCAGTCCAGATCCAACTCCTGAGACACCATCTGTTAAGGCAGAGGAAACTCAGCCTTTCGGATTACCTTTTGACTTCGAGGATGATCTCTTTGAAAATCATGGAAACACCTCGGAGTACTCAAGGCACAAGAAGGCTACGACACCCCTTCTTTCTCATCCTCCCGATCCTCCCCACGAAGCATTTCTCTTGAAAAATATAAAGGAGGAATGGTCGGATGGAATGTGGAACTTTTCCGAAGCAATTTGGAATAGTTCACCTTCCATAATCCTTCCATGTTATATAAGAGGAACTGTCATAGAAGCCATTATCAACCCTAGCAGGAAGATCAACATTATGTCATGGCACATTGCACATAACCTCTTAGGAAATGTTCCGCTAAGGCCATCCGATAAGCTCACCAAAAGTTGTCCTTTTGGACACATCATTTAATGTCGGGGGATCGCCAGTGCCATGACAATCACGCTAGACAAAATCGAGGTCAATTTAGATTTCCACATCTTTGATACTCTCGATTTTGTTCTATTACTAGGCTATCCGTTAGAAAGGCTTCTCCAAGGAGAAGTATCTCATGGGAGCCTATATAACACGCTTGGGAAAGCTGCTTATGCCACTCCTCTCTCCTGTCTAGAAATTCCAAAGGCAAAGCCTCCTCCCAAGCATAGCTCACTCAAGAAGGTCATGTTCGTGTCACCATTCACCTTGAATTTTCATCTCTATGAGCACAAACAATTTCCATCACCCTAGCTTGAGCGAAAGCGTTGGCTCTGGAGTCCAAGCAAAAGGATTCTATAAATGAGCATGAAACCTTTTCATTCGAAATCCCACGAGGGTGCTCATTTGACAAATCTACAGAGTTTATTACGCTTTGTGCCACAATCACATACGAGGACTACAACCATCTTGAGGTCCTCAATTCTAAAATGTTTAGAAGGTTGGTTGTAGATGCATTTGTTTATCATAAACATTGCAAATTTTGGGGTCGCATTTGTAGCACTAACCTTGCAGCTAAAGCTTCAATGACACATCAACAATTGGCAATGAGCTTGAAAACTACATCACCAAGAATAGCTGCAATATGAGGATTCCTCATGGTCTAGCTTTAGACCATAAACAAAGCACTGCCGGGAGATGGCCCAGATTATCATTTATTTCCCTTCAAATAAAAAGCAAGAACATGTTTCTAGTATAATCTTTCCTTCGGGTATTTTTGGTCACTAACCGTTTCAGGTAGAGATTAAGAAGAACAATGGATAGGTGGCTTAAGAACATGGAGCTACATCAGCTACAAAAACCCTGGTAATTCTTGGTTTGAGAAAGATTACAAAAGAAACTTGAACTCTACACACTTGAGTTATGTTGCTTTGCACTGCAAACTCCAAGTGTGGGGGAGGTATGTGAGTATACCAATTAAGTTCCCTTTCAAGCCAAATCTTATTTTGGTCTAGAGCTGGTGTTAGTTCTTGCACATTGATAAAAAAAAATTTGAGGCTCTTGGTCTTTAGAACCAAAGAGCCCTTGTTTTGTTTCCACCATGTATGAATAAATGCAGGTACATGATCAAGTGTGGGGTCTCTCAAGCTTTTTGATGCACACATGTTCGAGACCACCCACAGACAGGCTGCATAACATCGCACAAAGCTGCACAAGAAAGATCAAGATGGAGAAGGCCCAGAAGGGGTCGGCCGACCCCACCAGGTCTGCCGAAGGCCCTCTGGTGCCTTTCGTCTCCAATTTCGTCCAAAGCGATGGTTTGCGCACCCTATCCCTCATCCTCTCTGATTCATTAGTTAATTTGTTCATATCTTTAGATGATCATTAAAATTAAACTTATGATAAAATAAGCTTTGATGCTCCTCCTATCCTTGATTGGCTTGCATATTCTTTATGTCTTGCACATGCACCTGTTACTTGTGAGCATATATCTTTAGGAAAACATGTTTATCTAAGTGGTTGATTAATGAGATATGGTATGATGAAAGAAATCTTGCTCTTTCTGTATAAAGTGCTTGGGATGTTTTTCTTGTAAAACTTTAAATCAATAGCCTTACAAAGCTCCTCAGTGATTGCCTTCTTCCTACCAAAGCCATATGATGTTAACAATGCAAAAACCTATACACATATGCTGCTTGCTATTGCATTGAGCTTTGTCAAATTTTTGTGACCCTTGTAAGATTCTCTTCATGCTTTCATGATCAAGATCACGTACACTCCACATACACATGCTAAACTTCTACATTGGAAGTTAGTAACATGCATTGTATCCATCCACAAAACAAATACTCAGTTTATGTGTTGATCTCCTCTTCAAGTATTATTTCAAAAGAGACATGGGCTATAGAAAACAAATATGGACACATGAAGGTCCAAGCAAAAAAAAATGAGAAGAGAAAAAAAATATGGGCACATGAAAGCCCAAGTATCATGAAAAAAATTATATAGCCATGTTCTCAAAATAAATTCAAGAGGAGAGAGATCATACAAAAAGGAGTTATCATTCCATTGTTCCACACATGCACATCTTGATCAGATTGTATGGATAGTTATCTTCATGGATCCACTCTTTGACTTTGCAACATATGTGATGCAAGTATTCCTTATCTTTACTCCTACCTTGAGCTACATATAAGCCTTTTAGAAGTAGGTGAAAAGAGACAAAGAAATGCCATGGTGAGGAATCATACACAATGAGTGATCTGAGAGAATCATTTGAGGAGCTAGGTAAGTTTGTGTTTTTTGAAAATGTATCGAAAACCCAAGTTACTTAATAAAAGAGTTGAGATGATTTGAATCAAGAGCCTTTCCATTCTCAACCACCCAAGATGGCATGGTAGACACTTCAAAATTCACAAGTGCAGGTATGTCTTGGAATAATTTATATGCTGGTATCATATCAATTGGAGTCATGGTTTCCACCTTAGCCTTTAAAGCTTTACTCGAGGACGAGTAAAGGCTAAGTGTGGGGGAGCTTGTTGACGGTCATTAATGCACATCTCAGACCGTCAACTGTGACATACAAATATACATTCACCATAGCTATAGGGATTATATCTAACAAATTCAACTAGTTTTGGTGACTTTGTGCATGCAGGAGGCAACAGATGAAATTTGAGGCCAAACGGGCTCGGTGGGACGTTGCCCGACCTAGCCAGGTCGGCCGACGCCCAACCGAGGCCAAATGATCCTATCTTTGGATATATGCTAGGAAAGCCACTCTAGACCAACCCTTGCCTATGCACCAAGGTTGGATCAACCCCATAAGTGAAATGGACCTCAAGAGAAGCACATAGATCAAAGGGGCCACATCCACAAGTACACATACTCAAATGGAGTGGTGTCACATTGGGTAGGACTCCAGGGCCTACAAGATAGTGGCTGGTAAAAGATGAGGCCAATCGGGCACAAAAGATACGTCGGTCGACTTGGCCCGGTCTGCCGAGCCTGGCCCAGAGCCCAATGGGGCCCACTTTCCTCCAGGGCAAAGAAGCACACTCTAGGAACATCCTAGCCACTGATTCCATGTCGGTTGGATCCAAGAGACGGGAATGGTCCAAGGGAAGGTCACATGGATTGAAGGGCCTACCTCACAAACTAAACATACTCAAATGCACCTATACCACCTGGAACCGCCATGAGGACCCACTACACAGTCACTCAGCCGAAGATGGGCCCGATCGGTGCCGGTGGCACGTCGCCCGACCTGGTCCGGAGGCCAAACCGCCTCATCCTTCTCGTGCACGTTCCCACCGCCTCCAGGAGTCCATCTATGTCGTGCACCACTCAAGGCGGTGGATCCAACGTCGGCCGACTTCCCCGCGTCGGCCGACTTGTGACTGAGTCCGTTCGTCCTTATCTTCCACGTGTCCACTACCAACCGCCTCTACAAGCTATAAATAGCTGCATACCAGTCATTTAAGATCATCATCGAGCTGGAGTATCAAGTTAAGGTGAAGCCCTCCTAAAATGAGAGTAGAGTCTGGAGGAGTCCCGGCGTGTCGGCGACCCTCCACCTGTACCTCGATGGATGCGAGCTACTTAGTAAGTATCTGAGATTCAACTAGTATTTAAGTCTGAGTTATAGAAAGCTGAGTTCTCTATTGTGCTTGTGGGTTCATCGCTTTATTTATAAAGTACTCTAGTCTCTAGCTAAGATTAGAGTAGTAGTATATATCTTAAGCGTGGTGCTTAGGTTATCGACTACCTTCGTTTGCCTCGTAGCCCCACGGATTAGTAGAGGTAGGCGGCAGGTGGTGACAGCCCTGTCCGTCCTTTGTAATCCTCCACGTTCGGGTATGGCGTAGAGCTGTTGGCCGGCAATTTCCTAGAGGTCTAGGATACCCCGGTGCCCAAAGCAAGCATAGGAGAATTCCCTTCGCTATATTCACAGCCTTAGTGCTAAGTTATCCTCTCTACCCAGCCTTCATATGACCTCGATCGATCCGGTCAACTTTAGTGATTAGACAGTGCCCTCTCATTCCCTGTGGATTCGATAACCTGCATACTTCCGGGTGAAAGCTACAACGGTATCCGTGCGCTCACGGATTTATCTGTGACCGTAAGAAATACCAACAGGAGGCAATTTAGTTCTGCACATACTACTTGGCTATTGACAGAATGGGTGTGCCAAAATCTCCACATGAGGGAAGACTATGTGGCATAGGCACGATCTGCAAGCAAACACACAATGTTGATGACCTAGTTGCTTTAAGGCTAGCACATTTCGCCATACTACAGCAAGCAGCAAGCTGCCGTAGTCACTCCATATGTCCAGATGCACAAACGAGAACTACAAGCAACAAATAGTAGCAGGTCAGAATCATGGCTATTGAAACAGCATAGAGATGTCTTTGGCAATTGGTTGCGGGATAAATTGATTGGCGTGGAAACAGATTTTACACAAGGAAACAGGATCAAAAAAGATCTAACCAAAACAGTGGTGTCTGGATTGATGCTTACGACAACAATGGTCAGCTGGAGACATACTATGGATTCATAGAGGAGATATGGGAGCTAGACTACGAAGCACTGAAGATCCCTCTTTTTAAGTGCCAGTGGGTAAAAGTTCCTAGGGGCATCTTCACGGACGAGTATGGTATGACTGTGGTGGATCTCAAGGACATCGCATACAGAGAAGAACCATTCATGTGGGCTAAAGATGTAGTCCAAGTTGTCTATGCAAACGACCTAGCTAACAAGGGGCACCATGTTGTACTTCAGGGGAAAAGAAAGATCATCGGTGTAGAATATAGAACCGAGGAAGAGGGTAATGGATACCATGACATGCCACCTCTGGGTCCTGATGTCGAACTACATGTGTTTGAAGAAGGTGACGAATCCGCTTACGTGCGACTCGATCATGATGAGGCCGTAATTTTCAATTGAACCTTCCATGTATCTTTCTACTCATTATATCCATTTATGTAATGTTTGAACTTTTATGAAGCTTTATGAATATTCGTGGACTAATTATGTTTCTAGACTTTTATAATTATTAATAAAATTCAGCAATTATTAATTTTTTTGATACACTTAATTAAAATAAAAGGTATATGACAAATATATGACATTAATAGAAATTACTATGAAAAGGTATATGCCATTATAGATATTTTTGTAATATTTTTTTAGAAATTTCTAATAATATTTAATTAAAATATAAGCATTTACTAAAAAATATCACAGTCGGCCCCACTAATAGAAGCAATAATTGTTGTCCAGGTGTTTCACAGCCAATTTAGAAAGCCAACCGTGAAAAGGTTTTCACAGCCGGTTTTTCTCCTGAACCGGCTATGGAAACACTTTTCACAGCCGGTTTTAAATCCGGCCCAGCTGTGAAAATCGGTCACCCTATAAATGACGCGCTGAACAACGAGATTTCTGCTCGCTCGGCATTTGCTCTGCCCTAGCGTTGCGCTGCTATGCTCTGCTCTACATTTGCTCGGCTCGGCTTCCTTAGGTACATACTCCTCTCATTTGTTTTGAAGATTATTTCATAATATTAGGTTCACTAGGTTACTAAAATTGATTATTTTTAATATTTGCAGTTAAAAATATACTAATTTTGTTTACTAGGTACCCTTTTATAAGTAATTAGGTTCACTAGGTACCATTTTATAAGTAATTACTAGTAATGTAATATATTGCAGTTAAAAAGATCCTAATTTTGTTAATTGTGGTTAGTACGATGCCGAGACAACGTCAAACACCTAGACATGGTGGCTATGTTAGTAATATGCCACCAAGCATTCCTATACGAGATCCTCACGGTCCCGGATGGTCGACAACACAACAAGGTGATCATGTGCCAATACTCGTACCCGAGCAATTTCGCTAAAATATGGTAACATATACCATGCTCAAAAAGTTGCATTTCGATGTAACCATTATGATACATTATTGATTATTGGAAATTACTAATAATGCAGATAATTGATCCAAGATCATGATTAAAGGATGCAAACATTGGGGAGTCAATTCCTTTGGTATTAAGAGAAAACGTGTCTGCGAATACCATGATGGTTATGATATGTGTTAGGATTCAAAAAAACGCCTTGCGTGACCCTAATCCTAGTGACATGGTTAGTATCGACGTTCATTCTGGCGCATGGCAGCAGAACCATGTTGCCTCGTGTGATACTGTGAGGCAGGCACTAGCACAAATAGAAAGTCAAACTGGCCACGTTTCCCTGACTACAGTTACTTCAAGTTGAAAGATCTTGAAACGGGTGAGCCAGACGTCATACAAGGTCTATCATTTTTAATAGGTGTTAGCACTCATATAAGGTGCCCCGGACGATTTTCGCCTTTTTGGCAACGTTAATGTTTTTTTGTGCATTAAATGAATTTCTAGGCACTTTTTCGCAAGAAAAATACGAAAATACCTAAATCTTCTTTGAAAATTATGAAAGTTTTCCTTGAGTCATTATTTTAATGCATGACTCCCTCGCAGAAAGATCAGCTCATTTTGAGAACCCGGTACTGCACATTGTTCACAATCTCAAACATATTCGACACACTTCTATTAGACTTAGTGTATTGTTACACGTTTCTGCACCGAGAAATCGTTGATGCTCATATACAAGGTCTAACATTTTTCATAGGTGTTAGGATGCATATAAGGTGCCCTGGAGGAGTTTCGCCTTTTTCAACAACGTTAATGTTTTTTCGTGCATTAAATGAATTTCTGGGCATTTTTTGCAAGAAAAATCCAGAATTACCTAAATCTTCTCCGAAAATTATGAAATTTTTCTCTGAGTCATTATTTTAATGCGTGACTCCCTTACAAAAAAATCAGCTTATTTTGAGAACCCAGTACTACACATTGTTCATAATCTCAAACATACTCGACACACTTCTATAGGACTTAGTATATTGTTTCATGTTTCTGCACCGAGAAATCTTTGTATGCTCATATCAAGGTATATCATTTTTCATAGGTGTTAGGATGTATATATGGTGCCCCGAAGGAGTTTCGCCTTTTTTGACATTGTTAATGTTTTTTTGTGCATTAAATGAACTCTTGGGCACTTTTTCGCAAGAAAAATACGGAAATACCTAAATCTGCTCTAGAAATTATGGAAATTTTCCCTTAGTCATTATTTTAAAGCATGACTCCCTCGCAGAAACATCAGCTCATTCTATAAGAAACCAGATTTATATTAATTTTTTCACTTGAAAATATGCATGGATTAATCACAGCCGGTTTTATAAGAGAACTGGCTGTGGAAATGATCTTTCGCAGCTGATTTTCTTATAAAATCGGCTGTGATAGCCTTTTCACAGCCGGTCCCCCCAAAAAACCGACTGTGAAGGTTTTCACAGCCAGTTTTTGGGGACCCGACTGTGAAACTCGGGCAATAAGGGGCCGTGGCGCTGCCTGGGCCACCATTTCCTCTCCCCGCTCCACGTCGCTCCCGCTCCCCGCCGCCGCCGCGCCGCTCCCCACCGCGGCCGCGGCTTCCCCCGCCGAGCTCCCTACTGCCGCTCCCCGTCCCGGTACCCACTGCACCGCGTCGTCGCTGCTCCGGGCCACGCGGTTCACTCCCCGTCGCCCACCACGCCTCGCCGTCACCGCGGCGCGGCGCTATCGCCGCGGAGCGCCTCCACGCCGCCCGACACGCCGTCCCCGCTCCTCACCTCTCGCCACGCCGTCCACGCCGCATCGGCTCCATCCTGCCCCGGCCTTGGCTGTCGTCCTGCCCCGGCTACCGGCTCCGTCGCTGCCCCGGCCACCACTACCCGTCTCTACCCCGCCCGTCGACTCTCCGTCCCTGCGGCTTCCCGGCATCAACCCATTCCCGGGCACACTCTGCACTACTTGTTCATAATTCTTTTCTTTTTTCAATTCAAGTATGGATTGAATTCTTGTGAATATGCTATGCACTAAAATATATGAATGGTTGATTTATGGATAAACATTGATTTATTATTCAGTTGAATATGCTATGCACTGCAAATAATGCACACTTGTTGTTATGTCTACATTTTTCTTGTTGTCTATATTTGCAGTTATGGCTATCAAAGTTGTTGCATTAGAGAGTAATTAGCGATTAGAATTTTTTGTGCCTCCTGTTGAAACAGTCGATGTTTTTGGGGTAATACTAGGACATATGTCCATTTTGTGGGGGTAATACTTCGACTTATGTCAAATTCACATATACTTGATACATTACAACTAGTTCATACTTCTTTGATAATTGTGTAATACATCTTTGATAATTTGCTAGTTCAATTACAACTAGTTGATACACACATGTACTGTAGCCATACTCATGTACGCAGATCATGGGTTGATTCGACTGATTCAAGTCTCGTCAAGCAAGACAGGTCGAGAATGAATTGCACAGTGACGAAGGGGCTAGTGATGGTGCCGAAGGGAGCCCTTCCGCGTACCTCAACCTTGACCAAAATGACGTTGAATAAAATGATAGCTTCCCAGACAATGAGGTAATTCATGTCATTGTGTAAGTGAGAAACCGAATCATTAGGTGCATCATTGGATATTAATAGTATTTAGTATTGGCAGGGGCCACTTCAGGCCGAGCCAGAGATGTCAAAAGAACCAAGAGTCCGAGGCAAGAAAGGCCCGAACAAGATGCCAACAGGCCGAATGATAATCACCCATGTAGATATTACTAGGGAGCCAATTTCACCAAAGAAGGTTAAAGGGCCTTACAAGATTGTCGTAGGGCGTATAGTGAGAGATTACGTACCGATCATATATCATGGCTGGAATTCAAAAGATACGTCCTTGCAAGCTCCTGATCCGTTAAAGAAACTATGTTGGAATAAGTTGAAATAACATTTCAATTTCCCTGATCCACACTCTGAGGCACTTGCAAAGTGCAAAGCACTACAAGTGATGGGCAAGTCAGCAAATAATTTTAGGGGGTTACTAAATCGAAAAAGGAAGAAAGGTCGGGTGCCTAACTGGACTCACTATCCTAACTAGGAGCAGTACTGGAAAAGAATATGTGAGTACTATTAGAGGCATAAGGTACAACAGACCTGCTCAACAAATAAAGAGAATTCCTCTAAGAATACCTGGAACCATCATTGTGGGTCTCGTGGGTACCTTGGGAAAATAGACGAGTGGGAAGAGATTGCTAAAGCGGTGACAAGCACTAGTGCCATGCTTGAGACAGAGGGTTGGGTTGACCGTGCCGTGAGGTACCTGCTTGCTCGTGGTTCTTATTACAACCTTGATGGCTCCCTTAGTTACCGCACACAAGAATCCAGGGAAATAGCAAGTAGAATAAAGCAAGCCCAAAGTGAAGTTCAGGTCGGACTCTTTATTCCTAATAGAGAGAATGACATGCTTACACGTGCTCTAGGAAACAAAGAGCACCCTGGGCGCACAAGAGGCACCTGAGTTGTTCCCTGGGGCCTTGCCTTCGTAGAAGATGTAAGCACATACAGAAGCCATACAAGGAGCAAGGCAGCATGAGAGACCCCATGGAATGCTATTATACAAGCCGTTCGCCAAGAAGTTACTCAAAATGTAACCAAACAAGTCCACCAGGAAGTAACCGAACAAGTATCCCAAAAGCTTCAGAAGGGATTTAACGAGCAGGCTCGCCACCAAGGTTCACTTCCAGAACAAGGTGGTGATATTCACACTAGCCCTATCGTGTATCGTAGTAGTTGCGGAAGTGTCGGGCTTCCTGCGGACGACGCAGCCATGTCTTTCCTAGTGGATGCGATCACAGAACCAAGACAATACAAGCTATACATCCAGGACAAATTTTGGAAGACCAAGGTTGTGGTTGGGCAGGCATGGCCTACTAGCGAAGGGGTTCAATTGCACTGCCGTCCATTGCCGGATGGATACACCAAAGTCACCATTGATGCCATTGTTAAGAAAAGGTTCCGTAGAGTGGAGCTAGATATCCCTGGGTAGGATGATAAGAAGAAAATTGGGGACAACATTCGTTGCTTCATGGCTTGGCGTAAGCGCGATAGCTCATTTGACGACGAGTCTCAAGAATCAGACCGTGAGTCGGATCAATGTCCATTGTCACCTATTCTTGACAATGATCCATTCCCATAGCCGGAAAGGTCTGAAAGTTGATCACCAAGTCCCAGGCCGAAGAAATGTGGTTCTTAGGGCCGATGTTCAAGGGTGAGCATGACTCCCCCTTCAATGGATCATACCCCGCCACCGAGCCCAAGGGAAAAGAACTGTAAGTCTGCTACATTATATTCTAAGAATCTAGTGTATGCTAATACACCATGTGGACAAGAGCAAGAGCAAGGGCCAACCAAATCTAACTAAGGCACTAGGAAAAAGCAGGTGAAAAGGGAGTATAACATCGCTAATGCCAGAAAAGGAACAAACGCCACTACCCCTTGAGGCGGTACTGTACTTCTACAAATTAGGAATGGTTCCATAGATAGGGAATAACTGGAAGCCTCCATCACACTTCGGGCGCACTATATGTAAACAAAGCAACCAGAAAATAAGCGAGCAAAACTTTCTAGAAAATAAGAAGGCAAGGGAAGAGTTTTTACAAGAAAACAACCTCACACAAAATGACCTTGTGCAGTTGTAAGATGAGGGTAAGCTTACACCTTTGCCGCCTATATGGCCGTTCCAACCAGGCGGGGATCTTGTG
>CM014271.1:60164535-60183587 GCA_004135705.1 Alloteropsis semialata | reverse complement strand
TGGATGTAATATTGAATTGTTCTATCTTTCTTCATTCTCAATTCGAGAGGTATTGCAAAGACCAATTGACAATATGGCAATTTGGTCGCTTTATGCATCCACAATAGTTTGCAAGTGTGGGAATGGCTTTGAATTACTATTCCAAATATTTACGGCCGAGGTGATATACTCAGGCTTATCTCTCACAAACCATATATATGATAGCAACAACAAGCTGAAGTCTTCATGTTGGGCAGAATTGAATGACATGATCGATAGATCCTATTGTTCTTAAAAGTGAGACATGTTTGATGCACTTGTGCTCAACGTTGCTCCTATGCAATTTTGGTGCTGGTAAGTGTTTCTTGGTACGCAAGCTTTACCAAGAAACAGGGGGGCATATGTTGATGATCAAAATTGGCACGACAGAGGTTTTCCTGCAAATCTGGCAAACAGGTTAAACCGGTTTTAGAAACCGGTAGGACCAGATTTTTTTATCATTGTCAAATTAGCATTTTGATTGCACCATTGCGTAGCTTGCGTCGAGATGATCGAAATGCATATATAGAAAGTCTGATTTGGAGTTCGGACGAGAGAGTTATGACCTCAGGAAGATCTTCATCTGGACAAAACCAGTAAAACCGGTTTGGAAATAGGTAAAACCGGTTCTAGTTACTATGTCTGATACGGCAACACAAACCGGTGGAACCGGTTTGTCAAACCGGTATAACCGGTTTTAGGCAGAGTCCTAGTAGATTTACAGATCCATGTGGATTACGACTTGTAAAAGGATTTTCTTGCGGGTACAGGCCTCTCCACCTTAAATTTATGAAGGGCCACGGCCGATTGAGGGTAATCCCAATCGAATCAAAACCACTATGCATTTATTTTTACCCTCCAAACCCTAATTCTCTTCCAACCTCAACATGCTGCTCGTCTACTGATCTCCACGACCATAGATGACGTCCTAAGGCTTGCTGGTCAACCTAGGGCACGTCCGGCGACGTTCACGCCCTGACGGGGTCTCTCCCGGGCGAGAGTTTCGACGGCCTTTGCTAGTTTGCTCGTAAACTAGTCGTTCTTCGCTACGTAAGTGCGTTGGTTATCTCTTTGCTGGTTTGCTCGTTAACCTCGCCGTCCTTCACCACGTAAGCGTGATAGTTATCTCTACGAACGACTAATTCCGGCGAAACCCTAGAAATCCGGTATAACCGGTTTACCAAACCGGTAGAACCGGTTTGCACTGCCTTGCTGCCGCTTGGTCTGTTCGCAACCCGCACGCTCTAGTGCACTCGGTGTGTTGGCCAAATTCAGCGTCAACACAATCATAGTCATGGCGGCATGCCATGGCGTTCATGGACATATACAATACCGGACACACTCCAGCCACGGACGCCATCCGCCATGCTGGCGATGCCTTTTACAGTACACTGCAAGTAGCTCTGAAACACAAGCGCTGAAGACAAAATTGATTCCAAGGAACTGAAAACAGCATGGTTACATCATGGCAGTGGTCAGCATATATCATATAATGACGAATTTCTGAGATTAGCCGGAGTCATCTCGGCATCACATATGAACAACTAGTTTATCTACTAATAAACCAATAGAAGTTGGCATGAGCTAGCTAGCTACATACTTTAGCCAAACGATCCTGAATTCCTGATATTATCTCTTTGTTGGCAAGAGCTAAAAAATGTCTTTTGTTGATGAACTAGAAATAGCATGAGCTAGCATGTTGACGAAAGGCGGCGGGGTTATTTGTTTGGTGTTTAAATTTCTTTGAGGCCGTCTCGTTCTTGTTTGTTACCATTCTTGACATGGGTCTCGTCAAAAATGAATATCCCTATTGGACCCCTGGTTCTGGTTCGGGTTCGGTGTCAAGCCTGAAAGCGCTAAGCTACCGCATAGCCTTGTAGCTGAATTTCTTGCCAGCTATGGTACTCTGTAGAAATATGGAACTGAAATATTGATGCTTCTCTCAAAGAACGGTGCAATATATAAAATGAGCTAAACTCATTCATTCATGTCATAGTTATTACAACAGAGCATAGTAAATTGTGATACTACTGTGTTGTACCAAAGATATTATATTTAAGTTCACTGCAGACCTAGGCCGGCCGGCACATGCATGCAAACGATCGAGCAGCCAAATTCTCTCTCAGGCCATATTTCCCCAACTCCATGAAGTCAATTCTATATAATGTACCCAACCTCCTAGCCTTGCTTCAATGCACATTTTGCATATGTTGTACATTGATATATCCTCTCTGATTGATCAAGAAATGCAGCCGTGTAGTGGGACATTAATGAAGTGTTCAACATGGGAATGAGAAGCACTGGGGAAACATGTTCTCGCGAGATGGGCTCCATTCGCACCGAACGCATTAGGCAGGGACCAGGGCAGATATTTTTCAATCTGTCTACTATGACCTAGTTATCAAAAAAGTTCAGTTTCATGGTTTTGCAGATACGAACCAGTGCCCCTCCTGCTCTGTCCACCACGCACAATTATTGGTTCTTTTCCTCAAACACATCCAGGATGTGCTTCAGATTTCAGTCCTCATCAGCAAAACCATGAATTGGCTACACAGTGGCGTTCCCCTCACATACTCTGCGTCTCAGACAGGTGCCGGACATGCCCATTTGAGACGTTTTGTTTCGTTTGAGATCTTCCATTTAATGTGGAAGCTATATTCTATAGACAATGTCTTTGCACTCTGTGTTCAATTTTTTTTAATTTTCATTTGGGAGCAGTGGAAATTGTAACATATGTACTGCAATTTATTAAGAACTTTGAATATGGGGTCTTAGTTGACATCAGTTATAATCAATGAACACTTTCACTTGTAGATTTTAAGACATTCCCTGTTTTTGGTAGTTCCAATATATAGTTTTTCCTCCGGCGGTCCAAAATACAATCAACGTTATTATAAGTCTTGTCATACCTGGCCATCAATAGATTAAAAACCATGTAGGCTGAAAATATAGGTTTGCCGCTGTTTGTTTACCATGGAGTGTTCTTGTGTTGTTCCTTTGTTGCCAAGTGCTTTGGGC
Organism: Alloteropsis semialata; assembly: GCA_004135705.1. Taxonomy (NCBI): domain Eukaryota; kingdom Viridiplantae; phylum Streptophyta; class Magnoliopsida; order Poales; family Poaceae; genus Alloteropsis; species Alloteropsis semialata. The sequence continues at coordinate 60,180,551 of CM014271.1, read as the reverse complement.
ATATTCAAGTTCATCGGATGGCCCAAAGTATGAAATGACTGAACTCTTACATCATGAAGTCCCGCCATCCAGCACGCATCACTACCGCTGTGTATGGATGCGGTGTCTATGGGCTGGTAAGACATGTATATGATGCACAAACATCCTAAAGAGAGAGATTAGAGCAACTCGAACCCTTTATTTATTTTAGCTGGGATTTGATTTTCATCTAGACCATCAACTTATGCTGCAGTTGTCACGTATACTGCAACTTAAGCAGTAGTTCTGTTGACGACCAAAATTGGCATTTGCTTGTTAGTTTGGGAAAACCGGTGCCACCTGTTTCCTAAATTCGGTAGGACTGGATTTGGTGAGTGTCTCAAGATGTAAATTGAACTTCACCATTGCGTAGCACTCATCGAGACGATTGAACATCTGATTTGGAGTTCGGATGAGAGAGTTATGGCATCGGGAAGATCAACACCCAGGGAAACCGGTCCGACCGGTTTCCAAAAACGGTTGAACCGGTTTTGGTCTGTGTAATCCATCCAGGAGTTATATTTTAGCACGAGATTTGTTAGGGTTTTGACTCCTAATGGGGCAAGACCTCCCCTCCCTATAAATATAAAGGACCACGGCCAATTGAGTCATCATCTAATCGATCAAACACAATTTATCATTTATTTTGTCTCTACTTATTGTTTCTCCAACCCTAGCTTTTCAAAACCCTAATTGCTGTTCCTCCCTCGTCTCTACGACGTTTGAGGGCGCCCTAGCTGGCCTGCCGAGCTTTGGGCAACCCAAGGTGCGCACACCCTGACGGGGTCCCTCCCGAGCGAGCGTTCATTGGTCTTCGGGGCAAACCCTAGAAAACCGGTTGTACCGGTTTCTGCGTAGCCAGGTACGCTGTTGCGTTTTCACGTGTGTGAGTGTTTGGCGTGACATGTTTTAGTGTCAACATACTTTTTGGCGACTCTGCTGGGGATCAAGAAGAAGGGATCTGCTGCTATGGCGAATCTACCAAAGCCAGGCAAAGTTGATCCTGATAATATTGCTAGGTCGACTGCTAGTGAGCTATTGGCTGAGGATCGTCATCTATATGAACAACTCCTGCAGCAAGAGAAGGAGGAGATGGAACAAGCCAAAAAGAAATTTGAAGACAAGACACAGTGGTTCCTGTCGCTTCCTGTCGCACTTCTCTGTAGATCGAAACGGTGCTATCTCCAAGGACAAGGAGGTGGTTGTCCTTTCAGAAGAAGACGAAAAAGATGAGGTAATACCCAATGTGAGTGCTGCACTGGCGCCTTTACTCTTGATCAATTAATAGCTTATTAGTTTCTGGTCAACAAAATGTTCTTACAATTGTTCAAGGTATGATTGATAAATCCATAGAAAAATAACCCTCGACCGTAATTAGTAATGCTATTAATTCTGATATGGCCGGTACTTCACAACATACAATTGTACCTCATAATTCATCGGCAGCAATACCACCCAAAGAACCACAATATGGGATGTCGTTGAATAAATCAGCAGGACTGAATTCTTCAGGACAGTTTGGCCAGGTCAATCCAGTCAGACCGGTTTCATTAACCGGTCCAACCAGTTTGAATGTTGCAGCGCAGTACGACCAAATTCCGGTAAGACCGGTTATAGGAACCGGTCCAACCGGTTCGGGTGCTATTGTTACATATCAGGCAACGCCCGAACCTATAGCTAATATGCCACCTGTTTAGGCTAATTCTGGCCGAATTAGTGGTGTTTCTGGTTATGTATCTCCATATACTCCAATGACATACAATACAAATCTTATGTCTCCCCAAAGTTCAGGTTATTTGCAGCAACCATTGCATGCACAACCGAACCATGTGCTACAACATGTGCCAAATGTCAATGATCAGCAAGGGCCAAATGATCTTTATATTAAAAGTTTGCTTGAAGAATATAAAAAGGATTTGGCTATCATGATTAAAGATACTTTGGGTGTAGAGGTTAAGGATAAAACTCTAGCATGTCAAAAACCTTATCCTGCAAATTTTGATGTTATGCCTTATCCTCAAGGTTTTAAAGTGCCAGAATTTGTCAAATTTACTGGGGAGGATAATAGGACTACATGGGAGCATATTAGTCAGTTTAATGCACAATTGGGTATTCATGGTAATGTTGATCATTTGAAAATTAGATTATTCCCTTTGTCATTATCTGGTACTGTTTTCTCATGGTTTTCGGCATTATCTCCTAATTCTATTCACATATGGTCTCAATTAGAGCATAAATTTCATGAGCACTTTTATAGTGGTGATAATGAATTGAGGCTATCTCACTTAACATCGGTTACACAAAAGAGTGATGAATCTGTTGCTTGAATATATTAGAAGATTTAGAGATACTAAAAATCGATGTTATAGTTTGACTATTTCTGAAAAGGATCTTGCCAAATTATCTTTTAATGGTTTGAGATCTCATATCAAAGATAAATTAGAAGGCTATGAATTTCTTACCATCAACCAAGTATTACAAAAGGCTTTGGCTCAAAAAAGCCAAAGTAAAGATACTCGGCCAAAATCTGATCGTCCTAATATGCATATGCTAAACTGTGATTCATTGGATGATGAGAATCGAGAGGTATGTGCTGCTGAATTTGTATGGCCGAGCAAGTCTCAATCATATAGTTGCCATTCTCTTAAGTCGATTCACAAAAATCGCCAAGAAGAAATGAAATTTACTTTTGGTGTATCCAAGTGTGATAGGATATTTGATGAATTGCATAAAAATGGATACATCAGGTTCACATATACTATACCGCGCTTGATGAGTTGAAGCGGCGTGCATATTGTAAATTTCATAATTCTTTTTCACATGCAACTAATGATTGTAATGTTTTTCGTCGGCAAATTCAATCGGCTCTTAATGAAGGCCATTTGACTTTGCACGAAATGCAAGTAGATTCAAATTTGTTTCCTAAAAATTTCCCTGTCAATACCATTGAGATACAGAATCCCAAAGTGTTGATCAGGCCGAGTCAAGCCCATACAACAAAAGGGAAGAATGTAATCATTGGTGAAGAATGGCTAGAATAGAAAACGAGCAAGAAGGTGTTACTGAAAAAGGACCCTCAAGTTGCATCTAAGAACTCGACACTCGGGGGGCAAGCCAAAAGCAAAAAACACTAGTTCTAACAGAACCGGTTTCACCGGTTCATCAAACCGGTCCAACCGGTTTACACTTAGTGTTTCTGGTGGTTCAAAGGGAAAAGCAAAGCTGACTTTTGAGGAGCTTCTAGAAAAAAAATATAAGAAGATGGGAGCTACTAAAAAACAGAAGAATTGGCCAGTAAAGGAAGAATTTTCACCGAAGCATCATGAGCAGCCACATTTTTCTTCATCTCAAGGTAATTGTGATAGTATGTTATATTCATCTTTTGGACCAGCTGCACCATGGTCTTGGTCATGTTCTTATTATTATATACCTTGGGATTATGATAGTATGAATATGCAGCCATATTCTGTTCCATACCCTGTTTTATACTACAATTATGGGGCATCACAAAGACCGATTATTACTAATGATAATCTGGTTGAGAAAAGTGCATCTATTGATTCTAGGGTAGGTGAGAAGGGCAGCAAACAAGATTCACGATGTATGCAGCCAAGATGGTGTCCTCCAGGCTTGTCTCATACTCAAAAGAGAAAATTACAGTGGATGCGCAGACAATCAATGAAGCCAGAAGTTGAACAGAAGTATCAGCAGCACCTACAAGGATGGTGTGGAGACCAAAGCAGGTTGCCTCAACTTCAGCTTAGGTGGGATGTCATGACATGGCCGATGTTCTATATATTTAGCATCGCCCAGAGGATAATTTTGGTCTTAGAAGTGTTTTCTAGTGCGCAAGCTTACTAGAAAACAGGAGGCATATGTTGACGATCAAAATTGACATTTGCTTGTTAGTCTGGGAAAACCGGTGCCACCGGTTTCCTAAATTCGGTAGGATCAGATTTGGTGAGTATCTCAAAATGTAAATTGGACTTCACCATTGCGTAGCACTCGTCGAGACGATCGAAATGCATATATAGAACGTCCGATTTGGAATTCAGATGAGAGAGTCATGGCTTCGGGAAGATCAACATCCGGGGAAACCGGTCCGACCGGTTTCCAAAACCAGTTGAACCGGTTTTGGTCTGTGTAATCCGACCAGGAGTTGTATTTTAGCATGAGATTTGTTAGGGTTTCGACTCCTAATGGGGCAAGACCTCCCCTCCCTATAAATATAAAGGACCACGGCCGATTGAGTCATCATCCAATCGATCAAATACAATTACCTTTTATTTTGTCTCTACTTTTTGTTTTTCTAACCCTAGCTTTTTCAAACCCTAATTGCTGTTCCTCCCTCGTCTCTACGACGTTTGAGGGTGCCCTAGCTGGCCTGCCGAGCTTTGGGCAATCCAAGGTGCGCACACCCTGACGGGTCTCTCCTGGGCGAGCGTTCATTGGTCTTCGGGGCAAACCCTAGAAAACCGGTTGTACTGGTTTCTGCGCAGCCAGGTCTGCTGCTGCGTTGTCACGCGTGTGTGTTTGGCGTGACACGTTTTAGCGTCAACAAGTTCCATCTAGACCATTCAAGGGGCAAGCAATGGCTTGGATGGAAGCTCATCTTTTCTCTCCCTTTTCTCTTTATATTTGCAGGCAGCACCTACTTTTATAAAGAAGTATCTCAACAATAATATTTACTGCTGATTTCTTCTTGCAATATTCAAAACGAGTTTTTAAAAATGGCTTAAGTGAAGTGGATAAACAGATTGGTGCCTGGAAAACATGTTGGCAGTAATTATATGGATCCCTTTTTTCTAGATGTTAATGTTATCTAAATTAGAATGTTCATATTTGCTATGACGCAAAAAATATAGTGTGATAAATTAAGTGTCACAAGAGTATATACTAATTTGAGAGCATTTGGTGTTCTCCACTTAATCCCATGAACAGTACCTGTCGGATTTATGAGCCCGGCAGTCCACACAGGGTAGCCTACGTGGTTGATTTGTTGAGGGACAGATCGAGGATCACAAGACGATGGTAACACAAGACGCAAGGATTGAACAGGTTCGGGCCGTCAAGATGACGTAATACCCTACGTCCTGTGTTGGGTGTATGGAGTTCCTGAAGGATCTCCGTAGTTGGGTTCTGTCCTAGGTTGAATGAATGCGTGTCTTTTGGAGGGGGTCCCAAGGCACCTTATATAGCCCGGTTGCCTTGAGTTACAAGTCGGCTAGACATCGTAACCTACCCGGAATATAAGGATTCGATCCTATAACGATTACAGATATCTTTCCCTAGAATTCCGACTAGTTTATCTTGATTTCCGATCTTCTTGCGAGATACGCCGTCTGCTTCCTTGTCCCGCGCGCCGTCGTACCCGTCCCGGCTTGTCCGACTGGTGGGCCTCCCGAGTGGTGGGCCCTCCAGCCTGACAAGCCGGCCTGATGGCACTCGGATTGGGCCGCCCCTTGCTGGTTGGGCCAATCCGCCTTCTGGGTACCCCCGGGGGTCTATCCCCGACAAGCCCCCGAGTAGTACGTGGTTGAGCGAGAACTCGGCGAGGTCGTGCTGTCGGCAGAGCTTCGAGCTTGCTGCGGTTGGAAGCAAAACCGCGTGATACTGGAGAGAAAAGAAAGCTGTCTGCAACGGATGCGCCGCGAGGTGCGTCCGTTGGCCGTAGCCCCCGAGCCTTGAAGCGATTCCGAAGGAATCGGTCCAAGGGTTTGTAGCCTTGTTCTGAGGTCGCCAGACAATCAACGGATGCGCCGCGAGGTGCGTCCGTTGGCCGTAGCCCCCGAGCCTTAAGGCGATTCCGTAGGAATCGGCTCAAGGCTTAATCGAGGAGCATCTGACTGAATCATCCGGCGTTAATTTCGGCGTCCAGCCCCCGAGCGTAAGGGCCAGCGGAGTCCTGCGAGACACGCCGAGTAGTCATCGCGGCGCCCAGCCCCCGAGCGTGAAGGCCGAGGTGCGCCGATTAGACGTCCCGTCGCTTGCCCCCGAGCGTGAGGACTCGGCGGGCAAGCGCGACGAGTAGTCGTCCCGGCGCCAGCCCCGGAACGTGAGGGCCGGAGGACACCGAGTAGTCGTCCCGGCGTCAGCCCCCGAGCGTGAGGGCCGCGGTACGCCGACAGACGGCTCGTGCCGCGTCCGTTTCCTCACCGGCGGCGTGCTCTTGTAGGTGATGGACGGCGAGGAATGGCGAGGAAGTCCCTGGCCCTGTGAATGTGTATATTGATTCGAGAGATTGATTTGTGAGTTGTGAATGTATTGATTCGAGAGATTGATTTGTGAGATGAATGTGTGTTGATTCATGAATGAAAGTTGAATCCAAGTGAAAATTGGTTTGGATTGAAGAAGCGGAATGGAATTGGTGCGGGAAAATTTTGGTGGAGCTGGATTTTTTTTTATTTTATGAAAATCGCATTTGTATCGGGTGGTGAGGATCCATGACCAATGACTCAAAGTCATCAGTCACGGATGCTCGGTACCGGTTCTAAAACCGGTACCGATGAAGGTTCTCACCCAGTACCGATGCGAGGTTCTCCAGTAGTGTGGGAAAACAAAATCGACACTACGGGTCGGGGTCTCACTACTGGAATAAAAAACGTTTCTAATTCCGGCACAAAATGTCTTTTGTCCCGGTGCCCCAATCGAGACTAAGAGTTCGGGACTAAATGTCATTAAGCCTTTAATTCCGGATGGTGTTACCATTCGGAACCAATGTTTTTTTTCAAAAATAAAAAAAGAGCTGGTCTACTCCAGCTTCTCCAAAAGCTCTGCCAGGTTCAACTGTACATACCAACTCAAGATTGAAACCAAATCGAAGTACAAATCCAAAGCATGCAAACTCATGAGTCATACAACTCAAACTACTATCCTACAAATCAAGCACAAAATCCACGAGCTGACCCAAAGATGGCCGGGACTAATATGTTGGATTGATGTTGGTTTTTGTACTAGTGTCTAGACAAACAGCCAGGGCTGTCATATAAAATATGACACAGATGGTTGGCAAATGCAATGCAATTGTGTGCAGCCTGGTAATTCGCCTCTTTTTTTGCAAAGGAATCCCCCTGTGATTGGTGAAGCAACAGTAATGTAATATATAGTCTTTTCTGCCACTACGATCCGATTTGAATTACACTCAAGTACTTACATTGAAGTTATTTCATTGTACAGAGAATGTTGTCCGTGATGAACAATGCAAGCTGTTGGAAGGACACCGAGGAAACCTATTATTGTCTCTTATTTCTTGAAGCAGCAATTGTACTTGATGACATGTCTCTGTTCTACGTAACAGAGATCATTGTCTCTGCCGCCAGGGCGCTGTGCATAAAGGATCATGATTCATTGATTAATCCATCCATGGCTACGCCAATGCAAATTGTGATCTGCATCTGCCCATGCCAAAAGCAATTAGAGGAGATGGAATAGGGCTGATGCGTGGTGCGATTGATTTAGTTGTATGCTTTCCGATCAAGTACGAGGATCTCTGTCATCGAGTACTCACTACGGGAAATCCCGAGTTTGCCGAGTGTCTTTATGTTTGCCGAGTGTTTTTTTTCGGGCACTCGGCAAACAACTTGTTTGCCGAGTGTTTTTCAAAAAACACTCGGCAAAAAAAAAACACTCGGCAAAAATATGGTTTGCCGAGTGTAAAAAAAAAACACTCGGCAAAGATATTCTTTGCCGAGTGTCAAAAAAAAAAAAAAAAAAAACACTCGGCAAACAATATCTTTGCCGAGTGTTTTTTTGACACTCGGCAAAGGTCCTGTTTGCCGAGTGTTTTTTTTTTGACACTCGGCAAAGTCATAATTAAAACCACATTTTGAAGTAGTAAATCAATTCAAATTAAAAAGTTTTGAACTACAAAGTTGTATAACTTCTCAAGATGCTGAACTTTTAGTTTGGTCATTTCTTCATTCGACAAATTCATATGAATATTGTTCACGAAATCTAGATCTCTCGTAGAGTTTCCTGAAACTATAAGAGAGATCTATAAGATTTGTGAACAATGTTACTCTCACTACATCGGATGAAGAAATGTCATATATCAAAGTTGTAGATCTTCAGAAGTTATACAACTTTGTAGTTTAAAATTTTTTAATTTGAATTTGTTTTGCTAATGAAAAGTACGTTTGTAGTTCTCAAAATTCAAAATTTGAGTTTTTTCAAATGACCTCGGATGAAAAAACAGTCAAAATAAAAGTTGTAGATCACAATAAGTTATGAAACTTTGTAGTTGACAACTTTTTCATTTGAAATCATATAGTCAACGAAAACTAAGTTTGAATGTTCTCAAATTTGAAATTCAAATTTTGTAAATGACCTCGGATGGAGAAACTACCAAAATAAAACTTGTAGATTTCAAAAAGTTATAAAACTTTGTAGTTGACAAGTTTTTAATTTGAAATCGTTTACGGCCTCAAAGAAGCAATTTACACTCGGTTTAGTATAATATGGTAGGAATCAGAACGACATCTAGTCACAAGTGAGAGTGTGGTGCAGTGGTAGAGAAGGTTACGCGCGAGAGAGAGGTCGCGGGTTCGAATCCCGCCGACCGCGTAGCGCGCGAATTTTCCGCGAAAAATGGCGCGACTTGCCACATTGGAAAAGTACTATGTTCATTCAAGATGAGTGTGTACTGTTCATAACTATATTATTTGGAAATTTTAATAAGAAGTAATTGTATCAATTTTCAAACTTTGACATTTTATTTTTTATTCTCCAAGCTAATTGGATTGCTGAGTTGGCAAAGCTGAATTATGAGGTGGCCAGCCATGCAAGCATGACACTAGCTTGACGACACTCTTACATTTTGGTAATCATGTCAAAAAGCATGTGTACATGGCTATAGACAATTGCTTGATACGTTTTACAATGTGTCTAATAGAATTGTGACGCTTAAAAGCATATCTAACTCCGTGTCATTTTGAGATGATTTTAATATCATGTTAAAAGATGTCTTTATAGGACTATCAACGTGGTAAATGTGTCAAATATCATGACAATTTGACACGTTCTCAACATCGTGTCAAAAACGTATTTAAGAACCAATGTAGAGACCTTTTAGCATGCGTTACAACTACAACGTAGCTAGAAGGGGGGTTTTCTAGTAGTGGTTGTGACTAGTCTTTATTGATTTGTGCGTATGTGTTGACGCGGAAAATCGGCGGATGTATCTCCCGCGTGCAGCACACGATGACCGGGGAGATCAGCTTCGCTCCAGTGCCAGTCTACACTCCAGTTCAGGTTCGCGGCGTGCCAGTCAATTTGACCTGAAATAAATTTTTTTGCTATTTGTGGCTTGGGTGGTTGGGTGCCTTCCCACATTTAAATAAATTTTTTTGCTATTTGTTTTCGGTTTTTTTGTGCTCAGGAAACCGGCTGTTTGCCGAGTGTCAAATAGCACTCGGCAAAGGGTTTGCCGAGTGCCCGAAAAAATACACTCGGCAAACAGCTCTTTGCCGAGTCCCGGGTTACCGAGTGCTGTTTGCCGAGTGTAACACTCGGCAAAGCGTTTGCCGAGTGTATTTCGGCCTTTGCCGAGTGTTTGGGACACTCGGCAAACCCCGGGTTTCCCGTAGTGACTTCACATTCACAGTCTATACTTTTGTGGAAGGTGACCTCTAGCTTATATATAGATGCAACCAGCGGTCCATAAGATAAATCATAGAATTTGGAACCATTCTTTGCAGTTTGGAATCATTCACATGCAGCGATGCCTGCATACCTGCCTTAGCGCAGTATGTCTCTTATAATTAGTTCTCACATGAAAATGTACAGGCAACATGTTTTTTTCATTATTAAGACACACCATTGTCTCTGCAGCCACGGCACTGCAGAAAGGATGATGATTCATGCATGTATCCATGGCTAAACCAAATCCATGATCTGCATTTAATTGTGCCGATGAAACAAAGCTCATGTGTGGTGTGCACTTGGTCAATTATGTTCTTTCGGGTCGAGTATTTCACAGTCTTTGTACACTTCATCACCATGCTCTCGGAACTTTGACTGTAAATAGAGACATGTATGTAGTGCCCTAGTATCAATTTAACAAGTTGATACGGGGTCTTGCCACAATGCTCATAGATCTGTATCGAGACAGTGGACACAAATGTAAATATTTATTTATTTACCCATCAGCATAAGGAAGATAGCAAGCACCTCTATTGAATCAGAACTGAACTTTATAGTTTCTAGGATTAGAACAGCCAGATTCCACATTTAGTTGTTCAGTGAAATGGATAATACATAATCAAAATTTTATTATTTACTTTAACGTCTATCATTTTACAAGGTAGTGAGGTATGGCAAAAATCCACTTCTCAACCTAGTTCTTACTGTATCTGGAAACATCTTTCATTTGAAAACTTAAGAGTAGGGATGTGATGATACAACCTAAATTTATGAGGTTCCCTCGAAATTGCCCCTCAGGTGCAACAGAGGCTGGATGCAGAGGCTGAGTCCATGTATGATGACTAGCCATTTCTGAACTTGAACAGAACCTGTTGACATGTGCAACCAGAATCCAGTGCAACTTGTCTGGTTATAGGACAGTCAATTCGTGCACTAATCAGCTACCAGTATTCTTTACACGAACATGATCCACCTTTGAAATGGTGGAACCTACTACGATCCCGCACAATGATTTCTCTCTCATATACCTTAGATATTAGCTTAATCGCCATATGACAATCCCCACACACCCTTAAGTTCTTCACTATCCTGATGGGAGTACCAGGGAGAGACTTCAGCAAGGCAAATGCAATGGCCAGCCTCTCACTGTGGTAGTTCAAAGCAGTCTCTTTCTCTTCTTCCTCTATATCTGCCAATACATTGCTTGTGCGAGGGATGTAGCCTTCACGTCTCAGTCTCTCAGCTATCTCAGCAAGCATTTTGTATATCTTTTCACTCTCAGGATGAGACCTATCACCCATGACAAACTCATAAACAGAGTTGCGGAGCTCCACAAGGCTGCGCCCAGGGTTCTTCCTCACTCCATCCTTCACCATTTTTTTCCTAAGCACATGAACGTCCGCCCATCTCCCAACAGCAGCGTAAAGGTTGGAGAGGAGAACGTAGTCTCCACTATGCCCTGGATCAAGCTCAACCAGCCTTGCCCAAGCAGCTTCTCCAAGTTCCAACTTCTTGTGCATTGCACAGGCACCGAGCAAGGTCCTCCACACGACAGCGTTTGGCTCCAATGGCATAGTGACGATATAATCATAAGCTTCCTTGACTCTACCAGTTCTACCCAACAGATCCACCATACATCCCAAATGCTCAATCCTCGGTGTGATGCCATAATCCTCTTTCATCCTATCAAAATACATAAACCCATCATCAACCAGCCCACAGTGGCTGCAAGCGTACAGCACTCCTACCATCGTTATTTCTGTGGGAACAAGCTTCTCCCTCTCCATCACACTGAACAGCTGAAGTGCCTCCTTTCCAAAACCGTTCACCGCCAAGCCCACAATCAGTGATGTCCATGAGACGACTGTCCGTCCTGTTCCCATCTCCTCAAACACCCTCCTTGCATCACCAACACTGCCGCATTTGGCGTACAGATCAATCAGGGCGTTGCCAGCATGCGAGTTACCCACCAATCCAACCTTTGCAAGATACACGTGCACCCTCCTCCCAAGAGCAAGCGCGCCAATCTCGGCGCACGCTGTCAGTACACTCACCATAGTGAATCCATCCGGCGCGAAATCCACGTCCATCATCTCCCGGAACACAGTGAGCACCTCGTTGGGGCGGCCATTGGCGGCGAACCCGTTGAGCATCGAGTTCCAGGAGACGAGGTTGCGCTCGCGCATGGGTATTTCATCGAACACCCTGTGCGCGCTCTCGAACATGCCGCACGCGCCGTAGAGGTGCACGAGCGAGTTCTTGACGAAGACGAGCGTGGAGAAGCCGTTCTTGGCGGCCTCGGCGTGGATGCGCTCCCCGTCGCGGAGAGACAGGAGGCGCGCGCACGCCTGGAGCAGCGGCGGGTAGGTGTGCGTGTCGGGCGGCGCGAGGCGGCTGGCGTGGAGCGCGAGGGCCAGGCGCGGGCGGGGCGAGGACGCGGCGATGCGGAGGACGGTGTTGAGGGAGAACGGGTCCGGGTCCGGGAGGACGCGGGTGAGGACGGCGACGGCGTAGCGGAGGGGAGGTGCGCGGAGGGCGGCGAGGTGGAAGAGGAGGTGCTTGGCGAGGAGCGGGTGAGAGGGCGGCACGCCCGCGCGGAGGGCGCGCGCGTGGAGCTGCTTGGCGGCGGCGAGGGACGGGGAGGCGAGGTGGAGGCGGAGGAGCGCGACGCAGTGGCGCAGCGCCGGGTGCGTGGACGGCGACCGGCCACCGGCCGCGTCAAGCATAGGCGCGCTCGGCTCCGTTGCGGTTCCGGAGGGAAAAGCGCGGGGAGCTGCTCCGTCTGCACGGGCGCCTGCACTTCAAATTGCAGTGGACAACCCCAATTGGTTGGTCAGTTCTTCAAATTGGATTCTGAATTTAGAGGCTGAATTTTGGCCAAATTTGCTTCAAAGACAGATGTTACCAGGGTAGTGAATTTTATCACAAGAGACGCAAAAGAAGCACCGGAAGAGTTTGTGTAAATTTTCTGCACGGTGCAATTTGGAGTCCAGCAGCAAATGGGCATGCAACCAATGACAACAAAAATCTAGCTGACATTGCTTGCGTTTAGGCAATGCAAGTTTTATTTCTCATGAACACCGAAGTATGAACCAGACAGCAGGACATTCATACTGTAAGTGCAAAATGTTGAATCAAGGAATCAACCAAGATAGATAAACCACTCGACACCATGGACTTTCATCAGCAACTAACATTAACGTAGTAGTTCTGTTATAGTTACAGAGTATCAGGTAATAAACCGACTCACAGATTTGCAACACACACCAACATGCAGATTGTATACAGTAACCACTCATGCATGGGTAGACTCAGAACCCCAGATATCCACAGCAGCTACCTCCAATACAATGATCCAAACATGTTCAGCAGACTATGGCCAAGTATGTACACTTCACATCATATTGCTATCTTCAAACACAAGTTCAGAGAGTTCAAGTGGAAGCGGGGAAATTCATCGGACACCCTGCATAAATTTGACAGTAAGTGCCTGGGTCTTCTTCTTCTGCACACATGTGATGGAACGAGAATTCGAAACTAAATGGACGGGGCTCTGGAGGTGGTGTGTGACTGAGCATCTTCAAAGACATCCAAATCCTCGAGCTTGTCGGGCTTCAAGCATTGAGGGATGTATGCAGTGTAGATGGCTTCCATGTTCGGTGTTTCCTTCAGCTCGTGCTGCGCCACCTCCAGAGGAGTCTTGGTGAATGCAGGGTAAAAGCGCATATGGCAGACATAGGCGAAGATGAAGCTGATCGGGAGGAGAGGTATAAGAACAGGTGCATAGTAAAACTTTTTCAGGGGGATGAAGCCAATCATGGTAGTCTGGTAAATTAGCAGAGCTGCGATGATCCTTGTGTGCATGTGTGGCCACATTCGCCCATTGCTCTCATAGCTAGGAACATAAACTCTCAGAACCTGCATTTGAAGGAAAGCTGGATAAATTAGTAACCGACTTTGCCAGACAACCACTTAACAAAATTAGCCCCAGTAGAAGAAAACAACCACAAAGCCTTTTTTTTATATATATTTTTTAAAAAACTCGACCACGGGAGGCTCCCCTCGGGCTTTGCTCTAGGGGTGCCATGCTTCAAACCCGGGTTGGGACATGAGTTTCAATGGCTCCCGCCTCCCGGAGTACAACGCTCTAACCAGTCCACCACGAGAAGCTTGGCAACAGCAAAGCCTTTTAGTGCAAGCAAATTGGGTAGGCTAGCATAAGAAAAAATAAATCTCCAAAACAGCAGAGAAATACAGTATCATCTATCAAGAGTACCAAAATGCGCAGCACTATGTTAAACTAATAACACCTGGCTCACCTGATTTTTCACTATAAGCCATCCAAGAGCAAAATATGCAACACCGAATGGAATAATCAAAGGTGCAATGACTGAGTAGCACAGCACAACTGTTGCGATGAGCATGTCATTTGGAACCCTGGTATTATATCCCAGGTCTCCTGGAGCCCATGCTGCTCTCACTTCATCCTCGGTCTTGCATAAGTACTTCCTTTTCAGGTGGAAAATGATGAGAGGAACCAAGCGAGAGAGCTCAAGCCCATAGCCAACAAAGAATCTGTCAATATCAGCAATCAAAGAGTCATATTCTATAGTTGCAGTTAAACTCAAAGATACTCAAGTCTGAAAACTGGACAATATACTGCAAAAGTGAGATAAAGGAATTACTTGAGTGCAACGAATGTGAGGAAGAATGTCGCACTTCCAGGCAGGTTCTTGGCAAGCATATCCACAATCTCACCAGGGTGATCAATAAGGGCATTCAAAGAGTCGATCAATGTTTTTCCAATTGAATAGCCAAGGAAGACATTGAAAACAATGAAGTAGAAATATTTTCCTGATGCCGCCCTGACCACATGGCTCTGCGAAGGGATCCCCTCTCCTTTCGAGAGAAACAAAAGGAGAGTAGGCAGCAGGGCGAGGAACACAATAAGTGCAATCTGTGGCAGGTAAGCCTGCAAGACAGTCTTGATCGCCGGTTGGTCCACTACCACCTTCAGAAAGGGCAGCCTCTTCCTCAGGTTTTCCAGAGTCGTAACAGCGGAGATAGCACTAATAGGGATAGTATAGAAAACAACTATGAGAAAGACAATGGCATAGACCACAGCCTGTCTAATTTGCCTCTCGTATATTTTCCTAGAAAGATTGGGCCATATCATCTGACGTGGTTCAGGAGCTTCCATAACTGTCCATTTATCATACACCTGAGAATGGAGAGTCTGAGACGCAGAAGCTGCCGCAGATCTGCAATTGAAGAAGACAATGGCAGCACGCTGCTGCTTCTCACGAAGGCTAGTCTTCTGCTCAGCCTCCAGTTTGGGCAGTAATTCCCTGATCTGCTCGCTACAGTATTCAATCGTGTCAACCTTTTTACCAATAAGACCAAGGAATCCAGTCCTATGGGTAGGCTTAGTGCCCTCAGGATTACTTTCAGTTTTCGAGTTTGCATAGACAGCTTCAGCGCGAGCAATTTTCTTTTTGTGACCTTCAATCTCTTGGTATATTTTATCAGCCTGCAATAAAATGCAATGCGATAAAAAAGAAGAAGAAAGTTCTCTTTCTTTTTCTGCGAGGTATTTTTAGACAAGTCTTAAAAGCACATGTAAAATCATAGCAAAGGGACAACGGGGACACAATTCCTCTATAAAAAATCAAGTGTAGAAGTACCTTACTGTGGTCTGTCACAACCATTGATCTGTAGAAGGTGTTAGGGTGAAGTGCCCGAAAATATGAGTCTACAGAATCTTTTATTGTTTCATCTGGAGACGGTCTAGGGACATCTCTCACTAACACTGCAAACTCCTCTGGTTTAATTTCTGGTGTTGATCTTGCAGTAGCTCTCAAATTTGACACATGCTTGTAGGATTTCCAAAGTACAAAATAGGTGACAAAGGAAACCCAGTAGACTGACAACAGAAATGCCCACAGCCTCTTACTTCCTTCCTGCATAGATTAAAGACATGCAGAGTTCAGTTGTATTGTCAGTACATGACCTAATGATAGGCTTAACCATAACATGGAAAGCCTGTGCTTATTGAAAAATTTAATTGTAAACATCAGATACTGAGAATATTAAGAGTAATGCCAGTTTTCCCTCGAGTTTCCATGTACCAGAAATCCACAATGTTGATTAGAGAAAACTTCTAAAAATAAAATGATACAAGCCAATTGTCCATCAAGTAAATGTAACTTCTTTTCTGAATAAAGGCAGCTCTGCCATTCAATAAAAGAGTAAGAATTTAAACATATAAAGCCAACACTTATCTGAGGAATACGAACCACAATTCATCTCAACCAACACTTTAAAATTAATGGGCCTAACAGAAGAGCAAATAGCTACAC
>CM014271.1:60141171-60163535 GCA_004135705.1 Alloteropsis semialata | reverse complement strand
CCGGCGTTTTTAAGCCCGAACGGCATCGTCACGTAACAATACGACCCGAACGGGGTTATGAAGGAAGTCGCGAGTTGATCGGACTCCTTCATGGCTACTGGTGGTATCTGGAGTACGCATCGAGAAAGCATAAGGTTTCGCACCCCGAGGTGGAGTCGACTATCTGGTCTATGCGTGGCAAAGGAAAAGAATCCTTTGGGCACGCTTTGTTAAGAGCAGTATAATCAACACACATTCTCCATTTCCCATTCTTTTTTCGTACGGGATTGGCTAACCACTCGGGATGATACACTTCCTTGATGAAGCCGGCCGCCAGAAGCTTCGCGATCTCCTCGCCGATTGCCCTGCGCTTCTCGTCGTCGAAGCGCCGAAGGCGTTGCTTCACGGGTCGGGACCCATACCGGATGTCCAAGGAATGCTCGGCGACCTCCCTCAGAATGCCCGGCATATCCGAGGGCTTCCACGCGAACACGTCGACGTTCGCGCGGAGGAAGTCGACGAGCGCGCTTTCCTATTTGGGGGACAGCTTGGTCCCGATCCGTGCCACCTTCTCACTTGGGTGGTCGGGGTCCAATCGGACCTCTTTGGTGCCCTCGAGCGGCTCGAATGACGCCGAGCCGTGAATGAAGTCGGGCGCCTCCTCGACGAGTCGCGCCCTTATCGGGGTGAGCTCTTCGGTCGACGCGATGATGGCCGATGCCAACTCGCAGCTTTCCACCTCGCATTGGTGAGCCCGTTGGAAAGACGCTCCCACCGTGATCACCCCCTTCGGCCCTGGCATTTTGAGCTTGAGGTAGGTGTAGTTGGGGACGGCCATGAACTTCGCGTAGCATGGGCGGCCCAAGATGGCATGGTAGGATCCATGGAATCCCACCACCTCGAACGTGAGGGTCTCCGTCCGGAAGTTGGTCGGAGTTCCAAACGTAACGGGCAGGTCGATTTGCCCGAGCGGGACGGCCTGTTTACCGGGGACCACTTCGTGGAATGGTGCCCCTGTCGGACGGATACGTCCTCGGTCAATCCCCATGGCGTCTAGCGTGTCAGCGTAGAGAATGTTGAGCCCGCTCCCGCCGTCCATCAACACCTTGGTGAGTCGCTTGCGTCCTATGACCGGGTCGACCACTAAGGGGTACTTGCCCGGCCTCGGGACGAACTGCGGATGGTCGGCCCGATCGAAGGTGATGGACGCCTCCGACCATTTGAGGAAGGTCGGGGTCGCTGGCTCGGCGGCGTACACCTCTCGGCGCTCCACCTTGGCTCGCCCTTTGCTCACTGACGCCTCCGTCCCGCCAAAGATAATCAGGCATCCGTCCGGCTCCGGATAGGGGTCGGCGTCCAAGTTCTCTCCCGCCCCCAACTCCTTCGGGGGCGGGTCGGACTTCCTTGCTCACGGTGCCGGCTTTCGGGGTCCCTCCGCCATGAATTTCTTCATGAGGGAGCAGTCCTTGTACAGGTGCTTGACATGATACTCGTGGTTCGGGCATGGCCCATTCCACTTCCTCTCGAAGTGGTCGGAGACCTCTCCTGTTGGGAGTTTGGAGGTCGGTTTGGGGTCGGCCGCGGCCACCAGGGCGGCCTCACCGTCGTGGCGCCTGCCCTTGGCCTTTTTCTTCTTCTTGGCGGGGGGCCCCGACGGGCCCTCCTCGGTAGCCTCCGTCTGCTTGCCCTTCGGCTCGGCAGACTGGTGGAAGATGGCCCCCACTGCCTCCTCACCGGCCGCGTGACTCATGGCGATGTCGAGCAGCTCCTTGGCTGTATGAGGGCTCTTCCGCCCGAGCTTGTGGACGAGGGATTTGCACGTCGTTATCGTGAGGAACGCCCCGATGACGTCGGTGTCAGCGAGGTTGGGGAGTTCGTTGCACTGCCGGGAGAAACGTCTGATGTACTCTCGGAGCGTCTCCCCCTGCTTCTGCCTGCAGCTCCTGAGGTCCCATGGGTTCCCAGGGCGATTGTAAGTCGCCTGGAAGTTCCCCACGAAAACTTCCCTCAAATCGGACCAGCTCGCGATTTGTCCCGCGGGGACATGTTGGAGCCAGGCCCGTGCCGAGTCGGCCAGATGAAGTGGTAGGTTGTGGATGATGAAGTCGTCGTCGTCGGCTCCACCGGCCCTGCAGGCGAGTCGGTAGTCCTCAAGCCAGAGCTCGGGATCGGTTTCCCCGTCGTACCTTGGGAAGTTCGACGGGGCTCTAAAGTTGCGGGGTGAGGGGCTGCTCGGATCCGTGAGCTAAAGGCCCGCGGGCCTGGCACGTCCGGGCTCGGCGTCCTCTCGCCCTCATCGTCGTCGTATCGGCCGCCGCGACGAGGGGCGCGGCCTCGCTGTCGTTCGGGCTCGGCCTCGGGGAGCCGCCGTCGGCGGGCGTTCAGGATGCTCCGGGCGTCCTGAATTGGGCCGACCCGTTTCAGGATCGGAGCCTGAGGGGCCGCGCGTTCGGCGGGACGGGGCTGGTGCACCGACACTCCCTGCTGGTCGCGTCCGCCGTGCCCACCGGACGGCTGCCTCGAGGCTTCGCGGTGGCTCACCTGCGATGCTCGTCGTCGTGACTGCGAACTCTCGGCCTGCTAAGCCGCGGCTCGCTCCAGAAGCTCACCGAGTTCCCGCTGGGCCTTGCGAGCTTCAGGAGTCGCCGGCGGGGGAAGTCCTCGCACGAGCATGGCCGCGGCGGCTATGTTCTGCCCGGCGCGGGCGAAATGCGGGGGCGGCACGCCGTCATCGTTGATGATTTGGCGCTGCACGTCCCGCGCACGGCCCCGTGCCGGAGCCGCATCTCCAATCTGCAGAAGCTCGCGCTCGATGCGCTCACGCTCCCGCTCGACCCTCGCGTGCTCCTATTCCAGAAGGAGACGGGCCTCTTGGAGTTCTTTCCGGCGCTGTCGAGCGTTGCCGGCGTGAGAGTGTCGCGGTGAGGTGGCCGCTCTTCTCGGGGCTGGCTGCCTCGCTGGCGCTGGGGCCTGGACTGCGGCCGCAGCAGCCGCGGGCGCGTCATGCGCCAAGTGATCTCCTTCCGGGCCCGCCGGCCCCGAGCTGCTCTCGCTCGCGTCTCCCACCGCCCCTTCGGGGGTGTCTGCCATGAAGCACTCCCGGGAGGGGTGGTGGCTGTCGCCGACGAGCTCAGTGTTCGACGTCTCCGAGACAGAGTCGTCCAGGAGGTCGAAGTATGAGTGATTCGTCCCCCTCCCCCCTGAAGCCTCGTTTTTCTCTTTTATACCTCCGGGGAGAGAGCCCCCTTACAAAGTGTGTCCAATGAAATAATAATTAACCAACAACTGGAAGCTTGCCGGAGAAGCCCCGCCGCCTGCGGGGCACTGTGGGTATGGCCGGAGCACTGTGCGGGGCAGTCCTGCGCCTGCTACGACCCTGTTCCCCCCTTGCGGCGCCCGCGGGGAGGCTCGAAATAGTGCACGTCACGTCCTCTGCCACTTCGAGCAGTGTGCGGTAAGGCCAATTAATGTCACTAGGTCGTGCGGTAGATATGCGGCGATGCGCCCTCCTTGTTCCCTTCTGCGCCGGGCCCCCCTGATGTCCCACGCTATCCTGGCCCGACGCCGACCCGGGCGAGGCGAGAACGGTCGTCCGAGGCGGTGCGGGGTCGGCCGAGGTGACGCGGGGTCGGCCGAGGCGGAGAAGGGTCGGCCGAGGTGACGCGGGGTCGGCCGAGGCGGAGAAGGGTCGGGCGAGGCGAAGGAGGGTCGGCCGAGGTGGTGGAGGGTCGGCCGAGGCGTTATGGGGTCGGCCGGCCTCCTTATCGCTCGGCGCTTCCCTTGCCAGCCCGGTTTATGGGTTTGCTTACGCCTCTCTCCTTCTCAAAATAGCAAGGTCCCACCCGTCGGTGAGTGGGTCGGATATTGATATCCGACACGTTTCTATGGTGAGCTTTCACGAGTTGGCTTGTGTCATCTTGGCGATTAGGTGAGACGCGTGTTTGGGGTTGTAATCGGGATATAGGCCCGTTCTCCATCATATGCCAAATTTTAATTGAATTTGTAAAAAAAGGTCAAATTTAAATTTTAAAAGTAACCCAAACAAATTCGGATGAAAATTTTACCAACATCAAAATTGTAGGTCTCAAGAGTTCTACAAGTTTGTTATTGACAAGTTTTTGATTTGTAAAAATGACCTATATAAAGTTTGTTGTTGACAAGAAATGGTATCTAGATTTAAGTTTTTGGAATACTAAATGATGTCAAATGAAAAAGTCATGAGTACCAAATATTCATAACTCATCAAGATCTACAAAATTTATATAGGTCATTTTTCCATTTGAGAAAGTGGTTACAACATGTAGTATAAATTTGACAAACCCCTAACATAGTTCTAGGAACTATGTTAGGGGTTTGTTAAATTTGTACCACATGTTGTAACCATTTTGTCAAATGAAAAAAGACATATATAAAGTTTGTAGATCTTGATGAGTTATGAATCTTTGGTACTCATTACTTTTTCATTTGACATCATTTAGTGTTCCAAAAACTTGAATCTAGATACCATTTTTTGAAATTCAAAAATTGGATTGTTCAAACTTTGTCAAATGGAGTAATGACCTATATAAATTTTGTAGATCTTGACGAGTTAAGAATCTTTGGTATTTATGACTTTTTCATTTGACATCATTTAGTACCCCAAAAAAAATATTTGAATCTCTCAAAATTTGAAAATTCAAATTTAAATAGTTCAATCTAACTTGAATGGGGAAATCACCAAAACAATACTTGTAGATATCGATGATATCTACATCTTTTGTATTCACAACTTTGTCATTTGAAATCATTTTTGATGTCATTTGAATTTTTCTAAAATCACTATGTTTTATGAATTTTTCTAAAATCCATTTAAGTAGAGAATAGAGAACATGATTTTGCATAACAATTGCTAATATAACTTCATATTTTCTAATCTGTAAACTTATATTTTAAATTTTTTTGCAATATTATTTGAGATACATGTAGTTCAAATTGTATGTCCTTTCAATAAATACTCAGAAATTGTGTGCTGTAATGTGCTGTAATGTAATACATTTTGGTTTGCTATATATATATTATATTGTGTGACCAAAATAGTGCTATATTTGATTTTTTTAATCTCAAAATACATATCACAGCCGGTTTTTTTATCTCAAACTGGCTGTGAAAATAGCCGATGCAGCTAGTGTTAACTGACGAAAACCGGCTGTGAAACCTATTTTCACAGCCGATTTATGAGCTGAACCGGCTGTGAAAATCAATTTTCACAGCCGGTTCAAAACCGGCTGCGAAAAAGAGATTATCAGCGCCACTTAATCAGCGTCACTTTTCAAAACCGCCTATGATGTGGGCAACCGAACCGCCTGTGATGTTCTTGCTGTAGTAGTGAAACTATCCCATAGAATTAACACTAAAACTCCACTCTCCTTTCCTTCAGATCTTGGAACTCGGCAATTATATCATCATAGCTGTAGTGCCCTACAAGTTCTCCTTCTATATGTACTAGCAAGCTATTGGCAAGAAATTCGTCTTCCATCTTATTGCGCAGCCTTGTTTTGGTGATCTTCAAGATAGAGAAAGCACGCTCAGCGCTAGCTGTTGAAACAGGTAGAGTTAGAAGCAACCGAAGTAATCTATCAACCAAGTGAAAAGACTTATCCCGTTCGGTGACAATAAGACGGTAACAAAGCTCAGCTAGTGTTGCAATCTTTTTCAGATCCTCACTCTTGGAAACATCAATAACAAAATGTTTTAGCTGATTCTCTAATGCAGCCCGTTCTTGTTTATTAAAATCTGCTGGGTAGTACCTTTCATTGCAAAAATATCCAGGATCTCCTTTTGAATATCAGGTGATGTGTACTTGGCATTTTGTGGAGCATTCTCTAAAATAACACTTGCAATTTCAGGATTAAATTCAGCAAGGAGGTTTAAAATTTCAACAAAGTTGCCTCTGTTCTTGGACTGAGGCGTCTCATCATGGCCTCTAAAAGAACAAGACTGCATTGTTAGCCACTTGACAGCTGTAATTGATGTTTTCAGCCGTTGACGATTTCTTTCTTTGTCCCGGTTGCTTGTCACCTCCATAATATTTGGGTTGTTCAACAAATACTGGCATTTCTGTCACTGCATTGTTGTGTTGTGAGCAAGGATCAGACCCGACATGAACTAAGAAAGCACAATTTTTGCCATTATGAACTTTCTTCCAAATGTCAAAACCTTGCACTGTGAAGATATCAAAACCACTTCTTCGCTTTATATTCTTATTGGCAACAAAGCAAAGAAGACAATATGCACGGTGGCTGCTCTCTGAATACTCTAACCAATAGGGAAAATCACTGAACCAACTGAACTTGAAACGACGCTGATGCCCTTTTGGTCCAGCAGCCTTATAATTCTGCAGTTTGGGTTGCATTGGTCCTAACTTCAAGTATGCACGTTGTACTTCATCTTGCTGGTTACTAGGATACTCCATATTTGTGGACACAATGCCGGATCTCGTTCAAGAAATTGAAGCCCTCGAAATATAGCAGGTCTAACTAATGGCTGTTCTTCTTCTTGTCTTTGTTCCAATTCAATTAAGGGGGCAAGAACTGGAGGTGGCTCTTGCTCCACAACTGCATCATCTGTTTTCCTTTTGAAAAATTCATAAATGGGAACCATTTGTACCTAAAAAAATTAGAAGATAATATTACCAATAAAACTAGAGAGTCATGAACTAGCACTGTAGGACATTAGGGATAAATAAATGAAACAAGATGCAGTTCTTGAGATTCTGAAGCAAGAAGCAGAAGAAGCAAATAAAGAACATGCCTAGTTACCTGCAGTTGCGAATTGCGATGCTGAATCAGTGGATTGCTAAGCCACAAAGAAGCCTCTGACCAACTAGCTGCTAGAACATTAGGGATTGGGGGATCAGAGATGGGGATTAGCTTTTCAGGAGATGGGGATTGGAGGATTGAACAGCCTGAGTTAAGAGATCCGGACCTAGCAGTAGGCAGTAGCAGCGGCCGGCGGAGATGGCGTGAGAGAGGCGACAAGCCGCGAATTTGATGCGACGCACTGGCCGCAGGACATAGGCGTGCGCGTGCTGCTGCCTGGTCTGTGACGGTGTGACCTATTTACATGAGTAATTCACTGATGGGCCTTCTAAGACATGTATATATCAGTGCAATTTTTTGGGCCAAGGGGGGCCACGGCCCACTTTAGCCAACGTACAGCTCCGCCTGTGGCGGATGGAGCCAAATAAAGTCGCTCCGTCAACTCCAGCTCTGTCTAGGAATAGTAGTGCTATAGGTGCACTACATGAGTGCTACAATAGGCAGAGCTGAAGCAGGCGGAGCCGCACCAAACAGGGCCTATAGCAAGGTAAATCATGCAAAATGCACATCGAACCTAGGCATGAGGTTGGGTACATTTATAGAGATGACTTTTCGACGAGTTGGAATATATCATTTATTATGGTAACCCGCATGTGCTGAAACCAACCAGAACTGCATTGAAGTGTGTGGTACAACCGTACAACAGTGTATATGGAAAGCTGATTTTCCTAGGGAAGTTGTTCTATGATTTTATTGTTCAGTGATAATTTATTATTTATTCTTTCATGTGTGAGCAGTGGTTAAAAAAAAAGATGGAAAAGTCTAAATAACCCCCTCAACTATAACCAAAGTCTATATAACTCCCTAAACTATTTTTTGGTTCAAATAAACCCCTAAACTATGTCAATTGGTTCAACTTACCCCTCAATAAATTTGTCTTTTTTGTATCCCGACATACAAATAGAGTTTTAAGTTCAAATTTTGCAGTGTGATATTCGACATCATAACTTATGTTAGAAAAATATATTATGATTTTTCAGTATTATTTTAATAGACTAGTACATCTAATTATAAATTAATCATAAACTGTATAAAATTTAAATATAAAAAAGATATATGATAGTTTTTAACATAATACACGATGTTCTCTGTCATCTCACAAAATTTGAACTTAAAACTCTATTTGTGCGTGGAGAAACAAAAAAGACAAATCTTACTGAGGGGTAAATTGTACCAATCAACAAAGTTGTGGGAGTAAATTGAACCAATATATAGTTTAGGGGGTTAACTAGACTTTTGATCATGTGTCAAGATGAAGGAATGTAACAACCGAAATTCCAAAATCCCAAATCAAATTCCCCCAAACAAAATCCCAAATTAAATTCCAAACAAAGTTCAAAGTTTTTCTTTTTTTTCTGTCCTTTCTAGCCCACTCCGGCCTTTTCCCCTCTTTATTTTCCACGGCCCAAACTAGCCATCCCACGCATGCTCCTTTTCCTCCACGATGTTAAGACTACAGTCGCCCGTTTCCTTTTATATGATATTATTAACTGCTCTGTCTGTCTCCTCACCTCTCCGCAAATCTCATACCATACGTTTGTTTTTTTTTCAAGAAACCAATTTAGCCCATGCGTCCGCATATATCAATAGCGTTGCTGTGTTTTTTTTTCAAACTGACACATGCACCCACGTGACACCTTTTCTTTTTTTTTCATTTTTCCTTTGTATTTTGTAATACCAAGTATTATTCGGGATCCTATTCCACGTGAATCCAATTTCAGATGATTTTTTTCTTTTCTTTCTCCATGTCTTGTGCCACACAATAATCATATAATAATTTGTTAGAAAGATGTTGCACACATAAATTGTTTGTGTATAGGATATAACTTTTTTTTTAAACAAAACCCCTATCATAAACTGTTTCGGTTTCGGGGCTCCTGCCATAGAAGGCCGTACTAGTTAGGGTTCTGGATTGTTGGGGCGACTCCGTCCTATCAGGTTCAGAAGGGTGTTCAGGGTTTCCATAGAAGCCTAAACTGCTTCGACTTCGGGGCCCCTACCATAGAAGGACATATTGGTTAGGGTTCAGGGTTGTTGGGGGGCGACTCCGTCCTATCGGGTTCAGAAAGTTGTACGAGTTAGGGGCGGCCATGTCCCCCTGCCATAGAAGGCCAAACTACTTTGGTTTTGGGCCCCTTGCCATAGAAGGTCATAGTGGTTAGGGTTCAGATTGTTGGGGCGGTTCCGTCCTATCTAGTTCAGAAGGGTGTTCAGGGTTAGGGGCGGCCATTGTCCATTGCCATACTATCCAACTCTTTTTGAAAACTGTTATTTTATATATTTGTATTACTAATTATTTTTTCAATTTATTTTTTACTAGGACTGGCAGAACCAAGTTCATGAGATAACAAAGTACAAGTTTGCTATATAAGTTATGCATGAAAATTTTTGTATGATATTTCTTGATTATTATGTATTTAAAGTTAACTGATGTTCACTAAACTTGTGTATGAAAGTTTAGCATACAATTTTCTATGGTGTCCGCAATATTATTTAGTATAACTTTGTCACTTAAATTTGTATGAAATATTTTTTCTACTTTTTATTTTAATGTAACAACAAAATAGAAGTTTGTTATATAACTTATGCATGAAAACTTTTGTATGACAGCTCGTGAAAACTTATGTAGAAAAGTTTATCATATTTGTGGATCTGAATGAACAATGTATTCTTGAAGAGATTTGCCGGTGTTTTTCTTTTTTTGCCATTTTACTGATAATTATGATAAACTTTTATGATAAACATTTATGATGAACTTTTATGGTAAACTTTTACATTGTAAACTTTTATATAAAATTCTACATTACGAATATGATTTAGCAGTAGTATTATCAGTATTTTTAATCTAAAACTTTTATATTATTAAATTTACATGGGAAAAATATGGTGTTATGCATGTCTTAAAAAATCTACTTTTCTTCGGTTTTGGTCCATCTGCCATAGAAGGCCGAATTGGTTAGTGTTCAGGGTTGTCGGGGGTGACTCTGTCCTATCGGGTTCAGAAGGATGTTTGGGGATTTAGGGCAGCCATGTACCCCTGTCATAGAAGGCTAAATTATTTCGACATCGATCCCCTGCAATAGAAAGTTGAACTGGTTAGGGTTCAGGGTTGTTGGGGGCGACTCCTTCCTATCAGGTTAAGAAGGATGTTTGGGTTTGGGGCAGCTATGTATTCCCTGCTATAGAAGGCTAAATTGCTCCAGTTTCAGCCCCCCTGCCATACAAAAGATTCATTTAGAGCGTAAAAGTTGTTTATGGAAGTTTGCTATAAAACTTATGGATGAAAACTTTTGTTATCTATTTGTAGAAAAATTTTGTATTAAAACTTATCTGTAGTTCAAAAAACGTACGTATTACGTAGTTGTAGGAAACTTTTGTATTCAAACTTATGTGAAATTTGAAAAACTTGTGTAAGTAATTTTTTCAGCAATTTTTTCTTTTATTTGTATTGTATTTTAGTTTTGAAAGTTACTTTTATTTTTTTCCCACCCTTTTCTTCTCCCTCCTTCCCTTATCCCGAATGTTTTAGCTTCATGAAAAGAAAAACCACTTAATAGTTGCGCGTGGAAAGAGAACGAGCACGGAAAAGAAAATGACAAGGACACGTATAGAAAAAAAAAAGTTACGAGGCTGTCGGGATCGACCGGTGGGAGTCGCCCGTACACTAGGTGATCCGCTTTTCCTCCCTCCCGTACGCACGCAGCAGGAACCACCGTGCCCCGTCCCTTTTTGCCTCGCCCTTCTCCCCTTCGTCTCTCTCTGCAATCGCACGCACAGAAGGCCGTCACCGCCCCCGCACCTTTTCTTTTCGCCGTGCCTGGCCCTTCCCCCTCCCGGACTCAAATCTGCTCTCCCGCTCAATCTCGCCGCAATGGCATGTTACTGCCCTATGGCAGTAACGCCCGTGATGTCCGCCTGTCCGCCCCTCTCTTAATTCCCGTCGTGCCCGAGCCTCCCCTCGCCTATAAGTGGCAAGAATCCAACCCCCGGGCCTCTCCTTTACCAACGCCATCAAACTCTACCTGACTTGGTGTCGCCACTCGCCGGCAATTCCTCACCGGAGTTTGTTGGGTAAGAAATTGTTGACGCCTTTTCTGATCAACACACCGAACTTGCGCTTAGAACGCGCGAGATCCGCAACGGATCGATCGACTGCAGCAGTCCCAGGCGAAACCGGTGAAACCGGTTTGTAGATCCGGTGGAACCGGTTCTACGGGGGCAGCTGCGTAGACCTAAGATCGCCGGCCCGGGAGGGACCCCGTCAGGGCAGGCGCGCCTAGGGTTTCTCTGAGATCGGCAGGCCACTCAGAGCGCCGTAAAACGCCGTAGAGACGAAGAACGAACAGAATTAGGGTTGGAAAAGCTAGGGTTTGGAGATGACAAAAAAGTAAAGGTAATAAGTGTTTTGATCGATTGGATAATCCTCAATCGGCCGTGACCCTTCATATTTATAGGGTGGGGAGGTCGTACCCCGCAAGGAAAGTCCTATTACAACTCGGATCTACAAAAGAGTCCAATCCTACTAGGACTCGGGGAAAACCGGTTCCACCGGTTCCCAAAACCGGTTCCACCGGTCTGGCTGTCAGACGGGTAACAGTGGACCAAACCGGTTCCACCGGTTTGAAAATCCGGTTCCACCGGTTCTTCCTGCCTTGCTGTCCTTGTGCCAATTTTGATCGCCAACATATGCCCCCCTGTTTTTTGGTAAAGCTTGCGTACCAGAAAACATTTTAGCACAAGAAACACTCCTAAGGGCGATGTTTAAACAGAATTCATCGGCCTTTTTTATTCTAAGGGCGATATTTAAGACTATCGGCCATAAAAATCAAGCTTCTTGCCAAACACTTGGATAATATTGCTTTAAGTACCTTCCGTTAAGAGCTCTCGGCAGCTGCTGACCTTGCAAAGTTTCCACCATATAAGAATTACCGAAGATCACTCTAATCACCTTGTATGGACCTTCCCAACTTGGAGACCATTTACCAAACTTGTTGCTCTTCGATCCTATAGGCAGAATTGTCTTCCAAACGAGATCACCAACCTGAAAAGACTTTTGTTTTACCTTCTTATTATAAGCCTTAGCAACTCGAATTTTGTCCTTCTCAATTTCCTTCAAGGCCTTCAATCGCTTGTCGGTCACTTCATCAATATTGTCCATCATCAAATTATGATAATCAATAGCATCAAGATCATTTTGTTTAGCTAACCGATAAGCATTCAAATTCACTTCAACAGGCAAAACAGCTTCTTGACCATATACAAGCTCAAAAGGAGTAACCTTAGTAGCACCATGTCTAGATATACGATGAGCCCACAAAGCTTCAGATAAAACCTCATGCCACCTTCTAGGATTCTCCTCTATTTTCTTTTTAATCAACTTGATCAAGATCTTATTACTAGACTCGGCTTGACCATTAGCCTGAGCGTAGTATGGAGATGAATTGAGCAATTTAATACCATACATATCAACAAACTCACGAACTTCCTTTGATATAAATGAAGTGCCTTGATCAGTAGTCAAAGTTTGTGGGATGCCAAATCTATGGATAATATGTTCAGTAATAAACTCAATTACCTCCCGATGTGTCATGTTTTTCAAAGGTACCGCTTCGGTCCACTTTGTAAAATAATCAGTAGCCACCAACACGAAGCGATGTCCCTTTGATGAAGGAGGATGAATCTGCCCAACAAAGTCCAATCCCCATCCTCGAAAAGGCCAAGGTTTGATAATAGGATGTAATAAAGCTGCTGGAACCATCTGAATATTTCCAAACCTTTGACACTCTTCACATCCTTTGTAGTACCGAAAACAATCAGCTATCATATTAGGCCAATAAAAACAAGCTCTCCTCAGAAGCCACTTCATCTTAGGAGCCGATTGATGTGTACCATAAATACCTTCATGAACTTCACCCATTGCAATTTTAGCTTGACCAGAATCCAAACACTTTAACAATAAATCTTCAGCCGTCCGACGATATAATTCACCATCAACCAAAATAAATTTAAATGCCCATCGTCGGACTTTTCTGTCAACTTTATGATTAGGATTCTGCAAATATTCAACAATAGGTGTTCTCCAATCAGTAACTTCGTCCTTATTAATTTTTGATTGCTCATGGACCGAATTACTGCTGTCAGCGGATGAACCGGTTTCTCCGGTTCCAAAAGCGGTTTTACCAGAATTTCCGGTGGAACCGGTTCCTAAATCCGGTGAAACCGGTTCTTCCTGGGCAGATGTCTCGTCTATGCAAAGTGTCGGATTTCTTTCATAAAAATTTCTTTTCTGAACATCATAGCCAGACGCTTGCTGAGCCAGAGCATTTGCCCTTGGATTCTCATCTCTTGAAACATGATATATAGAGAATTCATCAAATTGAGCAATCATGTCTAAACATTTATCAAGATATGAATTTAAAAGTCCATCAAAGCATTGATACACTTTATTAACTTGCTGTACAACCAGCAGAGAATCACCAAATGCTTCCACATATTTTACCCCCATGTCATGCAAAATCTCTAGTCCGAATAATAAAGCTTCATATTCGGCTTGATTATTAGTGCAATCATTTTCCAATCGGTTAAGAGCTTCAAATTCAGCACCACTTGGTGATATAAAAATAATACCAACGCCACAACCACTCTTACAAACCGATCCATCAAAATGCAACTTTCATGGGGTAAAAGTAATATAACCGATATCTAGATCATTATCATTAATGCTATGCTCAACAATAAAATCAGCAACAATTTGGCCTTTCATTGATTTTAAAGGTTCACAAGCCAAATCATATTCAATAAGAGCATAAGCCCATTTTCCAATTCTACCACTTAAAATTGGTCTATGCAACATGTATTTAATAATATCGGTTTGACAAGCCACTATGCAAGTATTGGATAATAAATAATGCCTCATCTTGGTACAAGCATAATATAAAGATAAGCAAAGCTTTTCAATAAATATATACCTTGTTTCGGCATCCAATAATCGACGACTTGCATAGGTAATAATATGTTCCTTCCCTTCGGTTTCTTGAGTAAAAAGCTTTTCAATAAATATTCGGCATCCAATAATCGACGACTTGCATAGGTAATAATATGTTCCTTCCCTTCGGTCTCTTGAGTCAAAACAGCCCCAATTACTTGATCTTCAGCAGCCACATATAATTTGAATGGAATTCCTCTCCTAGGAGCTTTCATGACCGGCGGCGAAGACAAGTAATGTTTAATCTTTTCAAAAGCTTCTTGCTGTTTTGCCCCCCAAGTAAATTCGGCTTCATCTTTTAACCGAAGAATAGGAGTAAAAACATTGTCCTTCCCAGACAAGTTACAAATAAATCTTCTCAAGTAATTCACCTTGCCCAAGAATTTCTGTAAATCCTTCTTGCATGTAGGAGCTTTAATCTTCTTAATAATATCAATCTTCTTAGGATCTATCTCTACGCCATTCTCATGAATAATAAAGCCTAAAAACTTTCCAGCCGACACACCAAATGCACATTTAAGTGGGTTTATCTTTAAACCATATCGACGCATTCTTTCAAAAGCAAGTCTTAAATCAGCTAAATGAGGATTTAAACCAGCCGATTTAACAACAATGTCATCGATATAAACTTCTATGATTAAACCAAGCAAGTCATGAAAAATTAAATTCATTGCCCTTTGGTAAGTAGCTCCAGCATTTTTTAAACCAAAGGCCATGACTACCCACTCAAATAAACCAACAAAACCTGGACATATAAAAGCCGTTTTGGAAATATCCTCTTCGGCCATGAATATTTGATTGTAACCAGCATTACCATCAAGAAAACTAATAACTTTATGTCCAGAAGCATCATTAATAAGCATGTCGGCTATAGGCATAGGATATTCATCTTTAGGAGTAGCTCTATTAAGATTTCTAAAATCAATGCAAACTCTAAGCTTACCAGAATCCTTTTTCTGAACAGGCACAATATTAGATAACCATTCAGCATAACGACAAGGCCTAATAAAATTTGCATCCAACAACCGATTAATTTCTTCTTTAATTCGGTCATACATGTTAGGATTGAAACGCCTAGCAGTTTGTTTAAAGGGCCTAAAACCAGGCTTAATAGGCAGCCGATGTTCAACTAACTCGCGGCTTAAACCAGGCATCTCTTGATAATTCCATGCAAAACAATCAACATACTCTTTTAACAGTTCGATTAATTCAGCTTTATAATCAGCTTTCAAATTTCTGTTTACAAAC
Source organism: Alloteropsis semialata (assembly GCA_004135705.1). Taxonomy (NCBI): domain Eukaryota; kingdom Viridiplantae; phylum Streptophyta; class Magnoliopsida; order Poales; family Poaceae; genus Alloteropsis; species Alloteropsis semialata. The sequence continues at coordinate 60,148,466 of CM014271.1, read as the reverse complement.
GTCGGCCTAGGTACAGTGCCATTACCAATATCAATCTCCTCTAAAGGATCAGCCGACGTAAAGCCTTGTCCTAATTTACTCATATCATCAAAGTCCTCAATAGCTTCACACATATCGTTCTTTTGTGCCCGATAGTGCTCAAGTCTCTGCTGCAACCATTCTGAACTATTCATTAATTCAAATCAAATGGTTTAGCCGATACTCAACCGGCTTTAGAACAGCAGGCACGAAGCCATCTCTAGTACAACTGATCATCTCATAATCAGAAATATCTAAACCTGTCAAGCACTTAACATGATCATGCATAGACATGGTAGAACCATCAGCCACTGCAACACAAGCCGATGTGTCTCCATGTACAACCTCAATGTCTTCGTCTACCCATTGAATGAGAAATTGATGCAAACTAGAAGGTACACATCTATTTGCATGAATCCAATCACGACCCAATATTAAATTGAAGTTACCTTGGGTCTCGGCGACGAAGAAAGCGGTAGCCAACGTCTTGCTCCCAACGGTGAGCTCCATAGAAGCAACGCCCTTAGTACTCATAGGCTCGCCTCCTCCCACACCGCTGATAGTCATGTTGGTCTTGATCAGCTCATCATCAAGTCCACCAAGCTTCTTGAACACAGTATAAGGCATCAAATTGACAATCGCTCCGGTGTCAACAAGCATCCTTGAAATCGGCTTCCCATTGATATGTCCCTTCATGTACAGCGCCTTCAAGTGATTTTCAGAATTCTTTGGCCTTTTAAATATAGCTTCTTTTCGGGCCAAAGTCTAAATGAGCGATCTCATCCTCCGGAATAATGTAATAATCCGAAGATAGGTGCACCACATTAGCATCAGCACACATATGTTCAGGTGACGACCCATAATCAACTAGTTGTTCATCGTCCATGTGCTGAGAATCCGATGACAACCTCTGATCAAACGCAGGAGTGACAAAAATTTCAGACGCAATTCGGGATGGACCTGGATCAACAGAAACCGGTTCCACCGGTTTCAGAACCGGTTCCACCGGTTTCAGAACCGGTTCCACTGGTTCTGGTGCAGCAGTGGACGGCGCAGGGGGTAGAACCGGTTCCACCGGTTTGGAATCCGGTTCCACCGGTTTCTGTTCTGGAGCTTCGGTCTTCTTCCACCCCTTGCCTGGAGGAATCATTGGCCTGTATTTGTTGAAGTGTTCCTCCCTCTGCTTCTCCAGTGCCTTCTCTTTCTCGTCCTGAAAACGCAGCCGCTGCAACTTCCTTTTTTGTGTTCGCGTCAAACCTAGAGGACACCATCTAGGCATAAGGTATTTAGTTCTATCAATTTCAACCTTCTTACCCACATCAGGCTCTACAGCGACGTTCTCCTGGACTGATGGCTTGACTTCATCACCAATTATCATAGGCATCTTACCATCGTCCTTCAAATTCACTTGGAAGTCACCAATCTGAATAATATCAGCAGCAGTAGTCCTTTCCTGGTCAACCTCCATTTTCTGGACAACTTCCTCCGTCTTCTTAGGCTGATAAACTTGTTTTGGAGGAGAAGGCTGCCTCTTCTGGGGAAACCGGTTTAACCGGTTTGCAGAACCGGTTCCACCGGTTTGAGGTGGCACGTCCCAACCTGATCGACGAGGAGCCGAACGGTTATACTCCAACCTCTCATGTGCAGGAACTCTGTTATTACCCCACCCTGGATGAAAAGGAGGATACTGCGCAGGGTAATAAGGCATATTCATCCCATTGTGATCCCATGCTTGATATTGATGATTGTAGTACGGAGGCATCCATGGCATGTTTTGATACTGGTCCTGCTGATAATAAGAACCTGTATTGTCACCCTTCCACCTGTTATTCGCCCTTGGAGGCGAAATTAGCTTCTCTTGGCGCGGAGGTGACCTCTTTCTCTTTTTTGCCGGCCAATCCTCATCAACTGGCCTTTGATTTGCATACTTGGAAAACAACTGGTCATAGGTCACTTTTGGCTTTGCAACTTTTCCCTGATCCTTGGCCACGTTGACTTTCCAGGTTCCAATCTCCGGACGCTTAGGCTTCAACATTTTCGGGCGCCCCTGAGTAGAACCGGTGGAACCGGTTTCAGAAACCGGTAAAACCGGTTTGTCCTGTACAGGCTCAAACGGCTTCTTGGATGATCCTTGCCCCCCCGAGATCCGTGACTCTTGCAGTGATTTTGAATGTCTCTCTGCCATTGGGGGTCTTCTCACACACCACTTCCCTGACAATTGATTTTCCTTTCACATTTTCAGGTTTTGGCTTCTCATCACCTATAACAACATTTTTTCCTTTAGTTGATTCGACTTGATGCGGCCGAATCAGAACTTTAGGAGCTTGCATCTCAAGGGTGTTGACAGGGAAAGGTTCTTTATCCACCTGCATCTCATGTAGTGTCAAACGTCCTTCATTTAAGGCCGATTGCACCTGTCGACGGAAAACATTGCAATCATTAGTAGCATGCGAAAAAGAATTATGCAACTTGCAATATGCCCGCCTTTTGAGTTCTTCTAGTGGAGGAATAGTATGAGACATTTTAATGTTTCCATTCTTTAACAATTCATCAAAAATACGATCACACTTGGAAACATCAAAAGTAAATCATACTTCTTCTTTCCGATTCTTTTGAATTGGCTTAAGAGATGGACAAGTGTACGATTTATTCTTAGAAGGCCATACAAGTTCAGCAACATACACATCTTCATCATCGTCCGAACTACTAGAATCATAAGCAACAAGATGAACATTAGAACGATGAGTTTTATATGTATCCTTGCTATTTTTAATTCGGTTTTCAGCAGCTAAAGCTCTTATTTGTACTTGATTAACCGAAAAGTGCTCAAAGCTTTCTATCTTTTCTCTAATAGAGGATCTTAAACCATTAAAAGAAACATCAGCAAGATCCCTTTCAGAAAGTGACAAATTAAAGCATCGGTTTCTAGTCTCTTTGAATCGTTTAAAATAATCAACAACAGATTCATCTCTTTGTTGCTTAACCGATGTTAAATCTGTCAATTTCAATTGAGTACTCCCACTATAAAAATGATCATGAAATTTTTGCTCTAATTGATTCTATGAATTAATTGAGCCAGGAGTTAATGAAGAAAACCAAGAGAAAGCAGTTCCAGTCAAAGATAATGAAAATAAGCGAACTTTCAAAGCATCATTAGAACTAGCCTCTCCTAATTGAGCAATATATTGGCTAATGTGTTCCCAAGTGGTTTTATTATCATCACCATTAAATTTAACAAAATCAGGAACACGCCAATTATTGGGGTAAGCTACAGCATCAAAATTAGCAGGATATGGTTTTTGATATAATCTAGAATTACCCATATCAATGCCAAGCTTATCTTGCATCATAGTAGCTAACTCGTCCTTCATTTTACAAAATTCAGCATATAAATTCGAACGAGCTAGATCAGATTGCCCTGTGGCTGTATTTTGTACTGGAGCAACATGAGGCATGCTAGAAGAACTTTGCCGCAAATATTGATCGTATACATCATTAGGAATCCCGCTAGAATTAATATTTTGATTAGGTATAGGGGGTGATGTATAAGCACGTGTTCTAATGTAAGCAGACCCATTAACAGCCTCTGGATTTCGGTTAGGGACCACCGAAACAGGAGCTGTGACGTGTGGGACAAGCTGCTGTCCAGCCTGGGCAGCAGAACCGGTAAAACCGGTTTCGCCGAGGCTGGCGAAACATGTGCTGGCGGCGGTACCTGTCCTGGATAAAAATTTGCCGGCATACCATACAGAGGGTTTTCAGGTGCTTTTCCTTGTGTAGCCGACACACTAGCATGCATATTCTCATGTTGGGTAGATTGTATATTTTGTGAATAATACAAAGATTCTACCAACCTATCCTTTTCAATTCTATCTATCCTGTCCATAAGAGTGCTAACTACTTCATCGGTATGTAGAAGTGCAGCACCAAGATCATTATCAGGATTAGAAGTAGAAGGTTCAAGTGGATGTGCAGTTACCGGAGGGATTTCTTCCACCTTTTGATCCTTCATCACGAACGCCGGCATCGTGAAGTCTTGAGTCCTTGTCACCTTGCCGTGGCGATCCTTCTTGAGCCCCATCAAGAATTGAGTCTTGAAGAATTCTTGGGCCGCTTCAAACCTCAGGCGCTCCTCCTCGCTGATCTCCTCCATGGAGGGAACAACGATGTTGTCCTTGTCAAGATCTGAGATAGATCCCATCTGGCTAGGGCTTGAACAATCGGTTATTAAAACCAAGATTTCCAGATTCCCCAGCGGAGTCGCCAAAAATGTGTTGACGCCTTTTCTGATCAACACACCGAACTTGCGCTAGAACGCGCGAGATCCGCAATGGATCGATCGACTGCAGCAGTCCCAGGCGAAACCGGTGAAACCGGTTTGTAGATCCGGTGGAACCGGTTCTACGGGGGCAGCTGCGTAGACCTAAGATCGCCGGCCCGGGAGGGACCCCGTCAGGGCAGGCGCGCCTAGGGTTTCTCTGAGATCGGCAGGCCACTCAGAGCGCCGTAAAACGCCGTAGAGACGAAGAACGAACAGAATTAGGGTTGGAAAAGCTAGGGTTTGGAGATGACAAAAAAGTAAAGGTAATAAGTGTTTTGATCGATTGGATAATCCTCAATCGGCCGTGACCCTTCATATTTATAGGGTGGGGAGGTCGTACCCCGCAAGGAAAGTCCTATTACAACTCGGATCTACAAAAAGAGTCCAATCCTACTAGGACTCGGGGAAAACCGGTTCCACCAGTTCCCAAAACCGGTTCCACCGGTCTGGCTGTCAGACGGGTAACAGTGGACCAAACCGGTTCCACCGGTTTGAAAATCCGGTTCCACCGGTTCTTCCTGCCTTGCTGTCCTTGTGCCAATTTTGATCGCCAACAGAAATGTCGCCACCTTCGTTTCCCTGCATCCCAGCCCCTCTGACCGCCCCTCCTACCTCCCTCTCATGCTCAGGAACTCCAGGACCCGACCCCGGTGCCCAGACTTACAGAACCGAGGCCCAGAACACCTTCCCCACATGCGCCAATGATCTGCTCCGCCCCTCATCATGGCGCGCCGCCAGTGCTGCATCCCTGCCGGAATTGACCCCATGGGTGAGCTTGCCATCTCGTCCTCTTTCCGTTTTCCTGCTTTGCGTCGAAATCGGACCACCGTAGCTCGAGTTATATGTTTTCCGGTGAACTTCCAGCCATGAGCAGAGGCACGGCCATGGCACCACCGTGCACAGCTTCTGTTGTCTTGAGCTAACGGAAAAAGAAAGGATGACAGCCCTTAGATCAAATATCGACGGTCCAAAATAGATCAACCGTTCCCCTTCGTGTTTTTGTTAAAGAGTCCCTGGAAAATCCACAAATAAACCCGCCATCCTCCCCTATGCCTTGCAAAACTCCTCTGCTACCCCCTGAAGTATAAGGTTAATCACGTATTGGTCCTCAGTTTATCGCAGGTTAGCCCTTTATCTTGTTTTAGTCATAGATTCCATGTTTTAGCTCCGATTCGATTCGTTCAAGTTGCGTTAGGATCTTGATCATATAAAATACATGTTAGTGGTGTTGTTTTACATAATGCTTGTTTTTGGAAATTATTAAATTAGTGTTAATTTGATTAATACCTATGAAACATTGTCTTATTTAATTAAAAGTTATATAGTGTCACACACCATGCTTTATAATAAATGCTAATTTGATTAATATTTATTCCATATGCTTTTTCTAATTAAAACTAATTAGTTTACACATCGGCTTTTCTTGAATAATATTAACTTGATTAATGTTCAACTTAATCTAGCTTTTCTAAATAAAAGTTAATTAGGTTTTTACACCGGCTTTTATAATATTTTTAATATGATTAATTCTCAAAGTCAATGTCTTTTCAATATTAATGTGGTTAGCTAAACACGAGACAAAGTTATTCGATAGATGTTCACACATGTTTTATTTCCAATTAAATATTTAATTGGTATAATTAATACTTGAACATTCTAAATAAAACTTGACTAAGTCTTATCTCGACTTTGTAAAATAAACTTGAATATGGCATAATTATAACTTAGGGTATTTTTCTAAATATCCTTTATATTGTTTTTATTAAACTAAAATGAACCAAGTATATAGTCTTTGTGCTCTCATAAATGCAAATATACGATAGTTGTCTTTTCAAACGTGCGTTGTTTTCAGCGTTTTTCTGAGCCTTCGTAACCATAGCTCCGATCCCCGACCTTTAGTGCTCTTTTAATGCTTGTCTATGATTGGTGTATTGTTCTTAGTTGTACTTGTTTGCTTGCTTTGTATGCTTTTGCCCGATGATTGCTTCGATTAGAAGGATCGGTGTCTGTTTGCTTACAAGATCATGATTCCAAGTGAGCAAAAGCTGACAAGCAGTAAGAGTACCTTTACGTTGGAGAAAGGCAAGTGTCCCTAACCATCCTTCTATCTATACTTTTAATATATCATTGTGATGATGTTAATTGGAACATGGAGAACCACTCAGGAAAATAGTACAACCATGAGTACTATATGGATCTGGTCTTGGCTAATTAATAAGATGTATAGATGACTAGTGGTCTTACCGTAAGGGCAAGGAGGGGGGCCGGTGAAGGGGTCATAGATCACTCCTCTTGGAGTAGCCTTTGCTAAGGTACGGCCTCATTAGGGAGGGTTATGGACCTCACTGCTGCTGAAACTCTAGCGGGCTGCTAGTTATCTGTGTGTCTTTGTAAAGTCCTCATAGTGTCCCTATGCAGTCACACCAAAGATAGTGTGATGAATGTGCCTGATCAGCACTGCATGGTTGGGTCTAAAGTTCTTTGGAACTTTTACACGTCTTGTGGTGAAAGTGTACAACCTCTGCAGAGTGTTAAAAACTGTTATAACAGCTGTGCTCATGGTCAAGAGCGGCCTGGACCCTCACATGACTAATATATTTTAAGTTGATAATAAATCATATTCTGGTTATTTCTTGTGGCCTTGCTAAGTACCAATCATAAGTATACTCATCTTTTCTTACTGCTGCTCAGAAGGTGTTGAAGATGGTGCTAGACGTACGTAACCTCCGGTCGATTGCCTGTGAAGTGTTGGAGCCTTCGTTTCTAGGATAAGCTGTGACTCTGATAGATTGTAAGTCTTTTATATTGTTTTACGTGATATTGCTATTGTTTATCACTGATAAAGTCTCATATATGTGTAAACATCCTGGCGTACATATGATTATCATTCGGTTTTGTCCTTAAAACCGGGTGTGACAAGAAACTCATTGCTCGTAGATAGCCTGAGATTTTGCCA
>CM014271.1:60115675-60141101 GCA_004135705.1 Alloteropsis semialata | reverse complement strand
ATAAATCATCTAATAACTTAAATCATGCAAAATGGGAATGGTTCGTGAGTTCGTGCTGAGTGTGTTCAGTTCTGGATCTCGCCGGCGTCCATGGTGTCTATACTCCAGCGAACTCTGGCACCAAACTCAGGACCTAGCCCATAGAGCTGGGCTGGCTCTAGAACTCAACTTCCATTCAATAATATGCTACTCATTCCTAATTCCTATGTCACCCTCTTTTGAGTCTCGATGGCTCCCCTCCTAGACAGGTTATTTAAGACCTCCTCCAATGATAGTTCTAAGCTAGCTCAAAGATGTACCTTCTAATATTTTAATGGAGAAAAGCTATCTCTTGTTCAACAGATAGTCTTATGCACTCACTTCAAGATCTTGTAAGGATGACGGGTAGGGTCATTCATGTCATAAGCTAGGTACTAAAAACTAGATCATGTATGTTGTCTCTTAAATTAAATTATTTAGAGCCAGGTACTAACTCATACCATTGGAGGAGGCCTAAGATAGTCTAGCTTAGCGTGTTGGGTTGTCCGGCGTTAGTTTACATTAGTGGAGGCCTAGAGGGCTGTAGGCAGGTTGCCTTGTACTATAGCATTAGGGCGTCCTCAACGGGCGACTAACTCGCTAGCAGAAACTCTATTTTATTTGCTAAACAGTAGAAAAATTGGAGCTCTATCGCCGAGGGAATCGGCAATCTCGCATGCTCCCCAGTGCTTCTCTCTCACACTGCGGAATGGGCCAAGTTGCTTGTCAACACCTGAGCCGGGTATTTATTCAATTTTCTATCCTCCACGTTGGTTAGCTACGTCGTCACCTCACCGGAGACAACTTAGTACTAAAGGAGACGACCATATGGCCTTGAATAGGCATCTTTTTCTCTGGCGTGGACGGGGGTGAGATAGGCCATGTGCATATGCAACACTTGCAATTGCTCATGCCATCTGTCTGTTAGGACCCGTGGTCGCATTCAGTCTACCAGGTTCCGCGCTCCTGGGTCCTGTGTCGTTAAACTTTGTATTTATAGCTAAAACATAATATTATAGAGCTCACACTGAACCAATACGTGACTGCATTATATTACCTTATTCTAAATGTATCGACATGTCGTTCCCTAGAGTGAAGAGACGTATTTCACCGTGTCATTGTTTTTTTTTTTTTGCAAAGACAAAGCAACAATATTTCAATTTCAATTGTGTTACTAGATACACACATGCTTTGCAAAATGGCAGTAATTTTGACACTTCCTTGGGCTAGGTCCCGTCGAAATATATAGCTTTTGACAATATTCTATATAAAAATGGTTAGAAAGACTAAAATTCAAATTCTTCTGTCAGTTAGCAGTTGACACAGCATGTTCAACGTCCTTGGAAGTTGCCACAGCATATTCTACCAAAGATTTCGAATCCTTATATATAGCCTAAAATATGATTACTTAATTCTCCTGAGATGCTTTGACAAAAATAATCTTTTAAGACAGAATAAAGCTTTCTCACTCACACAATATACTCTCTTCTTCTTCCCAAAAAGCAGGACATTCTAGGGTTCAAAATCTGTCTCAAAGTACCTTATTGATTATGTACATACACATCTAACAATAAATTTGTGCCAAATATAACTATAATTAGAGATAATCAAGGTCATTTTACTTTCTTATAAAGGACTCGCCAGAATGACTTGTGCCAAATGTATAATAAAAGGAACATTATTATTGCATCCTAGTATAAATCTGTTGGGAGGATTTCCAGTGGAGCCTCCTGAAAACCCGGCTGACATGAGAGCTAAAGGACACAACATACATCCATTTTTCATGCTTCTCTGCTCATGCACGCACTGAAGGCGCCCAATCCATGAGAAGCAACTATGAGTGTTTTCTATATGATACGCGTCAGCAGGATGAGTAGCAGCCATGGAAACCAAGATACCAACATCCAAAAATCCCAAGCAATCTGTTCTGGAGGACTTTAAGAAAGTGGCGGTGGCTTCCAACGACACAATTCCTCCAAGCCAATTAAGATTTTGTGCACACAAACAATTTACATAGACACTGCATGTGAACTTTGAGTCGAGAGGAAGGATGGGAGTCATAGTATATGTAGAAGCAAATGAATGGGTACACAAAACACTGGTGCATAAGAGCAACTCAAAGCAGCCCCAATAAATAAGGGCCTACTCTAAATTTAAAGGCCAGGGGTCAAAAAAATGGACTCTAGTGGACCCTATATTTCGGCCTTTAAAATGGGAGCCCTCCAAAAACACTCTCAGAATCCCAGGCCTAGGGGTTCTCTAGCCAGGGAGCGCTCTCTCCCAAAACAGATACTAAGTGTTATTTAGAGGATATATATTATTGGAGTTGCTGAGAGAAAAATCAGATCGTAGAAAATAGAGGCAACCCCTGCTAAAAAAATAGAAGGCTTGTTTAGAGGATATTGCTGGAGTTGCTCTAATAAGCTCTCTTTAGTTGTTTGCGTGTCATATACATGTGTTTACAGCTTATAGACACCACATCCATAGAGAGCGGCAGTGATGCGTGCTGGATGGTGGGTTCATGATGTATAAACTCAGTCGTTGCATTAGTTAGTATTCATACTTTGGCCCATTCGGTGAACACACGAGCATTTTGGATTTCAAACATTCAATGTGCCCAAAGCAGCTGGCAACAAAGGAACAACACAAGAAGATTTTATGGCAAATTAAAAAGCAGCAAACTTATATTTTTTTTTACCTGCACGGTTTTTAATCTATTGATGGTCAGGTATGACAGGAATTATAACGTTGATTGTATTTTGGACCGGAGGAAACGACACTATATTGGAGCTACCAGAAACAGGGCATGTCTTAAAATCTACAACTGAAAGTGTTCTTAGATTATATTCGATGTGAACTAAGGCCCCATGTTCAAAGTTCTTAATAAATTGCAGTACATATGTTACAATGTCCACTGCTCCCAAATGAAAATTCAAAACTGGAAACACAAAGTCCAAATATATTGTCTATGGAATATAGCTTCCACGTTAAATGGATGATTTCAAACGCCACTGAGAAGCAGAGCATGACGGAAGCGCAACTGCCTAGACAACAGCTAATTCATGGTTTCTCCGATGAGGATTGAAGAGATCTGAAGCAGATCCTAGACTTGTTGAAGGAAAAGGGCGAATAATGTGTGTGTGGTAAACAGAGCATGATGGGCACTGGTTGTATCTGCAAAACCATGAAACTGATCTTGTTTGATAACCTTTCGTCCTTTCTTGTGTTAGTAGTATATCAAAGTAGACAGATGATTGAAAAATGTCTGCCCTGGTTCTTGTTCGGGTGAGCTTGATTGAACATGGAAAATAACTACCTAATACAACACCGGAGAAAAATAAGAGCACAAACTGTTGTACTGCAATTTGATTATCCCGCAATATGGTAGCAAACAGCAACAGAAAGGTCGTGTCTCAACACATGAAATGCACCGGTTATCAGTGCCTAATTGGGAAGATAGTAGCCGCTTGATCTTGATGAGGAAGGCACATGACCGAGTGAAAAACCAATCTGTTCTGACCCTCCTCGGCAATCGGTGTCCCCCATTTCCCATTGGTGCAAATGGAGCATGTGTGGCTAAAACACATTTTCCTGGTGCTTTTTATTCCCAAATCTAACACTCTAGGGCCCGAGATCACAGGGATCAATTTCATGGTATATGCGCATCGAAGAAAGGCGAGGACGTTGGGAGGGCACCTTATATGAAAATTACTTTAGAAGGAGTTGGAAATTAATATGGTCTGAGAGTGTATTTGGCTGCTGGTTGTTGCGTGCATGTGCTGGACGGCCTACGCCTGCAGTAAACTTATGTGTGTGTGGTAAAATATGGTAGTAATACAATTTACTATGCTCTCCGATAATAATCATGCAAAGAATGAATGGGTTTAGCTCATCTATTGCATCGTTCCTTGAGGGAAGCATCCACATTTCAGTTCCATATTCCTAGTACCAGAGCTGAAACTAGACCAGAACTAGGGGTCCAATAGGGATATATATCTTTGACAAGGCCCATGTTAAAAATGGTTAGAAACAAGAATGAAACGGGCTCAAAGAAATCTAAACACCAAACAAATAACCTCGACCCCTTTCATCAACATGCTAGCTGCTATTTCTAGTTCATCAATACAAAAAAACATTTTTTAGCTCTTGCCAACTAAAAGATAAATATCAGGGGTCATTTGGCAAAAGAATGTATCTAGGCCAACTTCTGTTGGTTCATATGTGATGCTGAAGCGACTCCTTGCAGTTGCAGTCAAATATGGGCCAAAGAGCGCCATGGCAGCTACTTGCAGTGAGCTGTCAAAGGCATCTGTTGCTGAAGCGTGTTTGGTATTATGTTTTTGAACACCATGGCATGCCGCCGTGACTAAGATTGCTGGCTGCTTCCCAGTGCTGCTCATTCCTAGTAGGACCTTTGCCTATGATTTCAGTGGCATACCATAGGAACGGTGAAGTAAGGATGCACCCGGAAGAAAGAGCCACATCACTACCGGAAATCCCATAATTGCCGAGTGCCAGAGAGTATGCCGAGTGTATTCCATCGGGCACTCGGCAAAAAGGAGGTATGCCGAGTGTCTGGAGCGGGACACTCGGCAAAAAAATGGCACTCGGCAAAAAGGAGGTATGCCGAGTGCCACAAGGACGACACTTCTGTGGTTGTGATACTTATGTGGTGGTGATGCTTACGTGGTTGTGATACTAATGTGGTTGTGACTGACGTCTTTATGATATTAATGTGGTTGTGAACTATATGAATTGCCTGTGATATTTGTGGTTTTGATGATACTTATTGTGATATATGTGATGCCTGTGATGTATGTGACATTAGGGTACGTTATATGTGACCGAATAAATAAAAAAGGTCATGTTGGGTCACTTTGCCGAGTGCTTTTACCATAGCACTTGGCAAAGTGACCAATTCTGTCATTTTGGTCATGGGTTTGCCGAGTGCCAGAGTAAAAACACTCGGCAAACTCATGGCACTCGGCATACTACTGGGTTTGCCGAGTGCCAGGCATGGGGCACTCGGCATATTTCCATGGTTTGCCGAGTGCCAGGCGTGGGGCACTCGTCAAACCATCTCCGTCATCGTTAGCCTACGCCGTCATTTTAGCCGAGTGCGAACGTTTGCCGAGTGTCAAAGTGCACTCGGCATAGGTGTTTGCCGAGTGCCCGATATATGGCACTCGGCAAACCCATGGTTTGCCGTCTCGGGCGTTACCGAGAGGGGTATGCCGTGGGCGGCCCACGGCATACCCTTTGCCGAGTGTATTAGGGGGTTTGCCGAGTGCCAAACCAGCCGTTTCCCGTAGTGCATAATGGTTATATATATTATTTTTATGTTGACTACATCGATAAGAGTTGGAGATAGCTATATGTGATAGATGGAAAATGCAAATGGTTTCTAGTGAATGCACCTCAACCAATTTCTAGTACTGCTGTCAATAAGTAGACACATTTACTTCCGGATATATGGTAGGTTTCCCTTCCAATTTCTATTGTTTATGTGAAGAACTGTCCAAATTATTAAACCCATTTAATCGAGCGTTATCCATTGGCCAACACAATTAAAAGAGCCTAATCCCGGTAGTCCTTGAGATGTGTCATGAGCAAGCCCAAGATTTATACATACCTCACAAAGCACAACATAGTGAAACACCATCACACACATAGCATTCCACACATAAGTTCACATACATAAAAGGTTCAAGTTATTACATTACCAAGTTCATGAGTTTTGTAGCGAAAAGTCTATCATCGCACTCATATGATAACAAAAGCAATATAAAGAGTCCACACTATATGCCGATGGTGCCTCTCCAGATAAACCACCGGCCTTCACTCCCTACCTGCGCCTCCGTACGTGGGGTAGAAGAAGCCAAATACGGCCTCCGGCTGCACATCACCTGCATCAACTTAACGGCAACACCATGAGTACAAAAGGTACTCCACAGGACTTATTCACATAGGGTATATGTACCCGATACCAAGGAGTATGTATTTGGATAAGTGGCAAGGAAGGGTTGGGTAATTAATTTTGGATAAAAGCCTCTACTTTTGATGAAGTTATAATAAGCAAAAGACATGGCAGCTAAGCTACTCTAGATCATTCATCAATACAGTGGCATAGATAATAAAGTGATCATGTGACATGAGCTCAATCTTCCATGAACTCTCAATCGGAAACTTACGTTAAAGCAAAGTACAATAGCATGCTCAATGACCGAGAGCGGGGCTATTGCAATAGATTAAGAACCCTGCAGGGATGTACAACCAGACCCACACGGTACAAGGCTTTCCACCATACCCTATGCCTATGGTATGCGTAGGCTGATGCCCCAACCTTTCGCATACCCACACACGGCGTTGATCGAACGACCGGAAGGGACAAGTGCAACGGAGACGACAACTACACTCCATCACCACCCGCACCAAATCCGTCCAATGCAAGGATCGACTTATGCTACTTAGCCTACAATCCCATTCTAAGCATGTCATTTGTGCAGAAAAGTGCTCAAGTATGAAAGCGATAACACATCGGTGCCTTAACCAACCCAACAAGTCTACCCATTTGAGTTCCACTCTCAACATGGTGTTCCAACGCTTGCTCGAGTCACGCTTCATCATTTATCATTGCTCACATTTTATTTCAGCTACATCTAGTTGATAAAATTAAACATGCACACTATAGCTCGCAAGCGGTGGTGACCTTGCCACCTCTTGACTTCTATCGAACAAAGCAAGACTAAGAAAATTATCGAGACCCATAACAATCATACTCAACTAGAAGGGTGAATCTTAATCAAGGTTGGTCATGCAACAATTGGGTTCTACTCAAGCATAGTAGATAAACATAATGTATGTACAATCAAGACCCATATACATATTTGATGCAAAATAGGGAGAGGTATGCTTAGTAAGGTGCCTGCCTTGAGGGTCGGCGGAGATATCATCGGAGAAGGGCTTTGGCTCGGGCTCCATCTCCTCAACTTCCGTTGTCTCGTCGTCTACACAGATGCATTGAGGATAAGTAAATGCACATGCCATGGATGATTGCAATGATGCATGAAATGCCATGATAAACGATGCATGAACGATGCATAAACATCGACTAGCCGGCCTTCCCCTTTGCGGCGCCTAAGAGCTGTCCACATAGAAAAATTTGCACGAGTACACAACTTTTACTCCTAGTGCATTGTCCCGGGTGGAACCATCACCCTTTGTGCAGTAGTATAACCAACATGATTGGTCCAAGAACAAAGCACCTTAATTAATTGGAGTAAATGAACACAGAAAAGTCACTCTTTCATTCCATTAAACCTACAAGATTTATGTTCATCATACACCCTTGAAACTCAGAGCTCCACTTTGTCCAAGACACTTCACTTTCTAAGTGGACAGTGTCTCCTTCTCGCCGTCATCCAACTTTGCCAGAATCTTGTCGAATGCATCATCCACCCACGGCGCCGCCATCGCTCTGAGCTGCACCTTGAGCCTTGTGTTCGTTAGGTGGATCCAGACTCGGATTAACTAGCTCTAATACCAAATGTGAGCTACTGTATTGGTTTGGTACCTTGGAACCGACTATGATAGATTCTTGTATCCAAAACAAGATACAACTCACGCCAACGCCGCCAATCTATCACCACTGGAACAACTAAACGACTCCCGAACCAAACTAGCAAAGCCTGTTCTTCTCCTACAGAATTATGGCTCACACACGTCCGCCACTGTAGGCCTCATGGGCCGAATTCAATCGAGAATCCATTCATCTCCGAAATAGCGCCAATTGGGCCTCTTGGGCCAGCCTCCCTTCCTCAGCAACGCAGGAAAAGACGGGTTCGCTGAAACCGCCTCCTTGATAGCCTTGCTGCCCTTCTTCCCATACGTCTCTCTCCTGCGTCCGCCTCCGGTACATAGTTGTTGACACTATCGTCGGATCATGTAGCCTAGCATGAGTGCTCCATGTCGCTATGGCTATGCACATAATGTGGATAGACCAGTTCCTTGTGCTTCTCATTCCTTGCAGGCACATTTGCCTTGGGTACATAGATACCATTGCTATGGGTCAAACTGCATATATAGGACCGAAAGCTAACAAAAAGATGGTGGATCCAGAAGAAACAGAGCCCAAATGGCTATATATGTTAGGGTGCGTTTGGTTGATAGGATAGGATAGAATGGGATGGAACCGCTCTGTTTTTTATGGCGTTTGGTTGAGGAGCGGAGGGATGGAGCGGTTCCGCTAGAGGAATATTCGATCGGATTCCAGCACGAGCTCATCCCAAAAAAACAGCCGGACGAGCTCATCCCAACTAGACAGCGTGAGTGCCGTCTCCCTCCCTCCGTCGCTCGCACGTCTGGGAAGAAGTCCGGAGCAGCTGCGGGCGAAGGCACGGAGAAGATGTGGACGAAAGCTAGCGCCGGCGGAGTTGCGTACCTGGGCAGCACGCGCGGGGGAGGTTGAAGCAGCTGTAGATGAGGACCGGCGGACACACGGGCGTTGTCGGGGACTCGGGGGCAGCTCGCTCGTTCGGCACTTCGGCCGCATGGCCATCTCCCTCCCTCGATATGGCCACAGGGAAGCTCGATTTTGATGCATGAGAGTTCAATTAGTACTGCAAGGTGCTTGATTTGGTAATTGTGGGTTCGATTCGGCACTTGAGATGGGTGGCTGTGTAGATGTGAGCCCATTACCACGGCGAGCGACGGGCAGATTCGCCGGCGGCGTTGCAGGAGCCGTCTGCGTGCCGCCAGAGCCGGAATGGAAGGTTTGTTTGTATGACATGCGGGCCGTGCAGTTAACGTCTGTTAACGGATCACTGTGCCATCTCATTCCATCCTTTCAACCAAACATGAAAACAGAATCATCCCATCCCATCAACCAAACACAGACATGGAACCATTTCATTCCTAAAATCAGGAATGGAATCATCCCATCCCACCTCACTCTCCAACCAAACGCATCCTTATATATCTATCTTCTTATAAAGAACAATGACCTTTGAATATATATATGTAGAAGAGCAGAGGAGCCATGCATGCGTGCTACCTGGAAACCACAAAGATTCTTGTAACTGGATCTCAACTAGGATACAATACGTGCCGTTGGTAATATAATGAGTACTAGATGCATGTACTTTACATCATCCTCCAATCTTTTGTGATTAAAGGTAAATGATGTTATTTTGACATGACAGGTTAATAAGCATGTGTATAGTATACATTCTCGATCAAGCAGAGAACTAATATGATGCATCTAGTCCAGATTCCAGTTCACCATATTTCATTAGTGAAGACTATTAAGTAGACTGTGGTTTACATGACTGACCGAGATGGGGTTATTGATGCTCACTAGTCTTACTGAAATCATTGTGTAAAGCACGTGAAATTTCAAATTTGTAAAAATCTCAATTCCATGGGAGCTTGGTTAAAGTAAGACCATACATGGTGATAGATGTTGAAATTCTAGCTTAGAACCTAACCAACATGATTGGTCCAAGAACAATCGCTAGCTCCACAAACAGTTTGATGCATACTGTTCAGATCGACAATCACCGATGATATCCCCACTCTATCTATTGTCGGATCGTGTAGCCTAGCATGAGCGCTCCATGTCGCTACGACTATGCATATAACATGGATGGACTGGTTCCTTGTGCTTCTCATTCCTAGCAGGAACATTTGCGTTGGGTACATAGATATCAATTCTATGGGGCAAATTGCATAGGATAGAAAGCTAACAAAAAGATGGTGGATCCAGAAGAAAGAGGTCCCAAATGGCTATATATTATATATCTATCTTTTTTATCAAGAACAATGACCTTCTAATATATATGCACAAGAGCGGTAGAGCCATGCATGCTACCTGGAAACCGCAAAGGTTCTTGTAAATGGACCTCAACTAGGATACATTACCTTCGGAAATATAATGAGTAGTAGATGCATATACTGTACATCATCCTCCAATATTTTGTGAATAAAAGGTAACCCATGTTGCTTTGAGAATGAAAAGTTAAGTGTGTGTATGCATTCGGAATTTTGCAGAGAACAAATATGAAGCATATAGTCCAAATTCTAGTTCCACTATATTTCACTGGCGAGGAGAGGAATATTTTTTACTGAAATCATCATCTGGAGCACGTGAAATTTCATGTTTCTAAAAGTCTTAATTCCTTGGGAGCTTGGTTAAAGTATGACCTTGCATGGTGATAAATGTTGGAAATCTACTTAGAACCTAACAAACATGATTGGTCCAAGAACAAAGCAGCTTATTTGGAGTAAAAGAACAGTGTTGGGGATTTGGCCCGCCGACAAACGCCCTCTACTTGTTTTGCTCTATCTGTTGCGTAAAGGCAGCAATGAACAAAGGAGATGAAGCCGATTAGGCTTCATCTGCTCTACAGGTCTCTAATCTGGCTTCGGTCAGCCAATCGGCTTCGGTGACCAAGTCTCGCAGTATACTAAAGCCAATCGGCTTCGGTGACCAAGTCTCGCAGTATACTAAAGCCAATCGGCTTCGGTGACCAAGTCTCGCAGTATACTAAAGCCAATCGGCTTCGGTGATCAGGTTTCGCTGTGTACTAAAGCCAATCGGCTTTGGTCATCGCCTTACAGTGTACCAAAATGATATTATCTGAACCGAGTTAGAAGCCAATTGGGTGAAGTATTGATACTATTGAGTGCCAAAAGCTATGAATGAGTTAATGGCAAGCTTCGGTTCACTCTATATTGCAGGTTCTTGGAGGAGCCAACAGCTTTTAGACGCCGGGAGATGGCTTAGGGTCGTCTCAGCCCGGAAGAAGCCGAATCCAGGAGCTATGTAGCTTTTCCTAGCTGGCGAAGCAGGCGAGGACCAAGTCCAACAAGACAAAGTCTAAGCCAAGTCAAACACGGAATCACAAGTCTACGCATTCACATTGGGAGGGGTAAATGTACCAAAGTGTCCCTGGGTTATTTGTATTACATAGTCTGGAGGATGATGCTTGATCCCAGGGGTATGATGGGGATGCAAAGACCCTTGGTCTCCCTATAAAAGGAGACCCCTCTCCTACATGTAAAGGTTGTTGATTCCAAGAATACTGTTGATAAGTAATATATTGTTGCTTGTCCCAGTTGTTCAGTTTCAACCGTTGTCTGGGTTCATTGGCTTCGGCTATTAACCCAACAACTGGCGTCCACCGTTTGTGCAGTGCATGAACAAAACCCACGATAACCACCATGCCACCCAAAAAGCCAATCAAACCAACCAAACCAACCACCACTGTGCCAAATGCAACCCTCAGCATCGAAGCCGCTCCCCGACCCACAATTCCACCAACAAACCCACCACCAATAACCGAAGCCATTCTCGACGATCAAGAGATCGATGAAGAAACCCTTACCACCGAGGAGAGAATGCACCGACTCGAAGAAAGGCTTCGTCTTCGACGCCTCGAGCAGCAGAGAGAGCTGGATGCGGCACAGCTCGAACTAGAGCAACAAATGCAAGAGGAGGAAGAGGAGCAGCAGCATCAATTGCTGCAAGTCAAAAAGCAGCTCGAGGAGCTGAGGCAAGCGAAGCACAGGAGGCTAAACAACACAAGCTCCAGAGCTGAAAAGCTGCGTCAAGAACTCGAGAAAGCCAAAAAGCAAGTCGCTGAGCTCCAAGCAGAGCTTAATGAGCCAAACATCACCATCAACCCACCAAACCACAACTCTTCATCCCAAACTGGCTTCCAAACACTCCATACTCGTCCCATCGATCATATGTGCCCACTTTCAGAAAGCCTCCAACTGGCAAGATGGCCACCTTCCTACAAACCCATTTCTCTATCAAGATATAACGGCCTCACCGTCCCAAAGCAATTCCTAATAAGCTATGAAGCTGCAATAGCTTCGGCAGGGGGAGATGATGTTGTTCTAGCAAAATCCTTCATCATTGTCTGCGATGGCACAGCAATGAACTGGTACACGAAGCTGCCTGGCCTATCAATCAACAGCCGGTATGATCTGAAGAGGGAGCTTATCAAAAATTTTAGCATCATGGGAGACCAATCACTCTCATATGCTGAACTCACACTACACCAGCAGCCGAAGGAGCCTCTAGAGGACTACTTCCGCAGATTCGTCACTCTACGTGCTCAAGCCCCACATATCCCTGATGAAGCAGCAAAATTTGCAGCAATACAAGGGCTTCGCCCCGGATTGTTTGCACAGCATATCGCAAGAGAGACACCAGCTACTCTGGCAGACCTGTATGAGGAGTTCAAAAAATACTGTCGCTCTGACAATGACAACCGAATGAGATTGGCTAGAGAAGCCATCATGAGAAACCAATATGAGTCACAAGCCAAAACCCATCACCACAGCCACAATTACCAAAACTATTCCCACCAAACAATCATGAAGGTAGACAATCCGCCCCCTTCCTACGAAACCAAACCACCGTACCCAGAAAGCCAATACCCCAACCAGAGAAATGAGCCCACTCAAAGGGGTGGAAAAGCCTACAGAGGCCGAGGAAGAAGAAGAGGTCCAGCGGGACCTGAGCTGTTTTGCCAATACCAAGGCAAGAATCACACCCATGGCACAGAGCAGTGCCGAGATATCAAGAAAACAATAGAAAAGCTAAGAGCAGAGAAGATTCAAGCAACACAAACGAAGCCAATATCGGCTTCGCAGCCAAATACCCAAAACCCTTCCCAAGCTATCCAACCGTACTGCCCAGTATATCCTTCGCTAAACTCAAACACTGTGCATCCATCAACAGCGATGGCAACCCAATATTTGCCTTCGCCGCAAACATTTCAGCATTATTACCCACAAGCCATATATCCTAACCTATACCCTCAAACCTCCCAGCAACTGGCTTCGCAAAACATAAAGGTTGAGGAGCTGCCACCACCACCACTTTCACAACAAAAAGCCAATCAGAAAGAAGCTCCAAGTCCACTCCCAAGCTATGGACACATCATGCCCATTTCTGGAGGATCATCACTTGCTTTTGAGAACAAAAAGCAAAGGAAAAGCTATTTTCGCCAAGTCAACAACATCTCCGTTGATGGCCCGTACAAAAAGTAGGAATGGTCTCATATGCCCATCACCTTAACCGAGGAAGATCTCAAACTCCAAAATTTCCCACACAACGATGCTATGTCGATCGAAGCCAACATTGCCGGTTGGACGATTGGAAAGGTGCTAGTAGACACAGGAAGCTCCGCTGACATCATCCTAGCAAAGACACTGAGAAACATGACCAACATCAACCCAGACAACCTGGAGCCATCAGACACTCCATTGGTCGGCTTCGGGGGGAAGTGAACCCAAACACTCGGGAAAATTTCATTGCAAGTATCCTTCGGTGACACATCCAATGCAAGAACAGAGTACATCACCTTTGATGTTGTAGACATGGTCTTTGATTACAATGTCATCTTCGAAAGAGGAGTCATAAATGCTTTTGATATCATCATAAGGCAGTCATTCTTATGCATGAAGATGCCAGCTCTCAAGGGAGTTATAACTGTATATGGCGACCAGAGGGAAGCCAGAAATATTGAGAGGGCCAGAGCACCTGGTCAGCGAAATGTGCATCTGCTTGAAGAAAAAGATCCATACTACCCAGAAGAAAAGCCAAATACTAAGAAAGATAGTAGAAAGATGCAGAAAGCCGCAGATACGAAGCAGGTGCAGTTGCAGCCTGATGTCTTTGACAGAGAAGTGATCATTGGCTCAGATCTAGAGCCGGACGAAGAAGATAGGCTCATCGAATTCCTGAGAAATAACAAGGATGTGTTTTCTTGGTCAAGCAAAGATCTACCAGGTGTAGACAGAAGCATAGTTGAGCATAAGCTGGCAATCAGTCCTGATATGAAGCCAAAAAAGCAAAAGTTGAAAAAGATGTCAGAAGAAAAAGCTGATGCAGTAAAAGCCGAAGTGCAAAGGCTGCTGGACGCCAATGTCATACGCGAAGTCAAATATCCAACATGGCTAGCAAACACTGTACCAGTTCAGAAGAAGAATGGAAAATGGCGAATGTGTATTGATTTCACAGACCTTAATAAAGCTTGCCCAAAAGATGATTTCCCACTACCAAGAATTTACAAGATTGTTGACCAAGCAGCAGCAAGTGAAATGATGTCCCTCTTAGATTGCTTTTCTGGCTATCACCAAATCTGGATGAAAAAGGAGGATGAGGAGAAAACCAGCTTTATCACACCAGTTGGCACTTTTTGCTTCGTCAGGATGCCTGAGGGGCTTCAGAATGCAGGAAGCAGTTTCTGCCGAATGTCAAGCACAGTGTTCAAGGACGAATTGTTCAAAACTATATTGGCATATGTTGATGACATCTTGGTCAAAAGTGCCAAAAGACAAGATCACATATCAGATCTAGCAACCGCCTTCGCTCGCATGAGACAGGCCGGTCTCAAGCTAAATCCAGAAAAGTGTGTATTTGGAGTGACAAAAGGCAAAATACTTGGTTGTCTGGTTTCAGCTCACAAGATAGAAGCTAATCCAGACAAGATAAATGCAATCCTTGACATGGAAGAGCCAAAGTGCATGAGAGACGTACAGAAGCTGTCGGGCAGAATTGCCGCACTCAACAGATTCATCGCAAAAGCAGCAGAGCGAAGCTTACCATTCTTTGCAACACTCAGAAATGCAGCTAAGTTCCAATGGGGGCCAGAGCAGTCAAAAGCATTCCATGAGCTAAGGCAATACTTGATGCAACTCACGAAGCTAACAGTACCAAACCCAAAAGCACCACTCCTACTATACATTGCGGCATCACAATTAGTAGTTAGTGCAGCGCTCATCACAGAAAAGCTGGTAGATGGCAGAAACATTCAGCAGCCAGTGTACTATGTATCCGAAGCTTTGAATGCGTCGAAGCTGTTTTATACAGAGATTGAGAAGATGATCTATGCAGTAATAATGGCTTCCAGAAAGCTCAGACACTATTTTGAGGGCCACAACATCAAAGTCCTCACAGATCAGCCTCTTAAAGAGCTTTTGAACAACAAAGAGGCTTCCGTCAGAATACGCAAGTGGGCTGCGGAGCTTTCTGAATACGTCATGGACTTTGAAAGGAGAGCATCAATCAAATCGCAAGTCCTAGCTGACTTCATTGCGGAGTGGACATCGCCTTCACCACAAAATGCCATTAGAGAGGAAAATTGGCTGATACACTGTGATGGCGCTTGGGGGGACAAAGGAGCTGGCATCGCGGCAATTGTGCAATCGCCTTCGGGTATAAAAATGAGATATGCAGCAAATTTAGAGTTTTGCAAATGCAGTGACAGAAGCACAAACAACGTTGCTGAGTACGAAGCTGTGTTACTTGGACTCAGAAAAGCCAGGGCTTTGGGAGCTCAAAGATTCACTGTCAAAACAGATTCAAAGGTGGTAGCAGATCACATTGAAAAAGAAAGCATAGCGAAGCAACCAGAACTCATCAAATACTTGACCACTGTACGATCAATGGAGAAAAAATTCAAAGGTTTCACTGTAGAGTATATCCCAAGAGCAAAAAATGAAGAGGCAGATGCTTTGGCTAAGGCAGCTGCAAAGGGGATAAGCTTCCACCTGATGTATTCTTTCAAACATTAACATCACCATCGATAAAGGACTCAGATGACCCACCGAAGCTGATCAATGCAATAAGCTCAGAGGATTGGCGATCCCCAATAATAGCTTTTCTTCGGGGATACTATGAGCCAATTGATGAAGATGATCTAAAAGCTATGCAACAAAGAGCACGATGCTATCAGATGATAGATGATGTCCTTTACAAGAAAGGAGTTGTAGCTCCTTGGCTTCGTTGCATCTCTCACAACGAAAGAAAAGAACTGATTCAAGAGATACACAGTGGCTTATGTGGAGCACACTTTGGGGCAAGAGCTTTAGTTGGGAAGGCAATGAGGCAAGGATTCTACTGGCCTGCAATCATCATGGATGCAACAAACACGGTCAAAACCTGTGATCAGTGTCAAAAGTGTGCAGCAAACAGAAAATCTCCTTCGGAGCAGTCACAGCTGATAACTCCAACATGGCCTTTGCAAAGATGGGGCATTGATCTAGTTGGCCCACTTCCAACAGCACAAGGAAATCTGAAATACGCCATAGTAGCAGTTGAGTACTTTACTAAATGGATCGAAGCCAGACCACTGGCTAACATCACAGCAAAAACAGTGATCAAATTCTTCTGGCAGCAAATTGTGTGCCGATTCGGAGTACCAAGGGAAATAACAGTGGACAATGGAAAGCAGTTTGACTGCGATGAATTCAGGCAATATTGCATGTCAATTGGAACGAAAGCGAAATTCGCTTCGGTCTACCATCCACAAACAAACGGAGCAGTCGAAAGAGCCAATGGTTTAATCTTCACAGCCATTCGAAAGTGCCTTGCAAATTGTAACAAGAAAGGCAAGTGGGTAGAAGAGATGCCGAAGGTGATCTGGGCCCATAACACCACCACATCAAGGGCAACACAGTTTACTCTATTCAAACTGCTTTATGGTGAAGAAGCAGTATGCCCAGAGGAAATACTGCACAAAGGGCTTCGCACACAACAAGAAGCTCCCAAAGATAGTGAAGCCGTTGACAAGGATCTCATTGAGATATACAGGCTCCAAGCAGCAAAACATATTTCCAAGTATCAAGCTGAGACAAGAAAATGGCGAGACAAAAAGGTGGTCAAGAAAGATATCAAGGCAGGGGACTGGGTCCGAAGGAAAAATCCAAGCATGCCCGCTGGAAAGCTGCAACAGAAATGAGAAGGCCCATTTCTGGTCATCAAAAGCAACAGGCCCGGCTCATTTCGCTTGGGTGACGACGAAGGCAATGAGCTGCCGCATTCATGGAATGCAGACAGCTTACGCAAATACTATCTATGAAAAAGATGTAAAATGGCTTCGTATTCTATAAACGAAGTCACTAAGTAGAATAGCATATTTACTTTCTTTCCAAAAGCCCGTACTCTTTTCCTCACAAGGGGACCCTGACCAAGGGGTGAGGTTTTTAATGAGGCAGTGCTTACTGTAACTCGTCAAAACATATATGAACGAGGTATTCCCCAAGAAAGCAGCATCGAAAACGATTGGCTTCGACCAAGTCGCTGATATACAACAATTGACCCTACCAAGAGTAGGGCCAATTCAGATCTAAGCAAAAGCTTACTCCAAAGAGGAGTAAAAGGGGCTTCGGTCCAGAAACGCTTACTCTAAAACAGAGTAAAAGGGGCTTTGACCCAAACAATTATTATAAAACGAAAACAGCTACGTCTAGCAGTACTCTAAAAAGCCTATAGGGGATTCGGCAACTTGTTAGAACCCACAAAAGCAGCATCGAAAGCGATTGGCCTCCACCAAGTCGCTGATATTCGATAACTCAAATAGAACTGAATTAGCCCTACCGAGAGTAAGGCCAATTCAGATCTAAGGAAAAGCCTACTCTAAAATAGAGTAAAAGGGGCTTCGGTCATAAAACGCATACTCCAAACAGATTAAAAGGGGCTCCGGCTCAAACAAATATTTTAAATTAAAATCAGCTTCTGCTATCAGTATTTTTAAAACGATTAAAATAATAGGGGCTTCGGCATACCACGCAAAGCACATCCCCGTACAAAGCTCAAAAGAGTTAAGGCGGCTCCGAACCACAAGTGCAAAACACTTGAACGAATAAAACCCCGCTTTGGGGGGGGGGAGGCGTTTCTTTCGCAACGAAGCCAAATCGAGCTTACATTCATTCAAGTGTTTTCAATCAAGACAATGCCCTAGCGAATTACATAGTGTTTTACAAAGAGATGAATCAAAACATCTAAAAAACATAGCCATCAAAAAGCTGGCCAGATCTCCTAAATCTAGGAGCATTATACACATAAGCAAAATCCCTAACACCATCTAAATCTTCTGGCTCCACCTTAACTGGAAGCAGACGAACAGCTTCGGCATTTCTTGCACGAGCAAGTTCGACACGAGGAGAACGTTGAACGATGAAAGAGTTGAAAAAGCCAAACACATCGAATTCGCAATGACGAAAGAACTCATGGCAAAACTCCCAGAAATCGTCGATTCTTTGACTTGGATACAACATCCGATACTGTTCCAATGCGAAGCCAGATACACACAAGGAACCATCGCGCATAGTGATCGGCATGGGTTCAAGAACACCTCCCTCATCAGGGATCTGAGTATATACAAATTTACAAAGTTTTAACATCCCTCAGCAAAAAAATATAAGTCATCAGCTCTATCGAAGCTAAACCTTCGGATCTGCATCAGAAGCTCCGGCTTCCGCTCCACTCCGACCAGCATCGGCACCAGCTCTTGAAGTGGACGCCCCTGCAGTGGCAGCAACGGTAGCAGCGGCAGCAGCTTCGGCTTCAGTCTTCTGCTGCTGCTCGAGGGCGAGTTCCTC
This sequence comes from Alloteropsis semialata, assembly GCA_004135705.1. Lineage (NCBI taxonomy): Eukaryota > Viridiplantae > Streptophyta > Magnoliopsida > Poales > Poaceae > Alloteropsis > Alloteropsis semialata. The sequence goes on along the minus strand of CM014271.1, from coordinate 60,122,684 downwards.
GTTGTACTGATATTAAACAGAACGTTCAATACCGAAAGCAAAGTTAACAGGATATGCCTGAAGCCAAAATAAATAGCCGAAATGATAAAAGAAGCCAACCTTAACCAGACGATCATATGCAGTTTGCCGAGCACATTCCCTCCCTGTTGCAGACCAAAACTTTCTGAGAAAGAGGCCGCAAGTCGCCAAAACAGCTTCGCTGAAAAGCTCTTTCTTGTCAGGATTCAAAGCCGAAGGAAATTGAAAGTCCCTTCTTAAAAAGCCCTTGTAATGAGAGCACCCGTCATCTGCCAGCATCTTAAAGACATTAGTGATGCATGTCCGGGCAGCATAATCACCCACTCTGGACAAGACGTCCGGTAAGGACTTGAACTCATCATCAAGCCAGTCGAAGAGCTTCCCAACGCTAAAGTTGTCAAAAGGAAAGGGCAGCGGCTCGGCTCCATATTGTTTTAAAGCAGCTTCGTATTCGGCGTAGACACTGGAGCTACGGCTGAGTATTTCAGAATCTAAACTCTCGTTGTCGGCCTTAAGCTGCTCCACTTGAGTCTTAAGCTGACTGGCTTCGGAAATGAGGGAGTTCTTCAAGTCAACAGCAACAAGAAGCTCCCTCTTATATTTCTCAGCATCCAAAGCAGTTTTTTCCTTCTCAGCCTCGAGAGACTTTACTCGATTCTTCAGGTCATGCTCTAAAGTGGCAGCATCGATTACCTTGTCCCGAAGTCCCTCAATAGTCTGGGCATTAAGTGCACGTGTAGACTCCAGCGAAGTGACCTGGCTTCTGAGCGAAGCAATTTCTGATGAGGCAGACTCACGCTCAAGACGAAGCTGCTCTTTTCACTGTCCAAAGATCTTTTAAGTTGAAGAAAGCCCTCACGCTCCTTCCTTAAAGCATTGAGCTCAGCCCGCTCGTTCTCAACATCGTTGAGACGAAGCGGAAGGTGAGCGAAAAACTCCTGCATAGACATTATAGACTAAAACAAGAAAAGCATAAGTATCAAAAAGCCAGACAACAAAATCAAAAATGAAGAAAAAGGAACAAACCTGGATGCCGCCACTAAGGCTGGAGATAGAAAGCGTGTCCAAATCCAAGGATTTGACACGAGTCTCAAGCTCTGAAAAAGAGAAGCCAATGTTTAGACAAAAACCTAAAATCAATCAGCTTCGTTTGAACAGTCAAAAATTACCAACCATTTGGAGCGATAATCGGAATATCGTTGGGAGGACGAAAGCCGCCTTGTCGAAGCCGATCTGCAAGGGGGCCATACCCAGCATAACTTGCATCTGAAGCAAAACAATCAATATATCAAAAAGCCATTATTAGAGTTAAAATTGCAAGTATAACTGCTTTGCGAAACATACCTTTCGATTCAGGAGCTGGCTCCTCAGGAGCCGATTCAACGTCCTTGGCAGGGGCAGATTGCTCGGCGATAGCTGGATAAGCCAACTTAACTGGCTCAGTGGTTGTTGGAGCCAAATCGCCAGAGCCCTGCCCAATCTCAAGAGCAGAAGCCGTTCGCTGTACCTCCTCAATATTTGGCTGAAAAGCCTCCTGCGTAAACGTCTCTGAAGCCGTTTGAGCTACCTCCTCAACATTTGGCTGAAAAGCCGTCAGTGTAAGCGCCTCGGGCGTGGCAGCTACACCAGCCAACAAGTCCAAGGACGTTGGCTGGAATGGAATAAACGATACTTCAGGATCAGCCAATGGACAATCTTTTGTCTCATCCTCCCTCAAAAGCCGACTGAAGCTCACTTCATCTTCGTCGTCGATGCAGTCAAGTACACGCTCACGACGAAGAGGTCGAATAGCAGCTTTAATAAGATGACAAAAACAAATAAACAAACCGAAGCTAAAAGCAAAACGAAGCTAAAAATAAAAAGGCAAGTTATACAAGAAACCAACCTCCAGAAGAGGGCACAGCAACTGCAGCGGAAGCTGCAGGATCAACTCGCATAGGTGCAGCGGTGGTAGGCGCTTCCGCAGCCGAAGCAATAGGACGAGGAGGCGCGCTGGCAAGCGGAACGATGGGAAGAGCTTTCCCAAGCTTTTGGCGCTTGGAGGATTCCAAGGCAGAAGTACGCTTGGAAATCTCCAAGGAAGAACCAACCCGCTTTTTCGTGGCAGCTACCTTTGAGCTGTGTCCTCGGCTTTGGCTTCCACCACGGCCAGAGGGGGCTTCGACTTTGCTGCCCCCGGCTTCGTCATCGCCTTCATCTGACTGACCGCTCCCACGGCCTCCAGCACGCTTCTTTCCACGGCCACGACCCGGCTTCGGGGCTGGAAGCACGCTAGGGTGATCCTGATCGACGAACTTCTTCGATGGCTTGGATGGGGCCGAACGCTGAGGATAGCTAACGCCCATCTCATCAAACACCCTGTTAAGCCGGACCCCATCCACCAAAGCCAAACAACTCTCATGCTCCTTGGTAGTGTACTTCCCACAAATAATTTCAGCCATTAACTCAATGGACTGAACGAAGGCAAAATCAGACATATTCTCTGGCTTTTTCACCCTAAACCTGGGAAAGCAAACATGAGGAATACCTCTATAAAGCCTAGTCTCGCCAGCAAATGGCTTCCACGAAGCAGATAAAATATTCACTCCAACAGCAAGTCCTTCCTCAATCAAGTCCCGGCTGCTCGAGACCCGACTGGCTTTGAAAAAAGCACTTTCACAGCGATCAAAGCCGGGGGCATTTCTGTCGAAGGAAGGGCAAGCGACAAAATCACAAGTCCCGATAGAATTGTGCAGAGGAAATGATATCTGTTTCATTCCGTCCTCTAACACAGCCTCCAGCGCCGGCACCTTGACAGAAAGCCAATAGTTTTTCCAACTCTTGTCCCACGTGTTTCTCTGACAAAAGGTAAGTTCCACTTTCTGCTTGTCAGTCTGCCTCCACCGCGCGCAAAAAGTAACACTACCATAATCCGGCTCGTATTCAAAGCCGTCAACCTTAACACTCTTTGTCTGTCGATGCCCTTCAAAGTAACGGACGAAGCAGTCCACGTTAACATCTAATGCGTTGGTCTTCATGGCCCAAAAGAAGCGAAGTAAATGAGTAATAGCATTGGGGGTAAGATGATGGAGCTGCAAGCCAAACCTCCCAAGGATATCAGCAATGACATTATCTATGGGCATCCGAAGCCCGGCAGTGAAGAATTCCTTGAATACCACAGCTTCGTCTGGCTCAGGCGTCGGGGTAGTCTCTGTGCCAGGGGCTCGTCCTTGACCGGCCTCAAAATACCCCTTTTCCTCATAGAAGCGAATCAACGAAGGGGTAACACTAGACCTACCAAAGACAGTGGTCTTTGGCTTCTTCCGATAGTCCATAAGATCTGACACGTCAGCTTCTACACCTTCTAGGACATCACCGGCCGCAGACTCGGCATCCTCTGTGTCCTCAGCCTCGGCAGCCTCATCTTCCACGGCAGGTCCCTTGCCCCTACATCAACGTTCATAGCAACTCCAGCTTCGGGAGCTACGGCCATGTTGCCCTCAATCTCCTGAGCAAAAGTTGCAGCTTTGGCAGAATCCATATCCACAGTGTCCGAATTGTCTTCATCGGAGACGTAGCCAATTAGACGAGTGGTTTGCTTCGTGCGAGCCGCTACGACAAACAGGAAAAAACAAAAAATAAACGAAACAGCAAAAGACAAAGGAAGAAACGAAGCAAATAGTAGAGCACGAAAAGCAAAACTTACTTGTGACGAGAAAGAAAAGCCAAAGCTTGAGTTCAGAAGCTTTCAAAGCCAAAGAAAGCGTCAAGCTCAAGCTAAGTGAAAAAAACAGAAGCGAAGCAAGTAAAAATCGCCCCCCTTCGGTCCTATTTATAGGGCAGTAAAATATGACCGTTAAAACCTCGAAAAATGAGCCAGCGTTTCAAATTCAAACAAGCGAAGCCAAATGACATCACATAAGTTAGACTAACGAAGCAAAAATATAATAATCACGACAAAACACTTAGGGGCTTTCTCCAACAAGGAGGAGGCGTTTCTCGGGCTGGCAAGCAATCCTAAATTCGTGGAGCTCGGCCTGTTGAAGAAAGCCCTCGTCCTCGAGGGGCTACTGTTGGGGATTTGGCTCGCCGACAAACGCCTTCTACTTGTTTTGCTCTATCTCTTGCGTAAAGGCAGCAATGAACAAAGGAGATGAAGCCGATTAGGCTTCATCTGCTCTACAGGTCTCTAATCTGGCTTCGGTCAGCCAATCGGCTTCGGTGACCAAGTCTTGCAGTATACTAAAGCCAATCGGTTTCGGCGACCAAGTCTCGCAGTATACTAAAGCCAATCGGCTTCGATGATCAAGTTTCGCTGTGTACTAAAGCCAATCGGATTCGGTCATCGCCTTACAGTGTACCAAAATGATGTTATCTGAACCGAGTTAGAAGCCAATTGGGTGAAGTATTGATACTATTGAGTGCCAAAAGCTATGAATGAGTTAATGGCAAGCTTCGGTTCACTCTATATTGTAGGTTCTTGGAGGAGCCAACAGCTTTTGGACGCCGGGAGATGGCTTAGGGTCGTCTCAGCCCGGAAGAAGCCGAATCCAGGAGCTATGTAGCTTTTTCTAGCTGGCGAAGCAGGCGAGGACCAAGTCCAACAAGACTAAGTCTTGGCCAAGTCAAACACAGAATCACAAGTCTACGCATTCACATTGGGAGGAGTAAATGTACCAAAGTGTCCCTGGGTTATTTGTATTACATAGTCTAGAGGATGATGCTTGATCCCAGGGGTATGATGGGGATGCAAAGACCCTTGGTCTCCCTATAAAAGGAGACCCCTCTGCTACATGTAAAGGTTGTTGATTCCCGAGACACTGTTGATAAGTGATATTTTATTGCTTGTCCCTGTAGCTCAGTTTCAACCGTTGCTTGGGTTTATTAGTTTCGGCTACCATCCCAACAATCCCCATCGCTAGAGTGTTGGTGAGTCGCTTGTTACTTACTTCCTTAGCCTAGTCGTTACTTTTTTTTTTTCTCTCTATGTCTAGCTATTTTTTGTTCCCGCGGTTCCTTCCGCTCCCAAAAGAGGGCTCTCGATCTAAGCTTGATATCTCTCTCACTGTAGGATTTAGGTTAGAAAAAAAAAATCTACTGTGTGTCGTAGATGGCTCTCATTGTCCGTTACGACCGACGCTTCAACGTGGTTTTCATCCGTACACACGTCTGCTCTGCCACGTTCCCGAGTCCTGTTGCCGACTACGGTACGATGACATCATTTTCGCCGCAGGAGAACCGAACGCGTGGACGTTACAATAATGATATCCTCAAAGCAGGAAAGATCAGACGGGATGAGCATAAACTGAAGCTTCCATTCGCCACATACGTGTACCATGTGCCGGCCGACGTCCATGCAGAGTCGGTCACCTTACTACAACTACCTGTTATCTCCAAAGCGCAACATCACCATGCCGAGTCACCTGAAGAACCGACCGACGCCGTGATGCATACGTGGCGCCACCGAGACTCGCGTTTTAACGAACCTGATTGGTTGGGCGCCAAAATGTGCCCTGCCAAAATTGGGGCATATCAAATCATAGTCTTACCAAAATTACCTGCCAAAATCTAGGCAAAAGTTGCCAAAATCTGGGTCAAAATTTTAAGATGACACTTAGTTGAATGCAAAAATATGGCAACCAAAATTTTGGCCTCCAATTGATTTAATGCCAAAACACAGTTGCCAAAATTTTTGGGCATGCCCTGATTTTGGTTTGGCATATTTTGGTGCCCAACCAATCAGGCCCAATGTCCCTGATGTGCCTGCCGGTCCAACTATGCCTGGAATTCCCAACCTAATTCATAATCTTCGCTGCAGCATGAGATTTGATCCTTAGGCTAAAGTTAAAGTTTAGCTCTTGTCATTATAAAAATTAAATATGAGTTAATTATAAAACTAATTGTAGAAACTCTAGACTAATTCGCAAGACGAATCTATTAAACCTAATGGATGGTTACACTACCGGAGAACTCTCTATCCATCCACCCTAATCGCACTACAAAAATACCACTTTTTGTGACAAATATCTCATGACATTAGGTCTATTCGTCGTTATGATGGTCGGTTTTATGACGTCCTGTATGAGGCAGTATAACTTAGTGACAAAAATGAGGTTTCGTCACTAAGACTAACTAGAAATCGTCGTAAACTAGTCCAATGCCAAAAATCGTAACGAATTTCATTTTGTCATTAAGGCAACACTTAAACGTCACAATTTTTTTGAAGCAAAAATATGTAACTAAAAAGAATAAAAAAACAAGCACATAGAAAAGTTGAACATGGGATCTACCAATTAACAACTTCATGCATGCTTTCCATTGAGCTAGTGTTCCACTTGTGCAATGCTTTGGCATTTCTATACTATAAAGAGTGAGAGATTTGATGTCAAAATCTACACAACCTTGATCCTACCCTCACCTCACTAAACACCTTTTTGGGCCCACCCGTCAGGTAGGACGAAGACGAAAAGGGGGGGGGGGAGAACGATCTTGGGGTGGTTTCCCCGTTAAAAAGAGCGGATGCAGCCAAATTTTTTTCACCAGGCTTCTCTCTCGTACCCGCCGGGCCCACAGCACCTTCCACCGTCCTCCTTCCACAGCGCGCACGTCGCCCCTTCCGCCAATATCGTCCCTGATTCACGTCCTCTCATCTCGTCCCTGATTCACGTCCCTGGTCCCTGATCTCCGCTTCGAGCGCATCCCCGCCCGGGCCCACCAAACGCCTCCGTCGATTCCCCCGACGCTTCAGTTTTGCCTCCGACGCACGGTCTGCCTTCCACCGCCCCTCCTCTTCGCGAGTCTGGAGACCGCCGCCGCCGCCTCCTGCGTCGCCGCCGGTGATCTCCCTCAACGCGAGTCTGCAGACCGCCGGACCGCCGCCGGACTGTGCTAGGGACCTCAGGTGGCGGCTGGGGCGGCGTGGCGGGGCGGCGAGGGCCTGGCTCTGTCACGCGAGCAGATCCCGGTTGCGGTCCTCTCACCCTCCCTTCTCCAAGCAACGGCGGCGCGGCAG
>CM014271.1:60056992-60104876 GCA_004135705.1 Alloteropsis semialata | reverse complement strand
CTTCACCGAGGAAGATCTCAAACTCCAAAATTTCCCACACAACGATGCTATGTCGATCGAAGCCAACATTGCCGGTTGGACGATTGGAAAGGTGCTAGTAGACACAGGAAGCTCCGCTGACATCATCCTAGCAAAGACACTGAGAAACATGACCAACATCAACCCAGACAACTTGGAGCCATCAGACACTCCATTGGTCGGCTTCGGGGGGAAGTGAACCCAAACACTCGGGAAAATTTCATTGCAAGTATCCTTCGGTGACACATCCAATGCAAGAACAGAGTACATCACCTTTGATGTCGTAGACATGGTCTTTGATTACAATGTCATCTTCGGAAGAGGAGTCATAAATGCTTTTGATATCATCATAAGGCAATCATTCTTATGCATGAAGATGCCAGCTCTCAAGGGAGTTATAACTGTATATGGCGACCAGAGGGAAGCCAGAAACATTGAGAGGGCCAGAGCACCTGGTCAGCGAAATGTGCATCTGCTTGAAGAAAAAGATCCATACTACCTAGAAGAAAAGCCAAATACTAAGAAAGATAGTAGAAAGATGCAGAAAGCCGCAGATACGAAGCAGGTGCAGTTGCAGCCTGATGTCTTTGACAGAGAAGTGATCATTGGCTCAGATCTAGAGCCGGACGAAGAAGATAGGCTCATCGAATTCCTGAGAAATAACAAGGATGTGTTTGCTTGGTCAAGCAAAGATCTACCAGGTGTAGACAGAAGCATAGTTGAGCATAAGCTGGCAATCAGTCCTGATATGAAGCCAAAAAAGCAAAAGTTGAAAAAGATGTCAGAAGAAAAAGCTGATGCAGTAAAAGCCGAAGTGCAAAGGCTGCTGGACGCCAATGTCATACGCGAAGTCAAATATCCAACATGGCTAGCAAACACTGTACCAGTTCAGAAGAAGAATGGAAAATGGCGAATGTGTATTGATTTCACAGACCTTAATAAAGCTTGCCCAAAAGATGATTTCCCACTACCAAGAATTTACAAGATTGTTGACCAAGCAGCAGCAAGTGAAATGATGTCCCTCTTAGATTGCTTTTCTGGCTATCACCAAATCTGGATGAAAAAGGAGGATGAGGAGAAAACCAGCTTTATCACACCAGTTGGCACTTTTTGCTTCGTCAGGATGCCTGAGGGGCTTCGGAATGCAGGAAGCAGTTTCTGCCGAATGTCAAGCACAGTGTTCAAGGACGAATTGTTCAAAACTATATTGGCATATGTTGATGACATCTTGGTCAAAAGTGCCAAAAGACAAGATCACATATCAGATCTAGCAACCGCCTTCGCTCGCATGAGACAGGCCGGTCTCAAGCTAAATCCAGAAAAGTGTGTATTTGGAGTGACAAAAGGCAAAATACTTGGTTGTCTGGTTTCAGCTCACAAGATAGAAGCTAATCCAGACAAGATAAATGCAATCCTTGACATGGAAGAGCCAAAGTGCATGAGAGACGTGCAGAAGCTGTCGGGCAGAATTGCCGCACTCAACAGATTCATTGCAAAAGCAGCAGAGCGAAGCTTACCATTCTTTGCAACACTCAGAAATGCAGCTAAGTTCCAATGGGGGCCAGAGCAGTCAAAAGCATTCCATGAGCTAAGGCAATACTTGATGCAACTCACGAAGCTAACAGTACCAAACCCAAAAGCACCACTCCTACTATACATTGCGGCATCACAATCAGCAGTTAGTGCAGCGCTCATCACAGAAAAGCTGGTAGATGGCAGAAACATTCAGCAGCCAGTGTACTATGTATCCGAAGCTTTGAATGCGTCGAAGCTGTTTTATACAGAGATTGAGAAGATGATCTATGCAGTAATAATGGCTTCCAGAAAGCTCAGACACTATTTTGAGGGCCACAACATCAAAGTCCTCACAGATCAGCCTCTCAAAGAGCTTTTGAACAACAAAGAGGCTTCCGTCAGAATACGCAAGTGGGCTGCGGAGCTTTCTGAATACGTCGTGGACTTTGAAAGGAGAGCATCAATCAAATCGCAAGTCCTAGCTGACTTCATTGCGGAGTGGACATCGCCTTCACCACAAAATGCCATTAGAGAGGAAAATTGGCTGATACACTGTGATGGCGCTTGGGGGGACAAAGGAGCTGGCATCGCGGCAATTGTGCAATCGCCTTCGGGTATAAAAATGAGATATGCAGCAAATTTAGAGTTTTGCAAATGCAGTCACAGAAGCACAAACAACGTTGCTGAGTACGAAGCTGTGTTACTTGGACTCAGAAAAGTCAAGGCTTTGGGAGCTCAAAGATTCACTGTCAAAACAGATTCAAAGGTGGTAGCAGATCACATTGAAAAAGAAAGCATAGCGAAGCAACCAGAACTCATCAAATACTTGACCACTGTACGATCAATGGAGAAAAAATTCAAAGGTTTCACTGTAGAGTATATCCCAAGAGCAAAAAATGAAGAGGCAGATGCTTTGGCTAAGGCAGCTGCAAAGGGGGATAAGCTTCCACCTGATGTATTCTTTCAAACATTAACATCACCATCGATAAAGGACTCAGATGACCCACCGAAGCTGATCAATGCAATAAGCTCAGAGGATTGGCGATCCCCAATAATAGCTTTTCTTCGGAGATACTATGAGCCAATTGATGAAGATGATCTAAAAGCTATGCAACAAAGAGCACGATGCTATCAGATGATAGATGATGTCCTTTACAAGAAAGGAGTTGTAGCTCCTTGGCTTCGTTGCATCTCTCACAACGAAAGAAAAGAACTGATTCAAGAGATACACAGTGGCTTATGTGGAGCACACTTTGGGGCAAGAGCTTTAGTTGGGAAGGCAATGAGGCAAGGATTCTACTGGCCTGCAATCATCATGGATGCAACAAACACGGTCAAAACCTGTGATCAGTGTCAAAAGTGTGCAGCAAACAGAAAATCTCCTTCGGAGCAGTCACAGCTGATAACTCCAACATGGCCTTTGCAAAGATGGGGCATTGATCTAGTTGGCCCACTTCCAACAGCACAAGGAAATCTGAAATACGCCATAGTAGCAGTTGAGTACTTTACTAAATGGATCGAAGCCAGACCACTGGCTAACATCACAGCAAAAACAGTGATCAAATTCTTCTGGCAGCAAATTGTGTGCCGATTCGGAGTACCAAGGGAAATAACAGTGGACAATGGAAAGCAGTTTGACTGCGATGAATTCAGGCAATATTGCATGTCAATTGGAACGAAAGCGAAATTCGCTTCGGTCTACCATCCACAAACAAACGGAGCAGTCGAAAGAGCTAATGGTTTAATCTTCACAGCCATTCGAAAGTGCCTTGCAAATTGTAAGAAGAAAGGCAAGTGGGTAGAAGAGATGCCGAAGGTGATCTGGGCCCATAACACCACCACATCAAGGGCAACACAGTTTACTCCATTCAAACTGCTTTATGGTGAAGAAGCAGTATGCCCAGAGGAAATACTGCACAAAGGGCTTCGCACACAACAAGATGCTCCCAAAGATATCGAAGCCGTTGACAAGGATCTCATTGAGATATATAGGCTCCAAGCAGCAAAAAATATTTCTAAGTATCAAGCTGAGACAAGAAAATGGCGAGACAAAAAGGTGGTCAAGAAAGATATCAAGGCAGGGGACTGGGTCCTAAGGAAAAATCCAAGCATGCCCGCTGGAAAGCTGCAACAGAAATGGGAAGGCCCATTTCTGGTCATCAAAAGCAACAGGCCCGGCTCATTTCGCTTGGGCGACGATGAAGGCAATGAGCTGCCACATTCATGGAATGCAGACAGCTTACGCAAATACTATCTATGAAAAAGATGTAAAATGGCTTTGTATTCTATAAACGAAGTCACTAAGTAGAATAGCATTTTTACTTTCTTTCCAAAAGCCCGTACTCTTTTCCTCACAAGGGGACCCTGACCAAGGGTGAGGTTTTTAACGAGGCGGTGCTTACTGTAACTCATCAAATCATATATGAACGAGGTATTCCCCAAAAAAGCAGTATCGAAAGCGATTGGCTTCGACCAAGTCGCTGGTATTCGACAATTCAAATAGAACTGAATTGACCCTACCGAGAGTAAGGCCAATTCAGATCTAAGGAAAAGCTTACCCCGAAAAGGAGTAAAAGGGGCTTCGGTCCAGAAACGCTTACTCTAAAACAGAGTAAAAGGGGCTTTGACCTAAACAATTATTATAAAACGAAAACAGCTACGTCTAGCAGTACTCTAAAAAGCCTATAGGGGATTCGGCAACTTGTTAGAACCCACAAAAGCAGCATCGAAAGCGATTGGCCTCGACCAAGTTGCTGATATTCGATAACTCAAATAGAACTGAATTAGCCCTACCGAGAGTAAGGCCAATTCAGATCTAAGGAAAAGCCTACTCTAAAACAGAGTAAAAGGGGCTTCGGTCATAAAACGCATACTCCAAACAGATTAAAAGGGGCTCCGGCTCAAACAAATATTTTAAATTAAAATCAGCTTCTGCTATCAGTATTTTTAAAATGATTAAAATAATAGGGGCTTCGGCATACCACGCAAAGCACATCCCCGTACAAAGCTCAAAAGAGTTAAGGCGGCTCCGAACCACAAGTGCAAAACACTTGAACGAATAAAACCCCGCTTTGGGGGGGGGGGAGGAGGCATTTCTTTCGCAACGAAGCCAAATCGAGCTTACATTCATTCAAGTGTTTTCAATCAAGACAATGCCCTAGCGATTTACATAGTGTTTTACAAAGAGATGAATCAAAACATCTCAAAAACATAGCCATCAAAAAGCTGGCCAGATCTCCTAAATCTAGAAGCATTATACACATAAGCAAAAACCCTAACACCATCTAAATCTTCTGGCTCCACCTTAACTGGAAGCAGACGAACAGCTTCGGCATTTCTTGCACGAGCAAGTTCGACACAAGGAGAACGTTGAACGATGAAAGAGTTGAAAAAGCCAAACACATCGAATTCGCAATGACGAAAGAACTCATGGCAAAACTCCCAGAAATCGTCGATTCTTTGACTTGGATACAACATCCGATACTGTTCCAATGCGAAGCCAGATACACACAAGGAACCATCGCGCATAGTGATCGGCATGGGTTCAAGAACACCTCCCTCATCAGGGATCTGAGTATATACAAATTTACAAAGTTTTAACATCCCTCAGCAAAAGAATATAAGTCATTAGCTCTATCGAAGCTAAACCTTCGGATCTGCATCAGAAGCTCCGGCTTCCGCTCCACTCCGACCAGCATCGGCACCAGCTCTTGAAGTGGACGCCCCTGCAGTGGCAGCAACGGTAGCAGCGGCAGCAGCTTCGGCTTCAGTCCTCTGCTGCTGCTCAAGGGCGAGTTCCTCGTTGTGCTGATATTAAATAGAACGTTCAATACCGAAAGCAAAGTTAACAGGATATGCCTGAAGCCAAAATAAATAGCCGAAATGATAAAAGAAGCCAACCTTAACCAAACGATCATATGCAGTGCGCCGAGCACATTCCCTCCCTGTTGCAGACCAAAACTTCCTGAGAAAGAGGCCGCGAGTCGCCAAAACAGCTTCGCTGAAAAGCTCTTTCTTGTCAGGATTCAAAGCCGAAGGAAATTGAAAGTCCCTTCTTAAAAAGCCCTTGTAATGAGAGCACCCGTCATCTGCCAGCATCTTAAAGGCATTAGTGATGCATGTCCGGGCAGCATAATCACCCACTCTGGACAAGACGTCCGGTAAGGACTTGAACTCATCATCAAGCCAGTCGAAGAGCTTCCCAACGCTAAAGTTGTCAAAAGGAAAGGGCAGCGGCTCGGCTCCATATTGTTTTAAAGCAGCTTCGTATTCAGTGTAGACACTAGAGCTACGGCTGAGTATTTCAGAATCTAAACTCTCCTTGTCGGCCTTAAGCTGCTCCACTTGAGTCTTAAGCTGACTGGCTTCGGAAATGAGGAAGTTCTTCAAGTCAACAGCAACAAGAAGCTCCCTCTTATATTTCTCAGCATCCAAAGCAGTTTTTTCCTTCTCAGCCTCGAGAGACTTTACTCGATTCTTCAGGTCATGCTCTAAAGTGGCGGCATCGATTACCTTGTCCCGAAGCCCCTCAATAGTCTGGGCATTAAGTGCACGTGTAGACTCCAGCGAAGTGACCTGGCTTCTGAGCGAAGCAATTTCTGATGAGGCAGACTCACGCTCAAGACGAAGCTGCTCTTTCTCACTGTCAAAAGACCTTTTAAGTTGAAGAAAGCCCTCGCGCTCCTTCCTTAAAGCATTGAGCTCAGCCCGCTCGTTCTCAACATCGTTGAGACGAAGCGGAAGGCGAGCGAAAAGCTCCTGCATAGACATTATAGACTAAAACAAGAAAAGCATAAGTATCAAAAAGCCAGACAACAAAATCAAAAACGAAGAAAAAGGAACAAACCTGGATGCCGCCAGTAAGGCTGGAGATAGAAAGCGTGTCCAAATCCAAGGATTTGACACGACTCTCAAGCTCTGAAAAAGAGAAGCCAATGTTTAGACAAAAACCTAAAATCAATCAGCTTCGTTTGAACAGTCAAAAATTACCAACCATTTGGAGCGATAATCGAAATATCGTTGGGAGGACGAAAGCCGCCTTGTCGAAGCCGATCTGCAAGGGGGCCATACCCAGCATAACTTGCATCTGAAGCAAAACAATCAATATATCAAAAAGCCATAATTAGAGTTAAAATTGCAAGTATAACTGCTTTGCGAAACACACCTTTCGATTCAGGAGCTGGCTCCTCATGAGCTGGTTCAACGTCCTTGGCAGGGGCAGATTGCTCGGCGATAGCAGGATGAGCCAACTTAACTGGCTCAGTGGTTGTTGGAGCCAAATCGCCAGAGCCCTGCCCAATCTCAAGAGCAGAAGCCGTTCGCTGTACCTCCTCAATATTTGGCTGAAAAGCCTCCTGCGTAAACGTCTCTGAAGCCGTTTGAGTCCAAGGACGTTGGCTGGAGTGGAATAGACGATACTTCAGGATCAGCCAAAGGACAATCTTTTGTCTCATCCTCCCTCAAAAGCCGACTGAAGCTCACTTCATCTTCGTCGTCGATGCAGTCAAGTACACGCTCACGATGAAGAGGTGGAGCAGCAGCTTTAACTATAATAAGATGACAGAAACAAATAAGCAAACCAAAGCTAAAAGTAGAAAGACAAGTATATAAGAAACAAACCTCCAGAAGAGGGCACAACAATTGCAGCGGAAGCCGCAGGATGAACTCCCTCATGTGAGGCGGTGGTAGGCACTTCCATTGCCGAAGCAAAAGGACGAGGAGGAGCGCTCGAAAGCGGAGCAACGGGAAGAGCTTTTGCAAGCTTTTGACGTTTGGAAGCCTCCAGCGAAGAAGTACGCTTGGAAGTTTCCAAGGAAGAGGCAACCCGCTTTTTAGAAGCGACTACCCTACCACCCCGGCTCGAAGGGGCTCCGGCTTTACCGCCCTCAGCTTCGTCACCACCCTCATCCGAATGACCGCTACCACGGCCTCCAGCACCCCTCTTCTTTCCACGGCCACGACCCGGCTTCGGGGCTGGTAGCACGCTAGGGTGATCCTGATCGACGAACTTCTTCGATGGCTTGGATGGGGCCGAACGCTGAGGATATTACCTGTGAACACCATGTAACAATTGGCTTCGTAATCTATAAACGAAGTCAATTGATAGAATAGATTTTCATTTTTTCCTTCAAAAAAGCCCATACTCTTTTCCTCATAGGGGAACCCTTACCAAGGGGTGAGGTTTTTAACGAGGCGGTGCCAACTGTAACTCGTGAAAAATATATGAATGAGCTATTCCCCAAAAAAGTTGCATCAAAAGCGATTGGCTTTGACCAAATCGCTGATATTCGATAAACCAAATAGAACTAAAATGACCCTACCAAAGGTAAGGCCAATTTAGATCTAAATTGCTTACTCTGAGGAGTAAAAGAAGCTTCGGATCAGATTGTCTTTTATATATACAAAAATGCTTACTTCAAGGAGTAAAAGGGGCTTTGGCTCAGACTACGCCAGTAAAAGGAGCTTCGGCTCAATTTGAACTCAACCAATGTCAAATTGCTCGACAACTCTGAGTTTGAACGAAAAGCCTAAACTCGCTTTGGGGGGAGGAGGCGTTTCTCTCAAAAGCAAGGGCAAAACGAGTTCAATCTCTTTTGCTCAAACATTATGCGTACAACACGATCAGCTTTGCAAGACTCATAAACATATTTCGTCTTTGCATGAATAAACCTAAACCCGCTTTGGGGGGAGGAGGCATTTCTCTCAAAAGCGAAGGAAAACAAGTTCATATTCATTCATCCAAAGTCACAATTACATCATGTAATATTCTCAAAACATCTCGAACACATAACCATAAAACTGCCCGCCAGACCTCCTAAAGCGAGGGGCATTCAAACAAAAACCCTGTTAAGCCGGACCCCATCCACCAAAGCCAAACAACTCTCATGCTCCTTGGTAGTGTACTTCCCACAAATAATTTCAGCCATTAACTCAATGGACTGAACGAAGGCAAAATCAGACATATTCTCTGGCTTTTTCACCCCAAACCTGGGAAAGCAAACATGAGGAATACCTCTGTAAAGCCTAGTCTCAACAGCAAATGGCTTCCACGAAGCAGATAAAATATTCACTCCAACAGCAAGTCCTTCCTCAATCAAGTCCCGGCTGCNCAAACTTCCCAAGGATATCAGCAATGACATTATCTATGGGCATCCGAAGCCCGGCAGTGAAGAATTCCTTGAATACCACAGCTTCGTCTGGCTCAGGCGTCGGGGTAGTCTTTGTGCCAGGGGCTCGTCCTTGACCGGCCTCAAAATACCCCTTTTCCTCATAGAAGCGAATCAACGAAGGGGTAACACTAGACCTACCAAAGACAGTGGTCTTTGGCTTCTTCCGATAGTCCATAAGATCTGACACGTCGGCTTCTACACCTTCTAGGACATCACCGGCCGCAGACTCGGCATCCTCTGTGTCCTCAGCCTCGGCAGCCTCATCTTCCATGGCAGGTCCCTTGCGCCTATCATCAACGTTCATAGCAACTCCAGCTTCGGGAGCTACGGCCATGTTGCCCTCAATCTCCTGAGCAAAAGTTGCAGCTTCGCCAGAATCCATATCCACAGTGTCCGAATTGTCTTCGTCGGAGACATAGCCAATTAGACGAGCGGTTTGCTTCGTGCGAGCCACTACGACAAACAGGAAAAAACAAAAAAATAAATGAAACAGCAAAAGACAAAGGAAGAAACGAAGCAAATAGTAGAGCACAAAAAGCAAAACTTACTTGTGACGAGAAAGAAAAGCCAAAGCTTGAGTTCAGAAGCTTTCAAAGCCAAAGAAAGCGTCAAGCTCAAGCTAAGTGAAAAAACAGAAGCGAAGCAAGTAAAAATCGCCCCCCCCCCGCCTTCGGTCCTATTTATAGGACAGTAAAATATGACCGTTAAAACCTTGAAAAATGAGCCAGCGTTTCAAATTCAAACAAGCGAAGCCAAATGACATCACATAAGTTAGACTAACAAAGCAAAAATATAATAATCACAACAAAACACTTAGGGGCTTTCTCCAACAAGGAGGAGGCGTTTCTCGGGCTGGCAAGCAATCCTAAATTCGTGGAGCTCGGCCTGTGGAAGAAAGCCCTCGTCCTGGAGGGGCTACTGTTGGGGATTTGGCCCGCCGACAAACGCCCTCTACTTGTTTTGCTCTATCTCTTGCGTAAAGGCAGCAATGAACAAAGGAGATGAAGCCGATTAGGCTTCATCTGCTCTACAGGTCTCTAATCTGGCTTCGGTCAGCCAAATCGGCTTCGGTGACCAAGTCTTGCAGTATACTAAAGCCAATCGGCTTCGGTGACCAAGTCTCGCAGTATACTAAAGCCAATCGGCTTTGGTGACCAAGTCTCACAGTATACTAAAGCCAATCGGCTTCGGTGATCAAGTTTCGCTGTGTACTAAAGCCAATCGGCTTCGGTCATCGCCTTACAGTGTACCAAAATGATGTTATCTGAACCGAGTTAGAAGCCAATTGGGTGAAGTATTGATACTATTGAGTGCCAAAAGCTATGAATGAGTTAATGGCAAGCTTCGGTTCACTCTATATTGCAGGTTCTTGGAGGAGCCAACAGCTTTTGGATGCCGAGAGATGGCTTAGGGTCGTCTCAGCCTGGAAGAAGCCGAATCCAGGAGCTATGTAGCTTTTTCTTGCTGGCGAAGCAGGCGAGGACCAAGTCCAACAAGACCAAGTCTAAGCCAAGTCAAACACGGAATCACAAGTCTACGCATTCACATTGGGAGGGGTAAATGTACCAAAGTGTCCCTGGGTTATTTGTATTACATAGTCTGGAGGATGATGCTTGATCCCAGGGGTATGATGGGGATGCAAAGACCCTTGGTCTCCCTATAAAAGGAGACCCCTCTCCTACATGTAAAGGTTGTTGATTCCAAGAATACTGTTGATAAGTAATATATTGTTGCTTGTCCCAGTTGTTCAGTTTCAACCGTTGTCTGGGTTTATTGGCTTCGGCTATTAACCCAACAAACAGAAAATCACTCTTTCATTCCATTAAGCCCACAAGGTTTATGCTCACCGTACACCCTGAAATTCAGAACTCCACTTTGTCCAACTTCACTTTGGTGGCCATCGTACTTGTCTGAACTCTGTGGTAAAGATCTGAGCCATTTGAAGCCTTGAGCCCGAAGATTGGGACAAATTAAGCAACATCCTTCATATATTGAAACGGGAAGCAAGCCATCTGAGGGAAAAACATGAGTGTTTTTGACAGTCATAGAAGAAGTACCAAACTGAGCAATGAGATTGCAATTCATAATTCATTTTGCCAGCCCAGTAATAGCCAGATCTATATTTGCTTTTGACGTTTGTTATTCTTTAATTAGGGGTAATTTTTTTTAACTGATCCCAATATTGAATTTGTATTCAAATTTCAAATAGTACTCTCCCCGTATCGAAATATTTGTTGCCATTGATTTTTTTTATCATGACTTTGACCGTTCGTCTTATTTCAAAATATTATGTGTATATCATTTATTTTATTTGTGATTTTCTTTATCGTTATTGTAAATTGAGTGTGACTTATGTTTTTGCATATTTGTATATAAATTTTAAATAAGACGAAAGCTCAAATGTTTTTAAAAAGTCAACGACGACTACTATTTTGATGCAGAGGTAGTTTTTTCCATACACCTTGCGCCATGACTGATGAGGCACACACAAACGAGGACACTAGTGTACACATTGGGTCCCGAGCACACCCACAATGCCGAGTGTGCCCCTGAGACATTGTTTTAGCTGAATACTAGGCTGATGCTAATGTTGTAGCTTAGACATGTCGGTTGCTCTAGCTACTCACAAAGCTCCTCTTCTTTCAATAATGTGCCACTACTGTCAACTTTGACAATGTCAGTGATGTGTACCTCTATCCACCGTCCTGATGCAGCATTAACACACTACACACATTAATATTGTCCTGCACTTTGATCGAGTTCATGTAGCTCCTGGATCACTATGTGTTCCCCGATTGTCTGACAAAAATGTTATTAGAATGACATGGAGTTGTTTCATGCAAGGGATTGGGCCTCTTTAATGTTTGTAAACTTTTCTATGATATGGTCACTACTACCTTAGTGATGATTTACTTTAGGGTACTATCAGCGACAATGTCGAATTTCACTAGACATAAAAGGAAACTCCAAAAGGCCATACTTAGAAGAAATTCTATTATCAAAAATTTCTTCTATTCCTTTCAAATTTATAGTTTCCACCACTTTAAAGCATCTCGGACTTGTCTGGCAGTGGCGATGCGGAGGAGGCGGCGACCTGAACTGCCGGTCCATGAGTAACAACACTACTCAAATCCCATGGTGCTGACTTCGCTCAAGAACACTTTCTCCCGGTGCATCTCATTCTAATTCCACAGCCGAACTCTTGTGTCTTGGCTGCAGCTGACCGCAGGTTCATAGAAAAAGATATATAGCAAGGTAAATCATGCAAAATGCACATCGAAACTAGGCATGAGGTTGGGTACTTATATAGAAATGACTTTTGGACGAGTTGGAATAGATCATTTGTGTTATGGCAGCCTAAGATACTGTAGAATTTATGCTGCTGGGTGCCCACATGTGCCGGCCGACCTGCACCTGCAGTGAACTGTGGTACAACATGATTCTACAGAGCTCTCCTGAAATGCAGCGTCAATTTTCAGTCCCATTATTCCTAGGCCAATGGTTGGAAGAGAATTGATCTAGGATGCTAGAGCTGTGAGGTAGCTCAGACCTTTCAGCCCAGGACACCAAACCAGAACCAGGGGTGGCCTATGCATTACGGGCACATGTTTTTATGTCTGCGCATTATTGAATTTAAGCCTGCGCAACAGCATGCTTGAATCGTGTTCCGTGCTTCCGTGTGCACCGTGCATGATGTGATGTGTGTGATCTTCGGACCAGGATCCAGTGCAATGGTCAGTTCTACTGCAAACTAAGCAGTAGGTCCATCTAGACCATTCAAAGGGTAAGCAGCGGTTTGGATGAAAGCTCTCCCTTTTGTCTCGTTGAGTTATTTCCTGCTCCCAGCTAAAGACAGTAAAAACCATACTAGTGAGTTGATGACGATGCAGGAAATTAATCTTGTCAATACTAGTAATATTCTTTGTAACTTATTCATGTATCTTTCTTTTGTTTTATTCTTTTACCATAACATATTCCCTGACGTTGCTATTCATGGGATTAAATGGAGAACACCAAATGCTCTCGAATTAGTATATACTCTTGTGACACTTAATTTATCACACTATATTTTTTGTGTCATAGAAAATATGAACATTCTAATTTAGATAACATTAACATCTAGAAAAAAGGGATCCATATAATTACTGCCAAAATGTTTTCCAGGCACCCATCCGTTTAGCCACTTCACTTAAGCAACTTTTAAAAACTGGTTTTGAATATTATTGCACGAAAAAATCTGCAGTAAGTATTATTCTTGACATACTTCTTTATAAAAGTAGGTTCTGCCTGCAAATATAAAGAGAAAAGGGAGAGAAAAGATGAGCTTCCATCCAAGCCATTGCTTGCCCCCACTACCAGAAAACACTCCATCCGTCCACCCTCATAGGTCACAGTTCACTAGGGCCCGGTACCAATGCAAGCATTGGTACCGGGTCCAACGGCTACATTTTTTGCGCGCTTATAGGTACTGGTTGGTGGCACCAACTGGTACCTATGAGTACCTATGTGCCTCGGGGCCTTTGGTACCAGTTGGTGGCACCAAAAATGTGATGCCACCTCATGTGCTCCACCCACCCACCAAATTGTTGCATGCATGTGCAGAATCTTTTATTGATTCGAATTGAAAAAATACGATATCTTCTAAACCGTAAGTCAAAGCTACGAACCGTTTGTTGCATCTTACTCAAAAAATGTGCTTAACAAAACTAGATCCAACATGAATATATTTCGTGCGTCTTTTAGTGAATTGCAACTCTGTGTGCTTTCCATTTGCAACTCTATATGTGTTATATTTGCATGTGGTGTTTATAATCATATCCAGTTGCAACTCAGTTGCGCTCAGAGTTACAACTGGATTTTCAGCTGTATGCAATTCGATTGCAATTGAAACAAATGTTTGACTTTCTGTTTAACAAATGCAACAAATGTTTGACTTTCAGTTGCGCCCAGAGTTGCAACTGGATTTGCAGTTGTATGCAATTTGATTGGAATTGCAACAAATGTTTGACTTTCTGTTTAGACAAATGCAACAAATGTTTAACTTCCACCTATTATCTAAACATTTGTTGCATTTGTCTAAATATTTGTTGTGTTATATTTTGAATGTTTCTGTCCCTTTTTCACAAAAATAAATATTTGTTTCATTTGTCTAAACATTTGTTGCGTTGTATTTTTGAATGTCTTTGTCTTTGTGTCACGAAACTAAACATTTATTGCATTTGTATAAACATTTGTTGCGTACAGAGTTGCAACTCGAGTTGCAACTCGGAAGCATATACAGTCGCAACACATACAGAGTTTGAGTTGCAAGTCTAGTTGCAACTAGTAGTTGCAATTGTATATGCTTCTGAGTTGCAATTGTATATGCTTTTGAGTTGCAACTAACAAAAAATGCACAAAATATATCCATGCTAGATCTTGTTTTGTTAAGCACATTTTTGTGAGTAAGACACAACAAACGGTTTACAGATCTGCCTTACGGTTTAAGAGAAAAAGTGAATTGAAATTTTGAGTCAAAAAAGATTCCATGCATTTGCATGCATGCAATCAGGCAGCAAGTGGCATCCGTATTTTGTTTTCTGTTCGCCTCGTGCGAGTGTTTTAACAGAAATACGATTATTCGTTCATTAGGATGAAGACATTAGTTGTGCACGGATCAATCATATGTTCATCCATTAGGACGAAGATTGTTTCATGCAATACAGTCTCAATTTGTGTTAAAGTCTTTTGAACTGAGCTATATTTCTGGTCTCTTGTTAAACCATTACTTAGTGTTTGTTTGTTTGGTTGAACCATTTGGCTCATGTTCGTAATATGTAAAATGTTACTTAAACTGGTGGATCTTGTTGTTGAACAAATTTCAGTTGTTCCATGTAACTGAACATAATTTTTTTTTGTGCTATAGCAAGTATGTCTGCTGGTAAGAAAAGATCGAATGATGACAGTCTTAATGCTGGCCCATCCTTCAAAAAAGATCAGATAAAGACACAAGTATGTGTTTAGCTATTGTAATACCAGAGTTCAGTGTATTCTATTTTCTAGCTGCTTTTCTATAATTGTTGATGTTGAATGATCATTATTTCCATCGATTGCTGCTTGTGTTGGTAACAACTGATTTGCAGTTACAACTACAACTACATGTTATAGGTCATTTACTTGAACTTCATCATGCACTTGCAAGATGCAACTACTATTGCAATTTGATTTTGCAACATTTATGAAAATTTATTGAAATTTTAACATCCTGTGCATCTATAATTGCAACTGTTTCTGCAGCATCAACGTCTATCCTCATGTTCAATTTTGATTTGCAGTTTGCTCTATCTAACTCTACTCCCTATATTATTCCTTCTTTTGTGGTATTTGTAAAGTTGTGTCATTTGTTTTTTTTGTTTTATTTTGTTCTATTTGTAATGTTGTTAGTTTTGTTGTTTGCATGTATTTATTTTTTATCTGTTGTCTTCATATTTATGTTTATTACTATGTTCATCTTTATGTTTTATAATGATGTTTCTGTTTATTAATGTTTTTTGTTTTTATTTTGTGATTTAGTTATCTTCATATCTTACTTCTCTTTTCATTTTTTTGTGTGTGTGGTGCAGTCAAAATTTACAAACTTTCTTTTTTCTTGTGCAGTCTTATAGTTCTCGTCAGTCGAACATGGTGTTGATTGCTGTGATAAAGAGGCTTAGTGATGTTCAGAAGAAGGACATATCAGATGTTGGTTTTGGTCCACTTCTTGATCATAATTGCTCTTACACACCTAAAATATTTGCATGCTGGCTTGTCAGTAGATTTGACACTGCAACAAGATCGCTTAGGCTTCCAGATGGTTCCTCATGTGAGCTGAATGCATTAACCATTAATGAAATTCTGGGTATTCCTTTAGCCCCAAATTCTATTTCTCTGAGATTTAGTCAAGTTGCATCTGCTTCTATCAAGCAAGAGTTTTCTTGCAATGGAAATTCTCCTTCTATTGAAGAGCTAAATCAATTCATTACTACTGATCTGACTGGTCCTCCTTTGATCCGTGCTTTTCTATTACTGGCATTATCTATCTTCCTCTGCCCTACCACACATCGGTTTGCAAGTCCATGTTTCTTCCCTGCGCTACTTGATGTTGAGATAAAAATCTCATTTGATTGGTGTATATTAGTTTTAAATTGGCTTCTTGGCTACATTGCTCGATATCAACAAAAAGTTTCTGAAGGAAAGTCCCCAGTGTTGGGTGGATGTGTTTTCGGGCATGTGGTATGTCTTCTTAGTCTTCCTTTCTTTTCTGAATCGCCATCGAATCCTGTTTATTTTGTTTAGTTCATATGAAATCTGAATTGCATCGTATGAATGTTTTCCTTTTCACAGGTTTTCTATTTTGAGTTCCTCAGTGTTTCTCCTGTCCAAATTTCTAACCCTTCTCCCCGCTCGCTCCGTCCCGAGCGAGGCTGGCGACTGGGGCGCACTCTCTGCCGACGTGCACAGTGCCAAGAAGCCGCCGTGAGGTGCCTCCTGGCTATCCAGGTGGACGACGAGGAGGAGGCCGGCAACGGAGCCACGGCGCCAGGGCGGGAGGCCGCTGATGTAGTCGACCAGCAGCTCCGCGCTGCACGCCATGGACTCTTTCTCCATGTCGGCCATGATCTTCCTCTCTCCAGATCCCTCGGCGCTCGTTTGCCCGCCTACTGCAGTTCCGTCGGAGAGTGAGGTGAAGGGGGAGAAGGAGGTCACTGGAGGGGGAGGGGATAAATGGAGATAAAGGGCGGGAGGGTTGTCAATTATTTCAAATTAGGGGAGGGTTTTGGCAAATTTTTCACCAGTGTGGCATGCCACATCAGCATCAGGAGCTCACGCGGTGCATTTGGGACCTGCAATGGACTCTTTTACAAAGTTTGAGGGACACAGATACACGTTTTGAGAGTTTAGGGACCTAAATAAACATGCGCGACAAGCTTAGGAGTTTGGGAGTGAGAGAAGGCAAACCCAGGGAAGGGATGCCCCATGCGGGGATTAGAGTGGCTAATTTAAATTCCGGTGGTCACCCAGGGGAGCATTCCCCGATCCCCATCGCTGTTTGGGGTCCTGAAGCGGGGTAGCCCTGCCCAGTATCCAGCTGTGCGCATGCCCCTCCCTGCTGAAGTCCTGTCCGGCTTGCATAGACGCCTGCTGCTCTACTCGTTTCTTTTTCACCTCATTTGTCACATAATACAGATCAAAAGGACATCACATATTCACATAGCACATTCTGTGATGTGATTTGGTTTCACATGACAAGGTCGTCCTTCAACATCTATCACCAAGTCATTAGTCCATAAAAATTTCTATAAATTTAGATAACACAGTTGACGAGAAAATAATGCAAACTTCAGCCGATACAAATAATTAAATCATATTACATCCAGCTGATGCAAGAGACAAAAAGGACGGATTGTCTGCATGTTTAGGCAGCCACTCAGCTACAAAAGAAGGCCAGGAGGCGGACCTAGACCAAATGTTGAGTGAGGGCACTCTTAAGATAACTAAATTTTGAAAGCTCCAACAAGATGAAAACTTGCTAATTGCATTGGCTTAAAAATTTTGAGTGAGGGCATGTGCCCCCACTCGCCTCAACATGGGTCCGCCCCTGCCTTGACATTTTCCCCTTCTCTTTGTGCTCATCATCACTCACTGATTAAAAACAAATAATAAAATCATAATTAAGATCAATGTTGAAAAGTCCTAAAAAAATTTAATATACTATACAACAGATACATGTCGTAGTGCAAGGTTCACCATTCTAGTTTACAAAGACACTACAAACAAAATAATCTAGGCATATGAGCCGTTAGAGGACATAAAGGACAGAAGAGAGGAATGATGGCAGTAGGTTGTGTACACTAGCTAGCAGCTACAGCACATCAACCCCCTTTCAAATAGAACATCAGTTGATGTTATCCAAGGTACACTAGTCAATTTGAAACAAACCAACATCACAGTGCGGTGCTCTAAGATTCAGAGAACTTGACCTGACTTTATCTTCTCTGCACCCAAACAACCACAGGCATGAGTGGAAAAAGATGAATACATGCAATGCATCACATGCACACCAAAGCTTTGTGCTATCAGAAATAGCTCCTATACCGGCAGATTTATCAATGTCAGTGGCAGCTCCATCAGAAAGCTGATGATTGTATTGTGCATGTATTAAATTATACTTAGGTCAGGTATTTGTAGTAGCCTAGTAGGGAAATACGTCAACAAATGGGTTCCAAAAACTAATAAGAACACCACATTCAGTGCTGTCATACATTCAGTTGAGAGGATCTAAGGATCAAGAGACTGCACATTTTGTACTATGCAAAGCACGTCATTAATAATCCATCTAATCTGAGAGAAACCTAAGGAAAGAATATAAATTAATCTAGGATATGTGCTGGCAGATTTGACCAACAAAGAAACACATATCTAAAGATATAAATTATTGCAGTCATGACGAAAAAAAGGGGCACGCATTAATTGTCAAGTCATACCTATATATAGGTACTAAGCAAGACTGACGAGTTCGAATGCTGATTAGGAACAGGATGAATGATATGCTACAGCAACTGAAAGTAGTCAGTCATCCATGGACAGATTGCGATGACCACAACGCAATTCTTGATTCTTCCAGGCTTAGAATTTTGATTAAAGGACTCTTCATGCAAATAAACTAGTAGCAAAACACAGCATCATTCAGGGATGCATTAATTTTAGATGCCCGAATCATTTATTCATTTCAATGTCAAATCTTAGGATGTTGCAAGAGAAATTACTATGCCATGACCACGGATGCAAGAAACCCACATGAACACAGATGCAATAATCCACAGATGAAAGAAACCCACAAGTCCATGAGATTTGGAGGACAAACCCAAATAGGAGAGGACGAAGGTGGAAAACTCACAAATGCCGACGAGGAGGAAGATGTGGTAGATGTGGATGACGCGGACGAGCGATGGAGGGTGCTGCTGCAGATCGAGAAGTCTTGGCGGATTCGTTGCTGCGGTCAGATGGGGAGTCAGGGAGGCAGATCAACGGCGCCTGGACGGAGAGGCGACGCAGCGGCGCAGAGACCGGGAGCGGAAGGCGGAGCAGCAGCGCTGGAAGCAGGAGGCTGAACGGCAGTGGCAGGATCCAAAGGTGGAGTGGCGGCGGCGGATTGCCAAGGAGTCAGGAGCGCGAGCTTGAGACGGCGACGACGTGCCCGGTGTGTGAAAGGAATCGATGCTCGTGATAGCATAAGAGGAGAGGGGTGAATTAGGCTTTCTAAAAACTTAACCTACCATATATCTTCTAATTGTACAATATGAAACTAAGACAAGCTACCTAGATGTGCAACTAAGGTTTCCTTCTAGTGTTTGCACCCATCCAACGAGTTTTGCAACCTAGAGCCAATCCTATAAAATACTATTCTAGAAAGGTAAAGGCACATAAATTGCAAGAATGAAATGCGGAAGCTTAAAGAGTTAAAGGGATGCAAACTTGACACGAAGATTTATCCCGTGGTTCGGCTTACGCTACTCCACATTGGAGCTCCACAAATGATATGCTACCGGTCGCCAAGTCTTCTTCCCGGTCAAGGCTTGAGCTCGCCACAAAGGCTCCCCAAGAGGGATGATGAGCAAGTCACCAAGACCTTACTCTCCCGGAGATCTTGACGCTGCCTCCACTACGGAGCTTCTCCACCAAGGAAGGTGTCTCCTCTTCCCCCGAACAAAGTCGTCGTCGCCTCTCCACACCAAGGCGGAGGGTAGAAGACTTGCCGGCAAGTCTCCGAGACTCCAAGGGGCCGTCATACCGAGATTATAAGAGGTGGCTTACTCAGTCACTCTAGAACCAAGCACAAGGCTCAAACACCTTGCAACTCACTCACTAGGGCTATCCTAGCTCTCTCACTCACTATGGATGATCTATGTAGTACAAATGGTGGCTTGGATGTTTTGTAGGTGTAGATGAACTTCTCTAGACTCTAGCAACTCCAAATGGCCGAATGGGGTGGGTATTTATAGCCCAAGGGGCTCAACTAGCCGTTACCCAAAAGCTGCACAAAAACCGTGAACACCGTATGTTCCGCCGTGTGCAATTTCCCCATCAGCGGATAATACGCCGTGTGCTTTTTCCAACGGTCGGATTTCTTTTCCAACGGCTCTCTGCATACGCCGTATGCTTCACAATTTGTACACCGATGGCCGGCGTATCATACGCCGTGCCTTTTCTTCCACCTTCACTTGACATCGCCCCTGTGTAATATGTACGCCGATTGTCCGCCGGGGTCGGTGTATAGTACACTGTGTAGATTCTTGCGGACCCTGTCTTGAGCTTGATCATCCCTTGAATGCCGTGTTATCCACCCTGTATCAGCACAGTGACAACGGATCATATGTCGTAGCCTTTCTTCGGGATCCTTTGAACGCCGTATACTTCAGACTTGTACGCCGTGCATTGCCATATAATACGCTGTTGCTTTTCTTCATGGAATCTTCACACGTCGTATGCTTCCAACATGTACGCCGATGATCGGCGGATCATACGCCGTGTGTAATCTTTGCGGGCTTCTACAATTCAATCAACTCATGCCCTTTCCATGATTTTATATGCCAATACCATGTCATAAATACTTCAAAATAAGACTATCTCTAGTTTTTTGCTATGCTTTGGAATCATTCTTGGGACGTAATTTCCTATGTAAATTACTTAACAAACATGTTAGTCCCAAAGACTATGTTGTCATTCAGTCACCAAAATCACAATATAAATGGCACAAAGGCCATTTTCATTACAATCTCCCCCTTTTTGGTGATTGATGACAACACAATCAAAGCAAGGATGAAATATGCGAAAATTGACTAAGTTTGAGCACTTACACTTGCTTGAATGCTTATCACTCTTTTCATTGGATTAGGGAGCCAACTTCCTTACAATCTCCCCCATATAATTTGAAGTATCACCATAGGAGTGGCCTCCCCCTAAGTCCAACATCTTCTTCTTCTCCCCCTACATGTATCCTCCCCCTTTCTCATGGCTTCTCCCCCTATTTCATGAGGTCTTGTACATTAGGCTTGCTTTGATCCAAACTTCTCCCCGTTTGGAATCAAATCACCTAAAAGGACCTATTAAACACAACATAGCTTATAGAGGAAGTTAGTAGCCTAGGGAGTTAGTCAAGTACCACTTGAAAGTAGAATTCAAGGGAAAACAAGTGTGGTACTTAACCAATTGGGAATGTATGAGCACATAGCCTATGAACTTAGATATGGAGATCATAAACTCGATAGGCCAAGGCTCAATATGCATGAAAGCACAAATTTTCTATAATCATACACATAGAGTTGTAAGATCACATTATGAGTGAAGCACATTCTCTAAGTATGATATTGCATGGCATATGGAGACAATAAGAATAAGCTTGATAAACAAGTTAGTCTCCAAAATCACAATCCATAAGCTAAGCTCCCCCTAGATGTGTGCATTTAGTGTTTGAATCACTATCAAGTGTATGCACATTGTTTTGAACAACAAATGGAAAGATAAGCTTATAGCTTATGGTCATGGTACTAAATTCATACCTTGTGAAGCTCATGTACCATGAAAGTGACCATGTGTAGAAAACCTACACAAACTTTGCAAACCATGTAGGTTGCTCATGGGTTAGAGTGCATGGCACAAGCAACTTACCATATGATAATTACACTAGATATTGCAAGAGATACCACATGAAAGCAAGAGATATGAAAGGTAGTATATGCAAAATCTAGCAAGGTAAATAGGCAAAGAATTTGAATTGTATTACCATTAGCTCATTTACCTTTGTGTGGGAGATTTGGGCAAATGATGTCCAATCTTGCAAGCTTGGCTACTTGATGTGATCTTTCTCCTCTTCTTGTGAGCCAAGCCTCCAAATCCCCCGAAACCAATTCTTGGGCTTCAAGTATCCTTTGGAACCCAAACCTTTTGGGGCCACTTCATGTAGGTGATGACCTCCTTGGACACCCAAATGGGTCGGTTCCATCCCCATTCCTTCATCTTGGGCTTCCCAACCGTACTAGCAACAACCTTGCCATTAGCATTCTTTTTAAGGACATAGGTGTTGGCTTTTACCTTGTTCTTGCAGTTGGGCTTGGTGTAGATGAGGGAGCTCTTGATGGTGGTTTTGGCCTTCCTCTTCTCACTCTTGGGTGTGGACTTGACAATTGGGCATTGATAGAACTTGTGGCCCTCTTCATAGCACTTGAAGCAAGTCACGGTTGCTTCCATCTCAAGCTTGTTCACCATGTCATCACAGTTTTCTTGAGAAGGTTGGACATTGCTCCCAATGCTCTTGCCCTTCAAGTTTGCCAAGCTTTGCCTAAGACTCTCCATTTCTTACTTGAGCTCTTCATTCTCTTTGGCAATGAGATCATCTAGAGTTTCTACAACAATTTTCTCAAAGCATTTCTCATTGCAAAGGGGTGAGCAAGATTCATCAATTAAATCAATGCAAGAAGTAGAGGCATCAACCTTGGAGATAGAAATATTACAAAGAATGGATTGCTCCAAGTTCAACAAAGAGTCCTTAGATTGATTATTAAGGATCTCAATTTTGAGTTCTTCATGCTCCTTGCTAAGCAATTGGTATTTGCCCAATAAATTATCAAAATTTGAAGCAAGGAGTGCGTTAAGATCATTGAGAGCCTTATTATCTTTGGTTAATTTCTTAAGGCCTTTTTGTTGTTCATGAATCAAGGTGAGAAGCTTAGAAGGGGATTCATCGGCCCTGTTTGGTTCTTTATAACTCTAAAAGCGCTAAAGGGAATCTTGCATGCATGGAGTACTAAATGAAGTCTATTTGCAAAACCTCTTCACGGATGAGTGTAACTTTTCGAGACGAATCTAATGAGCTACAGTAATCCATGATTAGCTACAGTGACGCTACAGTAACCATCCTCCGATCATGTGGTCAAACGCCTCATTAGATTCGTCTCGCGAATTAGCACAGGGGTTGTGGAGGTAGTTTTGTAAACTGCCTTTATTTAATACCCCTAATTAGTGGTCAAAGTTGTAAACAGTAGTACTAAATTTTATAAGTGGTGGATCCAAACAGGGCCATCATTGGAATCGGAATCAGAATCGGAGTCATCACTTACATCGCTTTCCATACATTTGGCCATGAGGCATAAGTGTGATGACGGAGAGGAGCTCTTGTCGTTGAGTGTATCATCACTCACCCATTCTCCGAATGTAGTGAAGGCTTTGTGCTTGGGCTCCTTCTCCTTTTTCTCCTTCCTCTTCTTCTCATATTTGATCTTCTTGATCATCATGTGTTGATGATGCTTCCCATCCTTGATGTGGACCATGTACCCCATCGAGTTGATCTTCTCCATGCTCTTGATCAACTTCTTGACTTGTCTTTGGAGCTTAGGGGACATCTCTTCATCATCACTATCACTTGAGGAGGCTTCTTCTTCTTCTTCACCCTGAGCTCTCCTCCTTCTTCTTGCTCTTCTTCTTCTCTTGGTTGCTCGCAAGAGCAATGCTTGGAGTAGGTGAAGAAGATCTTGGCTTTGGCTTGATTCCATTTCTTAGCTCAAAAGCCATCAATTTGTTGAGGACTTGATTTGGTGTGCACTTGGTGAGATCTTTCTCGTAGAGGATGGCTATCACCACATCATAGTCCGGCTTGCGAAGGCTATGTAGGATCAACCGAATGATGTTCATATCGTCAATGTCGTTGACACCTAAAGAATTTATCTCAATCACAAGCATGGTTAGGCGTGAGTATATTGCTTGTACATCCTCATGCTCAAATTGCGTAAAGTTGTTTAGCTTATCCTTGAGAACATGATATTTTTCATTTGCCGCATCCTTTGTGCCTTCATGGTTCTCAAGAATAGTCGTCCACAACTCATTAACATTTTTGCATGCGAATACACGATTGAAGATATCATTACTAAGAGAGGACAATAAAATACTCCTAGCAGTAGAATTATGTTGCATTTCATCTTTGGAGTCACTTTTCTTGCCCTCACTAGTCACACGCCAAACATTAAGCCCCTTTGCTTGAAGGAAAGCTTGCATGAGCACTTTCCATCTTTGAAACCCCGTGCCATTGAAACATGGAGGCATTTCTAAGAGATCCATTCTCTCCCCCAATGAGCTAACTCACTAGGCGGTGAAGCCTAACCGATACAAATGAGCCAGTTTCACAAATTGCCAATTGAATGGGCATTTTTTGTGAAAGATGTGAGTCCCAGCTCTGATACCACTTGAAAGGAATCGATGCTCGTGATAACCTAAGAGGGGGAGGGGGTGAATTAGGCTTTCTAAAAACTTAACATAACGCGTGCCTTCTAATTGTACAATATAAAACTAAGACAAGCTACCTAGATGTGCAACTAAGGTTTTCTTCTAGTGTTTGCACCCACCCAACGAGTTTTGCAACCTAGAGCCAATCCTATCAAGATACTACTCTAGAATGGTAAAGGCACATAAATTGCAAGAATGAAATGCGGAAGCTTAAAGGGTTAGAGGGATGCAAACTTGACACGAAGATTTATCCCGTGGTTCGGCTTACGCCTACTCCACGTTGGAGCTCCACAAAGGATATGCTCCGGTCGCCAAGTCTTCTTCCCGGTCAAGGCCTTGAGCTCGCCACAAAGGCTCCCCAAGAGGGATGATGAGCAAGTCACCAAAACCTTGCTCTCATCAACCTATTCTCCCAGAGATCTTGACGCCGCCTCCACTACGGAGCTTCTCCACCAAGGAAGGGGTCTCCTCTTCCCCCGAACAGAGTCGTCGTCGCCTCTCCACACCAAGCCGGAGGGTCAAAAACTTGCCGGCGAGTCTCCAAGACTCCAAGCGGCCGGCACACCGAGATTACAAAAGGTGGCTCACTCTAGAACCAAGCACAAGGCTCAAACACCTTGCAACTCACTCACTAGGGCTATCTTAGCTCTCTCACTCACTATGGATGATCTATGTAGTACAAATGGTGGCCTGGATGTCTTGTAGGTGTAGATGAACTTCTCTGGACTCCAGCAACTCCAAATGGCCGAATGGGGTGGGTATTTATAGCCCAAGGGGCTCAACTAGCCGTTACCCAA
Organism: Alloteropsis semialata; assembly: GCA_004135705.1. Lineage (NCBI taxonomy): Eukaryota > Viridiplantae > Streptophyta > Magnoliopsida > Poales > Poaceae > Alloteropsis > Alloteropsis semialata. The sequence continues at coordinate 60,080,083 of CM014271.1, read as the reverse complement.
AAGCTGCACAAAAACCGTGAACGCCGTATGTTCCGCCGTGTGCAATTTCCCCATCGGCGGATAATACGCCGTGTGCTTTTTCCAACGGTCGAATTCCTTTTCCAATGGCTCTCTGCATACGCCGTATGCTTCACAATTTGTACACCAATGGCCGGCGTATCATACGCTGTGCCTTTTCTTCCACCTTCACTTGACATCGCCCCTGTGTAATATGTACGCCGATTGTCCGCGGGGGTCGGTGCATAGTACACTGTGTAGATTCTTGCGGACCCTGTCTTGAGCTTGATCATCCCTTGAACGCCGTGTTTTCCGCCTTGTATCAGCATAGTGACAACGGATCATACGCCGTAGCCTTTCTTCGAGATCCTTTGAACGTCGTATACTTCAGACTTGTACGCCGTGCATTGCCATATAATACGCCATTGCTTTTCTTCATGGAATCTTCACACGTCGTATGCTTCCAACATGTACACCGATGATCGGCGGATCATACGCCGTGTGTAATCTCTGCGGGCTTCTCCAATTCAATCAACTCATGCCCTTTCCATGATTTCATATGCCAATACCATGTCATAAATACTTCAAAATAAGACTCTCTGGTTTTTGGCTATGCTTTGGAATTATTCTTGGGACGTAATTTCCTATGTAAATTACTTAACAAACATGTTAGTCCCAAAGACTATATTGTCATTCAATCACCAAAATCACAATATAAATGGCACAAGGGCCATTTTCGTTACAGTGTGTTGAGGTGGGGAAGCGTGTCCCAGGGAAAACATGAGGGTCGGGCCTACACACCCCGTTGCGTGGACTTCCAAATGCCGGGGGAATTTGGCCCCGTGGCAATTTTCCGCGGGGGCTTCGGGCCTAGGGAAAACGCAGGGATCCCCACCGGGTTTTGGGTTTCCAAACTAGCCCTAAAAGGTTACATGAGTATTTTTTTTAAAAAAAAACATTGCCCAGCTCACAAGTATAATGGCATAGTTCAAACTACTAGTACAAGTGTAGGCAAGGCGTTGTGTGGAACTTGTAACCAGTTTTCATAAAAAAGAAAAGATGCCGCCACCATCCCAAACTAACCCATCAGGAGAAATGAAGTAGAGTCAGGACCAAGCACTCCAACTTATATCTCATGTAATTGTGTGGTGGGTTGATATATATATGGGTACAAGTCAACAGATGAAGTTTAGTGCAGTGGGTACCCATAAGTGCAGGACGGTGGTCTACCTCTGTGCCCAGGCTGAAAACTCCGGACAAGGCCATTGTAAAGGGCTTAAATGTTTAAGTTTGGCCAAGCAATGCATGGACAAGGTCACCATGAGGGTCATTTGGATTGCACATCTATTTGTGGGACAATACTATAATGATTCGACTGCAAATTTTTTAATACAATCCTCCCATTAAGAAATAGTAACCACTTATTCAAAATTGATGCATGACGAGCATATCCAGTAAAGATCAATATTGTTCTTGTCTTTTATTTGCAGCCCTAAACTATCTCGAGTATAGACTGACTATGCTCTTTGTAGTACACACATGGACATATGCTAGAGATAAAGCATTCAAATATGTTAGCCACAATCCTTTTCTGAAACAACTCTCATGCTAGAATATGTGCACGTCCTGGCATGCTCTAATCAGACAAAAGCCAATCCTTGAATCTTATTAATTATTCGTGTTGCCTTCATTTACCTACGCTAACAGAATTGACGGGCTTGATGTGATCATTATTGGTGTAGCCTTGTTTCACCTATTCTAGTAGGACTGACGAGTTTGGTGCGTGTGTGATCATTTCATTTGAGTGCAATCACTCACCATTCCCCATGGAAATCAATCGTGACCGGAACCTGGAAGCATAGTAACTATATATGATGGCATGCACCGATAGAACTTGCGTCAGAAAAAGCTATATCAATAGGTAAAAGTGGCACAGAGAGATATTTGACATTGCTCTTTATAGTAAAGATGTAGACGTATTTCACTGCCGGAAAACTGAAATTTGCCGTGTGCCCGAAACTTTGCCGTGTGCAATCTATCGGGCACACGGCAAAGAACCTCTTTGCTGTGTGCTTTTTTTGGCACAAGGCAAAGATTTAGCACACGGCAAAGCATGGCTTTGCCGTGTGCTTTTTTTTGGCACACGGCAAAGTCGTAGTTTGCCGTGTGCTTTTTTGAGGCACACGGCAAAGTTATAATTCAAACCACATTTTGAAGTAGTAAATCAATTCAAATTAAAAAGTTTTGAACTACAAAGTTGTATAACTTCTCAAGATGTACAATTTTTAGTTTGGTCATTCCTTCATTCAACAAAACTATAGTAATGTTGTTCACAAAATCTATATGTCTCGTATAATTTCATGAAACTAGAAGAGAGATATATAAGATTCGTGAACAATGTTACTACCACTATATCGGATCGACAAATAACATACACAAAAGTTGTAGATCTTCAGAAGTTATACAACTTTGTAGTTGAACTCTTTTTAATTTGAATTAATTTTGACAATGAAAAGTACGTTTGTAGTTCTCAAAATTTAAAAATTGAGTTTTTTCAAATGACCTCGGAGGGAGAAATAGTCAAAATCAGAGATGTAGATCATAATAAGTTATGAAATTTTGTAGTTGACAACTTTTTTATTTGAAGTCATCTTGTTAACGAAAACTAAGTTTGAATTTTCTCAAATTTGAAATTTCGTAAACAACCTCGGATGGAGAAACTACCATAATAAAACTTGTAGATTTCAAAATGTTATGAAACTTTGTAGTTGACAACTTTTTAATTTGAAATCGTTTAGGGCCTCAAACAAGTAATTTACACTCAGTTTAGTATAATAGGGTAGGAATCAAAACAGCATCTAATCATATGTGAGAGTGTGTTGCAGCGGTAGAAGAGGTTACATGCGCGGGAGAGGTCGCGGGTTCGAATTTCACCAGACGCATAGTGCGCGAATTTTCCGCGAAAAATGGTGGGGGGTCTTCCCACATTGGAATAATTTTTTTGCTATTTTTTTATTTATTTCTGATCTGTAAAAAAAAAACTTTGCCGTGTGCCAAATAGCACACGGCAAAGTTCTTTGCCGTGTGCCCGACAAAAGGCACACGGCAAACTCGGTTTTGCCGTCAGCCCTAGTTGTCGTGCGCAGTTCGCCGTGGGCGGCACACGGCGAACTGGGAGATTCCGGTAGTGTTTGACATTCAAATATGCTAGTCACATTCATTATCTACGACAAATCTTATGCTGATTGGCTGAACATATATGTGGGTGCGTCCTCGCGTAGTTAAATCGGGCAACAACCAATCCTTAATTTTATTCTCATTATTTGTATTGGCTTCATTCATCTCTCCTAGTATATAATCCATCCGTCCAGAAATGATAGGCTCATTTAGATCGAGGAAAGTCAAACTTTATAGACTTTCACCAATAATTACATTTAATTTAAAATTTTCAAGTTTATCAATATATTTGTATTCAAAGAGGTTTTGAGATGACATAGCCTTTCGTAATTGACATTATATTATAAGAGTAATTAAAGTAAAAATTATTTTGATTAACTTTTCTCCACTCAAAATGCACCAATCATTCCTGGACGGAGCGAGTAGGACTGAGGAGTTGGTGTGATTTTTTGAGCACAATCACCCACCATTCCCCTTGGGAATTGGACTTGTGGCTGGACGTGGAACGTAGCTACTTCGATGACATGCACCAATAGACTTGCAGGTAGAACAACTATAGCTGTTGGTCAAAAGTGTACTGGGGCATTAGAAAGACATAAAACTTAGACGTGTTACACTGTAAGAAAATTAAATGTGGGTGCGCATTTGAAACCACCTCTAAGGCCATCCTCAACCCATGGTGTCCATAGATAGTGTCTATACTGCTAACTAAGCAAGACACTATGTTTAGAAACTACATCTCTCAATGCATAGTTTTTTCATGTAGGTCTATAATTAATACTCAATCCATCATTCTCTCTCATCTCTACCAATCATATTTGTTGTTCAATTATCATGAGGACACTACCATCTCCCAATGCATGACTTGGTGGTGTCTTGTGCATAGGTTCTCGTGAAGAAACTGAGTCTTGCATGAGACCCGGTTTCTTCTTCTCTCCACTCTCTCTCTTATTTAATATAGTGCCATGTAAGCTAATAGTCCTAGGTGGCAATGTAATTAATGCTATGGAAACCATCCTAGTTGGAGGGTTGGGGATGGCCTAAGCCTGTAGAATCGTTTTTGAAATTTGCTACAACTGCAGTAACAACAGTTGTGAGAGGAGGAGACCAATAATTCATTGAAGATATGCACAATATCATGCACTACGAAACCCCTTGATTGCTGAGTGCCTTTGAGTTTGCCAAGTGCATTCTATCGGGCACTTGGCAAACAAGGCCTATGCCGAGTGCCTGGAGCACGACACTCGGCAAAATAAAGGCACTCGGCATACCTTGCCTTTGCCGAGTACTGGACCAGGTGCACTCGGCATACCTGGTCTTCGCCGAGTGCCAGACATGGGGCACTCGGCATACACGACTTTGCCGGGTGCCGGCCCTATGGCACTCGGCAAAGTGCCCACCTGACGCCCACGTGCCCTGCACCGAGGAACGGCTATGTGCCGGCGTCAGCCTTTGCCGATTGCCGGCCGTTTGGCGCTCGGCAAAGCCTATTATTGCCGAGTGCTTTGCATGACACTCGGCAAATGTGCCATCATTATTTCATGCTATCCTTTCCAAACTTTTTCTTTTCTCCACTTACAATACAAGGTATACTCCATGTTAAAATTTGGTATTTTTTCAGTCCATTTGCTATATTCAGTTAATTTATTTCATTTAAATGAATTGTTTGGTTTAAGTCAAATTTGAACTGCAAGTGATTAAAATAAGGAAACAAAGTTATTACAAAAATGATATTCATATTACTGAGTCCATTGTGAGGCCTTATCCGTGTAATGAAAGTAAATTTGGAACTTCTTGTTCATGAAACATGCCGATTTACGTATGTGTGGATTGTTTTAAAATTCTAGAAAAAGCAACGAAGTCTGAAAATCATGAAATTTGTCAAGAGCTTATGATGTCATATGTGGAGGCTGTGGTAAAAAAATAGGGAAGGTTTTGCACAAGTCGTCACGTACGATGCTTATAAACCGGAACATCTCCGAAGAAGAATCATAGAGTTGAGAAGGATTCTTTAAGATTTGGAGTCAAAGTGACGGTCCAATTGTACTTTGACTTCAAATATTTTTCTATAGACAATAAACAACATAAAAAAATCATGTTAACTTTTGCTAATTTTTTGGATCCGTTATATAAATTTTAATTTATTTACTGCACTTATAGAATTTTAATACATATAAATTCATTCTGACGAATAACCACATGAAATAATGGATTTAACTGACATCATTGTGTTTGGTTTTTTTGCAGGACCGGCTACTGCACCGTCGGCTACTGCACCATCCTCGACTCATCACTTTGTAGGACATCAAGTGAGGCATCAAAGACCCTCCCTTTTCACATCATGTTCGTATGTTACGTAACCTAGTTAGGCGTCTCTCGTTTGAAAGAGATACGGTTGGAAGTATACAGATCTTTGCATATGTATACCCGTATCTGTTTCGAATTGTCCACGTTTTTCGGACAGGGTTTAGTTTCCCATGGTCTACTCCGGTCCAAGACAGAATTTCAGCATCATCTCCCTGTTGTTCTCCGGATACACAATCTCTGTGGTCAGACGTGTATTTGGAGAACAGTGGGGTAATGCTGCCGAAATTCTGTCTCGAATCGGAGTAGACCATGGAAACTAAATCCTCTACGTATCCTCGGGTGGGATTAGGACCTATCTTCACCTATTAGACAGTATAAACACCCGTTAGATGCAATTGATTTTTATATTAATCGTTAATGGTATGTTAGAGGATGGATGAACGTCAGTGGATGTACACGGGCCAGCCAAGTCTGGGTTCGTTGATCGATGAATGGATTGAGAAGACCGAGGCTTTTTTGAATATGGCATTTCCCAGGGTTAAAGGTGCGTGTGACACGTGGTGTCCCTCTAGCAAATGTAGAAACACACGCCGACAATCAAAGGACACCATGGGTAAACATCTTTGCAAGAAAGGATTTAGGGCAGACTATACTAGGTGGATCTACCATGGTGAAGGTGATTGTGTGAGACACAAGGTCGTGAGACAACGCATCGACAATTTTGATGCTAATGCCGGGGTAGGAGACATGTTAAATGACTATCATGAAGCACTGATGGATGAAGGCCCTAGGGAGGAGGAGCCAAAGGCATGTGCAAAGGCGTATTACCACATGTTTGCTGCAGCACAGCAACCGCTTCACGAGCATATCAATGTTTCTCAACTGGATGGCATTGCGCGCCTAATGGCCATAAAGTCCCAGTTTACCCTGAGTTGAGACACCTTTGATGTTATATTGACAGTTGTTGGCAGCCTGCTTCTAGGTGGTCACATTCCATCAAAGAGCATGTATGAGGCTATGAAGCTCCTTCGTGCACTTAAGATGCCATATGAGTAGATACATGCTTGTCCAAAGGGATGCATCTTATTTAGGAAAGAACATGCGAAAGCAAAGTACTATGCAAAGTGTGGATCCTCTAGGTTCTTGGAGGTTGACTCTGGTGATGGTAATAAGAGGCAGCTCACAATCCCCGTGAAAATCCTAAGGTACCATCCATTCATATTAAGGATCCAACGGCTCTTCATAACCGAGGAATCCGCAAAACAGATGACATGGCACAAACATGGTCATTGATACAATCCTGTTAAGCTAGTACATCCATCCAATGGTGAGTCATGGACTCACTTTGATGCGATTCATCGTGAGAAAGCTATGGAGGCTCGTAATGTACGTGTTGGCCCGTGTTCGTTATCCCTCTCAATCTTGCCCCCGACATGCTCTTTCAACGACAAAACATATTCTTGTCATTGATAATTCCTGAATACCAGGGCATAATATGAGTGTGTACATGGAGCCTCTGGTTGATGATTTGGAATGTGCTTGGGAGGAAGGGGTATTGACATACGATCGAGCTACAAAGACAAACTTCAAAATGCATGTTTGGTACCACTATTCCCTGCATGACATGCCAGTGTATGGGTCGTTCTGCGGCTGGTGTGTTCACGGGAAGTTCCCACGCCCAATATGCAAGACACCTGTGCAGTTCATTTGGTTGCCGAAGGGTGGCAAATATTCTTCGTTCGACAAACTTCGAAAGTTCCTCCCTCTTGACCATCCATTCCAACAAGACACTAAGAACTTTACGAAAGATGTTGTAGTTGAAGACCCTCCACCACAAATGATGATAGGTGCCGAGGTTCGTGCTCAGTTAGATTCTCTCGAGGTCAATGAAAAGGAAGGTGGTTTTGTGGGATATAGTGAGCAACATGCCTGGACTCATAAGTTGGGCTTGTGGAAGCTCCCCTATATGGATGACCTTCTTCTTGCATAGAACATTGATATGATGCACACGGAAAAGAATTGGGCCGAGGCAATTTGGGGTACGGTCATAGCCATTCCTGATAAGACAAAGGACAATGTTAAGGCTAGAGTGGATCTGGCGAGGTTATGCAATAGACCAAAGCTAGACATACCGCCTCCCGTAGCCGGCAAGTCATGGAAAATGCCTAAGGCCGATTACGCCCTAACGAGGCCCCAAAGGAGGAAAGTACTAGAATGGTTCCAAATGTTAATGTTCCCTGATGGGTATGCAGCAAATCTGAGGAGGTGAGTGAACTTATCTACTATGCGAATCAACGGGCTCAAGAGTCATGACTACCACATATGGATTGAGCGGCTTCTTCCGGTGATGGTTTGAGGCTATGTCCCTGATAATGTCTGGCAAGTGCTGGCAGAGTTGAGCTTCTTCTTTCGCCAGCTTTGTGCTAAGGAAATATCTCAGACCCTGATTGCAAAGATGGAAAAAATGGCCCCTGTGTTGCTCTGTAAGTTGGAGAAGATCTTTCCTCCCGGCTTCTTCAATCCGATGCAGCATTTGCTTCTACACCTCCCATATGAGGCACGAATGGGGGGCCTGTGCAGGCCCGTTGGTGCTATTCAATCGAGAGGTGTCAAAAGGTTCTTTGAAATAAATGTAAAAATAAATGCAAAATTGAAGCTTCCATTGCTGAGGCATACATTCTGGAGTAGGTGTCAAACTTTACAACAAAATACTATGCTGACAACCTTCCTAATGTGCATAGTCCACCCTCTCGTTACAATGCTCATGAAGATGAATCGAACCTCAGCCTTTTTTGAGGCCAACTCGGAAGTGCAAGTGAAGGGACATACAAGACCTTGAGACATGAAGAGTGGCGCACTGTCATGATATATGTGTTGACCAACCTTGATGAGGTGGAGCCGTATATGTGGTAAGTCCTCAACAAACTTGTTGCTCAGTAACTCGCAATTCTGTATCCAACCCCTTTGTTTCTCATTGGTACAGGGAATTTCATCGTTAATTCTAGCGTCGTTCAAGGCAACCTACCCCACAGGAAAGTGAGACCCTTCTTAGACAGGGTGCGGGAAATGGAAAGCTCGATTTCATTTCTTGGTTCAAACATAATGTACTGTCCAATTTAGCTCATACATAGTTTTCCATTACAAGTTGCTCATAAGAGCGGATAATATAATGAACTATCCTGCTTGAACTTGCAGGGCCTAACTGATGCGTCTATGAGTGCCGAGTTGAGACAGGTTGCCGATGGTTGTGCCTATAGAGTCAGGTCATTTAATAGTTATGACGTAAATGGATATTGCTTTCACACCACACGCCACAAGTAGAGTTGACCCAATCAAAGAACCATAAATTTCAGTGTTTTTACACCTGGCCTTGATGAGGTCGAGTATTATGGAAAAATTGAAGAAATATACGAACTCATATTTCATGGATGCAAACCTCTTAATACTGTCATATTCAAATGCCATTGGTTTGATCCCCAAGTTGTGAGACGGACACCTAACCTTGGGCTAGTCGAAATTCGACAATCAACCGTCTTTCCAGGAGACAATGTATATATTGTGGCTCAACAGGCAACACAAGTTTATTATTTGTCATACCCGTGCAAAACCGACAACCGTCTTAAGGGATGGGATGTTGTGTACAAGGTATCGCCACACGGTAAACTACCTGTCCCAAACAATGAAGATTACAACATTGACCCAAATACATATGATGGAGAGTTCTTCCAAGAATATGGGCTAGAAGGGAGTTTTGAGATAGAATTAACCGGCGTAATCGGAATGGAATTAGATAATGAAATGTTTGTTGACGAGGACGCTGGAGATGAGGTTGGTAATGCGAAGGTCATAGAGTTACTAGAGCAATTACATTTAGGAAATGACAGTGATGAGGACATTCCACCTTCGGAGCACAGGCATGAAAATTTTGACATGCGTGATAGTGATGATGAGACTTATGATTCAGCAAATCCCGATCATGATGATTATTTCTAATACATGTAAGATTTGTATTTATTATTTGCACTACTATGTTATTTCCTAATTATGTTTTGTTTATTTTGCATCTATTTCTAAGTACGTTTTGTTTTATCTGGGCTAATTGGTTTTCTCTTTTTAATTGCAGATGGTGGGCGTTTTCACGAAGTCGGTAAATGCGCTCTACCGAATGGCCACTAGTGGAGGTGAGGGGTCCGGTTCCAGAGAGGGATCCGGGAGGGGTCGAGGGAAGGGTGGAGGCAAGAAACGGAAGCAGGCTAGAGGCAGGGGCCAACGGAAGTAGGCTCGAGCACCATCTCCTGTACCTTCGTCCTCGTCTTCCTCTGAGGAGGAAATACCTGCAGCGGAGGCCTCTGGTGACGAGGAGGTACAGGAGCAGGAGTGGCAGGAGGGGGGAGAGGAGGAGGAGGGGAATAAGGAGGAAGGGGGTTCCGCTTCCTCTACTTCTTCTGGTGTGTGGTTGTGAGGTCCCTCGCAACTCCCTCAGCGACCAATACCTTTAGAGAGACGCCCGATAATTAGGCCCATAGGGCCAAGGTAAGTAGCTTTAGATGTTATCACTGATATGTTTATAATCACATTGGAAACTAATAATATATCGTATTCATTTGGGCAAGAATTGGGTGAGGGTCGCTCCAGGTGATCACACTCGGCTTGTCAATGGGATCCTGGGACTTCTGTGCCGGCTACACTTCCCTAGCTTCGTTACGTTTGTCGGAAGGCAGGAGCTGGCCTACATGTGGGACCACTACATCACCTTCCCTGATATAATGGATCGGGACGGGAGGATATTCGACAACAAGGCGGAGCGGGTGAAGGGCGAGCTGTGGGCAAGTCTTCTTTGCACTACATCGCATTCATTCGACATTCTTGAAATAGTGACTACATACATCGCGTCTATATGCAGGATTTCTTCAGATGCAATCTGGGATACGAGGCACAGTCGGCTCAAGTGGCACCTAAAACATGTTTTAAGCTCGTGAAGGACATGCATTACGAGGCACGCGTCCAGTCCGTCATAGTATACCACGCATGGTTTCTTAGAGAGAAGGTCTCAAAAGCTGATGCAAGAAACATTATGCTGACCCGAGAACAACACTTGCAGGTGTACCAATGACGGACTGAATGTTTCTGATATTAAGTATGCTTAATTTGTGATTCTTATATGTCCTATACTTGATGACGTGTAGGCACCTCCGTGGTGGTGCGCCCAGCAACTCGACTACTTGGCATACATGGTGGACCAGTGGCTGACGGACGAGTGGTTGGAGACGCACAACGCTTGTCGGAAGCGACGTTTGCTGATGCCAGGTGTACCACACCATCAGGGCAACCTTAGCCTCGAGGAATACGGGGCTAGATGGGTACGTGAATCCATTTCTTTATTCTAACGCTCAATTGTCCATAATTTCTAATCATGGTACTGTTTTTTCCGCAGTTGTCGTCAAATGGTGGCCAGCCATGCAGCCAGTTCAAGGCATATGCTTTGGCCCACAAGGGCAAAGCGATGTCCGACGTTGACTACAACCCCAAGGACCCCCCGTCGGCGTACAGCAATCCGAGCATCCATAGCCGCATCAATGAATACACAACGATGGCAAAGGAGGTCCATGGGCCAGAGTTCGATCCGTGCTCGCAGCCCCTTGATGGAGAAGTCGTCATGAGGGTGGGAGGAGGCAAGAAGCATCAGCAGTACTATATTGGCGACGGCACACTCGACACGGCCACTACTCCCACTCTCTCCCAGATTCAAGCAAGGAGCACGAGCTCGAGCCCGGCCATACGCCCACGGCTGGACACTTCACACTTCTGGAAGGAGTCACTCCAGGTAATTTCTATTTTATTCGTCGTTCATTGATTTTTATATACTTTTGATTTGCATTGTAAATTGGGATGATATATTGCAGACCCAGCTGGAAGAATCTAGGAGGAGAGTCACCGAGATGGAGGAGAGGATGGAGGCCGAGCGCCAGAGGATGGAGCATGAGTTTCAGCAGAGGATGGCGGCCGAGCAGTAGAGGATGCAGCAGAGGTATCAGTACCTGCAGGGCCTTTCGGCACAGGTTGGTCATCCAGTGCCACCAGTGATGGCATTTCCACCACCGATGCCACCTTCTGCAGAATATACTCCTGTTAGTCACTTTTGACAACTTTGTAGTTTCATCTCTTATAATTTTAGATTGTTACTAAGATAAATTAGAGAATTAGAGAACTTAGAGATTTTAGAGAACTTAGAAAATTTAGAGAATTTATAGAATCTATAGTTTCATCTCATGACTTAGAGAATTTAGAGAATATATAGTTTCATCTCTTGACTTAGAGAATTTAGAGAACTTAGAAAATTTAGAGAATTTGTTGAATTTATAGTTTCATCTCATGACTTAAAGAATTTAGTGAACATATAGTCTCACACACAATGTTGCCCTAGACGGTAAACGGTAGTCGTTCGGTCACCCCTCGAGTAGCGCACTACTAGAATCTGCAACGCTCCCTAGTGTCAACAAAGAATCCCTTGTGTCTTCAATAAACACACGGGAACCTAACAATATTCTCCATGTGTTGTCTATGAACACACGGAAGACTATTTCAGCACACGGGAAATATTTAGTTTCCTAGTGCTATTGTTGAAACACTCGGGATCGATTATAACACACGGTAAAACTCCCGTGCGCATTAGTCGGATTTTTAATTACTCACGGAAATTTTTCCCAGTGTCCACCTATGCACCCGGCAATATATCCACAAGCACTACCGTCAATCTAGGGATAACGGCTTGTTTTTCCCCGTGTCTTTAGTCAAGCACACGGGATACTCTCCATGTTGGTAAAAATCGTTCAACACTATTATATTTAAATGCAGTAAAGGTCCAACTCAACAACTCAAGCATAAGGCAATTTTGATTGTGCTGGGCTGCTGGCAAGTCCGCAGTGGACACTAAAATAGATCAAGAGTTCGAACCACATCATTTTTTATTTTGTTTCTGAGAATTATATATTTAAATAAAATGTGAGGTCTCGTGGTTCAAATCAAACTGCTTAGCGGCTCCGGACGCTAATTAAGTTTATTAAATTAATTATTTCACAACTAGGCTAATTAAAGTCTATTAATTTATATATAGAGTCATTAAATTTGAATTAAATATAGAAAAAATCTAGCTCAAAACATAGATTTAACCATAAGTGATTAGCTAGGACCACGTACATCAAGGATGTCGAATGTGATATATTTATACCAAATTTTATGTTTCTCAAACTATAGATGTTGGACTAACTGTTGGACCCACTTGTCAGTTAAACAATCTCCCTCTCCTTCCACTCCGCCAAATGTCCGATAACCTGTTTCGGCCACCGCTGCCCCCGCACAGCCGCATAGTAGGCCACCCGCACAGCCGCATAGTAGGCCGCCAAAGGTGGTCGTGCCGCCAAAATTTCATAGTCACTAATTTAATTTATTTTTTGCAAAATTATAACCACTAATTTAAATCATGGTAAAGTCTACAAAATTTCAACCACTCAAACATTTAGGATAATCTAAAGTATTTGTTCTGTAATTTAATGAATTAGTTATAATATGCATAGAAACTAAAAAGATAAAAAAACTTGTTATATACTTAGTGTTAAATAAATTAACAAGCATAGATGAGTGAGATTATTGCAGTTTATATTTTATATAGTGACCTCCTTCATGTGGGCCCATGGTCCATAAGCTAAATTTCACTTATGGCTGATGACCCTTCACCGGCCACCACACATATGCTCATTGTTCTTATCCTATCCAACCTTGAAACAGTAACATTGCTACTCGGCGCACAATCCAGCTCAAATCCTCTTCCATCTCCACTGCTGATGGAGCAGCCAGGAGAGATGGCGATTGCTCAAAGCCTTCACCAATATCCCCTCTTGAGACCAAGCACCGAATTTATATGCTGGAGGATGGGGAGTTGGGGACAAGGTCATGTTCCAGATCGAGCTCGCAAGCTCAAATGTACAGAAAATTGGCAGGTGAGTGGATGCGTTTCCTTTATTTCTTCTTGGCAGTGAAACTCACTTTTTGGTAAATTTGGTGATTGAACTTTCTCAACAAGATTTGTGGGGCGTTTTTTCTCCTTGTCTGCAGTGCATCGAAAAAGAATGATGAACAATAGAATCATGATTAGCTCGAAAAGCATGAGTGCGGATGCCCAAGGAAAAAAAATCCACGGAGCCAAACTTTCAATTTTCCTTTCCTGCAAAAGTATGAGCCTAATTTCCTTCCGTCCCGAAAGTTTTTTTTTTTAGAGTTAAAGGGTCGAAGCCCCCGTCTTAAGCTCAGCAAAAGACCGTATATCGGTTACAGCACAGGTTTAACGGCAGCACACGCTGCGGCAACAGCCAAAAGGGAAAGACATAACCACCTACAATCTGGAAACAGGAGAAGAACTAAGACAGGACCAAATTACATCCCCTCAACAGAAGTGATACTAATCCCATGAGACGCCAAACACTCCAGAAGCTCCTTGTCGCCCAAAGCTGTCAGGATCTTCTCGGCATGTTCAGCTGCTTCAGCCGCATGTAACAGCGACATATCTTGGTTCACCAGCAGACTCCTCCCTCCCAGATCACAGAAAGGTCATCCAGACCAGGAAACAAAGGAAAAAGGAAATTACATTCCAAACACTTGCTCAACTAAGACACCATTAGCCTCCATCAGTAGCGCTACCTCCTCTTCATTCTTCAAATGCAGCAACATTTCCAGCTTTGCAACAGAATTTGCCAAGCACATCAGGTCCTCATCGCCTTGAACGGATTCATCCCTCTGCCTCAGGAAGTACTCTTTTGTTTCCACAGAAGATTGCTCCAACAATTCTGCTATCTTCAGCTTATGCTCCCATTTGTAATCCTCCCAGGCCTGGAAGCTATGCACTTGAGCTTCGCAAGCACCGAGATCATGTCTTGCTTTTCCTTTTCCGGACACAGGATAAGCCAATTTTGTGCCAGTCTCACAATCTTCCCTAGAAGTGATTCCATACTCTGCCAAAGAGAATTATTAAAACACATGTCATTTCTAACCTTCCAAAGCCCCCATAAGGCTGCTGCACAGATCACATTAACCACAAGAAATTTCTTATTACTTAACCAACAGGTTCCAATGGATTCAAAACTAGAACCCATCTCCCTTTCAAGAACTTGAGAGATTGTACACCACATATTAACAGCTACTACACAGTCAAAAAAGAGGTGTTGATGGGTTTCTTTCTCCTCACAAAAGAGACAGGATTCATCTTGCAGCTTCTTCCTCTTTCCTAAATTATCCCTAGTCATATTCTTATTCTTAGAAAGCAGCCAAAGAAAAAATTGGACTCTAGGAGGTATTTTCAGATTCCAAACAGCCGGCACATAAGCAGGTATAATACCCCTAAAATTGATAATTCTGTAAAGGGACTGCGAGGAGTAAACACCATTAGAAGTAAACTGCCAAATCATAGCATCATCATCATTACTAAAGGTTATAGTTGAGGCTAGTTGAAGAACTTCTAACCACTGCCTATTTAAACGACTACCAACTGTCCTCCTGAAGGAACACCTTAGCTCACTACCATCCCACAGCTCTGCAATGGTTTTTGTTTTCTCATTAACAATTACGTACAGCTCCCAATACTGAATAGCTAGACTGGAACTCCCTAGCCAATTATCCTCCCAAAATCTAATTTTCCTGCCATTACCTACCTGCCATTTGTACCCCAACTTAGCAGCCTTTGCTGCCCACATCACCCCCTTGAAAAATTGTGAAGCCCCCACTTCTGAACAATACAAGATGTTACTATCAGACTGATTATACTTATAATTGATCAGATCCTTCCAAATTTTCCTCTCATCTAACTGGTACCTCTTAAGCCAAGAGCCCAATAGACAGAGGTTCAACTCTCTAAGATTTGGAATCCCTAAACCCCCAAACTCTTTACACATGCTCACAGTTTCCCAGTTAACTAAATGGAACCTGTGACTCTCTACTGTATCATTCCATAGGCAATTAGCTAAATGAGAGTTGATAGTCTTAACAGCCCACTTGGGAAATTTGATAAAGGACATTAAATAAATGGGAATACTTGCTAGACAAGTCCTAATCAACATAACTCTAGCAGCAGTTGAGAGGAGTTTGCCTTTCCAACTTGCAATTTTCCTAATAATTTTATCAATCAAAGGTTGAATATCCTCTCTCCTCAGCTTATCAAAATGCAAGGGAACACCTAAGTACTTAATAGGAAAGGAACCTATTGGACAATTAAAAATGTGAGCTACCTGGTGGGTTTCTTGAGCTGTTAAGTTGATAGGAATTATCTCACTCTTATGGTAGTTAACTCTCATACCTGATAAATTTTCAAAAAGGACTAGTGTACTCTTTAGATTCCTCAAATGATTCTCATCCATATCAGAGAAAAGAATAGTATCATCTGCATATTGCAGCGAAATGATACCATTGTCTTTAAAATCAGAGAGCAGACCCCTAATCAAGCCTTTAGAGGCCGCTTTCTCCAACATTTTAGTAAAAACATCTCCTACAAGGTTAAACAAAATAGGGGAGATGGGATCTCCTTGCCTAAGGCCCTTACCAGGTTTAAAGAAGGCACTCTCTTCTCCGTTCAAGTTAACACCAATAGAACCTCCTATGACTATTTTCCTAATCCACTCAATCCATTTTGTACAAAACCCCCTAGCCTGCAGAGTTTCAAAAAGGAACTCCCAGTTCACTCTATCATAAGCTTTTTCATAATCCAATTTCAAAATGACCCCAGGTTCTTTACTACCATGTACACTATGGACTAACTCATGGGCCGTTACAACACTTTCTAGAATATATCTACCTTTAATAAACGCACTCTGGTTAGTAGCAATCAACCTTTGAGCCACTCTACCTAATCTTAAGGTCAGAACTTTAGAGAAAATTTTAAAACTACAATTAATAAGGCTAATAGGTCTAAAATTCTTCATATTCTTTGCATCCTCAATCTTAGGAATCAACGTAATCATAGCAAAATTTAATCTAAAAAGATCTAACTCTCCATTGTAGAAATCATGAAAAAGAGCCACTAAATCAGACTTAATGAGATCCCAAAACTTTTGATAAAACAAAAAGGTTATCCCATCAGGTCCTGGGGCTCCCTCTGCATAACAACTAAAAATGGCTTCTTTAATTTCCTCTTCAGAGAAAGGGGCAGACAGCTCTCTATTCTCCATGTCAGTTACCTTATCCTCCTCTGACCAGAAACTATCATCTAAAGAAATATTATCTCTACTCTCTTTTGCAAATAAATTCTTATAGAAGTTGGTTGCTATTTCCATCATACTTTTCTGGTCAGTAACAATCCCCCTAGGACCTTCTAACCTATCCACTAATTTCTTCCTGCTCCTCTGGTTTGCTATAGCCTGAAAATAAGCCGTATTCCTATCCCCTTCTAGTATATTCCTATCTCTCGACCTCTGTCTGGCTTTGATCTCCTCCAAAGCCCAGATTTTAGAGAGTTCATCACTTACTTGTTTAAGCCTACTTAAGCCTTGAGCAGATAAACCTCTCTGTTCTGCTTCCTTATCTAACAGGTTATACTCTATGGCTAACTCCCCCTTCCTTTTATTTACCGCTGCAACCTCATTAGCAGCCCAACCTCTGACTAATCTTCTAAAAGTACGAATTCTAAACTGCCATCTATCTATGCTTCTAACTTCTATACAAGGAGTACTCCAAGTTTTCAGGACCACTTCTCTAAAAGACTCTTTTTCTAACCACCACTTCTCAAATCTAAACCTTTTCTTTCCAAAAAAATTATTATCCCCTGTATCAACTAGCAGCGGGTTGTGATCACTCGGAGGTCTTTCAAGAGCCTTAACTCTAACTAACGGAAAGGCTGCCTCCCAAGATGTGGAAATGAAAACCCTATCAATTCTAGCCATAACTGGAGTATCCTGATTATTCGTCCAGGTGAACTGCTTATTAAAAGGATCTATCTCCATAAGACCCCATCTACTAATCCAATCATTAAACAGATCAGCCCATCTGTTATTGATCAGACCATTACTTTTATCCCTCCTAAACCTGACTAAATTGAAATCACCCCCTATAAGGACAGGACCTCTAGTATTAGCCATAATACTATCTAACTCATCAAGGAAACTTTGTTTCTTATCCTCATAAGGAGCACCATACACTACCACTAGCTTGCAGTTAAAACCAGACTTTTTATTCAAAAGATGCACACTAACAGAGAAATTCAAAATGGAATCTAGAGTATCCACATAAATGTCAGAATTGGTGCCTACTAGGATACCCCCAGCTGAACCTCTAGCTGGAAGAACATGCCAGTTAAAAGGACTACTACCTGTTAAGGACTTCAGAAAACCAGGGGAAAAACTTTCCTTTTTTGTTTCCATAATACCTACAAAATCAACATGGTTGTCTCTAATTTTTCCTACTAAAGCAGGAACCCTCCCAATTTGTCCTAACCCTCTTATGTTCCAAAGAATGCCTCTCATTTGAACACTTTTTTATAATTTTTCCTATTACTAACTCTCCTAACCCTATTATGATAAGCACCTAAATCTCCTAGAACATCATCAACTTTTTCAGCATTTTGCAAAGAGTCATCAGAATATCCATTCTGATGCTCATCAATCATACTATTCTCTACCTCTTTACTTTTTATGGAACTAACACAGTTCTCAGGATTTCCATCCTGAGAATCTGTCAAAATAGCACACTGTTTGTTACTACACCCTAAAGAAAAATTCAACTCTCTACTAGCTTCTACAGATTCCAACTTCTCTAAAAAATCTATATCTAAAGGATTGCCATCCTTCGTTACTATACCAACTGCAGCAGCAGTTTTAAGAAGATCTGCCTTAGAAACATGCAAAGGAACTTGAAAAGGGTTAGCAAAGTTACCTTGTAAGTCTTCACCATTCAGCTTTCTTTTGATGTCTTGAGCTCTCTCTGTCATTGATCTTGTATCATCAGCATTCCTTTTGCTTTTCCTTTCAGCTTGGATAGGACCCCATTTGACTTGTTTCTTTGTTCTCTTGCTTTTACTTTTAGCTCCTTCATCTGGTCTAGTAACAGTTCTTTCACTGCTGCTATTGTTGACACAAACAGCCTTGCTCCTCTCAACTTCTTCTGCATTCTGCATGTTCCCAGCTTCATATATCCATTCTTCAGGTAGTGTTATTAGTTCATCTTCCTCAGACCTATCTTCTTTTCCTCCCTGCTCACCCTCATCATCAGAATCTTCCATTTCCATAGCTTTCAGTAAACTAATGCACTCATTGACACCAAGACCCTCCACCTCAGGATTAGTATCTTGGGTAAGTAGCTGCCAAGCCTGCTGGACTGACACCCCTTTTGACACTGATCTTTGAGAGCCACTGTGTTTTCCAGAATCCTTTATGTTATGGGAATTTTCACCATGCCCCTCTGTTGAACAGCCATCCTTTTCCAGCTCCTTGTCTTTTCCCTGTTGATCCTCTGGATCTTTTCCTGGTTCTTCATCAAAGAAGTCATCCTCTTCAAAATCATCTCCTTTTGTTTCATTATCTTTCCCATCCTTATTTTCATTCTCTTGAACTTGCTCACATTTTTCTACTTGGAAAGTAATAAGATACAACTGATCCTTCATCTCCACCACCCTCTGTTCTGGCACCTTAGCTGGATCCTTGATTTTCACTCTTACCCTCATAACTGAAAAAAAGCTGGAAAAGAATGTCTGCCAGTCCACCTCTACCATTTTTCCTAGAGTTGAAGCAATCTCATTCACCGTAGTCCAGTCACTCCATTTGGGGGGGATACCTCTGATCTGTATCCAGACATCAACCAATTTACTCACAGGTTCGATGTCCCCATTCCAAGGGCTGAGGGATACCATAACTGTGCCTTTTCTTAGATAATAGTAAGTGGTTTGGCCTATCCCCATGTTTTCCACTCTCTTGTGAGGAGGGAACTTTATCAGATACTTGTAATCTTCCATCTTCATAAGATGCCAATTCCATTCTTTATCCACTCTTTCTCTCAAAACCCTCAGTATGCCCTCTTCTTCTAATTCTCCATCCTCAATCACAAACACCCCATAATTGTCAAACCCTGACCAATGTCTAAACCTCCCCTCCCTTTCCTCAACATCAATATGAAAGAAACCCAGTCCTTTATTTCCACTTCCAAAAATCTGAGCAGTACATCTTGGTTTGGTCCATTCCTGACACTCATCGGCCACATGATCCTTGCTATAGCAGACAAAACACATCTTAGGACTCTGGCATCCATTACTATAGTGTCCAGATTCCCCACAGTTGAAACAGATTACTTGAGGAAACTTGTCTCCATGTTTATTCTGATCAGAATCAGCCACTCTCTTGTTTTTGTCCTGAACCTTGCCTTCCTTAGCCGAGTTCACCTCCCTGTTAGCAACCTCCTCCACCTTTCTATTTGTAGCCTGATTCTGCATGTTTCTTACCATAGGTTGTTGCTGCTGACCTCTCCCCCTATTGCTTTGGAACTGTCCTCGAGGTCTCGGTCCGGACTGAAATCTGCTCTGGGGATTGAACTGCTGTTGATGAAAGGGTGGTGGATGAGGGTAGTACCC
This sequence comes from Alloteropsis semialata, assembly GCA_004135705.1. Lineage (NCBI taxonomy): Eukaryota > Viridiplantae > Streptophyta > Magnoliopsida > Poales > Poaceae > Alloteropsis > Alloteropsis semialata. The sequence continues at coordinate 60,060,006 of CM014271.1, read as the reverse complement.
ATACTGTAGCGGCGGCTGTTGCTGATGAAAAGGTGGTGGCGGCGGGTACTGGTACTGCGGCGGAGGCGGCCCCTGGAACGCCCAATCCTCCCATTCTTCTTGCGGCCTCGGACGGAAACCTCTCCCTCGGCCCGCCATGGACTTCAGAGCCTCGACGAAGGTCTTGCGCTCCCCTTTTCCCCAGAACTTCTTCGCGAAATCAAGTTTGGCTGGAGGGTCACTCCATCGATCTCCCTCCCTCACTGGATAGCAATCCTCCAACGAAAACAATCCCTCTTCCCAAATCTGCTTCCTAATCCACACCAACGAACTTCCTGGATCCTCCCCAATTCTAACCCTAGCTCTTCTGATGCCGATTTCCTTGGCATCTGGAATATACCACAGTTGGCCATAAAATTCCTCGATTGCCCCTGATTCCAGGTCTGAATCTGGGTCCCCAAGGGTCAGATTCGTCTCACCAACTCTCACAGACCTCAAATCAGAAGCGCCCACCTGTAAGACGCTGCATCGGCCGCGTGACCTCGGCCTCCACACCCGTCTCTCCGGTGCGGAGCCCACAGAGCGCGGAGGCGTTCCAGCCTCCCGCACTGGGCTGGACGCTCGCCAGCTTCCTTCCCTCCTTGATCGCGATCTTCCTCTCCGACGAACTCCCTCCGGTGAGTCGCCAAGCGAGTCGCCTGACGAGTCGCCAGACGAGTCTCCCGAGTCGCCTGACATCCTCCCCTCGGCAATGGCCTTGGTCTTTTAAATGGACAATCCTCGTCCCGAAAGTTTTTTTGCCGCTTGAATTTTTTTGGAACAAGGATCCCTCCACTTTTCCTATATTTTTTTTCCATTAGACCAAACTGAAAGTAATTCTCCAATATTTTCTGATGAGTGGACCAACCAAGCTCCCGCCATCCTAAAAGATTTTTTCGCGACTTGCGCGCCACCCAGCAAATACGGAAAAACCGATCGTCCACGACGCCCTATAATCCTGGTCATGCCGCCGCATCGTATTTGCTCTCCCAGTTTCCCACCCGCTTTCTATCGCATCCTTCTAGTTCCACCGTACATCTGACGCCGAGGCGATCTTACTCTGCTGGACGTTGGTGGCGCTGCAGCTGCTCAACTTGCCCGTAATCCACAAGCGCTGGTCGAGGAATTTGACCGGTGCCTCGCTGTCGCCGTTGCAGATTAGATCGGTAATTCCCGTGTGCTAAAATTCTCGTGTGCTTAAATTGACACACGGTAATGTACATTAAGTTCCCGTGTGTTCCTATGAGACACTCGGAAAACAAAACACACGGTAAAGTATAGTAGTTCCCGTGTGTTCTTTTGAAACACTCGGGAAAAACAACATTTCCCCAACTTTTCGCTCCCTAGAGACTAATCCCGAGTGTTGGCACTCGGGAACATAATTCCCGTGTGTTTTTTGCTCTATCCCGTGTGTTTATGGCACCAGGGAACGTTGCAAATTCTAGTAGTGGCGAGTAGACCGTGTAGACGGTGTGTACACGGCGTGTACACGAGCAACACGATTATGTACGGACCAGTAAAAAAGGCATATTAATATGGTATAGACACACACAAATTAGTGAACTACGCGTACAAGATCTCACATTGGCCAGTAAAATCATTTTCTCCCATGTTTTTCTAGCCATTTACACCATGTACACGGGTTAGCCGTGTAATGGACCATTTAGGCACTAAACTGCACGATAGACTGTCGAATAGCGTGTACACAGCGTACACACGGGTTACACGGCCGTTTACGGCAACATTGCTCACACATGAAATGTCTTCTCTTTTGTGCAGATTCAATCGGCGGCATCGAACCAGCCTAATCAGGACGTCGATTTGTCGCCAACGTGGCCCACACCCCCACCACAGTGACCAAGCATTTTACTTTTCTGGTTGAGATTGGACGTGATGGTTATTGTCATACTTTTGTGATGGATATTGTGATACTTTTGTGATTTTGATGGATATTGTGATATATTTGTATTTGTGACGTATATGAACTGCCTATGATGTCTATTATGGTATATTTGTGATGCCTGTGATGAATGTGAAGTGGGGTATGTTATATATGATCAAACCCTATTAAAAGGGTAGTATTGGTCACTTTGCCGAGTGTTTTTACCATAGCACTCGGCAAAGTGACCATATGGGCAAGTTCTGGAAAACCCCTTTGCCGAGTGCAAATGTCAAGGTACTCGGCAATGGTGCCAAGTTTGCCGAGTGCCCATGGTAGACACTCGGCAAAGGTGCCAAGTTTGCCGAGTGCCTGCTCGGCGACACTCGGCAAAGGTGGCGGCTTTGCCGAGTGCCCCCAGGGTCGACAGTCGGCAAAGGGAGCGGCTTTGAAGAGTGCCCCCATGGTCGACACTCGGCAAAGGGCCTCGACGCCGTCTCTTTTCCGTCGCATGTGTGCCGTTAGGTACTTTATTTTGCTGAGTGTTCAAAGTGTTCGCCGAGTGCGTGTTGACACTCGGCAAAGAGTTTGCCGAGTGCCCGATATATGGCACTCGGCAAACAGCGCTTCGCCGTTACTTTGTTTGCCGTGTGCGGTTCGTCGGGAGTGGTCCACGGCAAAGTGTTTGCTGAGTGCCTTTGGGGCTTTGCCGAGTGCCCCAGGCACTTGGCAAACATGCTGTTTCCCGTAGTGATGCATGTTGCAGAAACAGCGATAATGTGCATTTCATCTCTGCTGCTCCTACCTTATATTGGATTTTTGTCGCAGAGAGGATATAGATAAAATCGTGACAAGAAATCAGAAATTAAGTTGGGGCAACATTGTGAAGTGAAAACAGGCATGGATGGAGCATGTAATTGCTCGTAGAACTTGGAGCAAGCCAAAGATGGCTGGATTTATTCTATAATAGGGGATCAAGAAATCTATTCTTGCCCTTCAAACTATTGTGGGAGTCAGAATATTGTGGCCCTCACAATTTCAAAAATGAACTTGAGATGAGGTCAAAATACATTTCTATGGGTGGTTTTTGCAACAGCTATCACCCCCCCAACAACCC